>PYXC01000315.1:5987500-6717500 GCA_015244755.2 Tenualosa ilisha | reverse complement strand
GTTAGTGAAGAGGAGAAAATCCACACACGCCTCTCTGGTGAGAATAACAGCACAGGGATCCAGTCCTCAAGAGCAGGCAGCGCACACAGTCAAGCAGCAGCCGAAAGACCAAGCTCCCATTCCCACTGTGTGTGTGTGTGTGTGTGGGTGTGTGTGTGTGTGTGTGTGTGTGTTTGAGGGTCTTTCTCTGTGTGTGTATGTGTGCGTTTTTCTGTTCCGCTCTCCACTGCTCTCCTCTGCTCACTGTCTGGTCAAATAACACACTGTAAGGCTGCCTGAGAGACAGAGAGAGACTGAAGAGAGAGAGACAGAGAAAGAGAGGGAGAGAGAGCGAGAGAGCGAGAGAGAGAGAGAGGGAGAGGGAGAGGGAGAGGGAGAGAGTAGAGGGGAGGGGGAGAGGGAGGAGTCAGCAGCTCTCATTGCTCGCTATTCCAGGATAAGGTTCCCACTCCCCTCACTCATTTAATTCTCTCTCTCTCTAGCTCTCTTTCTCTCTCTATCGCTCTCCGTCTTCTCTTTGAAACTAGCGTTTCTTCTAAGCTTCTTTCTTCCACCTACCTTTCAGAGTGCTCATCTTTCAAGAATTGTCTCTCTCTTTCTCTTCTCTGCTGTGCTTTTGTCAGCTGGGATCGCTCTAAGCTTGTTACTGTATCGCTCCAATTCTCTCACTCCTAAAACAGACACACACGCGCTCCCCAGCCCGAAACCCAACACCCCTGGATAGCCTCAATGCCCAGCACCCATGAGTCAGTTAAAAAAAAAACAAGACACACACACTATGTGGGTGGACACACACACACACAACACATACACACACACACACACCACACGAGGAGGCTGAGCACTTAATGATACATAATTTTAACTGGTGTGTAATGCTATACATCCCTTTATCTATCTGTCTCTCTCTCTCTCTCTCTCTCTCTCTCATTCCCATCCTCCTGTTAGACCATATTGAGTAATGCTGAGGGTGTCTGAGGGGGGTGACTATGTTGACAGTACACAGGTTGGGTCTGGCCAGTAAATAAGGGCCGTGGGCTGGCAGCTCTGTAGCTGATGGAGAGTTTGATAAAACTACTCAGGGTCTCTTGATCTCGCTCACTTGCTCAGGTTCGGCCCTAAGGGGGCCAGGGCAGAAGGGTTCTGTTTTCTAAGGTGCGGCGGCAGTCTCAGGTTACGCATTGTTGTAAGTGTTTACAATTTGTGGTGTGTGTGTGTAAAAGAAAGTGTGAGTGTGTTTGCACGTGTGTATGTGTGTGTGTGTGTGTGTGTGAGAGTGAGTGCCTGTGTGTATGTGTGTTTGTGTGTATATGTGTGAGAGTGTGTGCTTTGGTTTGTATGTATGTGTTCATGTCTAAATGTCTGTGAACATAATCATCATAGAAAGTGTATATTTTCATGTAAACAGCATGTGTGCATGTGTGTGTGAGAGTGTGTGTGTTTTTCATTGCCTCCAGTCTGTTGGGTAGTGTGTACACAAATGCAGGGGTGCAAGCCTGAGTGAGTGTGTGTGTGTACGTGGACATCCTTTGTCGCACAAGTCATTCGCCCTGACATCTCAACACAAACAATCTGACAGCATGAGTGCACCGAGACTGCCAGGGCCGAGCCGTCTGGCCAAATTATCCTCCTAGACAGGGTCGAGCGTGAGGTGGGCTGGGCCAGACAGTGGTGGATGGAGGTGGGAGTTCCAACAAGGAGTGAGTGTGTGTGTGTGTGTGTGTGTGTGTGTGTGTGTGTGTGTGTGTGTGCTGGGGCGGGGGGGACGACAGAGAGAGGGTGTTAACGTCGGAGGGGTGAACTGTGGGGGAGAGTGACCTGTGCTAGCTGTGGAGGCAGACTACAGGAATGCGCTGCTGGTCCTGGTGCCTCTGTCGCCTCAGGGCTTTAACCAGCAGCACACCACAGCGAACACCAGCAGGCGTCCTTATCGGTCCACCTGAGGGGTTGTGGGATTGGGCTGACAGCGTGCGCGCACACGGACAGAAGCAAGAGCCATCTCCCCCTGGAGCCCAATTATGTATCTGCACTCTGATGTGTGTGAGTGAACGGTACACACCGCCTTGTTTCCCACAGGGTGTGAGATCATTAAAAAGCTACAGAGGAAGAGGATTTTTCAAAGACTAAAAGCTACAAATGCACACATCTGTTAACAAATAATAGCGTGTAGAGCGGACGTTGCACTGACTGCGTATCAAAATACTGTATAATAATTAGTCATTTTACTCCAAAACACAGTCACAAGAGATGCATCATTCAGAAGGCATTTTTGTAATTAATTTTTCTAAATTAAGCCGAATGCCTGAATGTTTGTTCTGGGAGTCGTTCCGCTCGCTGTGATTCAGGCTCACGCTCCATCTCAGCTTGGCAGTATCAGCGCCATGCTGTGTGCGTGCGTGTGCGCACACACCTGTTGATGTGCACGGCGGGTGGGCCACGCATTTCTCACTTCGGCCGCACGCACGCACCCACACACGCACACACACACACGCACACACACTTACACGCATACAAAAACGCTCTAAAGCAGGTCAGCCATGATATCGGTTCAGCCGGTACCTCTGCACAGCCACACAGACAAAGGAGTGCCAATGTGACTGCCAAAGACACTCACTTCAAAAACACCATTAGCCACATCACAATGTATTCATATTCTACTGCTGTTGCCAGCGAGAGAGCGAGAGAGAGAGAGAGAGAGAGAGACAGAGGGAGGAGGGGTGGCTGTAGGAAGAGAGTGGGCAGGTTCTACCCACAGTGCATTAAAGGACAGTGTGTGGAGGAAAAGAAAATAATCTCCCAGGCGAGCTGCATGGCTGAAAGCTCTGACAGCAAGCACAGAGAACGGCAGCTCCTCTTCACACAGAAACCAGGCTAGAGAGGATGGAGAGAAATGGAAAAAGGTAGAGAGAGGAGGGGAAAGGAGGGGAGAGAAGAAGGGGATTACCCTGCCTCTCTCATCTCCTACTCATCCTTCATCCATGTCACTATTTTTCACTCTCCCTCTTCCTCACCTTTACCCTTGTTGTACTGACACTCATTCCCCGGGTTAATCCATTCCTTCTCTCCCCTTTCACCTCTCCTCAGCCTGTGTGCCTTCCACCATTAACAATATTCTAGCCGCTGTCAAGAGGTAGGCGGTGTTTAGCTGTTCCATGGGGTTCCTGAATATCTAGTTTCTTGATCCAACATTAAAGATGTTTGCTTTGCTCAAACGCAAAAAAAATCAACACAAGTCATCTTCTGCTTTTTTTCTATTTCATTTTTCTAACACAAACTTTCTATCTAATGTACACTTTAAGCCCTCAATGGCCATATGCATCCAAACCTCTTACATTATCACCTATATTACAACATCAAAGAATTCAAAGGATTAATCAGTCTAAGAGGCTGCCTTACCTCCAGTGGTCAGTAGAGGGCACATGTGTTTAGCAATCTGTGTTGAGCCTTTAAGGCTTCCAGCCTATCTCTCCTAAGCTGTGCTCCAGCGAGAGCGATAAGAGCAAACACATCTCAGGCTAATGACAAGCCAATCAATACGGGCTAATGGAGAATCCCCCCGCCATTTTCGCCAGCCATCTCCGTCTAAATGGGATCATCATGAAGGCTGGAAATCTACACATCTCAATTGACTCAGCATGGGCAAAGCTGGAGTAAGGGCTTAATCACATTGCTGTGCAGATAGGCCTAAGCGATACGGTTTTTTATTAAAAGGTGAGCTGCCGTGAAATTGACTGCATATGGTGCGTACAACGCACAGACTTTGTTTGACGATGCCCCACAGAGCTATAGACCTGGAGGTTCCTTTCAATGCACTTCTGGGAAAAACGCAGCCCCGCTCTCTGTTTATGTGTAATATAAAACTCAGTGTTTACACGGTGATGATTGAGGGAGCTTGGAAGAAATGTTTGCCCCTGTTGGAAAAAGGGAACCGCAAAGGGCGGCTTTGTGAGATGAATCATGCACACGAACACCCATCTCTCCTGCTTTTCCTTCCCCTCTCACCTCATGTCCTTCTCCCACACCACATTCTAGTACACACACGTACACAAATACACACAAGCATAAACACAGATGTGCCAACTGACAGAGGTGACGGAGGATTAGAATATCTGCTCATGTGCGTGCCGTGCTCTTCTCTCGCACCGCCTGAATGTCAGCATTTGTCTGAGGAGGAGGGGAGGACAGGAGCCAGTCTGCTGCACCCTCCTGTACAGATTCCCAGAAGCTGAATCCACTACAGTGCTCCCCAAGCCTGATCTGGAAACAGCCACTCCCCGGCCCCCCGGCCCATACCTGTCCCACAGTCTCTCCTTACAACCACTCTCTAAGAGGAAATGAAACAGCATTGCCTGCTGGGTAGAAGTAGGTGAAGTAAGGCTTAGTTGATCTGGGAAGGTCAGTCAAAACTACACTCCTCTGAGATTCAGGCTATGAAGGCATAGCTTCATTTGTTTTTCATGGGCTGCACACCCAGCCTAATGACTCCAGATACATGTTATTTCTCCCACATCAAACAGGCCGTCCGTGAGCCCAGGCACTGTTTTGGTCCTCCCCCTCATCTTAAGTAGGCTCAGGTGATTATTAATGGTGCAAGAGCTCATGGTGGGCGGCAGGTTGGAAAGTGTGTGGAGTCAAATGGAGGCTCTCTGGAGAGGGCTTGTGAAATCCTAGAAAGGAAGGTGGACATCAAGGCTAGGCCTCGGGACCAACTCCAATCTGCTGGTAAAGTGCTTATTACACTCTACTTATTGTACTCATTCTACTGCATAACAACGGAGCTTGTGCTCCCCTGCTAAACCCATCACATGATTTCAGGCAGAGTGGTTCCCTCCACAGTTTGTCCTGGTCTTCTCTCCAATCTTCTCTAATCTCGAGCAGACAGAGAGGCGAATTGTGGATGGAAGCACAGCTATGGATCTTATTATGTATTGGCGGGTACATCACTGTGTGGCCAAAGAGAGCACAAATAACCACTTTGATGGCAGAAAAGCTCCATAGGGCACGGTCATTGAACACGCTGTTCACACAAACATGAGACGAAGCATGTTTTTGATTACTGCCCCAAGCCATTTTCTGTTGCCACCATCCTCCACTCCATCTCCCACCACAATCTGCAGAATCTCATCCAAGAAAGGGAGAAAAAAACGAAATGTACTTTATTCTTAGCACAATATTCCTCTCCATTTCTCCTCAGCCCCCACCCTCTCCCTCTCTGGCTCTCTCCCTCCCTTTCTACAAGAGAGAGATGAATGCCAATTAAGGCGAACTTGCATGAGGAGTGCAGTGGTGGTGGTGTGGGGGAGAGGAGGTGGCGAAAGGCAGTGAGGGGAGAGGGGGGAGGGGGGCTGGGCTGTGTTGGCAGACTGCCTTCGGCTGCAGTTAAGGCTCTGTTGTCCGCGCCACTCAGCTCTGTTTACGAGCCTGTCTGTAGCAGTGGGCCAGAGAGGCAGCCAGTGCACAGAGGCACCTGAGCAAGCTGGGCCAACAGAGGTGGAAGCTGAGGGGGCTGGAGGTGGTGGCAGTGCTAGTGGTTGTGGGGGAAGGTGGAGGAGGGGGTTGGAGGTACCAGCCCCTGCCTGCCACAGCTTTTCCCCTCTTCCCCTCCTCCGGCCCTCTCCTCCTCCTCCTCCGGCTGCTGCACGCGCCTCCACCATGCTGTTCTCAAGTCAAAACACAAAGTTCCTGCCCTGCCTGACTGCTAGGAGACAGAAGGTATCTAAATGGCAGCACTTTCAAGAACCTACAACTCACTCAGACCCCCTGACTTATCTGAGCTATCCAGATTGATGATCAACATTGACACTGGCAACCAAACACTGGTAGGAGAGACCACCTTCTTGTAACCCTGCTCTGACCGGCCATGTGAAGGAACGCTGGAGTAAGGAGCGTGTGAGCTGGACATTGACATGACACGTGAGAAGGGAACCCCTACAACTCCTAGGCAACTCCTCCATCTCTGCTGAGGCTCAACATGCATTAGCTGCTGTCAACGGCGGGAAGAGGAAAGGAAAAGTGGCAGTGTTGCGCAACTCAACGTCCGCACCCAAGGGCTCCACCTGGTCGAGCATTCACATGCCATTGCCTTATAAAGCAGAACGGGCTGGAAAACTCTAAATCTCATGCCCATGATATAGAGCAGTACTTACACTCTTGGCGTTTCCTTATCCACGCACTCTACTCTTTCTCTTCTTTTCTTTCTCCTTCTTGTGCTCTCACTCTCTCCCACTCTCTCTTCGTCTGCTCTGTGACAGGTTTAATCCTCTGGCCCTGGCGTGCCTGGGCTCATGAACTCTGCCAGCCTTGCTCGTCTGTTACTCCTGGAAAGTGTCAGAAGTGTCAGGGGGGGAATAATTTCTACTCCCGAGTCTCCAGACCCCAAGGGGATCAAAGGCCCCACTCCACATCCCCTCCCTCCTGGTCCCTGGGGACAGGCAGAGGGCAAGCAGCCAGAGGGTCTGTGGGTCACGTCCTGCCTGGCAAAGGAGCGTCAAGGGGAGAACGGCTTTGTGACGAATGGCTTGCTGCCTGGAGGTGTGGCACGGAGGCCTGAAAGGGGCCTGCACCGACCACACGCTGAGCACCAGCGCCTGCCGGTGCTGCCAAGAACAACTTAAACAGACTAATCTCTTTGGGTTCTTTCTAGTTTTACTACGCCATTTGGTAAGTAACAACAAACCATAACTAATTCATTATTCATAATTACTGGGAGAAAATAGAGCAAATGCAAAACATCTATCCTGGGTGGGTGCAGCCAATAATTCCTCCAAAGTGACTGGAGAAGGGCCTGTTTTTGAATGGGATCTAGAAGAATCAAATGTCCCCATTTGTACATCAAAATGTCTTCTCCTGTCTGGCTGTGAGGAAGTCGTCTGTATTCACTGTCCCTTTGTTTATGGCTTTTCTCCCCATCTGTGTAAGCCTCACTTTGTTTTCCCTCCATCTTCATGTTATCTGAGCGTGTGTTTATTTAGGGCAAATTAAAGAGCCCGGGTTTAAGCCAGGAGTTTTCAGCCTGGTTCCATTTCCCCAAAAAACGCCTTTTGGCTCACGGGCAATGCTATGGAGTTGGTGCTAGTGACATCTTGACCATAGTCTCAACAATCCACACAGAAAACACAAGCTATGTCCAAATCAAATCAGAGCAGTTGTCAAAATACACACACACAAGCAGAGTCACACACAAATACACTCACGCACACACACACACACGTGCACACACACATTCATACGTGCGCGCACACACACACACACACACACACACACACACACACACACACACACACTCATACGTGTGCGCACACACACACACACAACACACACACACACACACACACACACACACACACACACACACACACAAACACACACATACTCACACATACACAGACATACACACACATCCAAAGACCTACTTTCTCTCAGGCTAGAGTGGTGTTCAGCCCATTTAAGGTCAGGGACAGCTTAGCCTATGGGTCCCATGGGAGGTTTGACTACACTTTTCCCTTGCTCTCTGTTTCTCACTCCGAGTGATAGGGAAAATACCCCTCGAATTATGAGCAGCGAATGAAGAAATAACACAAAAGCTGTTCCCCCGTTTACCTTGACACAAGCCTCCTCTGAGGTCCTGATGTTATGCAACATGTTGTGGAATGATCCATCACATACGCAGACAGAGAATTGAGGTATGTGTTAGTCCTCTCCAGCGACTGTTTTTCATTAGTCAAAACAGTGTGTTGACTTTTGGACACAATACACTTCTTCATTACAACACTGAGATGATCCTACACAAGATGTTTTCCACCATGAGTGGAATCCAAAGATCTCAAAGTTTTTTCCATATATTATCTTTTTTTATATCTTTTCAACACATCTACTGATTTTTTTCAGCTAAGTGTTTTCCAGGAACTGTGTTCCAGTTGTCATAGAATAATTATATACGAATGGAATGCACGTAACCTCAGCCTTAGTGGCCTTTGGGTAGTGAGATCCAAATGTTGTTGTTACATCAGAGTATACATTTATCCCGTGTTTGTCATGCTATGTACATTTCCAGAATGTATTTACGTTGAAGCAAGACAGTGAGCGACAGAAAAAGAGAGCAAAGAGATAGACAGAGAGAGAGAAAGAGAGAGAGAGAGAGAGAGAGAGAGACATTGTTGGCACAAACACCCCTCCTCCCCACTTGTGTTCGGAAGAGTGGCTCAGGGATTCCTGTCTCGCTGGGGGCCAGGTGGCTGAAGGTAGGGCCTCCTAGGAAACGCTAGGTGTATGAGAACACGCAGCCGTAGCAACAGAGGCCATCACTGCTTCCTGTTGTTGTACTTTAAAGCATTTGGCTTCAACAATGACAGCACTGGCCAGTGAATGTGAGAGAGATAGAGAGAGAGAGAAACAGACACGGAGAGCGAGAGAGAAACAGACAGAGAGAGAGAGAGAGAGAGAGAGAGAGATGGAGACAATGAGGCGGCTATCATATGTAGTCATCCCCACTTGCACCATTATGAAAGCACACAAGCACACGAGCACGCACACATGGACTTGGGTGGGCAGTGGGGGTCAGTGCAAAGAAAAACAAAGGAGGAACTGGGAAGTCTGACCTCCTCATACAGGAAGAAAGCAAACAAGGTTCGGCAGAATAAGTGTTCAAACAACAACTGCATTTTGGGAAGCTGAAGAAGTGCAGAAAAGAAAGAGAACAAATTTCTCTCTTCCTCTTTTTTCCACCCCGGCCCCCCCTTCCTCTCTCTCTCTCTCTCTCTCTCTCTGTCTCTCTGTTCCTCAGCATGTACCTCCTGGCTGCAGTGGCTGTGTGTGATTTAGTGAACGTTGCACTGGCACCGTCCCGTGATTCCACTGAAGCCACTAGCAGGCATCTTGTTTCTAATATTTAACAGATGGGTGATCTCCTCTCCTGTGCCTCGCTCCATCTCCCCACCCCACCCCAGCCCCCGACACACACACATGTACACGCACACGCACGCACGCACCCATGCACACGCACACACACGCATGCATGCACACGCACACACACACACACAAACACATACACACACACACACACACACACACACACGCGTGCGCGCTCATGCACACACACACAGCCACATGGGGCAGTCAGGAGATGGAAACTAGATCCTCCACTCACAGCCCACCGCCCCAAACCTTACTGATGGCATGTTAAAATTACATTAACATGAGGCAGTCAGGCGTCCCCGGTTGCACAAAATGGGAGTCTTGAGACTTGCACTCACCTAAACTGAGCACCAGTGGATCATGATTATGAAATGTCCGACAAGATGAGGGACTTGTGAAAGAGGATGATGCATATCCCAAACCTGCAGACTTAAAATAGCCCAGCGGCGAAAACGAATATCACATGTGCGTGTGTGTGTGTGTCTCAACTAATTCGTGATGGCTAATTCATCAACGAAGCATGTTCCTCCACATGTCAGCCCAGCTTGAGATAATGCTTGGATGCTGTAGCACTGGAAGTGCGGTCAGTCTAAGTGGTACCATTTGAGATAAACACCAAGGACAGCTTCCACACGTCTCGTTTATGCAACGTTCTGAGGGTTAGGAGTATGGCCACATGGCCCAGCAACCACCCCCCCCACCCTTTTTATACACACACACGCATGCACACACACACACAGCTTCCCCACCTCTGGCCACAAAGCCCCTTTTGTTCCATCGCATTCAAGGAAAATGTGAACACACACGCAAGTTTTTCGAAGCAAAAACAAGGCAGGCTGCAACCAGTAGGTTCCTTTTTTCCTTGTATTTGCCTGATATCTTTTTTTCTCTCTCTTGCAAGGGGGAAAATAAATGGCTGAAGCATCCATTTCCCCATCTGGAAACCGTTCTAGCCTTAAGCTCCTCCAGTTCTCTTCATGGAACATTAACTGACAGCAACTAGGAACCCCTTCCCCCCCCTCCACTACTCTGATCATTAAAGCTTATCACAAGGTGTTTGACAGCCAGGGTGTGGTTCATTAACCAATCGTACATGACTCCAATCTGATAGGTAAATAGTGCATCATTTCCAAACACACCACAGCATCCTCCACTCTCCATTAGTGCTAAGGCAACAGACCACTGCCATTATGATAGCATGGCGTCAGCAAGGGGCAAGGTGCTGACGCAGCTGGAAAAAAAGCTCCCGGTCAATGAGGCGGGTTGCATAATCTAAAAGCATCGGCGGAGACGGAGGGCGTCTAGCCGAGCTCATGAGGCTCAATGAGGCTCGACCAGGCCAGGCGTGCTGCTGCTGCTGATGCCAGGGAAATGCAAGACGGCTTCTCCCCGCTGCGGCAGGACAGAAGAGGAGGAGGAGTAGAAGAAGAAGAAGGAGAATAAGAAGTGGGTTCCTGCACTTCCTCTTCCCAAGCCCAGAGCAGCATGCCGTCGGGCCAGTGTGACTCAGCTTAGGTAAACAAGTAGAGTACACACACACACACACACACACACTCACACAGGCATGTCCGCAAGTGAACGTGTTCACAAATGGTTGGCGGCCAGTCAGCATTGTTGGGCTGGCCCCTGTTTGTTCGGGTTTGCAGCCAACAGGAGAGGAAGTGAAGCAGGTTGTCCTTGTGGTGAACATGAAGGCCACGAGCCAGGAGGAGTTCCATCAGTCTGAGTGTGGGAGCAGGAGTGAGGGAGTGGGGTATCTGGCTCACCCTATTAGCTGTTAATATTAGAACTGTTTGTCATTTTTCAGCCCTCTCATTCTTCTCTCCTTTCCTCTTGGATGACATTGATGCTTTTATGATGCTGTGTTAGTGTTTCATTATGAGGTAGCTACTGTTTCAAAGCCTGGTGTGGCGTTCAGTGTTTACTTGTGCTGATATTCTTTTTGTGAGCATCAAAATTTCTCACTCAAGTTCATTAAAAGACAGTTTGTAACTTCCGATTTAAAGTCTCTGTCTCTGTCAGTGTCTGTGAGTTGATTCATCTCTCATCCAAATCATGTCTAGCCACAGAGGATAGATTCGTCTGCGAATCGTTTGTTCCCAAGCCTTAATGCAAGATGCATGTCTATCGAACTGTTAGAAATCTGTTTTACATAACATGCCTTTGTTTCCTTCTCAAGAGGCCAACCATGGTTTTGTCCATTCACTCAGTGAAGAATAACACAGGACACACAAGGTGCAGATGTCCACTGCGTCATAATTGTCCAGTGAGCTTTACTATTCCAGGTGCTGTGTGCTGCTTGGCTATATGTCTTGGGTTGTTACTGTATAAACTTTTCCTACTCAACTACCCCAGACTGTGCTTCCTACATTGGGGCTTGTAATAATTTTTACTGAACCTTTTCATCGGGTCTCTAGGAATTAAAGAAAAAAAACAGTCGAACAGAAAACGCACCAGCTCCCGCCATGCCCAAAAAAGGGATTTGTTTTTACCTTCTCGCTCTCGCTGCCCCTTCTCCATACTGTCCTGGGATCCCTGTTCCCAGTTCTGGCTCTCTTGCTCCCTCTCCCATGGACCCTGCGGTCCTGCTCCGGCCTCTGCTCCTGGCTGGGCCTCCCCCAGGGCCTGCTCAGCCTCGCCACTCTCCCCTGTCTGGACACACATAAGGAGGAACCGGTGAAGTCTGACCTCTGCAACAGGTTACCACTAACCTGGAGAGGAAGTCTTTTCCAAAAACTTTCTTTGCAACATGGAGGCACATCCAGACTCTGGTCTTTCTCTCTGCACAGCGAGCCAAAAAATGTTGGGTCACAATTATAGCGATCAAAATCCTATTCATGTGCAGTGGCCTATTAATAGATTATCACAGTTCCTTACACTGGTCTTTTGGTCTGTGCCACGGCTGTACAATTAACACTGTCAGAGGACAGACTACATTGCTTTGATTTAATTGAGATGAACACATTTCAGTGGAGATTCTTTGTGATTTCACCAAAAAATGCACATATGCACCTGCATGGATTATCTTCTGTTTTTGGCCAAATACATGATTAGATTAATAACCCTACATTCTTCAAAAGAAACTACTACTTTCCCACACTCCCACTGTCAGCTAAAAAAGTTAGTAGTAACATGGCTGACTTCACAAATTTGGCTTGGATCGAGTTTCTATGGTTTTGGTGTTCTTAGCCAGTCAAGATTGAGAATCAGGATGATTGGATCAGATCAGGACTGGAGTCAAGTCTCAGAGGAATGTGACGTGTTGACTCCTCCAGACAGAGAAATACAGTAAAAAGTATAAATCAACACCCTGACCACCAGACTTTGTTTTGGCTTGGTGTTGTAAAGTAAGCTTAAAGCAGTGGAACGCACACACACACATACATACATACACACACACACACACCAAGGGTCTTAAATGAAGTGTTTGGCTGGCACTGTGTGTGGCGTGTGAGTGAGATAGAAAGAGAGAGACAGTGAGTTTTTATGTGTGTGTGTGTGTGTGACTTTGCTTGTGTGCATAACTGTAATGTGCAGCTGTGAATGTGAATGTGTGCTTGTTTATGGTGAGATGTCTTAATCAGTGCTCCTCCATTTCCTGTGCTGGCAAGACGTCCAAGATTCCTGCTGAGCACTGGAGGGAGACCAGCGCCACTATTTGTCACAGTAACCAGCAATCGCATGCACAAGAAAACTCTCTGGTTCTCTCTCTCTCTCTCTCTCTCTCTGTCCCCATCTCCATCTTATATACTCACTTCTGTTGTTTCACCATGTGTTTCTGTATTGTTTTCACCTTCCCTTTCTCTCTCTCTCTCTCTCTGGGCTGTTTACACAGTATGTGTTGACTGATGAGGGAGGCTTTATGACCAGATTACAATGATGGACAGGTATTTTATAGGTACTTAAAGCTGGGTGCTCGGCAGGGAGCATAGTGGCCTGGTCTTCTATAGCTGAGGTGAAGAGTAGGACAGCTGGGGAACACACTTCACTTTTTCTTTATTTTATTTTATTTTTGGCTGAAGTCTCACTATCTGTCTTCCTTTCGCCCCCACCCATCTCATTACACACAAACACACACACACACACACAAAAAACCCTCAAACAAAAACATAGACATAGACATAGAACATAGACACACACACACACACGCACACTCAAACATGCAGGCCTTCTCTTCTCATCTCTGGAATGTGTTTGTAAATAGTAAGTCCATCCCATGTCCGCCACTTGTGGCCTGAACTTATCTCCACGTCAGAAGACTGATCTGCTAGGTCACTTATCACCGTGGCTGGAGAAGAGACGTTCCAGTCTGCACACCCTCAGACGAGCTCCACAGATGTTTACTGTCCAGCCCACTCTCTGGAGCTGGATCAATATCTGTTGACAGCTCCCACACAAACTCACAAGTTTTCCTGGGCTGTTAGTCATTTGCAAAACACGTAATTCACTGAATAATTTATGCGTTCAATAAAAAATAAAACAATAAAACAATCCAGATTTCTGATTCTTATAATGATTTCTGCATTCATGATCAACTGATGGATGAAACCAAAGCCTTCCGTCTCAGTAGCCTTAATAATCTCCAATCCACATACCAGACACAGGTTTCCATGTTATTAGGGGTTTCTTGAGTGTGAATTCAGAGGCACTATGGCAGAAAGTTTACTGGTTGTGCGACTCACCCACTGCTGGTTTGGCAGTGCCAGAGAGGTCAGCATGTCGGCCATGGCTCCCAGAATCTGGTCTGTCCGTCCTTGGCTCTTCTGTAGTGCTTTCATTTTGTCAGTGCTATGTTGCACCGGCTGGCTCCTCTCCGTCCTCTGTCCGCCCCCTAGTCTTTCTATTCCGCTACTCTCTGTTCCAGAACGTTCTGCGGCAGCCTGACTCCTGCTAGTCTGACTCTCACAATCTCTCGTAGGCATCAATAATACATCAAGGAAAATGAGAACATGCTTTTGTGATGTGTGCTGCCTCGAGTTGTACAGAGAGTGTGAGTGTGGTCCGACCTCTTCTCCGGGCTTCACTCACAGGTGGATAGGCTCATTCCCTCCACCCCTGGCGCCTATGCAAGGCCTCGCCACCCCCCGGCCCCTCCTAGTAACCTCCGGCCCACCTCTGTGGCGTCTCCCGCCCCTCAGTAAACAAGACTGAAGCCGACTTAAATCCCCTCCTCTGTGTCTGTTGCTGCCTGCCTCATTCTCTAGGCCTGGACAGGTTTGGTGACAGCCCGAATACGTCTTGTCCCATCTGGTTTCGCAGCTCAGTGAGAGCATTGACCATTTCGCTCGCCTCAAAATTCAGCTCCCTGACTCACTATTGGCTGTGTGTGATTACCTCCCCCTTTGCAAAAAAAAAAGAAAGAAAGAAAGAAAAAAACCTTCTCCTCCTCTTTCCATCCATCACTCCACTCCTCATCCCCTCCCTCAGACCACACTTCCGTGCTTTCCTTAACCACTTTAAGATCACAATTTTTTCTTTGCCTGTGCTCGCTCACTCTCTCTCTCTCTCTCTCTTGTTTCCTCACGCTTTTGGTCCCTCTGCTACCCATTGCATTATCCCTGTTATCTGCTTCCCAGCTGTAGTCAGTGACACAGTGGTTTGTGTGAGTTCAATAAAGCGGGACAATCCCAAATAAGGCATATGCAGCCAGCAGAGGGAAGCTTGGGCACAATGTGAGACTGTCATTATACAACGTGTCTACACTTACTGTAAACACAGTAGCACTGGCCAGACTCCACTCATTTTCATCCTGAAGACAATTATTTAAAACCTTCTCTTGTTCAAGGGATCAGCCGAGTGTCTCAGACTAAACAGCTTGATAGGATCTCTGTATATCTCCTTTCTTGTTGTGTGCAATGTGCATTTCTGTTGCTTGCTTGTGTGTGTGTGCGCGCACGCATTGGAAATACGCACACCACAAGCAGCTCTACATACCTTCCTCACCTGGCCTTAAGTCAGGACACACACACTCTCTAACCCAAAGACAGGGTGATAGCTTTACCATCTGCCCCAAACCACATATGGCCGGGGCTGGTTTGAGGTTTGAATTTGTTTCCAGCAAATTCTCCCCTGATGATGTACCCTCTTGAAGCGCGCTGCAATGAGAACATTGTATGACTGTGAAGAAAGCGAACCAAAGCCAGCAAAGAGCGAAAAAAGGAGAAAGGAAAATAGAGCAGAGCTGAAAATAATCTAGCAGAGCCCCTCTAAGCTTCAGCGAGGCAGTTTTGAGATGGGCTCTACTGCCAAGCGGTTAATTTTAGCTCAACACATGGGCCGTCTCTAGCTAAACATAGTCACCGGTGCCCTGTCCGCGGACTCCTGCTCAGTTAAGTTCTGAATGATGAATTCAGGACCTAAAGCTAGACGCTGAACAAAGATGATTCATTAGGTGTTGTTGATGTTGGTGATGGTGGTGACAATCCTGTGCAACATCAAAAATAAACTTTACTTGAATAGCTTTTAGCTACAACAGACAGTCTCTTATTTTAGGAGATGCTCTTATAAAATGGGTACGTTTCTTTAAAAAAAAAATACAATACGCAACTGAGTCAAAGTATAACTCCATGCAACGGAAAAAAACTTGAGTGGTAATCTGCAACCTGATGCTGATGTCCTCAATATCCTGCATAGAAAATCCAGCTTTATGTTCATCACCTCAAGGCCAACAGCAGAATCGTACATAGCTGTGAATTGTCTGCTATTGCCCCCTACCGGTGTTTCTGATCAATCACATCCTGTTGTTCTCTTGACTTCACTTAATTCTGGATCAGGTCAGTCTGGGGTGTCTTTGTTATCAAATCACAGATGGCGATTTATGTCATTGTTTGGAATACTGTTTCATTAAACTCCCTTGTTTCAGCTTCCCCTGCCTGTACTGGTTCAATTTATGCTCGATTCTTGTCTCTACGGACGGTTTCCTCCCATCGCAAATCCCATGTTGAGTCGCGTCCTCATAGGGTTCGCGGGCTCTCTGTTGGGTTGCCTCTCTTCCTGTTCCTCTGTCTTACTTCCTGACCCAGGCACATTCCTTTGCTGTACTATTAACTATGTGAACGCTTGTGAAAACGGCAACGATAAGCTCTTTTCCTGCCCAGTGGACAGAGCTCATCTGGACCAAACCCTTCTCCTCACACACCTCCATTCAGGTCAGGCCTCTGCTTCAGTTTTGTTTCAGACTTGCAGAAGACAGGAGGACAGGGCTTGAGAAGTGAGTAAAGTCTTGTCTAAATGTGTAGGCCTACACCTTGTTGTTTTTCACATTTAGCAAAACTGTACATACACATCTTGTGTGATGGGCAGTCAGATCTGTTTTGGTTGCCAACATATTTAAGAATAGTAAAAGCATTATAAAATGAGATTTCTAAGCTGACTGGTGTATAGACATAGACACTCTTAAGTACACAGTGGCTGACTTTGATTGGATTGGCTGGGATTGTAAATCTTGGTTGTGAATCAGGTTCACTCGGCAGATGGTGAGATAACAGGAGCTGGATGACTATCCACCAGTGGCTCATGACACTAAACATGTCAGTTAATGGGACACTGTCTTAGGCAACACCGCGGCACGGTGAATAATCCTCACGTGTCATAGCCTATGATTTTCACACACTCTTTTGCTTGCCATCTAATGTTTAGTTCAACATCTTTATGTTGGACAGAAACTTCAGAAAAAAGAGGGGATGAGAGGTTTGACAAAGAAATATCAAATATCCTTCTGTTCATCACACCCAACCTGTCATGTGTATTCTACACCAGTGTGACTCACCCCACTTAGAGAACCAAACGCTACACTACAGCTACAATGGAGTGTAGCTTTTGTCTCCAGCTGGTCATTGCAGACACAGCCTGGACACCACAGATCACCACTGGTTACTGGAGCACCAGTGACCATTGCTGTGGTAACCTAATACTTAAAAAACAAGGCCCACATCTTTTTCAGGGGAAACAGGGCCGAGTGGTGTCCCCACACACACTGCCTCATGTTGTCCATGTGACTGACCTCCACAACCAGTGGGGAGGTGGTGCTGTTTACCTGAGCTAGCCAAGACTCTTAGGCCTGTTTTAAGTGGCTGAGCTCCACCCCACTCTATACTAAGCTATTTCTGAACACCTAAGGCGTGGATACTGAGTGCCACTGTACTGAACATGAAAAGACTGCTTTTGTTCAAGTTGGCTGCTGAAAAGAGGAGACTGGCCTCACTTTGATTTAAGCCATCTGCTATATTAGAGATATCAAGCTGTAAATGTCTGTGTCAACAATACAGATTACCTTTTAGCAATTATTTCATCTGACAAATACAAGAAAATACTATCCTTACATCTATGTGTGTGGGAGTGTGTTTGCATAATGTAAACGTCAGCTTGGCATTTGGTGTGACGGCACACACATGTAGTTATGTGTCTGCCACTGACTCTGTCTTACAAAATAGAGTTTTCTTCAGTAATGGGGGATTTCCACAGAGAGCATTGGGAGCAGTCTCCTGTCTCCTCACCCAGACATCTGGAGATTACTCAGTCTCAGGCAGAAGGTAAAATAGCCTGAAACAACCCAATGATCCACTGTGACTAAAGGTCCATTTGCATGAAATCAGGAAAGATACTTGCGACACATAGAGTGAAAGCCTTGAGAGAAACAAGAGTAGTGTGAGGCAAGAGAAACAGACAGAGAGAGAGAGAGAGAGAGAGAGAAGCAGCCTGAGAGCCTGGTTCCGTTTCTGCCCAGCTAATCCCCAAATCTCCTGTAAGCGGGATGAGAGGGAGCATGTTGCCTGACTTAAAAGAGCGTCTATGAAAAGATTTGGGAGGATTCCTTTACTGTCGGACAGCCTAAGTGGCCAGGCGTGGAGCATGGGCAGAGGGGAAAGAGGAGGAGCGGGTGAAGAGGGGTGGGGTATTGGGGGGTCATGCTGGAGCAGGGCTTTACTACAAGGACTTTAGCCAGTCGGTCCCAAAGCAGCGCGGGCGAGCAGGACGGTCAAACGGCAGCGGCAGTGGTGGCGGTGAGAGATGCTGAGATAGAGGTGGCAAGACGTGGTGAAGAGAGTGTTCCCACCGGCGGATACAACCACACTTCTTTTATGGTGAGGCCCACAAATATTGCAGTACTTTAGCTGGAGATTGGAACAGCTTCAGAAGGTTGTAGGGGGTCACTGGCTGTGTGTGACTGTTTGTTGTGGTTGTGTTCTCATTGTTGTTCCTTCCAGAGTGCTTATTGCTGGATGCACTGAGGATGGTTAAGTATGTTTGCTGAACAAATGGTGGAACTCTAACTGACATTGCTGTGCAATTGCAAAACTTTGCCCTGAACTCTGGTTTTGCAGAGTACTGCTAATTGATCCAAGAAGGGGGCATCTATAATTCGATTTCTGTTGCCACACACTGATCTGGAAGTTGCACAACACATGGCCATATTTGAGTCGAGGGAGTAGAGTTGGCCTGGCCATGCAGAATGTGTTGTTTTGGGAAGCATGTGTGTGGCAAAGACTCGGAGAGCAAAGTTGTGGCAGTTTGTGGATCGAAATTTGGCTCGCAGTAGACAGACTGTTTATGTTTCTGTGAAAGAGAATGTTTTCCCATCCCCACCCCCCGTCTTTCTCACATTCACACAAACAAAGGCATGATCACACACACACACACACACACACACTCAAACATAGCTGTGCCTCTGTCAGTATGCTAAAGACAGATTGGTACAATATGTTACCAACAAATGCTGCTAACTATAGCCATAAAGCGAAGAGAAAATAGCTTGTCTCTTTCCGTCCCATCTTAAGCTTGTCATGTGGTTTGACTTGTGGATTTCACTGTAGTTGGCTCACTACCCATCCAGCAGAAGGAATGGCCCTGTCAGACCTCTTTTCTTGCGTATTTCAGTTGAACATTATATTCATGTCATAGAGCCTTTCTCAAGCTGTGATGCTGTACACTTAAGGATCATTATGCTTCTCCTGCATGCCTTATGAGATTTCGGAGGTCTGCGTAAGGCAATGGAAAAATCAGACAGAACTCTGGGTCTAACAGATGTTCATCTCTCCACAATGGAGAGCTTTACAACTTTTTTAAACAGGTGGAAATATGTCTACTCGTCATGGCCCCTTCCAGTGTCCCCAACAAGACATGGTTGCAGACTTTTATGGAATAGGAGGTTGAGTCTTGTTCTTTTGAAATTGAAAAAGAGTTGGCATCATACTACCAAGAATTCAAGAATCAGCAACCTTGACAGTTACATTAATAATAATGTTATGGCAGCATGGCTGATGTGAGGAGCTGTTCACCTTCTCTATACCTCATGTGTGGCTTTAGTACAGTTAGTAAACAAAATCTCTCATTTCTATTCATGAGATGTATTGTTGTCTTATCATCCTTTGAAATGCCAATGCAGATTTTCTGGCATAGTAGAGACAGACAAACAGTAGTAGCTAATTATAACACATATAATACATCAGTAATACATCAGTAATGGTATACAGTCTGACCATTTTTGACAGTTCCACATCTCACGTATGGTTGCGTCACCACGTATCAGCACCACCACAGGCAAATACAATCTGTAACTGTAATATCTGTTTTCTCTTGTAATGCCAGAGTAGTTTTCATCGTCTTGAGCCAGTTATCAGATGGACTCAGCACGTTGCACAATACACGCTGCTCCTCCAGCTTATTGCAGAGACTCTGAGATTACCTCCTGCCAATCAGTGGTATCCTCAGTGCTGAGCGATGTCAAGATGCAGATCCTCATCCTATTTCAAGCCAGGCCAAATTCTTTCCTGCCTAAGAGTTTTGCTGAGGTCACAAAGCTTGCCCTTTGCTCTCCAATGAGATCAGGACAGACACACAGTGAATGTGTTCATTTCACGCTGCCTACTGTGCTAACTCATAATGTCTTATTCGTCCCTTCCACACACCGCAAACACACACTCACACTCGCACAAACATACACACACACCTGCAGGCCTGTGACCAGATAGCAGTCCTGATGCAGTGTGAGACCAGGAGCCGAGAGTGGGTGTAAGAGCTTGCTCCTGGAGATCCCATGGCGACGGCGAAAGAGGATCCCCACCTGGGCTCTGGCCCTGACCCGGAGGTTTCAGAGGTGTCCTTGGCTGGGGACAGTGGGGACTCGGGGAGCATCCTTTCTGAGGACTCTGTCCTGCCAGACTATGAGCGCGAGGAGCAGGCTGGAGGCCCCATCAACACCCTGTACCAGGCCTGTTCCAGGAACGCCGCTGCGTCCCTGCGCAGGATCCTGGAGAGGGGAGTCACACGGGAAGAGGTCATGGAGCTAGACATCAACGGCAGGGTACATATGAACTCTTATGGCAATAACAAATCTTTAAATACTGACCGCTTAACTCTCTCTGGCAATAACATCAGCAGAATGAATGCCATTTATGACTCTCTCTCTCTCTCTCTCTCTCACTTTCAGAATGGCCTGATGCTGGCAGTCTCTAAAGGCTTTGTGGACATTGTGAGTGGATTGCACACATGTCCCTTCGTTGACATCAACCATCAAGACAATGATGGCAACACAGCTCTCATGATTGCAGCACAAGCAGGTTAGCACCGAGCTCATTGGCATTGGCCGAGCTCTCTTCCCATTTTCACAGTCACACACACACACACACACACACACACACACACACACACACACATGCACAGTCTGAACGTGTCGCTCTCGTTGTGTTCCCAGGCTTTGTGACCATTCTGAACTACATCCTAAACTACTACCCTGGAGTGGAAATTGAGCTGATGGACACACGTGGCTTCACAGCACTCATCAAGGCTTCCATGCAGGGCAACAATGACTGTGTAGCTTCCTTAGTAATGGCAGGTAAGATTCGAGTCCTGAGTGAACCTTCACACACTACATAGGCCACAGGTCAAAGGTCAGGTGCCAATCTTTTGCCAATCAAGATGACACACCAATCCATACACTTTCATATATGTCCTCCCATAGTCTTTAATTAAAAATCACTTAACGAAGATATGATGTCTTTCTTGCATTTCTGGAATTCCTCCACAAAGTTGAGGTTTTGGGTCCCTGAAGGAAAACTAGCTAACAAGCCGAGTGACGTGGTGAGGCAATGACGCACATGCAGGTGCAAACATGAGGACACCACACTTGTGCTGATCTCTGGCTAATCTCACAGTGCTCTTGGCTAGTGCTGGATTAGGCATGTGTGGATTTACCAGGGCTTATTTAGGCACGCTTTGGAGATATTCCTGTCACATCTATTATTAGCGCAGTCAAATTAGTTGGAGTCATAAATTAAATCACACATCTCTTTCTGTCCACATGCTACCATTCTTACACATTAATGTATTTTTTTTAATTAAACAACACAGCATAATGGCAAGTGGATTGTAATAATTCTATGGTGTGTAAGGAAGGATCAACTAGACAAACAGAGATTTATTTTAACAGTGAGTCAACTTGATTCAAGCTATTGAGAAGAAAATTAATCAGTAGTTATACTATTATGATAGATTACTTCTCACTCCGGGACATTAAATATTAGTCATCCCAAACAAAGTATGTTCCATTCCTGTAAAGACCACTTGGTGGCGCCATAATATAACTAAACTGCTCATAAAAAAAAAGAAGGAAAAAAAAATGCTTTCCTTTAGACTAAACTTTTGAACAAAAAAAAATTTTGTCGTTTATGTTGCTTTCCCTGTCTCTTCTCAGGTGCGGACATTCATGCAGTGGATGGCAGGCGAGGGAAAGACGCCCGAGACTGGGCCCTTAAAACTGGTCGCTTCGAGACCCTGAACCGCTTCCGGCGGCTGAATGCCAAGCCCTGCGCTGAGCAGTTCTGTGAGAGCTACATCCCAGAGTGGCCTGAACTCAAGGAGCTGGTGGCCAAGGCCACAGCCACAAGAAGCGCTGGCCAGAAGGTAGCCCACAAGATCAAGTCCACCTTCACCTTCAGTTTCCCGCAGGACCCCCAGGACAATGGTGTGATGGACCACATGGTGCGCATCACCACAAGTGTCCACAGTCCGCTGGTGGCCACTGGCTGCCGGCCACTCTGCCCTACCAGCCCGCCAGAAATTGGCAAGCGGCGACTGGCCGTACCCGAGCTGGCGCAGAAGCACCCAGCTCGGGAGCTGGAGGAACGCAGCGTTCGCCACAGCAACGGCTCGGTGTCCTCTGCCTCGCCGTCCGTGGCCACCACCTCATCCGTCTCGCTGGCGTCCTGCTGCTCTGATGCCGAGCATCGGAGCAACGTCATCTCCAATGGTGTCAACAAGTTGTTGCCGCGGAGCATGGGCCGCCGCAACAGTGTGTTCCCAGCCGGCTGTATTCCCCAGATCAAGGTCACCAAGTCAGGCGAGCCCACGCCCAAGAAGGAGAAGAAGAGGAAGAAGTCCAAGAGCTCTCACCACCTGGAGCCTCCTATCTGGAAGTACAAAGAGGCAAAGGAGGAGAGGAAGAAGGAGAAGAAAAGACAAGAGAAGGAAAAGGCAGAGAAGGAGAAGGCCAAAAAGAAAAAGTAAATGGGCAGAGATTGGGATTTTTCTCTTGAACACTTTAACACCCGCACACGTGGGTTGGATTTACTGTGTCCATGATGACTGGCCTCTCTCAGCCATGTTTGTAGCCCTGCACTTACATGTATCCAGTATTACAGGAAATTGCACTGGTACTGATTTTGTGGTGCTGAGTTTTCCTGTACTGTTTTGGAGGGCATCAGTAAGTGTTGGTGTATAATGCACTCTGATCTGAAACTCAGCCCATCTCCATGTAATTTTGTAAATTCCTCTTACAAAGGACTGTATGGACCCAATGCAGTTAGAATATGAGATCTATGTAACTATGAAGTTGATATGAAGATTCATGCTCCATTTTGAGCTTGCTAGTCATCAGTTTATACTCATATTATAGGACAAGTAGGTTTCACATGCCACCTGTCCACTATGTTTACCAAGCTAGCAAGAGCAAGAGCACTTGAAAGGGCTTTTTGCCAACTGTTGACTGTGGATTAACCATGGCTTCCATATGGCGTCACCGTTGGCTTGGCAGGACTGTGGGCTAGTTTGTGTGAGTGAAATGATGTGAAACACTGAGCTCTCCCAGGTCTGCTTGAGGGGGAGAAGTTGTCATATTAATGTACTTGTACGTCTGAAGAGGTTTTTGTCTTTGTTTGTTTGTTTGTTTGTTTGTGTATTTCTCTCTGATGCCCATTTGTGGTTTATTTTTAAACCGTTGGAGGGGGGGGTCCCTTCTTTGCCATCAAAAGGACTTCTTAGATGCTTTCATTTCAATCTCAGGAATACACCAACTTGGTATACTACATAAAAGATAATGATGTTGTACCACACCAGACTAATTGCATATGGTGGTTGTTTCAAAGTGCATACAGTATGTTTGAATGTACCCCTTTATGCAATGACTTTTAACTATGCCTCTTCAAAGTGCTACACAATGCCCAATATTACAAGAACAAATATGAATGCATTTTAAATGGCACTTGAGCCAAACTGTGAAGACTATTCTATCTACTTCTTTACTATATATTAATTATGTGACAGTCATTTTGTATATACCCTGCAGTTACATCTTAGTAGCATCTTGCTCTTGAACTCAAAGTTCTCAGTATTTTGGGTTAAATAAAAAATAGGTCTTTTAGACAGTAAGGATGGCAATGTTGTACTGTATTTTTTTGCAGACTATATGTACCAGTTGAAAGGGCTGTCATATTTTCTCCAACAGTACAATAATCTATGTTATCACAAAAGTGTAAATAAAGCTGTCAGTTGGGTAATTCCTGCTATTAGAGGAACAGAAAGGGTTTAACGTGGCCACCGTGGTCTCAGTCTACTAATCCACTCATTGTGGCAATGTTATGTAACACACATGGCCTGAGGAGGCCTGACTTGATGTGATAAGACATAAACAACAATACCAGACACAGGCCTACACATGGCTTCAAAAAGAGGAGATTTAGCTTCTTTGGTAGACATAGTTTTTATTTATTTTTTTGCATTGGCTTATTTGAAACTACTTTGGAATGGATGTCACATATATAGAGATAGAAAGAGAGATTTTATACAGAAGGAAATTAAGGTGTCCAGTAGCTTATACACACAACATACTTACACATAGGCACACAAACTACATGACATACACACACACATACTCATTTCAAAAAGACAAGTGAAGAACAACAGCAAGAAATGTTGCTCGGCAATGCCCGGCATGTGTTATGGTTTTCCCGTAATTGCCATTTATATTGGACCACACTTTTTTCTGGAGAACTTATCACGATCATCCAAAAAGTTGTATTATGTATCGGCAATAATCCCTAAGTGTTGTGGTTTTGGTATTATTGCCATTAATATTGCCGTTGATATTGGGGAACATTTTTTTCTGAGCAACTTCAGTTGTCATGATCATCAAAGAAGTTGTCCCATATGTCATCACCCAAAGGCCGAGGTCATCTTGCCTCTTGTGAAATGTTCACAGTGTTGGTAGAATGGAAGTCTCAAGTTCTGTTCATATCTTCCAAGTAGGAGTACTTGCACTGCATTAATTGAAGTTGTAGTTTGAAGTGCAGTTCCTTTTTAAAGCATGGCCTTGCACATCTTGCACTAGCATTATCATTTTAAAATGATGCTGTCACATTGATGCAAGGAAAAGCTAAATTTCAGTACATTAACCAATCTAAACACTAACATTGTTAAAGTGAAATTAATAGTAGTTGTATAAATTTGTGAACAACATTTAAGTTTTGATATGCAATTGCACAAAGCAGTTGGATGTTGAAACAGTTAAGAGGAAAGCTGGATCACATGCACACAACAGACCAAGAGGAGGGGAAATGATCAAAAGCAATTCCTGTGTTTCTCATAGCACCAATGTGAAGCATCCCAGCTGTGTATGAAGACACAGGCCCAAAGGACAGATAAGATGCCTTGAGAAACAGCAGTGGGTCCAGTTTGGATAGCATTACTGTGTGCTACTCTGTATGCTATCTCATTTTAAATATTAGGAATGTTTGCGTAAGATTGGAATTTCATTCCCTCATAACTCCTCTCCTCCCATGACTGAGTGACACGATAAGAATGCCCAATGAGATGTCTATGGTCACAGAATGATTTGGTGGTAGCTGGTTGCCCGCAATGCCCATACATTATGAACACTAAGAAAATAAACTATGGTTAAAATGTGCATCAATCTAGCTGGTAAGAAAGAACACAAAAAGCACTCATGGCCATGAGATGTGTTTCCTAAAGGCCTGTCGTGGAGACCTCCTCCACCATTCACAGATGTCTTGAAGATAAATTGACCCATTCCACAAATCTCGGGACAGATGATGACCTTGTCACAGCTCTACCTAACTGCTGTCATGCAGCTTCAGCAACAGGCCCCCTATGCCAAACACTACCGAGGATAATCATCTTAATTCTGAACTACAGCTATTTACAACTCTCTATCCCAAGTTTTAAGGTGAGTTTGATATCTATGATCATGTAGTGCTAGACCTATTTGCAAATGCCTTTGTGTAGTTACACTATGCAATTTGCGTCTGGTTACATCTTTACTGGAACAAAGGCAAGAGGACCAGATATAACATTATGCATATGGTATGATATCGGTAATATCCGTAAACGTCAAAATTGTTCTATTCATAGACACCAGTCAGCGGAAAAGAAAAGAAGGGAGAAAATGAAAGGTTAACAGGAAAACAGCGAACAGAACGCATTCCAAGCGGACCGCGTTTGAGACAATGAGGGGTGGGACATAATTGTATATTTTAAATCTGTAATCTTACCCAAAGATCAGGAACACAACAAAGTTGGGTTGTACATAGTGAGATGGAGCCGACTACTGGAGACGCTGTTTGTATGTTGATTACTAAGCGGAAGACGTTTAGTCCCTCTCTAGACCTCCGATTTGTGTTTTATCAGTAGAAGATTCAACAGCAAGATACAGCTGCTCAGACCGCGTTGACGGCATACATTTCTGAACATCTCCGCCCGAGAGGAAAGTCGACGTTTGGAAGATATTTGGCTATATGACCATAATATTTCGATAAACTTGTCGAAAGTTAGAGCGTTCTACACTTATTAATCGTTGAAAATGGAAACGTGTCGAGTTTAAGAGTTTTTCGCGCTTGCGGTTTAGTAGGAGGATGTGAACAACAAGGATCCAGCACATCTGGAGATGGAAATCTTAACTGCAATAGACTATGAAACGTATTCTACTGGCATGCTGTCAATCCGAAGACATTATCTATTAGCTTACTTTGGGAAATGAGTGGTGCTTTGGCAAACTTGCTTTTATAAAAGATTTCATTAAAGAGTTGGACGTGAACTAACTTGTTGCTGCCACGGGAAACCCAGGTAAAACCAGGTGTTTTATAATCAGTTTACAATGCTACTTTGCATAGTTCTGCGATAGACTTAGCCTATACAAAGTCAAAGTCTTCTAAAAACTGTTGCAACTGCAAGAATGAGAGGAACATTCCATTTGCATGAGCATGCTGTTCCAATGTTCTCTGATCGCTCTGAATTCGCTCTGAATTCCACGATGATAGCTTTTTTGATAATCACCTACACTCTCAGGAATTTGTATAGGCCTAGATGGAGTTCTAGGGCAAGTATCTGTTTTGTGACTATGGAAAGTACAACAGTGAAATGGGCATATTTAGGCTACAAACTCTGTGGAATTTTATCCCATACTCAGGTGAGTCATCTGAGATCACAAACAGCCCTCATAACTCACCCAATAACCACAGAAATATGCAAACTAAACGGATAGCTTCAGTGTCAAGCTTCTAGAAAAAGGTTCAGATTACAAGCATAGTGAGATGGAAATAGACATAGGCTACGCTCTTGTTAGGGAAGAAATGAGTCAATGTCTACCCAAGATAACAGTGTTTTTAAACATGATTTTACAGAATTTTGCCCAGAGATAAATCTCCAGGCTTATTCTCGTTTTCCATATAGACTTATTCCATGTTATGGATGTGACAGAACATCACAGACCTATTATTTAAATATTTTGTACAATTTTTTTCATGTACAGCCTATAATATTTACGGATGAATACAGCAGATCTTCAGATTTCATATAGGTCTAATCATTCACATCATGCAAATATAATATTGCTGGTATGGATATGACAGGAAGTCTGATTTCCATGGAAATGGCATTTAAAGAGAATATCTCCCACCATTAGTTGTCTGAGTCATTTCTCTGGCCTCTTGAAGACATCTGAGGTGCAAAGTTCACAGTCAAGGAGAGGTCATTTCTCATGGTGTTAGACAGCTCTGAACTCACTCAAGAAAGGCTAGTCTTTGGATGCTGTAGGCCCAGTTTGATTATTGTCATGGAACCTTTGTGGACCCATGAACCAGTCATGTGACTCCTGAAACCATTTTGCAGTGTCTTCAGCATTAGGCAACTTTTGAAGGAAAAAAAAGACAAAAGCTTTGTCAGATGCAAAACGTCTGCATAAACTAGTGGAAAGTTGTCATTGTGATACAGCAGGCTGAGTTAAGCTCTGTGGTCATCTTAAACACTGCAGCTCTGCAAGCTGTTGAACTGAAAAAGCTTGAACCTATTATTATTTGGTGGGTGATAGTTTTAGTACAAATGAAATACATTTTTTTTATTAGACCTTCATGAATGTCCTACCACAGATGCATACCAACATGTAAAGATTATCTCAGATTATCAGATTATCAACTGCATCATCTTTATTGTAATTAATCAGTATAGCAACTCAGATTCATCTTCCCACGGATTACAGACAGGAAACACGTGTAAAAGGTGTCAGTCTAGCTCTCATAGTTTCGAAGGCACTTCGCAAGGGGTTTTTGTGTGCAGAGAGGAAATGTATTCTAAAAAGCTGAAGCTAGACGTCCAAGCAGTCTAAAGAACTCTGTCTTTCCATTCGGGGAGTTTTGCATTCTCTTGTCTCCATCTGATTTACTGGGGCGACAGGAGGGAAATGACAGACAGTTATGTAGCTCCATGGAGACTAGTTTAAGCCTAACAAAGTGGTGCCATGTTTATGTCCAGTGTCTTCTGGATGGTTCGCAAATTACACAGTACCAGTTTACAGTTATTCCCCAGACCTCTAGAGGCTAAAAAACTGAACTGTAAACATCTGCAAACTCACAGTGCAATTGTGAAGTGCTCACTTAAAGAACGAGTGCTGGCCTCTTCCATGAACTGGAGATCTGTTGTCCTATCAGCCAGGCCTTGTGAAATGTATTTTGAGCTTGCATTTCTTCTTGGTAAACATCTGTTGACAGAACTGTTAGATGCTGTCATCATTTGGATGGAGATATGCCCTCCTTCTCATTGAGCACACTGACACAATCACATCAAATGTTTCTTTTAACGTACGGCATCAGAAAGGTATAGTGACTATCTTGTGTGGCTAAAAAAATAACAGTGTTATGGTCTATATGGACTGAAATATGAGGTCATTTATCTCTGTGTTGAAAAGGATAAATATTCCTGAGGCTTCACAGCTGTACATACTTTAATGCAGATGATCCAAGTCAGTATTTATGATGTCTGGAATAAACTTTTCAACAGTATATAGATATTAGATATAAATGTATTTATCCATGTGATGCTCCACAGATTTCTGTCTAGTGGTTTACGCTTTGTTGTGGCTGACAAAACAGTTCTTTCCTGTGAGAAAAGGTCTATGTACTAAAGACATTAGAATGGTGATACTCTTGCGGAAATATTATTTAGGAAAGGCCCAGGCTTAAACTTCCATTTTAGAGCATTCCACAGTGACTGTAGGGCATCTCTGTAATTAAAATGTCATGACTTCTCGTATTAATTCAAACTTGTGTTGCTATTTTTGAAGTGCAGGACCTGAACACAGGAACTTATGTGTACAGATCTGAAATCAAATATATAAAAATTGCTTGCCGATCAGAATCCCCCTCCCCTACTCAATCAGAAAATGAAGGGTTTTGGCCTTCCAAAACATCAGTAGTCTTGTGGGAACTTAAGCTTGACAATAGCAGCAGATTGCAAAAGGACACGTAGAGGAAGATAAAATGTCCACAAATTAGTTATCCTCTACCCTGTGCGCAGTGATGTGGTGGAACTCAGTGGGACAGCCGAAATAAAGAAAAATGGAACTGAAAGTCTTTTGCCTCTCGTGATACTATGGCTCACAACACTTCCCTGATTTTGTTTTTGATTATACAGATATGTACATAGTTTAGCTACCACAAATATTTCTGACACCAATACAACACAGAAGCTTGGTCCTCAACCCCCACCTCTCCCGTCCCCATGAAAACAAGCAATGTACACACACACACACACTCAGCCATCTTGTGTGCGTGACCTAGTATATCCCAAACCTAACAAATGAGCTGCCCCAAGTTCCCGGCTGGCGAGCTGGGTGCGGCCTCTCAATGGCAGGAAGCATAGCCATCAATATTTACTCTGCCTGCGGAGCAGCCATGAAGGCTCCAGGCCGTCCTGAACAGCCAGCCCTGCTCTTTCCCCCTCTCCCTCTCCCTTGCTTCCTCCTCTCCCTCCCCTCCTCCCTCCCTCTCTCCCTCCTTCCCTTCCCACCCGGGCTGGCTGCAATTAAGGGGCAGCCAGACTGACTGGACACGATCCTACGACTGTTGTTCTCTGAGCTCACAACTTCCTCTGCCATGGCCACAGAGGCTGTGTGCTGCTGTGGCTGTAGCTGCCATTCTCTCAGCACTGGGGAAGAGGCGCTCTAGTCTAAGATGTCTAGTCAGCTATTCAGCCACAGATGAGGAACTGCTGGAAGTGAAGTTTAGTGTGACCTGATGACAGAGACAGAAAGAGTCAGTTAGAGAGAGAGAGAGAGAGAATGGAAAAAAACAAAGAAAGCGGGCATGCAAGATGCAGAGCTGTGTATGTAGAATGATGGTTGATCACGAGGCCAAAGGTCACAGTGACTTTTTAACCTCTGTTTCACAGAAATGGGGGACGCTACCACAACTTTCATGGGCTTGCTTGCCACAGCTTGGCTACTATGTGTACTATGCGCAGGTAAGACTCAGTTACACCACAAACCACTATGACCACGTTTCTGGTATGCATGTGTGAGCATACACGTGTGTGTGTATGTTTGTGTGTGTGTGTGTATGTGTGAGTGCGTGAATCAGATGCAGATGTGTGGATTTGCACCATGCAGTAGCAAGACAATGAAAGGGAGGAAGTGAGAGCCTTCCTGCTGTGCCCACAGCTCAACCCTGCAGGCTGTGACCCAGCCGGCTAGACCTGTGTGAGGCACAAACTCCTCCACAGACAACTCTCCATGGGGCCAGACTATAGCGTTCCTCCCAGTGATCCCCCTGGGAGTCATTCATGATTAAGGGAGAATGTGAAAATGATGATACAACTGTTCAATGCCTGCATGCAGTAATTAATGGATAGATATTTCATTAAGACAAGGGAGCACATGTGTCTGTGGTTGTGACTCATTACTTCACTTTGTGTTGTGCAGATCAGATAACAGATTACTCATCCACAGAGGAAGGTAAGCGTGAGGAATGTGCATGGGTGTCTCACTCTTTTGTTGTCTGGCAGCCACTAACAGCATCTGTCATTGTCAGATGTGCTTAGATATGATCAGTTTAATGTGAGAGCCAGCATGTGAAATGCACTGTATGTCTTGTCTCTCAGTGGCCGACAGCAGTCAGCGGGTGAGATGTGTGTGCGAAAACCGACAGGAATGTGCAGGCACCTGCTTGGGAGACACCTGCTTTTTCACTGTAGTCCAGGGCAAAATGTCCAGGGGCTGCTTTGGAGAAACGGAGTCTGACCAGTGCTACGGCCAGGCCCCAGGCCTGCACATCACCTGTTGCTCCAAGCACCTGTGCAACAGCAACCTCACCGAGCCAGGTCAGTGAACAGTGCACTTTTCAGCCTCATGACATTCAAGACAGCAGGCAGCCTCAGTAGCTATGTTGCTTTATTTGTGTGTACCACTGTCCTGAAAGTATTCTTGGTAGGATAGTGATAAATATCTCAGCTGCCAAACAGAAATAGTTTAACACCAAAATGTGCAGCAGCGGAACTCAGATAAGAGCACACTAGGTATGAATTTAGTCCTGTATCAGTGTACTTATCATGGTATTGGCAGGTTCTGTTCTAACTCTCATTATAACTTAACTAGGGCAAACCACAAGCATATTTCTGTACATCACTTTCTGTGTTTAGGGTTCATTATTTTGGAAGAAATGAATGACAAGTAGGCAGAGTTTAACACTACATACTGAACTTTGTTTTTGAAACACTGGATGGTAAAGACTACGTGTAACTGAACAGCTGAAGATGACAGCTTAGATTTAAAAATGGCTTTTGTCATGACATTAAAAATACCTGGATGCTGGCCTCTCACGGCACAGCTTGTTTACATGAACAGGAATAAACAAGGAAGGAAAACACGTTGCGCCTATCTAGATCTGTCGCCATTATTACATAAAGCATCAGTAAAGAGTATAAGGAGGTTGCTGCCATCTAGTGGTCATTTTTAGTCCACTGCGGGACAGAAGCATAGTTTTTAGCTCATTGGTTACATTTTGTTAGCTAAATATTTGAAACTGTTTACTGAAACATGTGTATATTTGTGTGTGTGTGTATGTCTGTGTATGGTTGTTTGTGTGTCTGCTTGTCGTGTGTAGCAGAGAAGCCGCCGGACAGTGGCCAAGGTCCAGACAGAGTGATCCTCCTGGTGGCTGTGCCTCTGTTGGTGCTGCTGGTTGTTGCCATGGCCACTTGTGCCCTGGTGCTGTGGCTGCGTTCCCGCAAACCTCACTACAGACTCACCTACATGGAGGAGCATGATGTCAGCATGATGAAGGTCCCCGCCGGAACAGACCCCACCTATGGGGTAAGGTCTGGCCAACAGACTGCAGACCTCAGTGTTAAACCAGACTAGGCAAGGGCAAAGAGTGTTTCTAGACATTCCCCCAACATTCCATGGAATTCCTATTAGGGATAGAATCCCTTTAGTATTCCATTTGCCAGACCTGTACTCTACATATCCAAAGAGACTGTATAATCAGCATTATAAATTTAAGCTCTAGTGTAGCAAAACATTAAAATATTGCATCAAGTGAAAACAGAAATCAAACCTTTGCCCTTCCTTGAAGGAATAAGAAATCCTTGAAAGAAATAAACATTGCATCTTGAAAAAGCAGACCCCTTTAGATTCTTGCCAAATCCACAAATGCATCCGCAGGAAATATTCAGTAAGAGCTGGTGTTGAAAGTAATGTTAGGTGCACACGCACATGCTGATGACGATGCATTTGTTTTGTGCAGGACATCTTTGATGAGTTCTGCACCTCAGGCAGTGGGACAGGGCTGCCCTATCTGGTGCAGAGAACTATGGCTCGGCAGATTTCCCTTGTGGAGTGTGTCGGTAAGAGCATGCTGTCCTCCCCCTCAGCTCAGAATTTGGATTTGGAACTTACAGCATCATACCACAGTTTTAGTAAACATTTGTGTCATAGTATCACTCTGGTGTGTGTGTGTGTGTGTGTGCATGCATGCGCACAAACAGGTAAAGGACGTTATGGTGAAGTGTGGAGAGGCACCTGGATGGGTGAGAGTGTGGCTGTAAAGATCTTCTCGTCTCGGGACGAGCAGTCTTGGTTCCGTGAGACTGAGATCTACAACACTGTTCAGCTCCGACATGACAACATACTTGGTGAGACCACAGACATGAAATGCACTGATACTACATCAATAGTATGATAGTATAGTAAGTATGTAGCATAGTAAGTCTTTTAAGGGATATATGCCACCTTATCATGAACAGTCAAATTGTGTTATCTATTAGACATATGGATTGATCCTAACCCGGGATAGTATGCATATCCCACCTGACTTCCTCTGTATCTTTGCTCCTAGGCTTCATTGCATCAGACATGACATCTAAGAACTCCAGCACGCAGCTGTGGCTGATCACGCACTACCACGAGCTGGGCTCACTCTATGACTTCTTGCAGAACAGCAGCCTAGACCCCGAGAGCTGTCTGCGCATGTGCCTATCCGTGGCCAGCGGCCTGGTGCACCTCCACACTGAGATCCTCAGCACCCAGGGCAAGCCGGCAATCGCCCACCGCGACCTCAAGAGCCGTAATATCCTGGTGAAGAGGAATGGACAGTGCTGCATCGCCGACTTGGGTCAGTCCAACAGCATGGTTGGCTTGTGGTCAGAGCTGATGTTTGGGTGTCTGCTCAGAGAGGAAGCCACGCAGATTAAAACCTTGTTTATGAAATGGCTATGTCAACACTTATTCAGTATTTAATATCCATTTTAATGCTCTGTTGATCATTTATGTATTTGTCTCACTGAGCATCCTGCAACATGGGTAATAAACAAACAAACAAATAAATAATGCCTTAAATTCTATGCAACAGTATACATGAAGCCCATGGCACAACCCAGTTATTCTCTTTAAGGATCCATTTAATTAGAACTTGAGTAGGTCATTTTCATGCTGATTTTTCATTTGGTTCTTTGTTGTAGGCCTGGCCGTCATGCACTCTCAGAGTAGTGACATCCTGGACGTGGGCAACAATCCTCGCGTGGGCACCAAGCGCTACATGGCCCCGGAGGTGCTGGACGAGAGCATCCGCGTGGATGTGTTCGAGTCCTACAAGCAGACAGACATTTGGGCCCTTGGCCTGGTGCTGTGGGAGATCACCCGCCGGACCGTCGTAAACGGTAATGGCCTGTCCGCAGGGAAAAATTGAGCTGTCGTGATTGGCCATAAATTGAAGTCCTTTATGAGCTCATGGCTAGATTAATCTACCAAGCTAAGAGCTTGGGGCCTGTAAATTCTTTAACAGTGACAGCTTCGTAATGATTCTGTTAGTCATACTGGAATGAACTGCCTGGACTGGAGAGATTCTGATGATAAGGCCTTTCTGATATTAATTATCAGCTATGGCAGATGTGTGTATTGAGGACTGTTGCCTGGTGAGAATTCACCCATCACACATGACACACTTGAGGAGTACTGAAACTGCCATTTGCACAACAGTGTCCGTTTTGTGTGTCCATCTAGCGAAGCGTGTTGCACAAATCTGTCATCATTCTGCAAACTCTCCTTGTCTCCCTGCCCTCCTTCTCTTGCCCCCTCCCTCCCTCCCTCTCTCTGTCTGTCTGCCTGTCTGTGTCTGCTATCCTCTCACATGATTAGAAGGGTAGTAATTATAAACACTGTTATCTTGTGTCAGCACTCGCGCTCTCATATAGTCCAGATGTTCAGTCCTACACACACACTCAGATCAGCTCCACAGTGCCCGAGCAATACAATGCGCTCTCTAGGGATCCCATATCAGAACTGCCCCCCCTCTCTTTTTTTCTTTCTTCTTTTCTCTGTCTGTCTTTCTTTCTCTTGTATTTTTCCGTTATGCATATTGACTTAGGCACTTGTATTCACCCGTAATCTCCCAGCTCCGTGTCTTGAAACGTTGTCGTTTATTGGACTGGAGAAAAGTGAGCACCTTACGTATTTAATTCCAGTCTAATCTGAATGGAGATATTGTCCCACTCCCTTTCTGCCTTGCCTCTCAGCTTCCCCTTCTCCCCCAAAGGCTGGAACAGAGTCTGTCTGCTGTCCAGCAAGCCTCCCACGCTACAGCATCAATCTTCCTGCCAAGCACTCTCCCCATCCAATAGATCCAGAGTCCTTAATCATGACATGCAGTCTTGCTTCTCCTTCATATTTGGCTGTGGTGTCCCCCGCCCCCCTCATTTCCTAATGTACTGATCAGCGGGTGGTTTTGTGGTTATTCCAGGAATCGTGGAGGAGTACCGTCCTCCCTTCTTTGACATGGTTCCCTCGGATCCCAGCTTTGACGAGATGAGAAAAGTCGTATGTGTGGACCAGCATAGGCCAGGTCTACACAACAGGCTGTATTCTCATTCGGTAAGAGACACACTCAGACTCACACTCTCTCTTACACAAACACACACACACAGGCACAAATGCGCGCACACACATGCATCCGTGTACACTTCACTGTTATATAAAACATAATTGGCTTGCTGTGTTTATAGCAGGAATCTCTGAGAGACTGTTGTTGCTGCTGCTGTCCAGATCACTTCTGTCATCTGGTTGTCAAATGATATACCAGTGTTTTTGTAATTTATTCATTTTCTTGTATGTATGAATTTTTCCTGTGTTAGATTCTGTCCGCCATAGCGAAAGTCATGAAAGAATGCTGGTACCAGAGCCCTCCGGCACGTTTGACCGCTCTCCGCGTGCGCAAGACCCTCTCCAAGTTGGACCAGGACAGTGACCAGGGCATGGACAAGCTCAAACAGGACGTCTGAACCACAGCCACCACAAGACGGCACAGGAGTTTTTTATATGTCTATTCTGTATAACTGCTGTTTCCTTGGCAAGAACTGCGCTGTTTTTTCCTTGGGCTCTTCCCTGAGATGGTCTCGCCTAATGTGCCTTTAGAGACAGTTGGACCACTCCAGCCCATGACATCATTGTCCGGTCTTGGGCTTTATGGCCGAGGCCATCTGAAGATTACCTGCATTTTGCAGCCATTGAGCACTGTTTTGGACTTGACTGAGATGGACTTCAGGCCCCTGTTGGTGCTTTTCTCTTTGCGATTGTGTTTGCTGTTTTTGACAGGAATGTTATCCAAGATTTAGTGACTAAAAAGCCAGTTGTGCGAGGCAGGCAAGAAACGGAACGGAGAATGGAACTAAGAAGGCAAACGTGAAGGCACGTCAGAGTTGAGTTGCATTCCACACAGGTCTTGCTGTCGTGCTCATTTTTCAAGGCTTTTGTTTTGCCAGGATGTGCGTGTCATTCTGGCTTCCCTCACACATTTCCACAAATTCCTTAAGGACTTTCCTGTCATTCCTGAAGGAGGTATTTGGCTCCAAATAACTGAGCAGGGTGGAGCCATATTACTCATTCCGTGTCATTGTTGTTTTTTTGTATGATGGGATATGTATTGATTTGACTATTCCTGAAAGCCCACTGCATCAACCACATGCACGATGCACATTTCTATTAAGACACAACCTCCTTTATTACTTCACCATTTGCCACTGCACATGTGCTAATTATAATCCAGTTGGTATCATCAGCTCTAAAACATGCCTTGCGATTTGATATGCTTTTGTATGATATCATTTTTTATTTGCAAGAACTTTGTAATCATCATTTCAAAGACGTCAAAACTATTTTGGAATATAAAGTAACTTTATCTATATCTATAGCTGGACAAGGGGAATATTTAAAAAGGGAAATAAAGACACACTATGCTACAATGCTTATTCCTTCAAATGTCATGTTTAGGTTTAGATGGCTGATGACAGTATATTGGCTGACTGAGATGAGAATGATCAGAATAATCCACCAGGTGGCAGCAAACTACACATAGTTTATCCCAACGTGGTCAGAAATCTCACCTCCTGTGTGCAGCACTCACAGTGACCTACATCGCACATTGTTCAACTTATGACATACTTCATTCAGGAAATTGAATAAGTGTTGAGTTGTATGCAAACCTATATACACTATTACTTTTTTAAAAAGCGAACACTGTGAAAAAGACAATTTGCTTCAGTGATACAGGAGCTCACAGACAGTAAATGTAAGCCATCTTTCATAACAAGTGTCATTCAGGCTTCTCTGTATCTGTGAAAGACAATCCTGTCTGACTCTTTTACAAAGAATGGCTTCGAATGTGTTTTGGGTTTCATATTATTCCCATTTATTTCCATTCATTACTATCAAAACAATGATCATACCAAAGTAAATGTGAACGTGGCAAGGTCAATTTAACATTTCCCAGTCCAACCTTATAGTCAACAGATGTAACACAATAGTAAGAATTCTTTTTCTAATTTTAGAACATTTATAACTTGAAATAAAGATACCTTGTAATCAAATGAGATAACAGTTTAAAACTGCTGCATCACGATTTTTGAATCCAGAAAAAAATTGTATTTAATTATAAGTGAACTGAAAGTCAATTGCAGGTCCATTTGTTTGAGGGCCAGTTGACCCTGAGTAACAGCCAAGAATAGGACGGTCATCAATTTTTGTCCGTGTGCGCCCACATCTAAGTGTGCATGTGTCTGAGTGTATCTGTCTGTGAGCCTGTGTGGACCGTGAGGAGATAATACTCCTCCAAAGCCCCAGCCTGTCTAGTCTGAGAAAAGGGGGTTATTTTTAACAGTACAGGAGCCTGCTATCAGAGCTCAACACTGCCTCAAAGCTTGACCATGCCGACCATGCCTCCGACAGTTCAGCCCCCTCATCTCTGCTGCATGAGCTGCCTAGTTCCGATGCACTCGTTGTGGACAAAGCAGTGTGCATGAAAAACAAATAACAATGGCTTAACTGGTAACTGCATTCAAAACGTATACTGTGATTAAACCTGACAGAGCATTCATGTCAGCTGTATGGCTCTATGTATGTTCAAGATAACCTAATTAAAAACAAACATATTTTGGACTGGTGGGAATGTTTACAATTATTCAGAAGTAGTTGAAGTTCAAGTGGCAATACTAAACAGACAACTGGTGGTTGCAATGGCATCAGAATTTTGTATGGGCATGTTTTAAGGTATCTGCTTAATTAAATAATACTTAATCTTGCATACCCAGAATAGCGAATGTTGCTGGAGCAGATTTTTCCTGTGTCATGTGGTTATTAAAAAAACATGTGGAGTGGGGGGTGGGGGGGGGGGGGGGGTAGTGGCATCAAATGCCTCTATTATTCAACAAAGATTAAAATCACGAGTTTCTCTAAAGCTCTGCCATGTTAAGGCAGTAAATATTCAAAGGTAGGAAACTGGCAAAAACTTCAATACTATGAATTTGCTCTGAAAATAGTCATAGCTGTTGAAAGTGTCAGCAGGTGCAAGGTTTTGTTAGACCTGGTCATATTTGTTCACAGCTATGGTTGACCTTTATCTTTGCTTTCTGGTTTATATTTAACTTGTACAATTTCAGATTACAGAAACCTCAACAGAACAAGCAGAACTTTCTCTAGGAAATCCCTGAATTTAGACCTGCATGGTCCATGAAAAGAGCTATAGGGCTACTGGCACCATCACAAGCTAGTCTTCAGCACAGTAATCCTGGCAGACAAGTAGACAGTCATGCTACTTAGATTTTTAAAAAAAATTTATCATGGATTTATCATCGATTATAAGGGTGTGTATGAATATTAAAGAAAAGACATGCCTAATTATTTTGCATAATTCAAGCGACAAAGCAGGGAAAATTTCATTGTGTATGTATTAAAAACTTCGACGTGCGTTCAGTCCATTTAGGTTTTCAATAAAGTTTAGTAAAAAAAAATCGTACCACAACAAAAGAATATAGGGACCACCCCTTTAATTTTGAGCACACCCCTTTAAGTACGTCTGTATCAGAGGCTGGCGAGCCTGGCTGGTGGTGTATGGTTTGTGGTTGTGTTAGATCTCGGTCTGTTGTCAATATCACACTCCGAATGCATTAATGCGAAGCGATGGGAATCCTGCAGTCATGTCTACCACAGGAACTGCTATAACGCTGATTGTTCTGTCTGTCCTGATAGCGATTGGCGATGGTAAGTGAAATGCCCCCCTACAATGCGTGTCTAATCTTGAGACTCGCGTAGTGTATTTATTTACTTGATTGCGGTGAGAGAGGGCGGCTAGGCTGGACGAAGTGTTGCCTGTCGCTCATCATGGCGGTGTCTGGGATTTGTTAGCTGACAAGCCTAAATTAGTTGTTCGTGTGATTCTGTTTGTGGTGGGATGAAAAGAGGGAAGCGGTTTCATGGTTAAATCGTATCCGTTTCTCTCATGTGTTTTTTATTAAGTAATAGATCACTATGAACATCATACCACGGTTTGCTAAGCGGCTAGCTTGTTATTGTAGGCAATTATCGTACTACGTAAGCAGCTGAACTCGTTTGGCTTCTCCGAAATGTTGTGGTCGGATATCCTATATATTTGGAAAAAACATTGAATGTACCCTTTTGATTAAATTGATTTAAAAACGTTTTCTAAGCATACGTTTCACGACTCTGAGCTGATAACAATGATCACGGGACACTTTATATAGTAAGCTCAGAGTTGGCTCTGAGTTGGCTTAACCTATGCAGTCTTAGGTCCTAAGGTTTGGGCGAAAAAAGCGTTTTACTTGCATTATAAGTAACGTTATATCAAGAATTATGCGCATTATAACATGCGGCGAAACAGTTCAGCAAAAGATGCAAAAATAAATTATTGATTTAGTGGAATACTCGCGAGTCATGAGGTCCTATAACATTAACGTTAACGGCCTTGGGCAGCCAGTGTTAACATGACTTCCATACGTACATGCTGTTTTATTTCAGAACCTAAGGCTTTTTTACGTTTTTTGCGATGCACAAACTTGTCTGAAACAAAATTCAGTTGAAATTTGCATACTCTGACGTTTGTTTTTGATCCAAGTCGACAGAAGAGAAAGTCAGAGATATTATGGTCATTTGGTATCGTTATCACGGTTATGAGCGCGCTTCTGTTATGTGGCTGTTGTTGACAAAACAATAGAGTGGCGTCCTGCGAACAACTTGGCGAAGCTGCAATGGCAGACTAGAGTGGTAACGTGGGACAAGAGCACATGCCGGGTTCTTCCCATGTTGCATGTGCCTGCACAGTTCTCCTGTATGAGACAAGATACATAAATAAAAAAGCAAGATTTAGAGGACAACCAGTACCCTCGTACGTTTGTTAAAATGTAACACTTTATGACCATGAGTTCAGTGTATTCAGACGGCCCAGACAGAAGTCAAAGTTGAAGTCTGGGTCTTTTGTGATGGAAATTTTGGCAATGAGCCTCTTTCACTGTCCGGTCAAGGGGGTTAGGGGGCTTACTCCCCCTTTTCTGTGACCAAGGCTCGTCTTGCTCACACTCAGTGTGCAAATGAATAAATCTGTGGTCTGGCATATGGTGACCTACAGGATTCTGTTCTGTCAACACTGCACAGTCTGAGCGTCTACTGTTAGAAATAGTTTGAATCCTTGTGTGAAATATTTTTGTTTTTTACTTTGCAGCCCTGAATTGTAGAATTTGGGAGAAACCTAAACATTTGTTTCCTCACGTAGCAGTCCCCTTGATATGTCAGAGGAGAATGTCCTTTTAAAGTAAAGGCTCAGGCAGCGCTCACTCTCTCTCTTTCTCTCTCTCACTCACACACACACACACACACACACACACACACACACTTTCTTTTTTGATCTTTAAATATGAATCTTCCCCCTTGTTGCAACTTGCCACACTGATGGGACAATCTGAGAGGTTCATATAGTATGAGAATTGAACCCAATATACTCCAGGGTTTTCTTTTTTGGTTCTTGTTTTTATTTTTCAGTGCAGACATCCATTCACATTGAATTTGACACATACACACACACACACACACACATACACACTAAAGACAGGGTGATTCATCCTACATCCAGGAATTGGACCGCAACCTTTCGCTGTCAGATTGTGATAAGGTTAAGCGATGCACAAACTTACATTACACATTGACAGTCTGATAAGGCTTAAGGTCGACAGTTTTTTTTTTTTTTTTTTTTTTTTTTTTTTTTTTTTTTGTGTGTGTGTGGAGACAGTAAGTTTAGGTGTTTATGCGGCACTACTTGTTAAGATGCATAACACCTGCATTGAGTTGCTGTAGTGTGGAGTCTCAGTGCGGTGGGAAAATCACCGGTATGTTTGTGTGTGTTTGAAAATGGGTAGAGGACAGGAGTCTTAGCCCGAGCCAAACAGACTTATGATGGGTTTGCACAGCTGTGGATGAGGAGGGGTGGTGGTGGTGGTGAAGTTGGGGCCCATTCCATGCCACGGTCCTAATGCTAATGGAGCCTTGAGAGACAATGGGGTTAGTCTGGAGCCTACTGGTAGGATTCTGGCCAAATTCGCATTAATTCAGATTTAGATTTGTTTGCATCTACAACGCTATTGTCATGTTTGCGCCTGACATCCATAATAAATACGATGTGTCTGGAAAAGAATGTAGACCTGTAGATTAGATGTGGATTGTTTTTTGATACAGTCTTTTAAAACAAACTCAAAATCGGTAGGGATTTGGTCTCTGAAGCCAAATCTCTCACTTCCTCACACACTGTCTTCCTCACACTCACTTTCTCTCTCTCTCTCACACACACACACACACACACATGTACACTCACACACACACACTTCATGTCTTCCATGTACCCCAGGAGGGAGGACTGGACAGCTTGTGGCATTGGATAACGGTGTGGTTACTCAGCTGAGTAGCACGGCTCAGGCAGGTGTTAGGTTGACGACCTCGAAACTGGCTCATCATCCGCCACCATTGCCCTTCAGATCCTGGGCTGTGTGCTTTGTGTCCCTGTGTGGATTGTGAACACACACACACACACACAAAGAAAACCAGCAGCAGCGATCCGATACAGGCTCATAGTGCAAGGCAGTGAGGCAGCCTGAAGGCAGGGTGCGTCTCTTTCTCGCCCCCATTCTCTCTCACCCCACCCCCTCTCGTGTCTTACTTTCATGCGGTGGTTGGCGCTGGCCTGACTAAAGTTTCTCGGGGGATGAACTGTTTCAGTTGAGTTTTATCTTCAGTTCCAGGGTTAGGAGAAAAGACTGCAGCTGTATGGCCATGGCAGTGTCTGGGTCCTGTTCAGTATCAGCACTCTGTGCCAGACTAGAGGGAGAGGGAGAGAAATGGAGGGATCCGTTTCTCCTCCTCTTGCCCATTTCGATAGAGAAAGTGTAGCCTTAAATTACAGTACCTGTTCCAACTGGTCATCAGCGTAGAAAGAACTCAAAGGGATTAGTGTCCGTCTGTTTGGGAGAGGTTTAAAAAAACCTGAAATGCCAGGGTTTAGATGCATTTCTTTGTTTAACAGTTGAAAAGTATTTAATGGTGCTTGGAGCACATGGCAATTCGGAAATCATAATGACTAAACACTGTCTCTTTTCCTTTATTTCTGCTCATTGTCTTTGCGAACAGCTGACTCAGAGACGCACGCCTGTGGTTCAGTGAGTTCACAGCATTAGCCCAGGTGCCGTGCGAGAAGCTGAATGTCAGAATAATGTTATGGAAATCAAAGGAGAGCACATCAAGTCATATTTTGCATGTGTGTGCTTGTCTATGAGATCAGAGCCGGGGGGGAAGCATCTAGAAGTGAGGAAGAAAAATAAGAGAGGTGTGTGTGTGTGGTTGTAGTCTATAGTCTGTAGTCTATAGTCTATGGGTTAGGCCAGAGTTGTGTGGCAGGCTCAGTTAATGACCTCAGTAATGACCTCGGCCGACGGACGGCTCTAATTGTGCTGACAGACAAACTAGCCCCTGTCTGACCCGACCTGTGTCAGGGGAATTCTCGTGTGTGAGTGTGTGTGTGTGGAACACAGCAGTGAAGAATGGCTCAGCGTTTGGAGACCGACGCCCCTCTCCCACCTCCCTTCCCCCACAATCCATTTTTCTGTCACCCTATCTCTTCTCTGTCTGCCCTCTTGGAGAATAAGATCTCCTCCTGTTTTTTTTTTGTTTTTTTTTTGTGGAAACAACAACGCAGGGAATGATGCATGGACGATATTACTTTCAGAGTGAATTAAGACACATGAAGCATGTTCCACTGTCCAGACTAAATGTATTTTCATGTTGTGTACATATGTTAAGGAAGAGGAGAGAGAGTGAATGAGAGAGGGGGAAAAGGGGGGAGGGGGGAGAGGGAGGGGGAGAGGGAGAGGGAGAGAGGGAGAGAGAGAGAGAGGTGGCCCAGAGGTGAAGTTGAGCCCCAGCAGTTGTGGAGTAAAATGCCTCCGCCTGGCCATCAAGCGGGTAATCTGAGCAGCAGGCACAGGGAGCAAGCGGAAAAGGCTGCCCTCCTTCCTTTGCATTGATTGGTGCGTGTTTGTGTGAAGTGTGTGTGTGTGTGTGTGTCCATGCACACACATGAATGTGAGTGTGTCTTACTGAGCGTGTATGCATTTGCGCGTGCGCGCCTTGTCTGGTGGCGTCGGCGCGTCTTAATCAGCTCCCTGTCTGGCCGCTCTGTGGATCTCATTTCAGCAGTGCATCTTGGGTAACAGCGCACCGCTGCAGCGCTCATGCTTAATGCCTCAGCTTCCCCTGCCTCAAGCGACAGAGAGTGAGAGAGAGAGGAAAAGATAGAGAGTAGCACAGGAAGCACACATTACACCCCGGCAGACAGGTTAACTGTGCACGCACTCATGAATGGCAAGCAGCTCCAGAGCCCGCAGAAATAAAACACAGAAAGATGACAGGAAATTGGCCATTAGTGTTAAGCCTTTAAAGTGGGTGAGGTCTTCTCTCTCTTTCTCTTTCTCTTTCTCTATCTCTCTCATGTGCTGAGGTGATTTAGCTGTAAGGCTCCCCCGGTAGTTAAATCGTAAAGAAGTGCTCTGTCGTTGAGGCTAATCCTCGCTCTCGTCTTTCGTCCCCCCTTACACTGTCAGATTCTCACTCTGAGAAAGAGCAGCTGGTAGGCCTTGGGCTTGTGTTCAGTACAGTCATTCCAGCACCCCACCCCCCACCCCACCAGCCCGACGTGGGCTTGTTTGTGTTAAGGCCCTTTGCGGTTCCTCATTCTCCCAACATCTCCACTAATGGTGAGCATTTTTTTATTCATTTTTCCGCCATGCTGTGTCTGTCATTTCCTGTCTCGACAAGTGTGGAATGACAGGAACTTTAGCACTGGCAACACCAATCTTTTTAGTCAGGCACCCCTTCTGTGATCTCTCTCTCTCTCTCTCTCTCTCTCTCTCTCTCTCTCTCTCTCTCTCTCTCTCTCTCTCTCTCTCTCTCTCTCTCTCTCTCTCTCTCTCTCTCTCTCTCTCTCTCTCTCTCTCTCTCTCTCTCTCTCTCTAGTCTAGACGTGTGTGTGTGTGTGTGTGTGTGTGTGTGTGTGTGTGTGTGTGTGGTTTTTTTTTTTTTTTTTTTTTTTAAACAGACAGTCGCAGCTGCTCTCTCAGCGCAAACTTCACAGCTGGGGGACTCCATAAGTCCACCGCACACACACACACACTCTCACACACCCTCATCCCCTTATCCTCACACACTCACAGACAGTGACCTTTCTCTGCTGTACCAGTCATTTAGGCCCTTCTTCCTGCACTTCCAGTCAGTCAGTCCTGGTGCAGCCTGGTGCTGCTGCTGGTCTTTCTTCTGTTCCAGTCTCTTCCTGCTGCCCCTTTCAGCCACTGGGACTGGTAGTCCGTGGCTGTCTGGTCTGCATTCACTGCACCCCATTCTCACCAACGCCCGGTTGTCGCCACTCCCCTTCCACAAGCACACCAACTCTCTCCCTTGCCCGCACTGCACTCCCACAAGTACTCCCCCAACACACACACGCACACACACAGAGTCTCCACCCTACACCCCCCAACACTCACACTCACACTCTCTCTCTCCCTCACTCCCTCACTCCCACGCACATGTGTACACACACACACACACATACACACACACTACCCCCACTCATTCAAACCAACACTCACCCACACACCATCCAGACACACACCACGCACACACACACACCACACACACACACACACACACACACACACACACACACACACACTCACTCACTCACCACCCACCACCCCCACTCTTAACACCCCTCTCCCGCTCTTTGTTCAGACACAGCCAGCCCAATCCCTCCTCACGTCCCCCTAATCTTCACACAAAGGCCCAGTGTAAGGCCACCAATTATGTGCACACACAAGAGCAGGGTTCACCTCAGCTGCATTCATGCTCTCTTCCTGGAGCCCAACACCGCCTCACGCCGCTACCGCATGTGTTGGCTTTGCCAACTTTAAAAGTGTGTGTGTGTGTGTGTGTGTGTGTGTGTGTGTGTGTGTGTGTGTGAGAGTGAGGGGGTTCCTAAGACTCCTAATAGTGAGGGGTGGAGTGTTTGTCGTTTTTTTAGGCCTTTTTCTGTGGGTGCCCGTGGTGTTTTGGGTTGCGTTTTTCATCTGCATAATTGTGTTGGTTAAATTGGGGTCCATTCCGCTAGGGGAGGATAATGCAGGATTGCATGACATTAGTCACAGCTAGTTAGCGCTGTAAGTGGAACGGCCTGGGACTAACAGTTTGGGAGCAGAGATGAAGCCGGCAGGGGCAGGAACATGAGATCCAGATCAAGCCTGAGTCGTGTGAGTCTGTGTGAAAGAACATATGACAATGGGAAGAATGGAAACCAGCAGTGTGCAGATGGTCTGCTATATAGGCGTGCGTGCGTGCGCGTGCACGTGTGTGTGTGTGTGTGTGTGTGTGTGTGTGGTGTGTTTGGAGAGACACGCGTATCATGACCAATGTGGTCGTGTGGTGGTCATCTTCACTCAGCATCCCGTCGTGAGGGTTGTCCACAGGTGGAGCAAGTGACCACAGTTCAGCCCATCGGTTGGCCACAGACCGCACACGCAAACTCACACAAGCGCACACACTTTTAAGAAGTCAGGAATCCAAGACAGGAGAGGAGAAGAGGCAGAGGGTAGAGGGGAGGTCAAGAATGGGGGGGGGGGGGGGGGGGGGGTGATTGTGATCACTTTGGCATGCGGATGTTCTGATCTTCAGTATGTTAAACTGGCCCAGAACAGCTGCTGGTTATGGTTACGTGTTTGTGGTGAGCATGTTTGGCTCATTATTGTGTCCTCCCCTGCACTTTCCACCCCGCTAAAGTTTGTTTTAATGTGTGTGTGTCATGCGTGTCTGTTTGAGATCTCTACTAAACAGCGGGGGAGGGTGGTGAGGGTGGTTGTGAGTGTTGGAGCCTGACCGGCAGGATGTCTACCAGCTCTTCCTGCCCCCGCGGACGCTGTCCAGAGCGGGACTTTCTCAAGTTGCGTGTGTCAGCAGCCTTTGGGCCACCTTCCCCATTTCACTGGAAACTGAGCTGCATTTGGCGCAGCCTCTCCTGTCCCCAGGAGCTGGGCAGGGCTCTGGAAGCGAGCCGCTGAAAGGTCTCCTGAACAAACGCCACACTTCCAGCCACCGTTGTCATACGAGCCAGCGAGCCTTTTTGTCAGCCGCCACCGTGCGATCCTGTGCTCGTGCTAATGGCTGACCTTTTACTTCAGATACCTGTTTGGGTGATGGATCGTTGGGAGTGCTGACAGAGCAGCGGGGGTGTTTTTCACAGTTTTTTTTTCTTCGCTTCATATATTAGGGCCTGGTCAACTCTGCGTAATCTGCAGGAAATTCCTTGCGCAAGCGAGCACAACTTGGAGTCGCTCCATTGACGCTTACTGGCAATCTCTTCCCTCAGTACAACTGCCGAGAATTACACATTCTTCATTACACACCAACTCTCTCCCTCGCTCTGTTTAGTCTTCACATGCACATACACGCACACAGCCCCCCCCCTTCTCTCTCTCTCTCTCTCTCTCTCTCTCTCTCTCTCTCTCTGTCCCTCCCCTCTTCCTCTCTCCTCTTCCTTAACAAATGTACACTACATGACAATTAATCTAGCCTGGACAGTGGAAAATACTTCATGTCTGTCTGTCTCACTCACTCTCCCACACATACACATGCGCGCGCACACACACACACACACACACACACACACACACACACACACACCCTGATATTCACAGACATGCATACATTCAAGCAGGCCTACGCAGATGTGCACACAAGCGTGTGAACCATTCCCTTGTTTGATCAGGAGGGGTGAGGCCTTATTGCATGTCATGCATGTCGCAATCAGTGTGAGAATGAGCAAGTGAGTGAGTGAGTGTGTGGGGGTGTGCGGTTGTGTGTAGGAAAACGTGTGTGAGTTAGACCTTTGAGCATGAGCTATGTGCTCTTCCCTAAAGAATGAACAAACTGGCTGAGATCAGGTCAAAGACATAAAAGGAGAGAGAGAGAAGGAGATGGACAGAGACAGAGTGGCTGAGAGGAGCGGATAAAGGTTCCGAGAGCGACAGATCACAGGGAGAGGGGTGGCGAGACAGGGATGTGCAAATAAAGGGCCTGTACAAACAGCAGGCGATTCAGTGCCCCGGGAGAAAAGATTCAGAAGAAAAGCAGCGCGGATTAGCCACAGACTTCCACATAAACCTGCTTTGTGTTCTTTGGAAGGGACGCTGTGTACGTGTGTGTGTGTGTGTGTGTGTGTGTGTGTGTGTGTGTACACGTGTGTACACGTGTGTGTACGTGTGTGTGCATGTGTGTGCGTTTGTGTGCGTGTGTGTGCGTGTGTGTGTGTACGTACGTACGTATGCACGCACGCTTGTGCAGTGCTTATTGTAGGGTGCGTGTGTACAGACATTGACATATAGGCCAAGTTCTAGTCTGGGTCCTCAATCTTTTCTGTTCAATATGGTGTTGCACTTCCTCTCCTAGATGGGCTGTGTTTTTAGAGGTGGTAGTTTCCCTTCTTGGATCGAAGCAATTAGTGTGGAGTGGTCCTCCATCATCACTGGCTCAGGCCTTTGGACTGATATGAGTGGGGTGAGAGTGAAGTGTGGCAGACATCCGCCCTAAAGCAGGCCTGACCTCAGCCTCCCCTTAAAGCTGAACCCAACTCGGCCAACAGAAACAATCCCACACACTTCAGCGAATTGCGCATTAAAACACACACACACACACACAGGCGCAGAGCAGAAATGCCAAAAGTCTATGTCACCTTACTCAAGGTTTTCCAGTGGAGCCTCCTTGAGTAGATTAACTTAATTGCTCGGCCCTTGTTGTGTAATCCAGAGGCGGCGTGTCCATGCATGTCCTTTTCAGCAAATGACTGAAATAGCCTTTTGCGCAGCAACAGTTCCTGGGGTTTGATGGGAATTGGAGTCTGTGTGTCCACTAGGCCAGACTAAAGAGGGCTGTTACTAGTCCATTAGCCTGTGCTCTGGCCTTACCCCTGCCATCCCTGCACCCTTAAATAGCTCAGAATGAGGGGTGGATGGAGCGGAGCGCTCCTTCCCCCGCAGTCTAATCGGAGGCCATTATGCCAGACGATTAATGCCCTTCTGGATGAGGAGGTAATGATTTTTTGGGGGGCCGGAGAAGGGAGGGGTAAAGGACTCCTGGGCGTCTGTCTGTGAGACGCCGGATCCCAGTTATTTACTGCCACTGTCTCTAGTGCCGCAATGGGGATCCGGCGAGGCCACTGGTGGGGCAGGCAGGCGGGCAGGCTCGCTGTCTGGAGGCGCAGTCTGGTTTTGTTTGGGTCTCTCCGCAGTGAGGGATTCGGTTTCATGTCATGCAGTCTTTGGGGAGGCGGGAGGCGGGAGGCGGGTGGGGGTGGGGGTGGCAGCGAGCGGGAGAGTGCGTGTGTCGTTGCAGACCCTGAGGCGGCCGGCCTCCTCTTTACGGTCACCTCGTGTGATTCTTCTGCTCTGTGCTCGCCCCCTGCTGGAGGACTGGTGGTACTATAGCAAGCAAAGCAGTCAGGCATTCTGCTCTGAGTGGATGATGTCTGTTTTGATTTGTTTGATTTGACTATGTCTTATCTTTCCCAGGAAGATGTTGCTATCAGAAAGAGCCATTTCTTGGTGTTTTTTGAAATGTTCCCGCTCCCTTATCAGACTCGCAGTAAGATTGAGTCCTAGTCCTTATCAGTGTCACTGACGGTTTCCTCTCTCTCTGTGTCATCCTGTCTGCAGCTCTGAGGTGTAACTGCACCAACTGCGAAAGCAGCGGCTATGTGTGCGAGACGGACGGGGCCTGCATGGCCTCCACCTCCAACATCGGCGGCGTGGAGCAGCACGTGCGCATCTGCATCTCGCACGACCGCCTCATGCCGCCAGGCCAGCCCTTCTACTGCCTGAGCGCTGAGGGCTACCTCAACACACACTGCTGCTACATCGACTACTGCAACAGCGTCGACCTCCAGATGCCTACAGGTGAGAAGATGACCCCCTGCACTGCACTAGGCAAAGACTGCAGTCATGAGAGAGTGACGAATGGGAGGGAGATGATGGCACAGTCATGGAGTGGCAGAGGGGAAATATGTCTCCATATGACATGAGGCAGTCAGGACTATGTGATCTGTCAGCCAAGCTGGGTGTGGGTGTGGGTGTGGGTGTGGGTGTGGGTGTGGGTGTGGGTGTGGGTGTGGGTGTGTTCTGACTTTGACGTGTGCTCCCCCCGCAGTGCCGAAGCCAGAGGACCCCCTGAGCAGCTGGGGTCCAGTGGAGCTGGTGGCGGTGATCGCCGGGCCCATCATCTTGGTGTGCCTGCTGCTCATCATAGGTGTGCTGCTCTTCCAGCACCACCAGCGCACCTACAACCACCGGCAGCGGCTGGACGTGGAGGACCCGTCCTGCGACCACCTCTACCTCGCCAAGGACAAGACACTGCAGGACCTCATCTTTGACCTGTCCACCTCCGGCTCTGGCTCAGGTGGGTTGAGGGAGATATTCACATACATAAATTCATGGTCAATGGTTGGAACCGTTATTAGTATTTTTTTTGTTATTGTTGGACTACTGTGCTTAGGGTGATGATGAACGAGAAAGTGTTTTGAGCAATGTTGCTTGGCTACCACATAACCGTTTCCATGTGTTTTGATGAGATGAATTTAGCTGCTGTGGAGTACTCAAAAATAAATAAATATAAATAAATAAAGGTCAGTATTAATGGGAATGGAACCAAACAACCATGGGAACATTGCCTGGCAACAGTGCAGCAGTGAAAGATTGCCATGCAACATTGCTCAGAAAGCTGCCGTGACTTTGGGTATCTGACATTAGCAGCGGGATCAGCTGGAATTTGGATATCAGGTGGTTATCAAGGGTCAAAGCCTTTATCTAAATCCTTCCTCTTTTTTAAACTTGTCTCTCCTGGTCTTCTCCCTACCAACAATGTAAACATTGGTACACTTTGGAGTCTTGTATCCAGTATCTTCATTAGAGTAAGATCTCCTCACCCCTTTATGCAGTAGATGACAAAATAAGTGTGACCATCTCTAATCTCTGCCCCTTCCCCCAGGCCTCCCCCTGTTCGTGCAGAGGACTGTGGCCAGGACGATTGTTCTGCAGGAGATTATCGGGAAGGGCCGCTTCGGCGAGGTCTGGCGGGGCAAGTGGCGAGGAGGCGACGTAGCGGTCAAGATCTTCTCCTCGCGGGAGGAGCGCTCCTGGTTCCGCGAGGCGGAGATCTACCAGACCATTATGCTCCGCCACGAGAACATCCTGGGCTTCATCGCTGCTGATAATAAGGGTAAGGACCACCTTAAGGGATTTACAGTAGGGCTTTCATCAGATTGTGACCACCACTGAGATATATATATATATATGTATAATATATTTAGTAAATATAAAAATACATTTGGGATTTGTGTGTATATGCACACTACCACACAAAATACATCATAACACATGTTCAGGGGCCACTAGTGGGCCATAGATCACTGTTTGCTTGATTTAGAAGGACCACTTTAGGCCCACCTGAGTATGTGAAATGAGTGACCTTGTTGCAGGCTGCAGACGGTGCAGATGTGGAGCGGTCTGCCCTGTTACTGATGTTTTAATGTCACCCTATCAGTGCATGTCATCAGTATCTGTTAGAGTGTTGTTTTGTATAAACACAGGTATGCAAATAACAGAGGCTATCTCTGGGTGCCAACAGCTTCCCTGTTCTGATTTCCTGATTTTTCCCTTCCTCTTTCTCCTGTCTGTGTGTCTGTCCGTCCCGCGCTCAGATAATGGCACATGGACACAGCTGTGGCTGGTGTCGGACTATCATGAGCACGGTTCGCTCTTTGACTACTTGAATCGCTACTCGGTCACCATCGAGGGCATGATCAAGCTGGCTCTGTCTGCGGCCAGTGGATTGGCCCACTTGCACATGGAGATCCTGGGCACACAGGGTAAGGGCTGGACCCTGTGTATGTGTTTGAGAGAGAGATACAGTTGGCCAAGCTTATTAAAACACTCTGATGTACCACCCTCTAGCGTGTGAAACCCATGTTGTATATCTACATTTACATTTATGCACTTAGCAGACGCTTTTATCCTAAGCGACTTACATTGCTATTGCTAATACTGCCTTTATTCTGTGACTTTCCCCATAGGAAAGCCTGGCATAGCACACCGTGACCTCAAGTCAAAGAATATCCTGGTGAAGAAAAATGGCACTTGTGCCATCGCTGACCTAGGGCTGGCAGTGAGGCATGAGTCTGCCACTGACACCATTGACATCGCTCCCAATCAACGAGTGGGCACAAAGAGGTACCCACTGAGCCCACAAACATGATGTTTTCTGTGAATATAGTGAAACATGAACAGCATTGTTGTTTGGTCTTATTAAACTTGTTTATACAATAATTAACAATATCTACTTGCATGTATGCAAATAATGAATATATATAATTTTTTTTTTTTTTTTAAGTTGTTACATGTGATGTGATTATGCTAAGTATGTCCTCCCTGCCTCCCTGTTCCTTTTTAGATATATGGCTCCAGAGGTGTTAGATGAGACCATCAACATGAAGCACTTTGATTCATTCAAGTGTGCGGACATCTATGCCCTGGGTCTTGTATACTGGGAGATAGCGCGCCGCTGCAATGCTGGAGGTGAGTGACACATAAAGGAGTTATCTCACCTCTGTGGAATCCAGTTCTGCTGGGGCTGGTGTTCTTGTCCCAGGCGTGTTGTGCGTGTTGGCTTGTTGCGGCCAGTTGTTGAAAGCGACTTGTTGCCCTATAGGTGTCCATGAGGAGTACCAGCTCCCCTATTATGACCTGGTGCCCTCAGACCCATCCATCGAGGAGATGAGGAGGGTGGTGTGTGACCAGAGACTGCGGCCCAATGTGCCTAACTGGTGGCAGAGCTATGAAGTAAGACTGCTACCACTGTATTGGGAAACACTATCCCGCATTGTATCGAGGCAGTATTCCATTTTTCTTTGTTTTTTTCACAAACATTGTACTTTATTTATGATTAGAGTTGGCTTCTTTATCTCCACCTTGGCATCTGTTATCCCTTATATAGCATACAATACATTTTCCATAAAAAAAAAAAATGAAATCGGTTACAGTCAGTCAGTTGCAACTCTTGGTATATAAGCGCAGATGCAGTATATCCCAAAACATAATTACTGACGTCTATGTGTCTGTCTGTCTGTGTGTGTGTTTTAGGCGCTGCGAGTAATGGGTAAAATCATGCGGGAGTGCTGGTACTCTAATGGTGCAGCGAGGCTTACCGCCCTGCGCATCAAGAAGACCCTGTCCCAGCTCAGTGTCCAGGAGGACGTCAAGATGTGAGGCCCGTTTGAGAGGCGGTACAGCTTTGCCTAAGGACACTTGTGTTGAGACACACTGATCGAGCTGAGAGCGCAGAAACTCAGAACTGTGAGAGTGAGACTGCAAAAACAAACGAGTGAACGAGTGTGAGCGAGAGATTTATTTTAGGACAAAAAAGACCCTGCCAGTTTTTTCAAAGCCACACTTCTGTGTTGTAAAGAGGTCTACCTCACCTTTTTTAGCCAAAACTACTGAAGCTAGCAATTCCTCCACCAACCCCCTCCTCCACCTCCAACTCCAGCCCAGCAGCGTTAGCAACCCTCCGCATGCAAGACCATCCCCATCTTTCTGGATCCGTCCGGCTCCCAAGCCTCTCCACCTGCCGGCCCCTATGTTGCCTGCCCCACCCCACCCCACTCGTTTTGTGGCTGGAGCTACTAATGTACAGTAACTGGCTGTTTGTTTGTTTGTTTGTTTTAGGGATTTCTCTTCCAGTTGTAAACCCTCATCACTCCCTTTGTTTTATTGCCCTGCCATGGGCCGACGCGAGTGACATTTCAGACAAACAGTTGTAGCACTACACGATACTTCCAACCTAAAAGTATGTCTGTAGTAACATGCCCCCCACCCCCACCCCACATGTCTATCATACCATGTTATGCGTCACTGCTGTTGTGAGAAATGTGAAGAAGAAAAGGCAGATGGCCTTTCGTTCTTGAGGTCTGATGCATTACAATAGCATAGGCAGGGATGTAGCAAGCCTTGATGTCTGTGACTGTGTTCAAGTGTGTATGTGAATATGTAGACATAGTATTATAGCGCTGATGTAATATTTAAAATGGCAGGAAGTGGGAGGGTGTGCTACACACATGTGCATGGAAAGAGCTTCTGTGTGAGAGAATCCCTTCCATATGGTAATGTAATTGGAATCAGGACACAGCTCAGGCTGTGGTGGTTTGCGCTGTTGGGTGAAGCATCAAGCCAGTGTGTGTACGGCAGAATTTTATTGTGTCATGAATGATTAAGGATCAATCTGTCGATGTGGTCCATGATTCGTTTTCTTGAGGACTTCAATTTTGTTTGTTGTTTTGGGGGTGATTTGACTTTTTATTTATTTGTTAATATTTGATGTATAGTGTTTTGTTTTTTTTGTTTGTTTTTTTTTTCACTGTGATCTGTCAATCAGGGGATTATTGTGAGTGGAGCCCAGGTCACTGTCAAACAATGGCTAATGGAAGTGACAGAAATATGATCATGAAATCTGTGGGATATGCTGGAGATCCATACACTGAGATTGTGCAACACACATATTGAGGGTAAAGACAAAAATGTCTGCACTCATTACCTTGTGAACATTTCCCTACGTTTGTCTCTGAATTAAATGTTTAATTTGGAAACTTCTGTTTTTTTTTTTTTATTTTCCTTTAATCTTTCCTGCAAATCATTGTTATTGACAATCCTTGCTGGAGCTGACGAGTGTGGTTTCACATACTGATCCTATTGTCTGGGCACTGTGTGATGTCTTTGGGAATAAGGTTGAATGAGCAGTACCTGAATGCTGGTTCACCACCTAGTTCATGCATTATGTACATTTGTATTGTAAAGTATTGCATCTTTTAGCTAGTCAGTATCACTTGTTTATAACCAACTACTCCAAATATACCTTTTTTCTTTTCTACTGTTTGTATTTTTAGCTTTCCAAACAAACTTGAAGGTACTACTGATCTAAACAACTACTCTGCATCCTGTTACTGGCCATGTGTTGTCCCTCGGAGCCATGACTTTTAGGAAAGACTTATTTTTACTCGCATAGGTAGTTAGAATCTTCTTCTCATTAAAAACGGCTTTGGCTGCTGTCACTTGTCAAAGTATGGTCTCCGTGAAAGCGGGTCTCCAACCATCCAATAAAGCGTTTGTTCATGTTGTGAAACCACTATCCACTATTGTTCTTTACCAGTAGAGGTGAGGGGTGCCAGACCCCAGGGCTGAAACAGGCAGGGGAGCATCTGCATTAAAGTGTGTGGGGCGACTCCTCCATTAATACCCCCCTCATACCATTTTATTTAAAATTGTGATTATCAGTGTGTCACTATGGGTTATCTTATTTGACCTTTTAAAGAACCCTCGGTGGTCATTATTAGGAGCGACACATTTGAAAGATAAAGTATTGACATCCACATCAGGGCGGAGCCAGGGGTCATTTGGGGGACAGGATTGTGGTGCTGTGACAGTCCTTTTCATTTGAATTTTGGCAACTGTCAAGCAAATACTAAAGGAGGCTGAGCTCATTTGAACTCTGGTGGTCTGTGTAAAGAAACACTGGGATATCAGTCTTTGCTTAAAGGATGCTGTGAGACGCAGGTGAGCAGAGAGTAGACGTGTCCTGTTATTTATGCCAGGCTTGTCAGCATCGAGTGTGTGCTCAGAGCACACCTGGATGTGTTGTGGTGAGAGGTGTGTGTGTGTGCGTGTGTGGGAAAGCTGGCACCAATAGGCTGACCCACTGTTGTTCGGAAAGAGTCGACTGGCATGATGTAAACCAAATGTCAAACATGATTGTACGTGTTTGGTGAGTCAACGTGTGACTAATGCCATTCAGATTCTTTGGATGACATTCTGCGCCTGTGTTGACAAAGTTGAGCTACTGGTTAAAACCTTAAACCATGTCAAAAATCTTTTCAGGATTAGTTTGAATATGTGTATATGAATGATACATTAATAAACATTTACTTTCTAATGTTGTTGTAATGTCTTGGTCATTTCAAATACTTCCTTTCTTAACCTATTCAGAGCCACTCCAAATTCTAAAATGTTTTTGCCTAAACAACATACCCAAATCAAAAGGCGCACAGTGCTTACATAGCTTGTGTTTGACTGTCAAAGAACATGCTTATGTTTTTGAGATGTGTTGGTATGATTCTTTGACATACGGACAGTTGCAGAGGTTGCAATTTTGTTTGCCATCCTCTGTCTATGAATTAAGACACATACCAATGTGCAGTATGACTGTTTAGAACAGATTTTTTTTTTCATTCAGTTTTCAGTCTGTTTCCTTTGATGAGTTGATTGATGTGTTCTAGGGACAATGACCTTGAACAGGTTTTAAGTGCTTATGAACAAGCTTGCAGCTCCAGCCCATCTCAAAGAAAGGTGGAAGATGCCAATGTAAGTAATCTTGTCATGTTATTTACACAAGGCTTGAAGAACACACCTTGAGGTTTTGTTCAAGGTGTGTGTTGCTAAGAGTATGTGGGGAAACAGGCACCCTTGGCCATGTCGTCATCTGGTATGATGTTAACCAAACTTGATTGGACACATTTGGCGTATCAACATGTGACTAATGACGTTCAGATGGGTGACTTTCTGCACCTGTGTGTATTGACAAAAATAGTGTAAATGCTAGTCTCGCCAGCATTCATTTGAAACTTCCATATTTGACTGATTGGATTAACCAACTACTTGCTCTGTACTTCTGAGAACTGGTCAATGTTGTGGCAGAATTATACAAATGATGAGCCTGAGTCTTAAGTTACAGCGGTACTCTTCTTACAGTTCTTGCAAGGAACGTTTTTACCAAGCCCTGTCACTTGATGCAACTGTACATCCACTGACACAGATTATATTTAAAATGCATTTATTTTTCCTTTACAAGAGAGCAGAGACAAAGAAATCAATGGAAGGAGAAGTGGGCAAAGGAGGGAGGGGAGGGAAGGGAGGGGGGAAGCCGTATATAAAGAGATGCAACCTCTGGCGTCGTCAAAAAATATGTACAATTCAAAATTATATCCATACAAAACATGCCACATAGAATAAAAATGATCCTTTATTCATCTGCCCTAAAAGGAGCTCTGCTGTACAGATGCGACGTCTTAAAAAGTAGGTTAAGTTAAAAAAGTTTTATTAAATTATAAAGATATGCAGAGAAGAAAAAAAAACTTAAATTAAGATATTCAAACACAAACAGAAAGTAAGAACAAATTGCAGGCTGAAATCCAGTGAGAGCCAATGTGTTTTTTTTTCTTTTATATTATGGTCTTCCCTTGAAACATAAAAATATATATATATAGCTATATCGCTGCTTCTGATACTCGTTTTAACATCTAACCTTTAAAGAGAAGTACTCCATAAAATGCTGAGTGCAATTCTTTCTTGGGTAAATATGGGGATACTGTAGTATATCAAGTCATAACATACATAGGCTATGTAGCCAATTCACAAGCTATATATATATATATGTATGTATGTATATATATATGAACACATTCACTTCTAGAGGGAAGAAATTAGCAAAAACAAACAAAACAAACACCAATCATATCAAAACTATCTTCAAGAGTTTTAAGATTTGCCATTTACTGAGTCTACTAGTTCCGATTTCGCCCAATTCAAGGACAGGTTACCTTCTGAAGTTTACAAGCAGTAGCATAAATAAATCAAAGTAGAAACATAGGGAGAACAATATTACATAAATACACAAATGCTATGCACCATTGTACTGCTTTTCCTCTTTGATGAAATATACTTATTCAGCAAAACGTTCAAACAGTTCCCCCTTGTATACATTTGTTTCACCTCAACCACTCATCTGTCACTGGTGAAGACAAGGAATCCAGCACACGTTATTTGTTTTTTTTTGTGATTTTTTGTGTTTTTTGTCAAATTGTTTGTGGTGTTATAGCAAAAATGCAAATAGAAAAACACATAATGCAAAAAACACTCTGGTTCATATACATATCAGGATAGTACTTTGTTTTGAGATTTTACATATATTTATATATATATATACACACACACACACATTTAATCTTTCTGATAAAATGATATCCAGTGGTTGATTTGCGTTGATTTTATTTCTCTACAATTTGATTCTTATTGATTAAAAAGGGGCTGGACTTTCTTGCCCCCCCTTTCATATTTACAGTTTGTACATTTTGCATTTTTTCCATTATTATTTAATATGAGGTCCTAAGTCAGAGGGAGGAGGAACATGAAGTAGCAGGGGCTTCCGGAGACTCCTTGTTTTGAAGACTTTAAAAATCTTGTTTTTTTGTTTTTAAATTACTTTCCTTAAAAAAGGGAAAACTTTTAGGAAGAAAAGAAAGCAAATGCCCTTTTATAGTCTCTCTCTGCCATTGCATGGAGCCTTTCCGAGGGGAGGTGTGGGTGTGTGGGCGGGCAGGGACCATGCTACCACCATTCAAACACCACAGTACAGAGAGGGCAAACCCACTAGCTTAGCTATGGCAGAGAAAAGACTCACTACAGTAAGTTTACAACAGTCTACTAGAGGAGAGGAAGAGGCATACTGTAGGGAGATGCTGGGGACATGACACCGCACGGCTGACGGGGTGAGGACTCTACACAACGGGAGAGCACGCTCTCAAACTCAATAGTAGTCTTGCATCATCAGTTACCTTTCATCAAACTCAGGCTTGCCGTTACAAGAGGCCTGAGGTGGTCAGGCGCACAGTCTCAGTTGAGGTTAGATGAACCATGATCAGAAAGCGAGAAGAGGAGGACAAGGAGGAGAAAACTTCAAAGTGCACCCATGATTCAATAGGCTGTGGAACCTGTCATTCACATCATTAGCTCCGCCCTCCGCGACAAGACAAGTCAATTTCTATTGTGCGTTTACACACAGAATTAAAAAAAAGGAAAAGCATGATTGCTAGATTTAGATTATTTTGCAAAAGCGTGGGAGGAAAAAAAAAAAAAAAAAAAAAAAAAGATCAGCTACATGAGATGCTCAGAGGGTGGGGCACCAACTCAGTACACCCGTCACCCGGTGATATCACATCAAGATTAATGCTTCATGATTCTATCCAAAGTCCTGCTTGTGTGGAGGCTTTAGAATAGATAGCAAATGTGGCTCACTACTTTAAAATCACTAGAAAGCGAAACCCAAAAAAAAAACAAATGCATTTCTATTGACAAATTAGATGAGGAGCAAACCTGCTGCTTAAGTTTCCCTGCTTATCCGAGAAGGCATTCACCATGAACACATTCCTACCTTCCCCTTTCCACAGTAGCACTTAACAGTTTTTGTACAAAGCAGTCACTTCCCACAAACTCAATGAGGTAGACAGGGGTCGAGCGAACCCATCTTTGAACTCCATACAAATAAAACATCTGGTGCCTTTTTTGTGAAGCCACAGGTCAAATATTATCTCAACTTCTATATTAAATCTTACATCTCATCCATCGAACAAAAGATACACAGTTCTGTGGAGCCCCTCCAGGATTGTCTTGCTGATATCCTAGTTGATCTTCATCTTCATTGATGACTTGGTGGGAGAGTGTTGCACTGGGGGTGAGGGGGGTGGGGAGGAAGGAGAGGATGGTGGAGAAGAGAGACCAACGAGGAAAATAAACAAAAACAAAACAAACAAAAAAAAAACAGATACAATAGGTCCAAGTGAAAGTCTTATTAGTTCATCTGAGCAATTAAAATGGCTTTAAAAATCAATGTTCTCCACTTATTTCTACCCTACAAACGCACTGATATGATCTCTAAAATCAGGGGGGCTTTTGGTAAGTGTAAAAAGGATTGATTCCAGCCAGTCAGTCAGTCAGCTAGCTTATTATGGGAGAGCAGTAGAGGAAGTAGAGGTGCTTTTGGCAAGCAAGGTTTTTCTGTTATTGGTGGTGGTGCTATTGTTTATTCCAAAAATCTCACAGAAAAACAACACAAAAATTCTATTCAAGCATGGCCACCGTTGTAGCTTGCGCAAAACAGGCGGCTTCTTCCAAGGGTGTCCTCCCTTCAGACCTTTGGCTCCTGGGTTGTGAAATGCAAAAAGTCTTGTCTTTAAGAGAAGGGAGGCGAACCCTCTTCGCCTCCAGCCTGGAGTCTGACGACAGCTTATGCACTGAGTGATGAGTAGGGTCCGATAGGCTTTGGCGCGGGGTGGGTGGGTGGGGCAGGGGGTGGTTTGGGAGTGAGGTGGAGGGTGTGGCAACAGGTGGGATGGGTGGTGGGGCCACTTGTGCCCCTTTCCCCGACAATCCACGCTGTTAGTTCATCCATTTTCTGCAGTTCCACGCTCCACAGTGGCAGGGGATCTTGTGCTGATCATCCTCAAAGTCAAACTGGTAGTCGTAGGTCAGCTGGAGAGGGAGACGGGAAGAAAGTAATTATGTAAAGTAATTAGGCCAGTGTTGGCTTGATTGGCATTAAGCTGAAGGAGCTATTCGTCTAAGCTTATGAAATACAGACAAGTTCCAAAATGACGGATTACTCAGTCCCTCACCTCCTCGCCCTTGGGAATTCTGCGGCTGGAGATGATTATGATCTTGTCCTCTTTGTCAAAGGTCACCACCTCAGCAACACAGTTGGGTGCACAGGAGTGGTTCACATAGCTTAAAAAGAAGCAAGAGGTTATTTTCAAAGTCAACCTTATGTAGGTTTGCTGCACTGAGAAGATGAGTGAACAATCCATCACCCTGATGAAAGGGTATGCAACTGCTACTCACCGAGCAGGCCCGCCAGTAAGAGTTGCATCAATCACGTGTTCATTATTGATGCGGAACATATAAATTCCACGGTTCTAGAGAAGAGAACCCAACAGCAGTTAAAAAGCGTCATGATCAGCCCTCTGTTAATCAAAATAATCCATAGTACACGACTGACAAAAAGATCTTGTCTACATCAAAGCAAACCTTGGTTCGTCTTACCTGCTCCTCGTAGATTTTTTCCCGACGGTTGGCCACCTCATTGCGAATGATTGTGCCAATGTACTCAATGACCATGGTGTGTTTTTCTAGGTCTTTGGCGGCGTACAGACCCAGTCCCTGGATCCGTGAGCGGGCCAGATAGACATTATTTTTCCACTCTGTCTTCAGGCGCCTGTACTGAGATGACTTGGAGTGGACAAACTGCTTGCTGTAGGGGGTGTTGATCTCCCCAGTGAAGGTGCTCTGATAGGCTTTAGACATACTTGTGCTGTTCAGGGTGTGGGGCCTGAAAATGGAGAAATGGTTGAGGAAACTTGCCTTACCAACTCAGTTCCAGTATTTCAATTTACTGGATTGCTGCTCGTGTAAACTAGACTGCATGTGCCAGCATGCTCCATAGGACTCACCTCTTGCCGTGAGTAAGGATCTTGGGCTCAGAACGAGCACAGCCCGTAGGGTTGATCATGAGCGGCAGCTCCATCAGAGGGTGGCGCCCATAACGGAACACGTAGTCCTGGCAGTTCTCCACACCGGGTAACTGCAACAGAGGCATACAGTGAGTCAGTGTCATGTCAGTTCTAGAAGGAACACATAAGCTGAGACAACAGGTCTGAGTTTGCCACTTGGTGAAGCTGCGGCCTTTAACTTACGGATTCAGTGATGCGCATGACAGCGTGCAGTCGCAGCCCGTACATTTCCTCTCCCTTCACATGATCAGTAAAGAGCTTCAGCATGCCCGCTTCCTCACGCAGCCTGGACACCCGCTGCGAGATTGTACCCCAAATACCTGCAAGACATCACATTGCCTATCAGTCAAAAAGCTTTGCTAAACTGGAATTGGTCTATGAGAGTGCAATGTTGGCTGTCAGATGCAGGTTAGACAGATTCTGGGTTAAGTAAGTTCTCAAACTGCAGACCTTACAGAGGTACACTACATACCATCAGCACTGCCATCTTGAAACTGCAGCTCATCTTGGCCCCGCTCCAGGACCCGGATCTCAAAGTGTGGCCTGCCGTCTTTCTCAGAGATACGGCAGCGGTACCGGCAGCGTTTGTTGGGCACCCGGGTGCTCCAGTAGATGCGCGTGGCCTCATAGCCCACAGGGAAGATGGCGGTGGGTGAGTGGAAGCAGGCCATCTGCGAGGGCAGCAGCTGGCCACGGCGTGGAAGATGAGGCCGCCCACGCGGAACATGTGGATGCGGTCGCCGCGCTGCAGAATGCTGGCGATCTGCTTGACCTCGTCGCGCTCGATGTAGACGCGGCGAAAGACAGCAAAAGTGCTCAGTTCCTCCTCGCTGGGACCCTTCAGCTTGTGCTGCGTGCACAGCATGGTCTTGTCCTTGAAGAACATGCAGCGGGCGCGGATGGCACAGGCGAAGTGGTAGACGTTGGGGCAACGCAGGCGGTTGCAGCTGTTGGTGGCACCCGTTTTCTGGCAATAGGCACAGCGGGTGCCCAGGCCTCGGCGCAGCGCCACCTCCACGTTCATGAGTGCGCCGCCCTGCGTCTCGTACACCTCGGTGGACCACAGCGCGCAGTTCAGGTGCACCCACAGGTCCACGTCAATGTTGAGCAGCCTGGCGGGGCCGTCCGTGGCTCCATCGCCCTCCTCGTGGCAGAAGCAGCACTTGCGCTTGTCGCGCGGCATCTTGTTGGGCCGCAGCGTGATCTGCAGCCGCTCCATCAGCTCCGAGACCTCCCGGCTGTTCTCTTTCTTGGAGCCGCCCTTACGGATGGTGATGACCAGCTGCAGCCGCTTCCAGCGCAGGCCCTTCCACTTCTTCATCTTTGGCTTCACCTCCAGGTCGTCACCCGACAGCGGCCGGCTGCGCTGTTTGATCAGTTTGGGAGACAGCACCATGCTGAAGGGACAGTGGGACTGGATGGGGGTGATTAAGGGTGAGGGCGACGGCTCCTGCTTAGGGAGGGGAGAAGTTACAACAGCAGCAGTGGCGGAGGCAGCCTCGTCCCCACTCGAGGTGGTGACAGGCTGGTCTGGGGGGGCGATCGCCTCCTGTTCAGGCTCAGTTTTGATGACGGCATCAGCAGGGTTTACAGGAGCTGGTGAGGGGGATGTTGGTTGGGCATGGGAAGGCCCTATTTCAGCAGGAGCATCCGCAGGCGGGTTAGAAGCTGCCTCTACATCAACACCCGAGGCTGTCTCTGTCTCTGTCTCGGACTCTGGGGCAGGAGGAGGAGCAGGAGTAGGGGTTGGGGTAGATGCAGGGGCAGAGGGAGGGGCAGAGATGGGAACAGGAGCAGGAGCAGGAGCAGGAGGTGGTGGCGGTGGAGAGGGAGATGGGGGTGGAGACTCCTCGACAGGGAAGACAGGTAAGTGACGCACATCTAGGTCAGACACGTTGGTGGTGTAACAGTGCTGCACTGGTCGGTCCTCTTCCTCAGGGCACTCCTGAAAGGGCAGATATAATGTCTCACACAAAAGGTGGGAAAATCCCAAACTACCAAAAACTATGTCCGTTAGCTGCAGACATGCAAAACTGAATGCCTATAATGTGGACACTGCTCCAGAGTATAGTACACATCCATGTGCTGTACAATTAATTACAACTACTTATCTCACGTCATATTCAATTCAACCCACCTGTTTGATGAGAGACAGGATGTCTACTTGCTTCTTCAGAGTGCACCCAGGCAAAGTCACGTCAAACTGCCTCATCCATTCACCGTCTTGGTTTCCATCCATTGTACCAGGCTTCAAACATAGGGCTCCTAAAACATGATTCATTTGTGAATTAAATTGTATTTTTTGAATCGCTGCCCCCTAGTGTTCACATAGTCTTGAAGCAGGGTCTTACATTAACCAATGTTGGCCCAGTCATACAGCCATATCAGAAAAACAAAAAGGTGTCGTTTAATCACATAATCAAAATAATTAGCACGATAACCACTGATTAAAAAATGACAAGCATAAACATAAAATAACTCATTCTCAAATTAGACTCACTATAAAGATTTAGAATATGTGGACACAGGCACACAAAAGGGCACACAAATAGACCATGAAACAGGAACTGTATGTAAATAGATCCCTGAGAAGAACAACACCACTGGTATTTTTTTCACCCAACCGCAACAGTGTCTTTGATAAGCAAAGCACAATATCTAATAAAACATTCAGGTCACTCTTTATACAAGACAGCGATGTGGGAGGAACAAGGAAGCGGATCACGTTACCTGGATTAGAGGGATCCGGGCCTTTTCCAGGTCCAGCACCTCCTGCTCTACCTGGACTCTGAGGGAATGTCACCTCATAGGAATTTGGAATTCGCATATGCAAAAGCTGGGCCACAGCCACCATGACTGTATTCAGATTCTGTGCAGAGAAAGGTTGTGTTGCAAGGTTATCACAATAAATACAGTAGGAACAGGTGCTTTCATTGCTGCCGAACAATATAATAGCTAGGAGGAGTTCTGTACCTTGGCTGCAGCAGCAGACAGTGTGAATGTGACTGACACCTCATTGTTCTTTGCCTTGTCCCATGGGCCAGTTGTTGAGACCACCTTTCCATCTACTGCCTCAAATGGTTTTGTTTCTGGAAAAACTACAAATAACCCAAATATTTCAGCTAATTACTATTTACTTAACATCCACTTTATGTAAAGGAACTAGATCTTGGATAAAACAACATATACTGTCTTAGTAATTCATGTGTCTCCAGGCATGGAATAGAATAGAATAGAATAGAATAGAACGCCTTTATTGTCATTACACAGAGTGTAATGAGATTCAAAGCTGCCCCATAGAGTGCACACATAAAATGGATTGAAAAGTATGTACAAATCCAATATGCAAAAGAAATATATGTATATATATATTAACACAACAAAAGATAAAACCGTATAAATAAAAAAATATAAAATAAGTAATAATAATAAAAAAACTAAAACCCAGTAGGCAAAAACCTTAGGTATAGTAGCAGCATCCGGTGGTGTATTACCATGTGTAACATTATGAATAGCATACCAGGTATGGCAGTGCGAGGTATGATTGGAATGACGGGGGAAATTGCCCGCTCATTCTCCTCCTCCTTGGGCTCTAGTAGAGGAAACCTAGGGATGTCTTCACCTATCTGACTCTCAGGAGAAGAGGCAGGAACTATGCCATCAAGCGCATCACTCTCATCATCACTTTCCATTCTAGGGGAAAAAGGAAAAAAACATATGGCCCATCAGCTTTCAGAGAAAGTACTGCACACAAAAGAGAACATCTCCATGGAATTCAAACAAACAAATAATGTAAGCTGTACCTGATGTCCTCATTCTGGTTGTGAGGTGGAGTGGGGAGGGCTGCCAATATGTCAACACTCTTTACTTCTTCAGCCACAGAATCTAAAAGGCAACATAAAAATGAGTCATTCGTACTCACCATTACATAACTTTGGAGTTTTAATTCCAATTTGGAACAAAAATTTGGAACAGTGGAATTAAAAACACGTCATGCATCCTTATCCTTACCTATGGTGTTTTCTGATGTTTCTGTCTCTTTCTTATCCTCCGACAGCTCCTCTACAGCAGTCACACCATTCAGCAGCTTGTGCTGCACAGAGGGTGGTGGAGTAGGGGGCAAGGATGATGGTGGTGTTGGTGGGTTACTCAGGTTATTCTACAAAGATCAAACAACTGCCGTCATAACTTTGCCTCAATGAAAACCAAAGTTGTTACCTCGGACAAAAGATCACTAGCTTGGTACACGTAGCTGCATCATACCTTGGTCAGAAGTTGTGAATAATAGTCAGGGATGTTGTCAAGCACAGCATTCCCAAAGGAACCCTTCAACTGGGCCTTGCCATTGGCTGGGCTGCTACCAAATGGGGCAAACAAATCCAGGCTGGCTGTGATGGAGGGCTCCATCAAGGGAAGGAGAGAGAGACCCTGCATTTGGTAAAGAAAGCACAAACGGATGTCAATAAGGTCATCACAACAGATGCAAACATAAATTTCAATGTTTGAGCTAACCAATTCATTTCTCAGACATTGATACTTCGAAGAGGGTGAAGATCCAACTCACTTGCTTCAGCTGTTTCATCAGGGCCTCTGTGCTTTTTCCAACCTCTTCCTTTTTTGTTTTCTTCCTCGCATTTGGACCACGTTCCCCAGCTTTATAGGTGCGCTTAGCCTTAACCACAGGAGGTCTTTTTGATATAGACTGCAGATCCTACAAACAGAAATGGTTAAAGAAATGCACAGTATGGACAAATGGACAGTAATGAAGGAATTGTATACAAAACCAAGTGCATCCTCACCTCCATGTTCCGTGGTGTCCCCTGAAGCTTCTGCTCCAACATAGCCAGTTTGCTGTTGATGTGTCCATTGATCTCATTATGGATGCCTTCAGGGGGCCTCTGGGAGGCAAGCTGTAGATTTTTGGTTCTAAGAAGCTTCTGCAGTAATTGTTGACCTGTTTCTGTTCTGGGCATGTGGGAGCCAAGGTCCCCTGCAACATTCCCTTGGCCTGATGCATTAACAAATCCACTGATATTGCTGATGGTCTCCCCGGACACCTCTTTCTTCACAATCCCGGTGTTGGCCTCACCTGCTCCATCTGTGTCACACTGCACCTCTTTGGGCTCTTGTTTGATGTTCTGCAGAGTCACTTTGCAGACAGCTCCTTCACTTGATCCAGGGGTTTGATGTGCTCCTGTCTGGTGCTGCTGAAGGTTCTCTCCTAACTGCGGTGAAGGCCCATTCAGTGGGGTGGTTTGCCTCACTTCACTGCCAGAACCCAAGAGCTCAGACTTGAGACCTAACTGATCTTGGGGAGTCTTAGCAAGAGGCGATCTTATGGGGGAGGCTGACGCCATATTCGGATGAAATGGACTGTTCTTCCCAGCTCCACCATCCACTCTGGCAGGTGATGAGATGTTGGTAGACAAAGAGGGAGTGCCCGGGTTGGATCTTATTCTTGCAGGGCTAGAATCGGCTTCTTGTTTCTGTCCAGTGGCACCTGCTGGTGACCCTGCATGAGAAGGTGATGCCTGAAAAGGGCTCATTGCTGTAGCCACTTGCTGCTGGGAAAGCTGCTGATACGGCTGACCCTGAGCAGGGGGAGTTTGGCGCATAAGAAGGGCTTGACGTTGCTGGGCTGATGGATCTCCAGGAGAACCCTGGCCAAGAGACTGATGGGGAGACATGGGCCTGACCATACGGCCCTGAAGAGAAGCTCGAACTTGTCCCATCACAGCTCTTGGTAAAGGCACCTGGCCTCTCATCATCTGTTGTTGCTGTGCCTGCTGCTGTTGCATCATCTGTTGTTGCTGCACAGTGAGCCCATACTGAGGAGAGGCCCCTTGCTGTGAAGGCTGCTGCTGTGGCATGAGACCCTGCTGAAACTGCTGACCTACAGGCTGGCCCATCACCCCTGGTTGCTGAGGTGGCCCTACTAGCCCTGGTTTCCCCTGCATGCCGTAATGAAGCTGTTGCTGACCTTCAAGGCCAACCATTCGAGGACCAACTTGCTGTACCTGGCCTTGCATGGCTTGAGGATGCATTTGGCCCTGGACCTGTCCCTGGGCTGCAGACATCCTCATCATTTGACCCTGCTGGAGTTGTCGCTGAGCAATCATCTGCTGGATGTGCTGGATTTGCTGTTGGGGTGTAAGGTGACGTAGCTGAGGGTTCTGGGCAATGATGGCCTGAATGTTGATAGGAGTTCTTATTAGTCCAGTGGGAGCCCCAGGCCTCTGACCCATCATCTGCTGTTGGCCCCTCATCATGTCAATTTGTCCCATCATGGCTTGTTTCTGCTGCTGCTGCTGGACTAACAGGACTTGCTGCTGGGCATTAGGATGAGCCGCCACTCCTGGCTGAGGTTGACCAGGGTGGTTCTGTACCATGGGATTCTGTAATTGAACAGTCCCATCAGGCTGCTGGTTGAGTCCATCTTGTGGTTGTTGCATGACATTCTGACTAACCTGCTGCTGCTGTTGTTGTTGGTGCTGCTGTGATTGTTGTTGGCCCATGAAGCACATTTGTTGGCCTTCCTGCTTTATGGTGACCAACTCAGTCCTCTCAGTGCCAGAATTTTGCCTCTGAAGAGAAAGTTGTGCCTGCTGCTGTTGCTGAGCAACAACTTGTTGGTTGTTGACAAACCCTTGCTGTTGCTGAGGCCCAGACGATGCAGGACTTTGAGACATTTGTTGCTGTGGTACCGGTTGTTGCTGCTGCTGGCCCACATAATTAGGAGTCTGTTGCTGTTGTGCTACAGCTCCTTGTACATCTCCTTGCTGAATCTGACCAGGTGTTGAAGGTCCCATTTGTTGAGATGGTGTTTTGGGACTAAGAATTCCTCCCTCTTTGTCAGTTGAAGACTGAGCATCTTGGGTAACCCCAGGCATTGCTTGCTGTAATCCTTCTGTAGTAACTGATGTTTGGGAGGGTTGGGTATTTGCAGATGTAGGTGGTCCAACTGCACCCTGGGCTTCTGCAGGGCTCATAGATGTTTGTTGTCTCTGCTGTGCTGCTTGCTGCTGTTGCTGCAGCTGCACAAGATTCTTTTGCTGCTGCTGCTGGAGGAGCATGCGCTGTGCCAAGATATTCTGCTGCTGCTGAGGTGTAAGTTGGCCCTGCGGGCCTCTGAGGGTCACCTGGGGTCCCACTGGTCCCTGCTGACCCATCATCCCCTGTGGCCTCTGCTGCTGCAAAATCTGATTTCCCAACACTCCTTGCTGACCGGCCAGCATGTTCTGAGTCTGTGGCATTGGCTGGCCCATTAGGTTCTGCTGTGGCTGAGAGACCACTTGGTTACCCATCATACCCTGAGGAGTCTGCATTAGACCTGGCTGATTTGGTTGGTTGGCCATCAGTCCTTGTTGAAGATTAGGTGCTGTTTGAGCCATCAATGGATTGGTCATCATTCCTTGTTGTGCTTGTGGAACCAAAGCTCCCTGCTGCTGAGCCATCATTCCAGGCTGCTGTCCTTGAGGTGGCATTGGCTGCTGCTGCCCCATCATTAACTGTTGTTGTTGCTGCTGCTGCAGCTTCTGAACCATTTGCATCCTGTGCTGAAGCTGACGCTCATGCAAAAGCCTTTGGTCTGAGCTTTGAAATCCTGGCCCCTGAGGAAAGAATCCTCCAGGGGCACCAGGCTGAGCAGCTCCCATAGCTCCAGGGTGAGGGGGTGGCGCACCCATAAAAGGTTGTCCCTGTGGCATTCTCACAGGCATGCCTCCTTGTGGAACATATCCAGGTGGTTGGCCCATCATTGGTGCTCCTTGCTGGCCCATCATTACTTGCCCAGGCATCTTAGAAAGGGCCTGTGGATTCTGTGTAGATGGCCCTGCAGGCAACAATCCAGATCCTTGCTGGTGCTGCTGCTGCTTGCTTCGATACTCTGCAATCAGGTTAGTGTGCTCCTTCTGCTGTTTTCTCACCTAAGATTGAAGAAATTGCAATGAACACGTTAGAGCCACCTTAGAGCTGTATTTCTAAAACTGTGTCTATGACAGTTGAAAGCATGAATTTGTATTTCCAAACCTGATCCAGCTGTTTTTGGATTTTGCTCTGTTCTTCAGTGACTAGCTTCAGCTTTTCTGCATCAGCTTCTGGAAATTCACGGCCAGCCTTCTTTGCAGTGCGCTGCTTGGCACACAAAGCTTTACGGGACTTCCTGTGTGCCCCAATCTGCTCCTCAAGGAACTTCAGCTGCATCTGCAGCAGTTGCTGAGTGTGCAAGAGCCACTCTTCATACTGGTGCTGCTCTGTATCATCTAAGCACAGCCAATTTCCGATTAGTGCCAAAGAAAGAGTAAGCTAAGTAAATGTAACTGCACAATTTAATTTTTCTTTATCACATTAAGGCTGTCATAACATCAAATTACAGTATATGAACATCATGACAAAAATACTGATATTGAGATATCTATCAAAATCATTAAAGGCAATTAAATGCATTTTATTTTATTCAAAATTTATCTCTTCAAAGAATTGCCCAGTCCTAAAATCATACGGGTGCCTTCCATCTCTAAAGCCATTCTAGATTTTTGGCCACTATATGTCTGTGGCTCTACTGCACAGTTTTCTCAAAAGAGGTGCTATCTGGAAGAGTACAGCAAATGTATTTAAAACGTTAGTCATCTAGCTCTGTGGATAGCCTATGTGCTTTCAAAGCTTTTACCCAATCCGCAATGTTAACCAAGTAAAGCTTACTAAAACTGATATGGCTAAAACTGAGGGACTTTTGTGGCAGTCAAGTTAAGTGTATTCCCAACAGCTCATCTTCAACACAGTGTTTTAGTTAATACCATTGTTTTTAGATTGGCATGAGTCAATGACATCATGATCATGGTTGTGTGACCACGAGAGATGCATGCAATAACAAGCACAATCATTTAAAAAATTATACTTGTTGTGAAGTATGATAATATTCATATTTTCATCTTTTAATTACAATGACTGTAAAACTGGTGACTCTTCCAACACTTATCTATGACCATAAAACATTTCCTATTTGCATATACACAGTATTCAAATACCAATTAATGCAAATGTATAAATTATACATACTTATGATGCCCTGAACAAACTGTGGAGGCTTGGGTCTGGACTGTGCCTGGTCACTTCCATCACCCTCCTGTGAAAACATTTTTTGAATCAATCGCACAACATTTACTCACATCTTTCTATGTCACGAGTTATCTAATCAATGTATGACATTCTACCTTGGAAGGTCCAGCTGGAAAGAGGCCCTGTGGGTCTCCACTGCCTGTAGCTGATGCTAGCCTTTGGGCCAGGAGAGATACTTGTTGCCTAGGAGAACAGATGGTAAAACAAATATCACACTCAATGTAAACCTCCTCTGAATATGGTGGCAAGACTTGATGGTAAAAAATGACTTGTCATTTACCGGTTAATCCCAGGAGGACCACCCATGGGATCTTGATCCAGCACCCTCTTGATGCCTTTCAGGGCCACCATCTTTGCTTTAGCAATGGGGTCCATGATGTCATCAGTCACAAACTTGTCAAGATCTACTCAAAGACATTTAACAACGGAAAATACCACAATCAGAATATACCACACTATATTCCAATATCCAATCTGAAAATACAAAGCAAGGACAAGTAACTACCTTTATCTGGGAAGAAGTTATTGCCAAGGGTTGGTTTGACCATCTGCTGAGGTGGTGCGGGCTGTTGTGGATTTAGCCCTGGATGCATGCCTCCAGGCTGCCCTACCCTCATCATGCCCTGCTGTGGTGGCATACCAAGATGGGGTTGGGGAGGTGCCATTGGTGTCCCTATTAACCTGTGCTGTTGTTGTTGTTGCTGCTGCTGCTGCTGCTGCTGCTGCTGCTGAGGTGGCATCATATGAGGTGGTCTTGGCACCATTCCTGGTTGACCAATTAACCCCTGAGGACGTTGAGCAGGGAGCAATATCTGGCCAGCCCCATGAGGAGCTGGTTGCTGTGGATGGAGAGGGGCACCCATTGCTCCTTGCTGGAGGGCATTAAGTTGCTGTTGTTGCTGTTGTTTCTGGAGTTCCTTTTTCTCATGTTCAAGAAGATCCTGTATTAAAAGGGGGAGTTCGCTAGCTTCAAGGGAGCTCTCTACTTTATCAAGATCCACAGCTGGTGAGTGCTGCCCTCCTCCATCTGGTAGTCCTAGAGGGTCTTCACCAAGGTCCGGATGTGGTGTAACTGGTGGAAATGACAATGGATCAGACTGATTGGATAGCGGAAATGGAATCCCTCCCAAGCGAACTGTACTAAGGGAAGCTGTTGGGTTCTCTCCTCCTGTCTGTTTGGGTGTTGAGTTGATCCTCCCAGCAGCATAGAGACGGCCTCACCCATCTCATCTTTTACAGCAGTGGGATTTGGCTGCTGCTGAAGATCAGATAAACTTTCAGTTAAGCCTTTGTCTTCCAGTTTTATAGACACAAGCCTTGAGGCATCAGAACTCTCAACTGATGAATGTGGTTGTGAACCATTAGAGGAGTTCTCAGCTTTGGAAACAGGGACATTTTCAGAGGTTGGTAAAGCTGTATTTGTCCCAACCAAGCCAGCCTTTGGTTTTTCTTCAACCTTGATGTCAGCTGTAGCAGATGATGTTGGTCCTTCTCCCTCTGCTTCTACCAGGCGCAGCTGATCAGAGAAGACATCTTTTGGGTCACCCTGATCAAGCTCTGGGTCAGTGTAGGCCAGTAAGTCAAACTCATCACTGTTGAGTAGGTCATCCAAATGTGGGTCAGCAGTCTCAAGGTTGTCCAGGTTTCCCAGGTCATCATCCCCCTTGTCAGGATCCAAGTCCAGAGTAGCCAGATCATCCTCATCTTCCACTCCCGCATCACCTGTAGCATCCCCTAGCCCTTTGGGAGCAAAGGGATCTTCTAAGACTGCTTCCGGAAGATCAACGCTGTCCACTGGAGCCGCTGGTGGCGCTCCTACACCACTTGGTGGTACAATTTGTGGAGGATTCTGATGTGCACTGGGGGTGCTAGGGCTGGCAGTGTGAATTGGGGGTTTAACTTGTGCCTGCTGGGGAAGGTCTGTTCCCTGTTGAGACAGCAGCAATCCCAAGCCACCTTGTTGTAGCCCCTTTCTCATACTCTCTGCCTGGGCATCAAGAGTTTGAGGCATGGGCTGCTGTACCAATTGAGGTGTCATAGGCTGATGGGGGACAAAGTGCCTTTGCCGTGGATGAGCTCCTCTTGCCAAGAACTGGGGTCCAAGTGGCATTCTTTGTGCATTATGCCTAAGCTCTATAAACTGGGGTGGTGGGCCTGACACACAAGGCTGCATAGTCTCACCCCCAGCTCCAGGGACCATTGCCAGAGGATTGGGCATACCCTGCATGCCTTGCATGGCTATTGGATTATTGATAGGGGCACCTAGCTGATGTCTGGGTCCTATAGCTTCCATCCCAGATGGCTGAGGGAATCTCCGAGGTCCTGCAGCCTGACCCTGCCAATGAGGTGGAAATGAAGGACGAGGAAACACGCCCTGTGGAGTGCCGGGTCCCTGTGCCCTACAGAAAAATTACAGAGGAAGAGCGGTTATTTAGAGAAGAATAACAGTGCAAACATTACAGACACATACATTTTTAATCCTAATTATGTCAAATTAAATCTATAGCTATTTCTACAATAGTTTTTTTCCGTAGTGTTCACATTTCTACTTTATATGAGTATCAATTTGCTGAAATCAGAGGAGATAATAGCCTTTTAAGGACCACAGCAAGGAAAGGCAACATTCATATTAATGGGACACTCAGGATTACATCAAATGAACCATAAAGGCTAAGCTCAAAGAAGGAAAGAAAATGGGGAGCAGGTGTGACTGAGACACTCTTGCTTCCTACGCTGTACGAATTGTGTAGTTGGTGTGCTGAAAGATTGCAAAAGTAATAATAAATAATAAAAGATTGTGAGATGAATAGCCTATCCTGGCGGTAAAAACATACACCAACTACCATACCACTGCATTACATTATGTTTAGTCTACCCAGTACACAGATTACATTAATCTTCCTGTTAGTGTGTCGCTGTGTTGGTGTCTATGCCTTCATATTCATTTTGTGCAACAAAACTGAACTGAACTTCCCAAAGTCTAAAAAGTATAAATGTGGTCAGGATATGTAGTCATTGTTATGTTTTGCAGTTATTGTTATTTCTATGTTTTCCTCAATACAAGAGTTAAAAAAAAATCCATCCAGATTCATGACAAGCTGCACCAGCTGACACACTAAAACAAGAAATCCATCAAAGCCTCAAATCATTACAGAGAGGTGCATCATATGCAGCGTGTAAAGATGCATAACAAAAGATTAACCATACCTGAGGACATTAGGGTCCATCACAGCAGGTGTCCCAGGTGGGACTGGTCGACACAGTTTGTCATCCATTGGTGGTCCCACCGGTAGGGGGAGCTTTCCTGCGGCCACTGCTTGAGCAGCTGCAGCAGCTACTGCTGCCCGGTCCTGAGACAAGACAGAAAAAAAACTTGAGAAAGTGCTAAAAAAAAAAAAAAAAAAAAAAAATACATGCAAGAACACTGTGGCACACCTTAACAATTCCAGTTCATCAAATCAAGAGTGAGAATAACACCTTACAATTATCACTGAAAATTATTTCAAGAGACTCAACACAAATTATCTTTCTGCAAACCTGTCCCATCTCAGCAACTGACTGATTTATTAGTAATCTATCAGCACTGAAGCAGCTCTACAAAAAGAATGTACCTGTGGGTAGGGTGGTGGGGGTCGCTGAGTTTTGTCTTGCTGGTATGCTGCCATTTCTCCACCAGGCCAAACTTGGACAGCAGCATTTGCAGCTGCAGCTTCTTTCTCCTGACGAGAGTTTCGTTGCATTTTCTGTCTGATCAAGAACTCCCTCAGCTTCTGTTTCTGCATGACGCAGCGTTAAACAAACAGAGTTAATGGTCAAAATGAAAGGTCAGCAAATAAAAACATAAAATCAAATCAGTGGTAATAAAAATATACCTGTTTGTTCTTGTCCATTTCTGGACCTAGACCAATGAAGGCTGGGTCCTGACTAACTGACATATCTGGCATGTCCTGTGAAGTCTGCATGGCCGGAACCTGGGACACATCAGGTGGTCGTACAGATGTGGGGTCCTGGGCCCCAGGTGGCAGTGGCATCCTAGGGTGGAAGTCTGAACCCACAGGCTGAGGCTGTTGGAGCTGAGCCTGGGAAGACTGAGGTTCCCCGAAAGGAATGCGCACCTGCTGTTGGCTCATCTGATGGGGCCCGACACCAGGGCTTCGACTGTAAGCTGGTAACCCTGGGGGCTTTCCAGAGAGTGGATCCCCCATTGATGGAGAACATGGGGGCATGGGAGACTGCTGGTTTGGATGAGGAGAGCCTCGGAAGGACTGACTGCCGTCTGGGACAGCAGAGGATGGGCGAGGAGGTTTGTGCAGTGTGGCAAATGGGTCTCTGGATTGGGGGCGTGAGGGTGGCCTTGAGTAAGGATCAGGGGACTGGAAACGAGGTGTAGCTGGCGACTGCACTGAGAAACCATCATTGGACAGGGCACCAGGAGTGAGGGGAGACTGTGAGCTGCCCTGAGACTGCGGGCTGGAGGGCACCCTTGGGTGGGACTCCTGCTGGGGCAACGCCATCCTCTGCGGCAGTGGCGAACAACTATCCGCAGACTGAGGCCGCGGAATTAGGGGTGGCTGAGCATTAGGGTCTGAGAACGGGGCAGAAGGGGACTGTCGGTAGCCCTCAGATGGGTGGCTGGGAGAGGCATTGGGGGGCAGAAGACCACTTCCACCATCTCCCTGGGGCATCCGAGGGGTCATTGGAGCCTTGAACAGTCCGTCTCCTGGGTCCAGCATACCAGCAGGCGAGCCTGTGCCAACATCTTGGCGCCCAGTGGAAGAGGAGCGTGGAGAAGGGGCTCTCATATCAGCCCTGTACTGGCCAACCCCGGCCGGCGACGAGGGTACTGCTGAAGATGATGGGGATGAACCATACTCCTGACGCGCGACTCCCTGCTGATTGCGGAGTGGATCTACATAGTGAGTACTGTGAGGGGGGGAGAAGAGAGGCGAGTCCCCCAGGCCAGTGGCCCGTGATCGGGGACTCTCAGGTGGGCATAAGGGTTCCTGAGAGACTGGCTGGGGCTGAGGTTGAGGCATATGGCCTTGCTGCTGGGGTCTAAAGAATGGGTCAACCTGCTGAGCCCTCCGCAGGTTGCCAGGAACTCCTGGTTGCATGTCGAGAGGGCCAAGGCTGGTTGGCCGTCCCTGAGGAGGAGGGGGACCCTGGGGGCCAGAGTGAGGATAACCTGAGGAAGTAGCCTGCAGAGGGCTGGAGGAAGCCTGCGAGAAAGGGGTGGAGGGCTGTGAGTGTGGATGAGGGGACTGCGGAGGCATCTTGGCAAAGGGGTCTGTCCGGGCATCTGCAGCGGAGCCTGGGGTCTTCATGGGACCGTCAGGGAAGAAGGTAGAAGATGAGGCCGAGTCAGGGGGGAAGGGAAATGGACTCTCAGCAGAACTGGGCTGAGAGGGGGTGGAGGCTGAACCAGATGGTGGAGGGATCTGAAGGTGTAGGTTCGGTCGTTCCCCTTTAACTCGACCACCTCCTTCAGTCTTCACCGTCCTGCACACCTGACTCTCTGCCTGCTGTGAATGGAAAGCAGAACACTGTTGAATAACTATAGAATTTGGAAACACTCATACTAGAATCATTCTAGAAAGTTTTTTCAGTTCAAATACAGCAATTTCCTTTCTTTTCCTTGCCTTCTGTGCTTTATTAATGCGCTGAGCAGCTCTGTTGTCTTTGGCCATTTTCTGTTGGAAAAAACAACAAAGAGTACATTTTGTGAGCATTTACAATTGCTAGCCATTACTACATGGCAATGTAGTTGAATGTGACACCACCACAGTTAACATACCAAAAAAGGACCCTTGTCCGCAGCAGATACTTTTCTCCAGATCTTCATAATTTGTTTGCAGCGACTGGACCAATCTGTAGATTAACAGAAGAGAAGGCATGTAAAGTCTGAAAAATTATCACACACATACACATAAACTGTGCAAACTGACTGATCCAACCTCACTTTGACCAACCTCTAAACTTTGAACTATATCCCATAGCTAGCTCACACCAGGCTGAGGGTCTGCTTGTCACCGGTCCAAATTCGTGCAGCTCTGTAGATATCGGCAGATCTCTGCCAGCTCATTGGCAACTGATTTAACATCATCAGCAGCGGTCGCTGTTAGTCAGGATTCAATTTGATTCACGATTCAATTTGATATCAATTCAAGAGCCATTTTAGTTTCTAAACCAGTTTATGAAATGAGTAAGTGGAGCAGTATTTCATAGCCTGTATACTTACACCAGTGTTTCTCAACCTTTCATACATGGCAGTAATAAATCAAAGAACTTGTTATCAAATAAAGCAAGGCAAGGCAGACAAGGCAGAGTCTGGGTATACTGTGAGGGTACTTGCCTATTGGTATGCCCACCAGAAGATGCATGTCAAAAGACGACCTTGTTACCTTTAGTTCGAGTTGCGCTGGGCTGCAGCAGCTTCTTAATGTATATACTGACTATGGTGTGGAATATGATATAATTAATAATAATTGATAATTGATAAATGATAATTCCAGCAAAAGTGTTGTTTTAATATATAAAACCAAACAGGACATATGGCTCAATTTGTGTTCAAACTGTCCAATAATAGTTTTGAAGTCTGTAAAAAGATTAAATACCTAGTTAATTTCTATGAAGTCTGCCTGGTGTGCACTAACTTATAACACACACTGAATTACACTGGCTCAGTCTGACTGACCTGGATAGTCCTGCTTGAGCGTGGGGAAGTTGATGTTGGCATAAAGCACTGGGGAGATGGTTGACAACTCGCCCAACTCCTCATCCTTCTCCCACCGTTGCAAGCTGCGTTGGTTGTATGACAGGCCGTCACCCTCTGGTTCAGTGGGGGTTGTGGGAGTTGATGGGGTGGCAGGGGTGGATGGTGTAGCCCATGGACTCTCTTCCCCTTGGTCAGGGCTGAACAGCCCCCCTCGATCCCTACAGAAATTAGAAAACGGTGGCATTCAGATGGCCCTTTCTGACATGGAAAAATGTTAACTTTCCCTACAGGCATTATCATTCCAATAGCTAGTTACCGCATGTCCAAGAAGGGGGACTGGGAGAGCCCAGGAAACGAGTCCATTACAGCAGCGGAGGGCAGAGATCCAGCCAAGGATGTGCCTTCATGAACAATAATTGTATATAAGATATTACAGGAAAAAACAAACATAGAATGATATGTTGCATATCTACTAATAACTAGGAATGGCTAAGAAAGCAGCACTTTTGCAGTCTGGCATTCATCCATACCTGGCAGAAGGCCCCTCTGAGGGAGTCCGCCACGCTCTCCCTCTAGAATAGGCTTCACGCCACCAAGAGGGCCCCCCTCTGATCCTCCCAGGACCTTCCGGAAAAATTGCTCAGAGTCCTGACTCTCAACTCCCTGCGGAAGACCTACGGGCCAGACAGAGACAAATAGCGCAATCAGTACAAGTTTACTTCAAGAGGTACAACAGAAAATATTCAGCATTAGGCTGCAGGTATGTGCTACCTTCACACTTCTCTTTGTCCTGTGCTTCAGCCTGATCTTTAAGCGAAGAGGATTGCCCTGCCATCTCTGAAACATGGAAAATGAGTTAGTACAAATGCAGCAACTGTAACAGATGGCTTATGAATCTTTCAACAGGAGACAGGTGGTGTCGGAGTTTGACCTACCCGTCCCAGCTCCCTGAGATGTTGGTCCCAAACCTCCTTCGTGCTTTAGCTGGGGAACGGCACCCATCATCCTGTCCTTTGCGTCTGTTCCTACGAATACACACAGATTGGAATAATCACAAACAGACCATCTCCAGACTGCATGAGGGCTATTTCAAACACCACTGAGACGGTGCACACCTGGTTCCAGAGGCATGGGTCGAGGCCCTTGCCCAGGCAGAGGAGGTCGCAGTAGGCCCTGAGGATGTCTCTGACCTGGTGGAACCAGGAGAGCTTTCTTACTCTGATCCAACAATGTCTTGCCAAAGAAAGCCTCCTGCATGGGGAACACACACATATTGGGGTTAATCCTTTGAGTAAAGGAGGCATTTCAGTCGCCAAAACATTATTTTGGGAGTTGTTTTAAACATTTCAAAGTAGTCAGTACCTGTAGGTAAGCAGGGAACATGTCTTCAAGCTTGCTCTTCTTCCGCCCTCGTCGCTTTTTGGCTTGCTCACCTTCACCTTCCCCTGTCTTGACATCTGGGGGTCCATCCAGGGGAGTGTCCGGATGTGCACCTGTGGGGGCAGCAGGGAAGCAAGATAATCAGAAACTGTTGATGCAGATTCCCTTGACACAAACACTATTTTTTTTTAAAAGAAAAACTCATCCCCATACCATCCTCTAGTTTGGTCTCATGAGGTTGGCCATCTGCTCCCCCCTCCCCTGAAAGAGCGGCGATCTGGCCCTTCCTCATCCGTGTGTGACACTTCCTTTGCCGCACCATGAACCCACCGATTCCTAGAAAGACATGCCAGTTCATTAGTCCATTCCACCAATTAAGCTGAGCTTCATCACTTCATTCCACCAATGAAGCTAAGCAAACCTGAAATGTGCCTTACCTGGCCTGTATGGTTTTCTTTTTCTCTTTTTCCCATCGTCCGTCTCCTCTACTCCTCCCTTGAGCCCCTCAGGGTCGACCATGCCTTCAGCACCTGCCTCTGCCCCCTCCCTCTCTGCTCCTCCCTCCCTGTCGGGACTTCCAGTAGCCTCCAGCTTGGGCTCGCACTCCATCGGCTCTGCACAGCCTTGGAATAAACAGACACCAAATGAGCCTTCGAGTACACTTCCAATGTTGCCTTTAGAGTGCAAGGTGTGTAGGGCTGTGTAGAGAGGTAGGGGTGTGTGTGTCTGTGTACATACACACACAGAGAGATGAACTCTAACCTTTGCCCTCCTCTCCGTCTCCATCCACCTCCTTAAGCTCAAGGCTGTCATGGATGCCCTCCCCACACAGGGTTCCCAGACGAGAGCGTCGCTGGCGCCGCTTGTGCAAGGGCGACATGGAGAGGCTGCGGAGCTGGGACATGCCCAACTCGGTCAGCCACACGCCTTCCAGGCGGTAGAACTGCGGCTCTGCGGGAGGAGACAGCAGCAAGGTTAGTACTCCATACAAAAACACAGATTTCACCATGTACCTGCATTCCTAAGCCAAAAAGCAAGAAGTGCAAACATAAGCACTTTCTCAAAACAAAGCTTCATGAAACAATACCAACAAGGCATGGAACAACAACTAGGCGTGGGAAACACTCACCCGGCTCTTTGATCTTAAAAGCAGACATCATGGGGGAAACCACTGATGGAGGAATACAGGTTACATCAGCAAAGTAAAAAAACAATAGCAAGCTTTTTTTTATTATTCACCTGAGAATGTGTGTGTGTGTGTGTGTGTACACTGTAGGTAACTGAGATGTGTTTACTCACCCACAGGCTTGGGCACATAGGGAATACAGGCAGTGCAGGCAAATCCTTCATCAGATGCCTGCTCGACCTCATCCTCAGTGTAGAGACTTTCACACACAGCATGTACCCATCTGTGGGGACAACAAGTCAGGAGATTCACCACTCAACCCGTGACAAGCACATTAACAAAGAATCGTGATGCAGTCTTAAAAAAAATAAAGTCACAAGGAAGATAACCTGATAAATATGCGCATGAATAAATCACATTTACATTATTAGACAGAAACTCTGTGTGTGTGCACGCAAACATGTGTGTTTGTGTGTGTGTGCGCATCCACATTCACCTGTCACAGTGCTGGCACTGAAGCAGTAGCTCCTCCTCCTTAAAATTCTCTCGGCACACAGGGCAGGTGACCAGGCTGGCACAGGGGCCACAGTGGGTGTAGTTGTTCTGCCACTCACAGTGGAACCCCGGGGAGCTGGCACCACACTGCATGCAGCACACACACCTGCATGGGCACAGTGGCAAAGCAGTCAGAGACCAACAACCGCACTGGGCAAAAAGCACTACAAACCAGCTTACAGGTCCTAGGACAGTTTAAGGAAATTTTTTAATCAGAATCCATTTAGTGTCATGTGGACATATGCTGATATGATGGGAGACTAGTCATTATTCTCACGGCTGTCTTTAGTAACTGTAAATCTCAGGCTGAATTTAGAACTCAAACTGCAAACAGCTGCAAAGGTGACAAGCCGTCAATTTCATTCACGCATGAATAATGAATAACCTAGCACAATATGCTCTGGTCGCAAACAATGTGAGAAACTAATTCATAGGGATCACAACCTCCTTGCTATCATAGTTTGGCTGCTCCTGTTGACTGCAAAATCACTGAGTTTTTATGGTTTTTATGCTAATTTCTAGTCAGCTGAAGGGCTACTGCACCATTTGCACTTCCAGCCCCCTTTTGGGACAGTGGTAAGGGGCGGGTCCAGGCAGTAGGTGTGGTAGCTAACATCACAGTCGTCGCAGAGCAGCAGACGCGAAGGGTCCGAGGCCTTTCCGCACACCTCGCACACTATGCACTCCAGACAACGCCAGCCCTTGCGCAACATCATCTTTGTGATCTGCACAGAACAGGGAGCGAAACATGCATACGTTATTTAAGAGAGAGCAACAAAAGAGCAAAGTAATGTCCGGGTGTGCGGTAATGTTTGTGTCCATTTCCCTGTTGTCGCGGGCAGAAGCAAGCGATCTGGCTCACCTTGCTGTTGACGCAGTATGGATGATAACACTGGGCACACTGGGCACATGCCAGCAGCTGGCCCTCCACACCCTTGCCAAAGCTGCCACACACCACACACATGTCCTACAAAAAGAGGGGGGGGGGCATTCAGCTGTCAACAATCCTGAGTGAGTGGTACTGGGGTCAATGACATGAAATAAAGGTCGAGTTATGTACCTGCAGCAGAACAAATTTATCAGTGTTTGAAAAGAGCACCACTGTGTTTTGCATGGTGTCATCTTCCTCCTCCTCTCCTTCTTCCTTGCTCACTCCAGTGTCTGTGGACAGTGTACTCAGCTGCAGACAAGGAGTTTAGGTTAGGAGGAAACAAAACGGTGACGGGCTCGAACACTGGCTAGAGTGTGATGAAATCAGAACCCGCCCGCCCTCTCCCTCCCTCCCTCCCAACGGCCCTTAACGGTAACAGCTGACCAGAAATCCCCAGCAATAGCATTTAGTAACCAGATCTCTGAACGTAAACAGGTGTAAGTGGAGAGAAAGTCCCACTACTAGATTAACTTCATAGTGCTTGAGAGGAGGCAGGTGTGCTGGAGCCAACGTACCAGGAAGGCGTCGATGCAGGAGGCCATGGCTTTCAGGCGCGAACGGCCACGGCCCCTGCCACTGCCCCCGCCGCGAGGACGCCTCTTCCCTGGGAAAGCGCTCCCCCGTCCCTGGAAAAGCACAAGTAAACGCTGTGATCACTGAGTCCCACATGCAAACTCAGGGGCAATTACTCCCAAAAAACCCCATCAGATGTTGTGCTGCCCCCTGTGTGCTGCTGAGGTGAGTTGCTCTTACCTGTCTGATGCGGGAGCGGCCCGGGGAGCCGCGGCGTCTCACCTTCTCCCCATCTGGCTTGAGCGGGTCAAACGGCAGCGAGTCGTCCGTCTCCGTGAGGAGCGAGTCGGAGCGAGATCGGCCGGCCGGCACGAGGCTCAGGTCGGCGCCGCTGCAGTGCCCGTGTGGGTCGTGCTCGGACGGCGAGCCCAGGTAGGCGCTGCTGCTCTCGTCGCCGTGGCTCATGTTGGACGCCTCGTCCAAGAGCAGCTCTTCGGGCTTGCAGCCCCCCTCCAGGGGGTCCACTCGCCGCTTCCGCTTCACCCGCCGCACCACTTCTTCCTCCTCGTCCTCGTCGTCCTCTTCACCCGTGCCCACCAGGGCCGTGTGGCACTCCTCCTCCCTCGCCGACGACTCTGCCAGGGCCTCCTCGTCTTCCTCATCCAGCACCTCTTCGTCCTCTTCAGACTGCGTGGGCCTGTCCTCCACATGCAGGGAGGGAGTCAACACAGCCTGGTCATCAGAAAGTGCGGACGCCCCTTCTTGCATGGCCTCGGCGGGCTCCGAAGGCCCCACCCTCTCTGTGTCCATGGCAACAGGCTCAGCCTCTTGGCTACCAGTAGGAGAGGTTGGTGGTCGGGGAGGAGACTTCCTGGCAGCTTCGACAACGGGTCTCTCTTCAGATGTTTCCTCCTTTGTCACCTCGCCATCTTGCACAGGAGCCTTTCCCACCTCCACCTCCACCTCCTCCACCTTCTTCTCCTCTTCCTCTTCCTTCTCTGGCCCCGGGTGCCCCTCCATTTCTCCCGCTGCTGGGCTGCTGGGAGCTCCAGCCGTGCTGTCTGCCACATGGCTCTTTGGGCTGTCCCGGATGAGCTGGCTCTCGGCCGCCTGTCTGCTCTCCTCCTCGCTGCTGGCAACAGTTAGGCAACTGGCTTCCTGTTCAACGCTTCCACTTCCTTCTGTTGACAAAAAGCATGACAGTTGAGCAGCGCACTTCACCTTCTTCAAGAGCACAGCCAGCTTATCAAAGAAACAGTGCCAACACAAAACTATGCTGATCTTTTATGAGAGTGACACAACAAGCTAACTTCATTAGCAGTTTTACATAGAGGCTGCCTCCAGCGTGATGAAGTGCTGGACTACTTTACCTGGAGTTTCAGTCGCAACTGGCAGCTCTTGGGCTGGAGCCTCAGCAGGAGGTTCAGAGGTGGCTTCGCCCTCAGCTGGGGGCTCTTCGGGGTCCTCCGCAGGGACCTTGGCTTCCACTGCCTCCACCCGGAGCTCCTCGCTCTCATCTGCCGTTTCTGTGGGGAGCTCACTCTCTGCTTGAGCCTCGCTGGCCAGCGCTCCCTCCTCACTGGGCAGCTGTGCGGGGACTTCCCTCTCTGCCTCAGGTTGTGCTGGAACTTCAGTTTCCACGGCACACTCCGAGGGGACCTCTGTAGCCTCGGCCTGTGGCGGCTCTTCCATGACCACTTCCGGCACTTCAGCTGCCGTTCCCTCCGCCTCAGCGTCTGTGCCTATGCAGACAGACATGAGTTCCACCACAGCTCAACACCTCCAGAATGAACCAACAACACATTTTCTAACACCATCTCTACAAACTACAGTAAACATTTCAGTTGCAAATTCCAGCTAGTGCTTTTTAAATCTTCAGAAGTGTACATGAAAACCTAGACAAAATACACCCTGAAGCAGCACATACCCAGCTCCATGGCCACATCTTCCTCCATCTTCTCCTCCTGCTCCTGTGCCACTGGAGCCGGGGATTCTGCTGGGGCCTCAGGCATGGCCTCTCGGCACAGCACACACACTGTTTTCTCCTCTGATGCACCAACCACTGCACACTCAGGGTGTACCCATCTGCACAGTTCAACCAAAAGCATCGACAAGTCAAAAACTAAAATGTTCTGTAAGGACATTCATCAGTATATACGCATATATCCACACACACACACACACACACACACACACACACACACACACACACACACGTATACATATTCATCCCATTAGCTGCAAACTTAACAGGGTTTAATAGTTGATTTCCTGTCTTTAACCCAGAGCGCTAGACTAAGTATGTAATAAGTATATTTCAATTACCTATAATTTAAAGTCAAGCTTACAAGCCTGTCACCATATGCTACTGTAATCATCAAACCCCTTCTACTTCCTACTGCCCTACACGATGGAGGGGTTGGTGGGTACGGACCTGTGGCAGGTGCTGCATCTGTGCGGCAGTGTGGTGGGGGGATCGCTGCTCTTGCTGCATACCCCACAGACCGTGAGGCGCCGCTGCTGGCAGGCCTCACACACGGCATAGCTCTCGAACCACTGGGCCTCTGCCGCGAGGCTGAGCCCACTTGCACCACAGTCACTACACATACGGCATCTCTGGATACGCCAGAAAGTGTCACACAGACAAAGAGAGAGACAGAAAGGGAAAGGTCAGGCAGGGGAATAATGACGAACAAGCAGATGGCGTCCATGACCTTCCACATGACAAATACAAAACCAAGGGGAATTGTAACAGGTCAGCCATTTAATGTTGCTGTAACTGCTTTAGCTGAGACGAGACCAGCACTGCAAATGAGTCACAATCCACTAACAATACAGTTACGTTGCACCCCAACAGGGCACGTACCCGGCACTTCCAGGAGTCAGGAGGCACAGAGTCCATGGCTGGCTGCAGACAGAATGTGTGGTAGCCCTTGTCACATGCGTCGCACACCAGCATCTTGGAGTCCTCGCCAGGTTGTCTAAGAAGTAGATGAACAACGTGGATGAATAACGTACAGGGTACAAATGCCTTTATTTGTTCTTTGGAAACAAGGCTGGTTATCATAAACATACGGCATGAAACATCTGTAATACCATAACCAACAAAATTAGCTAAACTTGCAAACAGGGCAGTGGACATGGTTTATGAAAAATGCTTACAAATGGAAATGTGTACAGCACTTTCAGGGCATTCACTGAATTACCTCTTGCCAATCGAAGCTATATGAGTACATCTATATATCTATTGTGCTGTCTGCAATGCACCTTAGCAATAATATGTCAGTTTTACAGTTAAAAGGGGGTAAAGGAGTAAGGACGGATCTGGCACTCACCTGCAGGTCTGGCACACCTTACACTCAGGGCACTGCCAGCCTGAGCGCTGCAGTGGCGTGGCACTGATCTCCAAACACGCCGCATGGTAGTGCTGCCCACAGCCTGTACAGTATAATAGCCCTAGCAGCTCCCCTGCAGAGTCACACACAGCGCAGCGCGCTTCTTCCCCAGCTGGAACACACACACGCACACACACACACACTACAAGTTAAACATCACATATTCCTATATAAAGCCATGACTCTGCCTTAGTGTGTATGCAATCACTCACCAATCTCCTCTGCCTTTTCTATGTGCTCTGGACAGAGGAGGGCCAAAAGCTTCATGGACTGGAAAGAGCCACTGGCTGCCGAGCAAGGGAAGTGGTAAAACCGCAAGCACCCGTCCGCCTGGCACCGGATGGTAGCTCCCAGCCTTTTACAATAGTCACACAGCTGCACCAAGACAAGAAGCAAGGCAACACAGATCATAATCAGAATAGTTACTACAGAAACAGGAAGCCGAGTGAGGACAGGTGATGCAATTTGAAGTGTGACATACCCGTTGTATCCCTGAGATGACCGCCTTATCCACATTCTCCAATTCCTGCTCCTCGCCCTCTGCCTGCCTCACGCCATCAGACCACACCGCGCACCAGTGGTGCACCCAGCAGCTCCCTATGGCCAAGAGAAACCATTACTCTACTCCAGGATGCCCACACAATGTGCCAAACACCATGTAATACACATACACTAAAGACACGGTTTAAGGAATGGAGGTTGATGGGGCATGGGGCGCACTGTAAGCAAGCTCATACCTGTCTCATCAAACAGCGAGGCCAGACAGCTGGAGTCGGAGAAACCGATGGAAGACAGGTCGTCGTTTCCGGCCTCAGGCAAGATGGGAGCAGGTAGCTCCAAGGCAGGCCGGTCGGAGGAGGGTCCAAATCTCCGGAGCTCTCGTTGTCCATGCAGGCTACGCTCCACACAGTTGCAGAGAGCACAGGTTCTTGAGCTCTCCCTGTCGGAATAAAAATGAGACATTATTCATTTTTTTTGCCAATGATAAATGAATACACTAATAAACACAAACAAATGTAAATTAATTATATATATATATATATATATATATATATATATGAATAAATTAATCCTACAACACATAAAACATGACCCTGCAAGCACGGCTCAAATTTAGCACCAGCCACATGTTGTTAAATTTTGAAGTTGGCTGGTAGATTTCATACAAAAAATACTGATTTCCTATTGAATGGCAGGTGAATTTCACCAGTTAATCTGTTAGTGGCTGGTAGATATTCACATTCAAAAAGTTATTTTTGATCCCTCCCTGCAAAGAAAAATCCTGTCATAACAGGTCCATTTTCTATCTTTTTCCAGTCAAAGGCAATTAGCACATAAAGACTACGAATTTATGCTTTTCACTAAGTGCTCTGATCTTCAGCCCTTCAAATAAGTTGATAATTCAATAGAATATGCAAGTACAAAAAAGCAACAGATCCAATCCCAGTGCCAATCAATACATACAGTATTTAATCATTAAACAAAGATGTGTATTTCTTTAATCCAGATTCTAAATCTAAAATCTAAATTCTGCTCCACATAAGAGCCAGCACACCTAGGAGTGGCTCTAAGCAAAGGCAACAATGTTCCTTTGATACAAATATAACCTTATATAACAGGACAGATAGCATCTTTCACAAACAGTGCTACAGTACTAGTCTTTCAAAGGCTCTTTTGCAGATGAAAACAATGCAAAATGGAGTCCTACTAAAAAGTCCCATTTCTTTTTCACACCAAAAAATAAGCCGTAAGTTTCAGTAGTTATCAGGTTATAGTTATTAGGATACTGAAGCACTGCACATGCCGATGGTCATGGCAGACCTCTGATATTCCAAACCAGCATATTTGACTTTATGCAAGTAACAAACCACAAAGAAATAAACTGAGCAAACACTGGCCCATAAATTCAAAGCACTCGCATTTAAACTCACAGCTGACATTCCATTACTGTTAACACTGTTCAAAATGTGAGGAGAACTCTATAGATTATCTTTAGACATCCTTACACGGGTGCACTGGAGGTCTCCACAGTAGTGTCTGAAGTGCCCTCCGTGGCAGGAGGGACATCAACCTCCCCCTCTGGAAGGACGCTTGGGTTTGGGGGGGTGCCGTCATCAGCTGAGGAGAGAGTAACAAGACGTTAGTCACACTTCAGGTTCAATTATACTGTAGCGCCATCATGGACACAGTATTCACAACTGCCATGGTACATTACACAAATCATAAAGACGACACCCCTTAGTATAATTAGCATACAAAGTACACACCCCTTAGTATACTTTGCATGATTGCATATGATAGGACTTTTCACTTTAGCCCTAAATACCAATCTTGGGTAATACCCCTAAAAAATTTGGTGACATTAAGGGTCTTGCTGAAGGAATCCGTTTCATAGTTTAACAGATAGGCTATTATGGCCACAAGCAATCAGGAGCCACCTGATACAAATGCCACAGATTTACCAAAATGAAAATCAGTTAACCATGTTAAACAATTTAAACAAGTATTAACATTGGAAGACACCAAAATGTTTACCAGAACAAATGTCAATATGTAGGCCACTTTCTAAGAAGACCTTGTCCCCTAAAAATGATAAAGGACTTACTCTACTTGTTATACTAATTCACGTACCTGCTGTTTCAGAATCATTCTCTTCGCAGTTTGATTTCTGCTCGTCCATACCTTCTCCAGAAGTTGATCTCCTTCGCAGAGATCTGGAAAACATATGAATCAACCGAGTTAAAAATATTCACCCGCCAAGTAATGGAGAGTAGAGATGGTGTCCTAGAGTACCAGGCACAAACAACTAAACTCCGTTTTATATGTCATCGAAATAAAGACAAAGGCTTCAAAGGTCAGGTGGGATTTACTTGTTCAGAGGCGCCCAATGGATTCAATGGCCCGAAATCATGCATGAGGCGTAACGTTATGTCCAACGACTTACTTACCACACGTATACATGTTTGATCAATATTCAGAGTTAAATATAAATCATACACAAACATTAAACACTCAGTCTAATGTTAAGGTGAAATAATATAAGACACAGCTGACTGATAACTGATTACTGATACAAGAGGAAAAGTTATTTACGTGAGCAACCGAGAAAAATTCCGACAGTGCAAAAACACAGAAAAGTCTCCTAGAATTTCGGTTACAGACCATTACAAAGCGCGTTCCTCCATTTATTGCGTCATGGCAGCAAACCGTGCGTATTCCAGAAGCTGAATTAATTATGGCTTAAATATAAAATATGCTTGATTTCCTTCGTGCGTCTTCGGCCAGTTGGCCGCGCAACCTTGCTATCACTGGCTAATGTACAGCCTGCTAACCGGGGTTAGCCAACAAACTGCATAAATAGCTAGTCAGTCCTTAGCCTGACGAATTAAAAGTATTCTGACGAATTTGTTTAGTTGCATGCTTGCAATACACCCATTTAAACGACGCAATACATTTCAAAATCACCATAATGATATCGGAACCGAAATTATGTTTACTTTAAATAAAACAACCCTAAAGCGAGATACACAAAGAAAATGTAACTTCCGCGTGCAACACTTCCGGTGACAACAATGACAATCGTGTAGAAACACAAGACACTTCTACAGTTCCGCGTGTGGTTAAAGGACAGTGCTCAATTTTAGTTAAATTATACTTTAATGTGTTTATTTTAGAGAGAATATGTGCATGTTAACGAATTAAGAGTAGGTTATACCGTAAATTATTTTCAGACACGTTTTTTAAATAACTACACAGACAGAACCATCGTCTAAAATAATAACATATGGATACAGTTTCGCATAGAACTATGCCTGTTTGTTATATGAACGCCACACCTGCTTCATCACCCTAAAAAACAATGCTCCTGACCCTAGTTGACCACAGCAGACAGAAAATCAAGGAAATGCTCCTTTAACTCCAGCGAAACTGACACCCGGGATTATACAGCACTTGATTTATATCAGAATCATCTTATTTTCTAACGGTTATACTTCTCAGAATTAAGACATTTTAAAAATGTTATTAGTAAAATGCTGTCTAAAATAGCCCGTGCATGATGTTACAGTGTGTGGCATATACAAACATGCACGCGCACACACACACACACACACAAACACACACAAAGACAGCAAAGACTAATCTGTAGTATTATCATAAGGTCGATCGATTTCTTAATTATCAATCCACGTTTTGGGAAAATGTTTACTATAAGAATTCTCGACGGGTAATAACATGACAATATTTTGATCATTCCCTGCGATGTCGGTATGTGCTATATAATAACAGTGCAATATGCCGATTCAGAAACTTCAAAAATAATAAATAACCAACACTGAACAAAGACATTTTGAACACTAATTCATTAGGCATTTTACCAACTTACTTTTCCGACTTTTATTTCAAAGAAACAAGCTCCTATACTAAGGTGTATATGTTTGGATAGCCTTCTAAGGGCGTTCAAAACAATGTCAGGGATTGATATTGCTGAGGGAAGAGGGGTAGCCATTACAACCTAATTAACGAGCCATCTTGTTCATTTAAACAGTAACAAGTAATTCCACTAATAATAAAACGAAGGCTGTTTAGTAGACATGAAACGAGAATTTCGATAAACCATCAATACAATTTAAATTAAGCAGTATTTGAGTTTGCTCACAAAATACGCAAATTCTCGAACGCGTTGAGGTTAGATGCTCTCAAGTCCGCCTATACATCTCGAATCTCAACCCCGATTTATCATCGTCGCAACGAGCTAACACAACAGGAAATTTCGCGGACAAACCAGTTTGATAAGGCCTCGCAAACGCGAACAGACTGGCCTAAGTAATAGAGATGTTGAAAATATTTAGTTCTGTCCGACACAGGATTTAACAACATACAAAGTAAGACAGCATTGCAATGTAGACCACGTTAGGTTACACTCCCTTCACAAGAGATGAGTACTCATCAACAAACCGCACTTGCAACTAAAAAAACGCAATCTAGTACAATTATAGACTAGCTGTCCTAGCTCGCTAACTTCAGCTAGCGTTACATTTAGCAAGCTGAATATATAAATTGACGGAATTAAAAGTAATCATTGGCTCAGCTTCCTCATTGAAGCTAGCGAAGGTAGCTGTGCAAGGCTATCGTCGTTGAAAGTGCCGTTACGTTACTGTTAAGAAAGAAAATGCATAAAATAAACAATCGTGAATATGTGGTGTTATCTAGGTCACTTGAATCTAATGTTGGTGAAAGTACGACCTAACACCGAGGCAGACCAAATTCAGGCTAGCCAACCACCCTTAATGTTAGCTGTGAGCTATCTATCGACATTTTCTGAACTTTCAGCGACAGCGGCACTTCAAACTGGCCTACGTATGGCCAAGTTTACAAACCAATGCGTTCGTCAAACTAACTATATGGAAAACCTTACATGTTCGGATCAGAGAAAATGTATGAATGCATTGTTAAACAAATTGCATACAATATATACTACAGCTCCAGGCAAAGTTAGCCAGGTCGACTCTTGGAGTTGCTCATTCCTAGCCATTGATAGCTCGCAGGCTACCTAACTCCAGTTGTGATAACTAACGTTACCCTCGAGTATTGTCTGTAATGATTTAACTTGTTATAATTAGTGCAACTGAGTATAAAATGATTATTTGCCAGACGTAAAAACTACTTGACCCGTGCAGGTACAACTTATGGTAAACTGAAACAATGACAACACTGCCAATAAATCCGACCAGCTAAAGGACCTTGCAAGCAACCAAAACTCAAATCTCTCTAATGGCTGTTTTCACTCTCTCGGGGCAAATGCAACCTTGCCTGCGTGTGGTGTAAAACCACGCAACGACCAAAATTACTGATAATATATTGCCTCATTTTAACTGCAGTGAATGTTCTAAATTAAAGTAATTCCACCAGCTACCGTGTGTCCCATATAGTACAATGTAACTGAATTTACATGTAGCATGACTAGCTACGCAAAGCAGCTCAGCTAGCAAGGGAACGTATCAACAGACTGGATTTGTGTAAGTTAAGTTTTAACATAGCGTTAACCAAACGTTACAGTACGTCCGAAAGCAACTCAGTCCTGCAAAGCTGATATTACATTAATGACATAAGGTAAAGCCTAAAACATTCTTATATAGTTAGCAATTCTGCAAGATGGGATGGCGACTTGGAATAACCAAATAAACCCGCTGTATTCGTTCAGTGGCTAGCTAACATTAGCTGTCTATCATATTTTTCTTTGTAGAGACCTTGTTACGATCCATATGCGAATTATTACTGAAAGAAGCTTATTGTCTCATATGTTACACACTCACCTTACAGTGCGATGTTTGTATCTTCATACATCAGAACAATCCAAACATTGATCGCTTGTAATAGTCTCATTTCACGTAGCTAGCTTGCTTGGCTAGCTAACCGGTTGCAGATGGGGGAAGTAGCTAGACGTTAGAGCGTTGGACCAGGTTGGTCGACGGGTGGGTAGCTAACGTTAGCTAGCTATTAAAATAGGACAGCAGTTTCCGTCGGAGTTGATTCTCATCATACGGTGATTTCGGGTTTAGGTTCGTTGGCAGGAATCAGCTTTCCATATGTCTTACTGATTAGTCGACAAAAAGATATTACATTATGACCAAACTGAACAAGTTATCACAGTATGACCAAATAGACCGAGTCAGCCAGTTTGCTTAATTTGCTAGCTGAATAACGTTAAAAGTGTTAGCGGCCTTAACTATCATCAACGTTTAGTTCAGTTAATTGAATAGTTTGGGTTTCAGAAGGTTTTGCGAGACTGGTGCTTTTATAATGATCCTTGTCATCAAAGGATCTAAAAAGCAAGTTAAATCTGTAACTATACCCAAGGTTATTTAAATGCGTATGGGTGATTACCGTCTGAACTTCAACACTGCCCTACTCTAGTCATTTTGACTTCCATCAACAACACATCAACGCGAGTGACAGGGTACATGTATGCAGTGCATCGCTAACTCGCTAGCATTAGCTTAAGCCATAGAAGTAGAGCTCTTTGGGAAATGTTTATTTGTTGGCGGTGGTGCTGGAAAAAGGACATTGACATTGTAATGTAAACAGAGCCTGTGTACCATCCAACAGCTCGAGTTCAATACAGTGCTAGTTTGACATTTGACTGTTTGGTGTTGATTGATAATCTCCATCCAGTTGAGAAAGAAAATTTGGGTATATTTTTCCGTTTGATGTCGGTGGGAAAAGTAATGATTATGAATATCTTCACACCAGCGAAGACCTCGTGAAAAACATTTTAACTCTATCTTGGGGAAACAGTTGTGGGTCAGTAGGCCTAGTCTAGCCCACAACATACGAAGAGGGGGAAATATTCTTGATGTTATGCGGCCGAAACAGAAGGGGCCGACAGCGAGTCCAGCAAGCTTCTCACAGATGGGATGCTTCTGTTGCGTCTTGTGTTTTGTGCAGTGAAATGATTTTGTATGCCTATCGAAACTGAAAGCTGGGTTTATGTGTGAAAACACAGGTAGGCCAGGTAAAACCGTTGTCATTTCATTTGTCTTTCACCTGTTGAAATGTAGGCCTAGTCATGAAAACGAATGGACGAACGTCCTAGGGTAGCCTATTGAATGCCCGTATGCAGCTGAAAAATTGCTGAATGATTCTCTTTTTGATATCAGAAGAAAATGCGCGTGTAGGTAATACGTTGGTGTCTTTATCTGGACGTTTTTTCGGTGGCTACTTCAATTTAATCCGTCCATTTATGATTTAACTTTAGCTTTACAAATGATTTCTCATATATACCAACCCATCTGTGCAGCCAAATGCTATAGTCATCCTCACCTGTTTTTCTTATTTGCCTATCTTTTATATCGATAGACCGCTCTTCTAAAGTAGAGTTCGGGACCAATTTACACATCTTCAATAAATAAACTAAAGTAAATTAAAATAAAACACATAGAATGTATTGCAAAATCATAGGTGACCCACTATATAGCCCATCCATTGACAGGATTAGTTACATCCTTCTTCAGGATTAACTAACAATTTAGTAGGACAGGATTGGTCCGTGTGTGATAATAGATGGGCGGTTCTGTAGAAGCTTCTGTATTCCATTGGGCTGATCTTGTTGGATCACTGACAATAAGCTACTCCTTCGCTCCTCAGAGAATGCTTGTCCATCTGCCTCTATCTCCAGGATAATCCTCTTGAATACCTTCACAGCTGCATACAACATAAACAATAAAAACAGGTCCATTTGTTCTCAGTAGTATTTGTAGTAGTTTACAAGATGCACATCCCCAAAAAGAAAAAAATAACATCCCCAAAAGATATTTTGTCACAGTTTATTTAGGAATCTTACAAAGGATGATTGTAAACAGTACATTTGACACCAGTGAATGCAAAAGTCGTGGGCTATTACTGGGCAATATTCTCAAGCATTCTTATTAAAATTTGGAGGCCTGAAAGTTTGCGGCTATCTGTACCTTTACAATGCCTATTCTTTTCTATATCGGTAAGGTTAAAAACAGTCTATGCTATCACTGTGTATAAATGTCTTTCTTACTTTGTTTAGTCTATCTAATTTTTGTAGGCCTGCCTTAGCCTACTCTTGTGTTGCAAAATTGCATACAGTCTTTTATGGAAAACATAGGCTACGTCATCAACCTTTCTTTTACTGCCTTGACGTAATATGTAAAAAATAAATAAATAAATAAATAACTTGAGGCGCTGACTGATGCTGTCGGAGAGTTCCAGCGTTTTTGTGTTATGATTGTCGTCCGCAAGGGGGTGTAAAAGCCCCCATGCTTTCTTCGGCAAAAATAAAAAAATATATATATTATATAGGTATATTTATGTATATTATTTATATTTTTACAGGAAACAGGTATGAGTTTCAAAAAAACACGCATGATTTCACATCATTTAGGCCTACTGGTTCTCAGTTACAAACCCGACCGGATGTTCAAGAGACAATGTTCAACAAGCAAAGCTGAAAGAACTTTTCAGTATGTGCCAGTAGCCAAGCTGGTGATTAGGACAACAGTTCACAATGAAACATAATTTTGATGAATTCAGTAAAATGAAAAATCAATTGAGCACGCCTGTTTGTTTGGTTTTAATTATTATTTTTTAACAACAGCTTTCATATCATGTTTTATTACAAAATTAAATATTTTAGGCAAATATCTTCACAAATAACATGGAGATGATGTGAATTATTAAAACAAGCTAATCAATTTCTAGGTATATATTACAAATCCAAAAGTACAAAAATAGATTTTGATGGTTGTATAAAATATTTTCTCATGTCATAAATGTTCAAAAATATCATTTTCATCAGATAATTATTTTTGAAACTACATAAGATTGTAGGCATCCAGTGTCTGTCGTTTATTGGGCAACCACCTTTAACCCAACACCTTGTATTTCTCAGAAAGAAATTTTACATATACATTAAAATAGAAATCAGTGACCTTTGTCAGTTTGTGGTTTAGCAATGTTAGATTCTTGATAAATGACAAATCAGAATGCTAGGAGATAAGTGTTTTATTAGTAAAATATCTGAGGGTCTAGGAATATTTGCCCAAGAATGTGCAGAAATCTAGCATACCAGTGAACTCCACCCTGGTTGTGTTTGTCTTCCTCACAGGTTTCCCCATAACTGTCTTTCAGTAAAGGTGTGTTTTGTTGGCAGTTATTACACCCTACATCTTTGAGTGTCTTATTGCTCCCTGTGTGGCATATTTCTTGTACATAAATGTAAATGTTTGGCCCACTAAAGGTGGACACAGCCACTCTTATTTGCGCACTCTCCTGGTCCACACCCTGGGTCCACTGTGAAAGAGAGTGCAGGAATCGAAGAGGCCCAAAGGCCCAGTGTGCAAGTTTATGATTCTCCACAGAGGCATAGCTAGACACCAGAACCCCATCCACAAAAAGAGTGCCCTCCTCTGTCAGGGGAGCATAGACTCCCATCCGCTCCTCCAGAGTCACTGAGGTTACCTTGGATGGTCTGACCCTACCTCCTGATCCGTGGACCAGGAGATAGTCACCCTCATGCACTCTGCTGGCAAAGCAAGCCTGGTACTTGCTGTGATCTGCCTCATAATAAGAGGTATGAAATAGCAGGTGGTTAGGTGTTAGTGCGAGTCTTTGTCCATCCTCTGTGTCCAGCACTATGAACAAAGACCTGCTCTCACAGTCCTTATGCAGAAAGAGCAAGATGCGACTGAAAACTGTTTGACCTGACTCTGTCTGGGAGAGGACTTTGTCTCCAGGCTTCAGTAAAAACACAGGCACCTGTTCTCCTCTTTCCACAGTTACCTGTGCTGATCCGGGAAAACAGCCACCTCTCTCAAGAGCCGCAGAGTGATCTGGTAAGGACAACAAGAACAGCCAACAACAAAAATGAGGCAAAAAAAAACTCCATCACGGCCGCATTTCTTACCATGTGAGGTAAATGCATTACATGAAAACAGACCATTTCAAGACACTGAATATACTTCTTCTTCTTTTATGAACATGAATTTTGTCACAGCCATGTTGGATTTATCTATCAAAAAATGCAATCTATCAATAAAAGAAAGAAACCAGAATCCTGCAGGATAATAAAAGTATCTATCTATCTATCAAAAATGTCAGAAATCTATGAATGTCTACTAGGCAGAAATTAGCACAAATACGGGAAACAAATCTGAGTGGCTACATACACCCAGGTGCTCTTACCAGCTTTGACAGAGCAGTGCACATGGTGCTTGGATTCATAATGCACCCAGTCAAAGCCAGCCTCCACGGCCAGCTGTGCCAGAAGGCCATACTTGGACGTGTTACGGTCTGAGGTGGTGATGTCCACGGCGCGGCCCTCATAGTGCAGTGAGTCAGGTGGATGGTTTCCATCTTCATCCCAAGCCTCTGTGACCCGCAGTCGGGTCTTTGGCCATTGTAACATCACAGCTAGGGCCAGCCTGTCCAGACAGTCTTTGCAGCGCTGCAGTACAGGCAGAGATACAAAAAAAAAGAGAATGTAGTTGAATTCCAATTGACCTGAAATTCATAAATGACATGCTCATGGTGGCGTTGACATGACTCTCTGTGTAGTCACACAAGTCATTCATGAGTGACTACATTAGTTCTACAATAAGGTTAATTTTCCACCTGAGGGGAAGTGGCAACTTGGGGTTTTTTGTTACCCCCTAGTAGTTTCCTCTTGGAATCCCCTCCCTATTAACAAGCAGTCACCATCTCAACCGACTGAAGTGGAGACATCCTCTGTTATTTATTGACAGTACAAGCTCTGAGAGAGGCTTTCCACTACTCTTCCTCCTCTGCTTTCCAGCTGATTCACTTGGGTGACAAATGGCACCCAAATGCCACTGACCGAGACTATACGGCAGGATCCTAATCAGTTGTTGCAGGGCTGTTCATTTTTGGTTGACATCATGAACATTCCTCCTGTGTGCTCAGCCTTCGTAAAGGCCATCTCTACACCCCCCCCCACCCACGTCTCTTTCCTCAAACAATCAGAGAAAAAGCTACTGTAACCAGATTCCAGCATTCCTTGGCCATCCCTGCAGGGTGGAAGAATAATCAAGGTCAATTCCCTTTATTACCATTGGATGAGTTAATTTTTTTCTAAAATAACGCCCTTTGAGTCACACTGTGCACATTGGTTACATCATGTATACAGGTCTGAAACGTGTATCCATTTCAATACATGATTTATATTATGCATGCAACATTTTAAATATTTCATGCATGTATTGCATGTATGTAATGATTGCTTATCAATATTTAACTAAAGACAGTGTTTGCTTTGATGTGAACTCTGGCACAGGTCAGATTAAGCGATTTATTAACTTGACTGTATTTCCTTGGAAAGAGGTCACCTAGTTAAGAATGCAAGTACAAACTATGAGAGTACTATGTTCTACACACTGCAAATTGAGATAGCTGTACTTGACCATTGCGGATTAAAGGTGTTACCAAAACTAGAAAGACCAGAAAATGAAGAAAGAAAGAAAAAAAGAGTTTCAGACGCATATTGTAAATATGACAAAACTGTAAAAAAAAAAAAAAAAAAAGCAAACGTCAAATATCATAACAGAAAAGTTGTAGTGCAGTAAGCAGTGTAGTGCCAGTTGGTATCGTTTACTAGCTATCCATTGGGAGTCGGCCCCAGTTGTAGGTGGTGTAATAGCAGTGTGCTGCCTTGGGTTATAGCAAACTGCCGTGTGCTGTTTGGGTTATAGTCAAGGAACCAGTAATCTCAGGTGTGTCATCGCACAATATTTGTGAGTGGGAGAATGGGAGATCTGTTGGAAAGAGACAGGATGAGGTTATGAAAAAAACACATGAGAGAGAGAAGCTGAGTCTTGCCTGTGTGAGAGGCCAACAAGGGTGGAATGTATGGGCATGCACTTGGGAATGTGACAGCAAGGGTGAGAAAGACAGAGGAACAGAAAACAAACTGGGGACATTTTCCTCCTGCGCCGCTGTCTGACAGAGGCGTTGCATTGTCGGAACCACAATAGAGGCCTTTCCAACGGTGGCCATTACTTCAGCAGGCGAGAATTTTTGCACAGGCAACCCCGCAAAACCTCCCCAAGGATGCACAAAGGCTGGCTTTCAAGCCTGGTCAAGGAGAGGGCACATGCATACATACACACATGCTAAGCTCAGACTTCAGGAGGGCACTCACCCTTAATCATAAATACACATCACGTAGAATCATTCAGAAAGGCAGCATAGATTAGACTTCCCGTGGGAACACAGTGTATAGAGTGGCCTGTGATAAGACCTCTCTATTTACTATTTCTGGGAACTGGGAAGCCAAACGACAGTTACTGGTTATTATGACTGGCAGTCTCTGCAAACAGCATCAGGGTACAGGGTGAAGTCTGTCAAGAAAAGCGCTTCACATGTTTTGAGAATACCTCTGAGTGAGAACGTCTAAGGCACAAATGTATTTATAGTTTGTCATATCTTCAGTATTATCTTGATTCACTTTCAAATACATCTTCATAACAACTAAATGTTTTTACTATGTCCATAGATTTGGATCAAAACACATAGAAGACAATTGGCTCAATGTTCTCTGAGACAAGCCTTCTTAAGATCTCTCAGACACATAACAATGTCTGCATTGTTTCCTTTAATGTGGGTTTCCTGATTTCCTTGAGCAATCAAGCACATATAACAATTATGACTTATAATTAAAGTTCCATCAGACTGGATGATTAGTTAAGGATGCATCATGTAACTTTTCCTGGGATGGTACCACATCCCACATCCCATTAGATACCATTTTCATCCTAACCGAGATCAAACCAATAAAAGCCCTCTGGAAAAAATGACCATCAGAGTGGTCATTTGGGTTGATGTAGTTGCAGCAGCATTTATGACTTACCAGCAATTCTGCCTTGGAACCATAAAACCTGAGGGGCAAAACTAGTGATTGTTTCACTGCTTCACAGGAGATAGTTGGTTAAAGATTACAAACATGAGCAAATGCATGACTATAAATGCTCATGGAGGCCAAAAACATCCAAAAGGACATACTGGTGCACAATCTGTGTTTTGCCAGGAATTACATCTGTTGGACTTTGGTAGAATACAAGGTCATGGTCATGATTGAGGTGATCTTCAAAGCTGGCCAAGTTTCATTGCACACAGTGCATTGCAAAATGTTACTCGCCTGAGTTCCTCACCTTGGTCATGAAGCGGTCAGCTTGAGTGTGCTCCTCGTCTTTGAAGTCGATGTGAATGTTGTAGTTGCAGACCAACTCGTTGAAGCGTTCTGAGTCGCGCGTAATCTTGCCCTCAGGCCGCCCACTTGCACCGAGATTATTCTCAGAGATTTGGGGTACAAACTGCTTGTACCTTAAAGGGAGTAGTTTTCGCGCTCTGGTACGCGGGCCATACCCCGGTCCAGGGCCGCATCCCTGCACCAGCAACGATGTGTATGTGCAGACCGACAAGACGAGCAGTGCCCGCCTATGCCACGGAGACAACGTCATTGGCGTGACTTTACAGAGTTGGACACCTGCTGACATTTTGAGATTGTACTGATTCTACTCAGGTCCATATCCTCCTCTCGATGGTTTATGTTCTTGTAGTCTATCAGTGATCAATTGCGACAGAAAAATTATAAAAAAAAACTCAGAGTAAAGTTATGCAGTTTATTGTTGAACTGTCATAATTAAAGGCATAACTATTTATGACAGTTTGCCCAAAACTGAATGTCTATTGGACAAAACATAAAATATTTTTACGATACTACGGCTACCTTTGTTGTTTACATTAGATTTTTAATTTGTGTTGAACACTGTACACTAAATCAGTCGAGCTTGTCCTGCTCTGTTACATCCCTTGCGTTCGTAAAAGGTAACAGGTGTATCACAGGTATCCAATCACCTCTTGTCCTTCGGTCCATAACAAGCAGTTGGCGCGCGTCCCTTAATATCCATGTCCTTCGTGTCCGTTAGTTCTCTAAAACAAAACAGTTGTCCACACTCCAGCGATCTATAGAAACTTCTTCCATGCCAAGCTATTCGTTATTCTCCGTTGGCAATCTCCAATAGAGACTGAGGGCTCCTGTCCGATTCGCACAAGCCGCCAGGTCTTATTTGTGACCGGACAAGATTGCCCTCCCTTCCTGCGTGCTCTAAGGGCGACAGTGGCGCACACGCCTCCAATTCAACCTCGTGCGCCATACAGGATAACTGTCGTTAATATGCTCTTATGAGTCCCCCCCTCCCCATTTACCATGTCTGAGTTAACGTATTCGGTCATACCCTCCATCAAACCTATCAAATCGACAGATTTTTCTGTTATATACAAAAAAGTAAGTGAATGTCTGCATACTTAGACGTCCTTGGATTGGACAGAGTAGATTGCGGAGAAACAGTAGTTCCCTAGGGGATGAATTGAACAGAAATGCCTTTAGACGGTAGTATATAAATAGACCAGTTTAAAGGTGAGGGTCTATGACACACAGCCAGCTCTGCACAAGAGCTTCCTGCTGAAGAGACAGCGCAGCCCTGACACACGCGCTCTCTGGACTCGGTTAATCTCCCTCCTTTTGTTTTCTCCTGAACCACAAGACATGGCCTCAGCGCTCTGAAGACCTCTTGACTGGAAACACCCAGTGATTCTGTCAACATAATATTTTTATCCACATCAGAACAATGGCTTGGGTTTCAGAAAGTAATAAAATACGAAATGATAATGCCTTTCTACTTTACACAATCGAGATAGAAGAAAATGAAGAGCAGGGGACTATTGAGATAACTTCCTCCAAGTGATGTTGCAAGGCTGAACATTTGACAACTCATGTAATTTACTGAGATGTAAATGAACTTTCCTGAACAAGGCGATGACATGTGAAGCATCTTCAGTTTTGTGTAAATCGCCAACATTGTAGACTATATTGTTCTTAAACCTTAAGTCAAGTTGCAATGTTGCAATGAATATGTTTTTGAGAGACAACGGGAGTAAACTCAATTCATCTGGTTTGTTTGCTGCAGGTTTGATGCCTACCTTTCATCTACCGGCCTGTAAAAGATATGTAGCATTGTACCTGACTCTTTGTACATCAATCTTAATGAAAGAAATAAGATTGGATCAGCTGACATCATGGATATTTGCCACAATACAAGGTTGACTAATGAGTAACTAGACAAAAGATTTTATGAGTAACTAGACAAAACATTCTGTCAAACACTATTGTACATAGAAACTGTGACTCACAAATGATTCATTTGAGCAGTGCAGAGTTAATGGTATTTATGATATCTCTAAACAAAACTGTTTGAGAAGTAAATGTTAGTCAAAGACATTAATCATAACCAAGAGAAACTGATGATATAATAGAACATACATGGATGAAATCATTGTAAGGATATCAAGTGAGAGTGCCTTTTTATATATAATCAATTGACTCCAAACTTGCAGAGATTACTTTATGTTACATTAAGATATAAATGCTGCAAGGTCCCGAAATGACTGTTTAAACTGTTTAATGATTGATGGAACATTGGTAGCAGTTGTATCACTCTCTCTGATGACTCTGTGGTACTTTGAGGATTGCTTACACAGAGAAAACAATAGCTGGTTTCAAGTGTTATTTTTTGAGCCATCTCTGCATTAACTGGGATTCATTGTCTCAACATTTTAAGATCCAAATGGTAAAGGTGAGGGTGATTTTTTTTACCCTTATTCACATTTATTTGTGATTTACTAGCCTGCTAAAACACTCATCTTTTTCATGGGGATGCTATCTGACTAAAAGCTAAGACACCGAGGGGGAAATCCAAAGAGGGTTTCTGAGGATCCTGACCTGCTAGAGGGAGGGGTGCTGGGCTTCATCTTCCTGTCTTTAGCATAAACATGCATGAGTTTGGGTTTGGTACAAGGGTGCACATGATAATTATCACAAATAACTGACAAAAACAAAGACTAGCTCAATCAGAAAGAGAACAAAATGCACTTTCATGGTGGACAATCAGTGATAGTCACATCCTTTTCAGCTGGAACAGAGAAGAGACAAAAAAGCCACGGCTATCAGACATGAAAGGGAGAGCCAAAACAAAAATAAACATGTGTGTGTTTAAAATGGAAATGGCGTAATTATTATTAGTTTTTATTTCGGCAGCCTTGCACCCCCCCTCCTCCTCTAGACCCGTCTCTGGCTCTTAACAGCTCTCACTCCCCCACTTCAGGATGGGAGTATATTGCTTTGTGAATGGCTCCGTTTCCTGCTCAGGCGCAGCGCAGAAAACAAGATCTTTCCTGCTTGGGCTATTCTACCCTTCTTTGTTCCACTGCATTACTGCATTTCCACCTGGGGCTCTTGCTCACACAGTGGATTTGTAATTCCTCTAGTCTTTTTTTTTTGTCTCAGTCTCTATTGAGAGATTCCTGACCACTATCACTTCTCCAGTTTGACTCAAATGAACCAGCTTGAGCAGTGACCATGGCCATAAGAAATGTGAGCACACAGGTGCGAAAGGGGTTTGGAGGCTCTGTAGACTCAGTTGTGCAGCGACTGTGCTCTGTGGCAGCGTGTCCTGCAGTATCGCCAGAGCGCTGAATAGACAATCTGAGCTTCCTGAGAGAGAGGCCATCTAGAAGGGGTGGGAGGTGGAAAAGAAAGTCAAGGCACTGTTGTATGTACCCCCCCCCGCCACACACACACACACACACACACACACACACACACACACACACACACACACACCTCTACCAGCCAGCAGCAGCAGTGGCGGGCCTGCCCCATTCCACTGTCTCTCACCCCCGTTATCACTGCAGGAAGGGGCTGGGTGGTGCAGCTGAGGGAGCAGCAGTGAGAGTGGATGATTTCTGGCTTGAGAGTGTGACAGAGTCAACATGCAGCTTCGGATGGTACCCTTCACCTCACATAACACCCTGCCCGCCTCCCGACCGACACGATGGGAGATCACAGACAGGGCACGTACACAAAACACTGGCATCCATCCCATGTGTACATATGAGAGTGTCGCATATAGCATTACAACCAGGAGTCATGTCAGTGTCACATGCTCCAAAGTTAATCCGATGCTTTTCTAAAATAGCTCCAAGCTCATTGCCTATATTGTGATTGTGGCGATGCAGCAACGGACTGGACAATAGCTGACCAGGGTGGAACTTCCTGACCTGAGACAAGCAGATCAGAGGTTGAAAGTAGAATGCATATATACTGTGTATGTCTGATAAGGCTCTGATACAAATACAGGCTCCGATAAAACAGGTCATGGCTTGTGTTATCCATGTGTGACCACCCTTGAGCGTCACTTTAACTTCTGACCCAGTTCTGCCCAATTACTTTGAGGGGGGGGGGTTATAATCACTGACCCCTCTCTGAAAAACAACTTTTTCCATTTCATGTTAGATTTTCCTCTTTTTTGTATTTAAGGTAAGATGACCGTAAGCGTGGCTAGAGTGGTAGGCATTTTGTCAGGGTTTTGGGACGAGATCTGGCTGAGCGTGTGAAGTGAGTGTGTCGTGAGTGTGTGCACAGGATGGCGAGTGTGGGGAGGAGGTGGTGGGGGTCACTGACAGTGCCACCAATTATCAGTTGATTAGCAAGAAAGTCTCGCCTTTTCCTGTGTGCAGCTTCTTTGCGCGCCAAAAGCGAACAGTATAAATAATAGCCTATAATGCACTTTGGCACACACTTCAAACAGCCAACTGTCAGGAAAGCTAATCTCTGTCTTTTTCCCCCCCTTCATTCGTGTGTTTTGACAATAAAGATAGCCTATCTCGTCTTGTGAAAGGCTGGCCGTCTCCCTCTTTGTGTCCGATATGCTGAAATAATTCTGAAGTGACAAAGGGCCACACCTTCCCAACATGCCTGACATTAGTCCCCATTCTCTTGCCAGCAGTGGCACACATGGCGTGCTGATTGGTTATAACCGAGTACCAGCTACCACTTGGGTTTTAGCATAAATCTGTTTAAAACTGCACTTACCTAACATTATCATTGCAAATGCATCATCAGTCCCAGTAGCATGGGTAAACTCAGACAAACTTGCTAACAGTCTCGATTGAGGCGCACTTAGGGTTCATCCAGGCTGCAATCATGATTTTTTGTAAAATTTGGAAATAGATTTTTTCCAGCTATGAATAAGTTTGTTAATAAAAATCTAAGAGCAGAGTGCCTCAAGCCGTCCTTTTAAAAATGTAAAAATGTACACACTGAATATGGCAGTGGCTAAAACTGAAAGGAAGGTCAATGTGTTCCTATTGATGGAGTGCTGCGTATATAAGCAAAGTATGTGTCTAAAGACATCTATAGTGACACAGAGGCCTCCAGTTCTTCTCATTCTTTTCATTTTGTATTCCACTTGCAAAAGCCTCATCTGTCCCAATTCTGTCAAGATAAAAAATAAAATAGAGTGTGTTCATGGCAAGGAAGCAGCTAGATATTTAATGAAATCTTCACAGTGAGAAGCACTTGATAAAAATGTACTATATGACAATTCTTTCCAGTTGTAACCCCAACCATTGCTGTTATTGGCCATAGACACACAGCTGGTAAACATTTGATTTTAGGCTGCTGTCTACTGCCAGTACATATTATTTCCAATCTTGATGAATTTGTGAACTGGGGAAAAGCAGTTGCTTAAGGTTCTACTTTCAAGGGCATTTAGCAAGATCTGACTTTATAGTCACAGGAAACCCCACTTCAAAACAACAGGCCAAAAATCAAAATTGTCCAATTAGGTCATCCAAAGAAAGAAAACAAGACGTTGAAATGCAAACAATAAAAAAAAAAAAAATCAAGTGGGAGAAATTCATTAACTCAGGATTTCTTGTTTCGAACATGAGAGAAGGGGGGAAGAAAAAAAAGAAAGGAGGAAATGGACACTCAGCAAGAAAAACAGATGGAGGATGGAGCGGTGGCAGTGGTGCCGGGCTAGGAGAGAACGGCGGGTGGCCACAAGTCAACTGTTGTGTGTGTGTGTGTGTGTGTGTGTGTATATGTGCGTGCGTGCGTGCGTGCATGCGTGCGTTTGGGGGTGGGGGGGCAGACAGCAGCGTCGCTGCTGGTCACTGTTGATAGACCACAAGGCAAAATAATGCCACTGATTAAAGCAGCACAGAGAGGGCGGTCTGGTGGCTGGCACAGATGGACGGACGTGTGGAACACCCCCACTCACTTCACTCTAACCCCACACAGCCAGGACAGCCATGAGATCAGTCAGGCATGGCCCCACTCACTTGTAAAAATCCCATGAAGTTCCTATCAGTTTCTGGTAAGAGGAGAGCTCGCTATTAGCGGCACATAGAGACTGGAGTCATTCAGTCACTCTTGGTCTCCTCTTTACACTTTTTGAGACTCACAAATGGCAGAAATCTCAAAATATGAGTAAAGATTCAAATACATTTATTTCTAATTTGCTAGTTAAAACACTCAGGATTCATCAAAACAACAACAAAAAACACAATTTAATAAGGTAAAAAAATTAAATTACTAATAAAAAATGCAGTCTGTCATCAACACTCTAAAAAATAAAAAAAAGGAAGTGAAACAGCTGAAATATTTCAAAAGTCTGCATGCCAGTACACTACAGTGGTCCCGCTTGTCTTAAATTAAATATTTTTACTGTCCATAGTGTCCATGATATCCTTGCAAATGTCATCTGCTAACCTGTGACTGGTTGTCCTGGCAAAAAATACTGTATACCATAAGAAGCAGGTCTTTGGTCTTTCCACCAACACACTCACAATCTCAGCATATAAACATTTCAAACTAGTTGGTGGAGAGCATGTGAATCAAAAGTGTAACAAGTTAAACAACCAGAGAAAGTCCATGCACTCATATGTAAGATCATAAGGCACTGTGACCATTCTGAGTAACATCAGACTGACTGTGTGCGTGGGATGAGTGGAGAGGCCTGGAGACGCAGGGAAGGGGCATGGGCAGATAAGACAGCTGGAAGACACTGCCCTCTACTGATCAGAAATTAAAGAACCACTTTCTCTTTACTATGTTTACAAGTGGACACCCTCACAAGCATCCTGGTAGTCTTCACCACACACACACACACCCACACACACACCCACACACCCCCACACCCCCACACCCCCACACACACACACACACACACACACACACACACACACACACACACACACACACGACTGAGAGGACTGAGTAAACCATGTTCACTGAATGGGGTTGCAGCATCATAAAAGTTGTTCCAATTACATTTCAGGATCTGCAATAAGTATCAAGTCTTCACTGCAAAATACATACTTTTTTTGTACTGGTTTCATATTTTACAGAGAAACACAGTGAGTCAAACCTCTTTTTTTGAGTCAAAATTGAAAAAAAAAAACGAATGAGCCTCATAAAATTGGTGTTAGGTTGTTGAGTGAAGGAGTGCATGTGTGACTTATGCAAGATGCATGAGGTACTTCACATATGGCAACAAAGTCAAGTAGATTAACTTACTCCACGTAATCTTATATATCTTTTAAAAGTATGCCAAAACCCTAACCAAAGACAAAAAACTTTTTTTTTACTTTTTCCCCAAAAAACATTTTGCAGATTAATGCCACACTTTCCTGTATTGCACATTTCTATTTAACTGGTCTTAAAGGTTTTGGATGTTATGGAGGGCCTGTGGCTCCAATTGCCCGCCTTTGCAAAACATTTCACTATTAAACATAATATTGCACTAAATTCACGCATAACAAGAGTTTTTCTTTTTTTTTTAAAAAAAACAACAACATTTTACAGTATTCATGTTAAACATCACAGTTTCCTTGGTCTAAGGCAGCTGGGGATTCCAAACAGCAGAGTCATAACCACCCAATAGATTGTCTGTAGTCAAATGGCTGGAATCTCAGTGCATTTGGACTCACGCTTTCATCATGCTGAATGTGTGAAAGCATTACCAACTGATTAGCACCCAACCAATGCCTCAATAAAACAACCCTCAAAGGCCAAATACCATTATCCTCTCTACCTTTAAGCCCTGAACCCACTGATGTTGATTTATGCCACTTTAGTCTATGAGGGTTCAGGGCCTTTGGCAGGGCTCTATTGATCTGAGATGATCCCTCTTCTGAGGAGACCTCCTCTATTCATCTCCCTTTAGCAGTGCAACACTCAACCCATGGAAGGTGATTTAAGATCTAGTCTAAAAAAAGATGATGTGTCAAAGGAGAATGTGCATTTGGGGGTGGGAAAGAGTGTGATGGGGTGGGGGGTGCATGGGTGTATTAAAGGGAGAGCCTGCTCTGTCCATTAAGTAGGAAGAGGAAATTACATCACCATGAGGTCACCCTCTAAAATAGCTTTTCCTATTAGTGATGAGTGTTGCTATCCCGGTTGAGAGCCATTGCTCCTCAGCATGGAAGGCACTGGAAGGCACTAATTCTAAGTCTCATTCAGACACATCTGCCACTGCGCCTTCTGGTCCCTTCAAAGAACATTGTGTCTGCTTACAAATCAACAGCGCAATCCCGTCAGACCTGAGACACTGGGCCACAGTGAGCCAGGCTCCCTGGTGTCTGTAGGTCCAGGTGCTCCTCAAGGCATCCATCTATCCATTCATCCATCCATCCTGCACAACTCCATAGGCATCCAGGTGCCCTGTGGGTGTGAGGAAATAGCCCATGGTGAGTGCTGGGCTCCTTCAGAGGGAATGAGCCAGAGAGGCTGCTTTGCCTCACTGGATCTTGGAGAGGCCGCTGGCCACCAGCAGCTTAAAGGGGATGGTGGTGCGAGAGACCGTCAGGGGCAGCTTGTGGAGGCCTGGGGGGAGGGGGGTAAAATGGAGGAAAAAGGAAAACAAAAAACACACAGGTATCAGTACGATCTGGGCCTCTAGTGCTCCTGGTGTAATGTAAAACTAAACAACACCAAGCTGGAATAGCCAAAAGGAGGAGGTAAAGAGAAAGCAAGCAAATGAGTTTTGCGGACAAAGGCTGAACAGTGGAGGGAGCGGCTGGGCCAGACTCCCACTGAGCAGCGGAGATGCTATCAGAGCGCTAAGGAGGGCGGGGGATGGAAGCGTGCAAGTGAGAGCGCGTGCTGCACAATCGTGCTCGGGGCTGCCGTGTTTGTGTTGGGCGGAGGGCTCGGGTGTGTGTGTCTGTGTGTGTGTGTGTGTGTGTGTGTGTGTGTGTGTGTGTGTGCACTCCACAGAGGGGCTGGACGGCCCAACCCATAGTCCCCAAGGGGGCTCTTGCTGCCCTCCTGGCCCCATGCACTTTCCTGAGAGAATTGTGCACTTTCTATCTGAGGAAGAAAGACCAGCCCATAGGGAAACATGGCCCTGAGCAGGGAACACCTAGCACACGGGTCTCTGTGAAAACTGCTGACAAATGCCAATACCCCTGCTGCATTCTAAGACACATTCATGCACACCTGTTACATGATCAGCTCATATCACCACGTCATCCTGTCATTCTGCATAGTACTGATGCATTAACATGACACGCTGGCAGAGCTTAAGGAACAGGATGCAACAATTGGCTTCTTTCCAGGTATATGTATATAGGCAACCAATCACCACATTATCATATCATATCAAATGGCTTGGTTCATCCAGTGAGAAATTCAAAGATGACTGAATGCTCAATCCATAACAACAATTCCTTGGTTTTGGGTGCTCTTTGGTTCAAGGTAACAATTGTTGAGAAAAAATTTGTTTCTGTTTAAAATGACATGTCCTAATAGGACAACTTAAAAATGCCACTACACCCTGAGATCCACCTCATGCCGCTATGCATGGGCATTTTTGACTAATTCTTTTAGGACAAGCCATTTTGAATAAAGACGTTTTAACTGAAGAGTGCCAACAGTGGCTTGAGAATATTCTCTCATTTTCTCATCCTGTGAGATGGTCAGAAAAGCCCTCAAAGAATTTTCAACTTTTAACATAGGGACACCAGTTTAACTTTCCACCTGCCATGCAAACACTGGTGTTTGGATTTTACATGACTTACATTTGCCCTGAAAATTTACAGACCACATTCTCATTTTAGCTCCAATCACAACACTATTCACCAACCCCTTCACGCCTCAGATCTTTACAACAGAGGACAATGAAGCCCCTCACACTCCTACAGCCTGTCATACACACACACACACACACACACACACACACACACACAAACATACATACATACATACGCACATATATACACACACATGCAGAGAGCGACAGAGACTAACCAAAGGCACGGATGAGCTCCCGCTGCACGGCCCAGGTGAGTGTGTTCATCAGGCAGGCTGAGGTGAGGCCGGCAAAAAGAATGTTGTACAGGAACACAATATGGAAGTTGCCCAGCCAGTTGTAGCGTCCGAAATCACCCAGCAGATCAAACCTGGTGATGCCTGGGAGAAAGATGAAGCACAGACCTCAGGACTACTACACAACACAACATCTACCACAAATCAGAGTTATTCGGCTGCTGCTTGTCAGACTCTCTCACTGCAGAGGGTGGAAAATGAAGTAGATATCTGACGTTGAACTTAATACACTTTAAATATGACTGGCTGTGTATGTTTATGCTTTTGCCTCAAAAATATTATGGCACTGTGTAAGCCTGTTCATGTTTAGAGCTCTGTATGAGAAATCTGAAATCTTTAAATATAACTCAATAGCAACAGGAAACTGATGGTTCAAAAGTGCTTCAATCCCCACACACGCTCTAGGAAATCAGATGTGTGCCGTATTTATGGTTCTGTGTGACTTAGGATTAGTATGCCCCCTTGTGGACAGTTTGTTCAGTGCCTCTTTAGTCACACTAAATGATTAACGCAATATAACATGATGCAATTCAGGACCTTACACCCATTTATGAGATTTACAGATAAAAATCTCATGACCTCATCATAAGCCATCATTACTTCATTTTAAAGATGTCTGTTGAAAGTCTAAAAACACGAGCCATTCAACTGGGATTTTTTTAAAATTCACAGATTGGTCTCTCATACCAGAAAACAATGAATTAAAACATTTGAGAATTCATAATCATGATGTTATGCTCACCAAGTGTACGGGAAAAGACAGGCAGGGCAGAGCTGAGCACCAGCAAAGACACACAGTTTGCAATGATCTGAGGAGAAGCACAGACACACATTTAGAAATGTGGTTGGCAGGTTTTGAGTATGTGAAGTTCAGGGGAGTCAATGAGGGATATGGAGAGACTGCATACCTGTGTGAGTGTAGTGTCCTGGGCACGAGGCAGCAGACCTGAGAACAGCGACGAACTGTAGAACCCAACCACTGATGACACCATCAGATAACTGACACGTGGTAGGTTAAGGACCAGCAACCAAGCGTAAACAAGACTCTAGCACACAGACTTCAAACACACACAACTCATTTGGTTCTGACTGCAAAAATCAGAGACTATCAAATTAAAAAAACTGGAACTGGCAAAATAATAATGGCCTCACTTTAAATAGTGAGGGTCTCCGTGAGTGTTGGGGAGGGGGGGGGGGGGTGCTGAATGTCTGAGTGGAGCTCAGCTCACTGAGGGGGAAGGATACAGGATGAGCACCACTTCCACAGCCGCTCCCAGGGGGCCAAAAATGGAGAGGGAGGCCATACCCAGCCGTGGGTCCTGGGGAAGACAGAGGAATCAATATTATACTGGAACTTAGATTCAAGAACCGAGACAGTTCACTTTGCAACACTCATTTCCGAAGAGCTTTAAAAAAAAAAAAAAAAAAAAAAAGATTTTCATTTCTTATTTCATCCTAGCATCTCTTAGCAAAGTGAGCTAAAGTGATGGGACTTGATAACTGGAGTGATGTGAATCAGTGGGAATGGGTGGGCTGTGTGGGTAGAATGCGTCACGGCTGCAGTCACACAAGCATGCCGGCTCACCTCCATGCCTCTGGGCATGGCCGTCTCATCAAACAGCAGCTCCAGGACGTGGAAGCACACCATCAGTACACACACAACCTGAGAGGAGACAAGACTAGTGTAAGCACCACGCACACACAGAGACACACACACACACAGAGACACATTCATAGTCTTACCGTTAAGGCCAGGAGCAGGAGCATGGCCAGTGGGTAGCCCAAATTGCGTTGCCATGGGGATGCCTTCCTCCGCATTTCTGTAAAAGAATGAAAGTTATGATAATTGACCGCCGGGAACTCTGAGTTCTACTCAGTGTGTGTGTGTGTGTGTGTGTGCGCGTGCGTGCGTGTGTGCGAGAGAGAGAGAAAGAGATGACTTGCCTAAAGCTATGCGTTTAGCCTTCACACTGAGAAACTCCATCTTCACTGCCTCCATATTCACATTAGACCAGCAGGATGCATTGTCTGAAAATGCAATTAAATCAAAGTTAAAGAAACTTGGCCTAAGTGAAAACCACAAAGAGGTGAAAGAACTCATCAAACCCACACAGGAGACAGAGTAGGGGTAGGGAGCATCGTCAGAGAATAACAGCAGTCACGCATCTCTAATAGAGAGGGATAGCACATAGCCCATCGGCTCCATAGAGACTGCTGCACATACAGTAGCCATTTAGCTAGTCGACTTGTTGTTACATATGCATCATCACCTTTTTTCATCAGGACTGATCATTTCAGTGACATTTTCAAATCAAATATAGCATATTTTATTAAAAATATTGTTACTGTGCAAATGGATAAAATGCAAGCTTTAGCTTAACTGTTAGCTGTAAGCCATTTCTTTACGTTTCATTTCTATGTGAATATGAACTGTGCCGTCCTAGGTTGCATAGTAGTGCAACTTTTTTGTTCTTGCACAGCCAACACTGCGACATTAAAGGACTTGTCGTTGAAGTGTTTTCTGGGGTCAGCTGTACTGTATTTGCTGCAGACTTTAGCTCTTAGTCATCTAACACCCGTCCCACCTGAGCACAGTTCTCCATCCACCCACACTTTCTCTCTCCCTCCATCTCTCAATCCACTACAACTCACTCTTCAGCTTCCTATGGAGAGAGGCCTCCTCCAGAGCTGCACAGTTCATCGTCTCCTCCACATTCTCCAGCAGCTGCAAAGACACACACACACACACACACACACACCACACACACACACACACACACACACACACACAGTACAGTCATTCTCTCTGATGAGCCACCCACTCAAACCCCCTACTGTAGCCCAGATGAGACATGCATCGGGATGTGGAGGAATTTGCTGCCCCCCCAGAGAGGATGCCATCCTTCAGGGATGGAGAGAGGCATAGGGTCAGTAAGTCTGGAGGACGTGACGCACGGACTCACCCGGGGTTTGACCAGCAGGCTGCCAGTGATGCTGAACATCCGAGACAGACCGAAGGGAGTGCACACTACACACAGAGAACACACAGCAGTTAACACACACACACGCACACACACACACTGCAGCAGGAAAACTCTCAATATCGAACTGACTTTGTGCCTTCCCTGCTGAATTATTTAAATGTCAAAAAGAACAACCAACCACCACATTTAAAATGGCAAGCATCGTTTAAATTAGGAACTTACGTAAGAGTAGCAGCACTCCAAACAGTGAGATGCCTGAGTACAGGTAGGGCAGGTAGTATTCCCACAGATCTGAGAACAGACACATGCCACCCTTTTAGATAAACATACTGGGTTTAAACAACAGTAATTCTCATTCTCTTTCTACTAGTTCTACACAGATGTGAAATGACAAACAGAAGTCATATTAAGCTGGGCAGACACTCTGCTTTTTTTCTGCCAGCACTACAAACCACCAAAACTGCATCTAAATTGCAGTGCCTGTCTGGCATCAGACTGGAGAGGGGTCTAACTTACCGTAGAGGCTCTCTCTGGCCGTGTTGTGGTGCAGAAGGGCTGAGGCCACCCACACCATGCCCAGCACCAACAGGCTCAGGAGCAGCAGCATGACGGCCGTCTCATACACACGCGCCATCAACCCCTGAAAGAGAAACACACACACACACACACACACAAAACAGAAGCATGTCATAAGACACCATACTGAGCAGGCCAGTGTTTCTGGAAAGCTTGACATCACTAACATCTTGTGTAAAAAGGTATGGGAAGGTACCTTTTTGGATCCTGCAAAGCCCTCCGATTCAATGAAGAAGTAGGCAAAGGGCATAAGGAACACCAGTGAGAGGTTGGAGAAGAGGAAAACCAGGTTCCACAAGCCTGATAAGGGAAATAAACCTGTTTTATGAATGCCATTCCATTTTAAGGCCAAATAGCACCACCATGACTGCTGGCTAGAGAGGTTAGGCTTAAAATAGAATGACAAATGTTATAATTCTGGGTTTACTTGAAGCTATTACTTACATCCACTAGGAGGTGCATGTGTTCACACAGACACACACACACACACACACACAGACACAGACAGACACACACAAACACACACGCGCGCACACACACACACCCATTTATTCATTAATACCTCACACAAATTTCATAAATAGTGTGAATGTGTGGCAAGTGGGAGGTGTTTGTAAAAAACTCTACACTTCTAGAAAAGTGTAAATGTTTGGTTTGCTGTGACTATAGCTAAACTCTTGGGGCACTGCAACAGCTTTCTCAGGCTGTGTTTGAGTCAGAGGTCATGCTGGGAGCCTTAATGACAATCTGCACCCTAGACCTTTTTACACAGAAGACCTGGGGGGGTGAAGAAAGGGGTTAAGTGATAAGCCTGGGTAAGTTAACCTAGAGAGAGTCGTAAACCTCCTATTAGAGGACCCCCATTCACAACTCAGGTCACTGGCCATCTTCAACTGACCTGAAAAATGTGTGTGTTTACGTGTGTGTGTGTGTGTGTCCACATTTGTGACTATGCTGGTGGGGCGGTGGGTCCTGAGCTGGTGGTTGGTATTACCGTGGATGAGGGAGCCGTTGAGCCACTGCATGTAATAGCTTTGGGGGAAGCTGAGCAGCACCTCATTGGACAGGATGGAGATAGGGAGCAGGAGCACTGCACACACTGCCACAGAGAGGGTGAATGTGCACAGCCATAACCTACAGGAGGGAGACACAGAGAGACAGAGAGAGAGAGAGAGAGAGAGGGAAGGAGAGCAAGCATGAATGAGTGAAAGAATGACTGACAGATAAGGGTTTGGACTGCAGAGAGGATTGGTACATTGGAACAGTGAATAACATTGACACTGGCACCAAGCACGGATAACAGAATGCCACGCTGGATGGGCAAAGGCCACACACAGTCCAATATAAACAGAATTGAGCCATAAAACATGTCAGACAGACAATCACCATTTTAATAATGCAGACACCCAATCTTTAATAATGCAGACACCCATTCAAAAAAAATTACCTCAGATAAAAAGGTCTGTACTTACGCAATCTTGTTGACAGTGGCATCCTCAGTGTCATCTAGGAGAAAAAACAAAGTTGCAGAGGAAACGCTTAAGAGCTTAAAGAGGGCTGGTATTCATTAGCAGCACACACTGTATTTTAAACATTTGCCTGTGGCCAAAACACACCGCTCAAACATCTCAACCATTTATGCCGCCTGAAAGGACTCCAGAACACGACGACAGTCGGAGAAAGTCTGCAACATGATATGTTATCTGACCAAGAAACACATCTTGGCAGTGCGAGAGAAAATCAGAACTGAGGAATAAGACTAATCTTTAAGATAACCCACAGACGTAATGATAGGGCATGATGGCACAGAACACATGTTGGCCTAAATTGTACAGATATGAACAGAACAACTGTAAAAGGCTAGGAACACCCTGTTCTAATAAGGTCAAGTAGGCGGCCTATGTCCAGGTCCAGCATAAAAACACAGAGAACTTAATTTCCCAAGTGTAACAAAAGTACAAAGGCACATCCAGTTTAATTGTCCAGCTTAGCTCAAAAATACAAAGACTCTCCCAGTTAAAATGACACAGCTGGAGTCCTCCAGCATGCATAGGGAACACTACTGTGCGAGTGTGGTGCAAGCGTTTGGAGAGAATGATCTTGCACACTTCCCTCCTAAAAAACCAATAAGCATGTTGGCTACAGTAACGTGGCATGCCCCGCAGTCCGAGAGGAGTGTGCACATCTGCCTCCAATATGCAACACTATGACAATAGGCTTCACGTGGAGGTCCATTGTCATGGTACAAAATGTTTTTCATATATCGCAGGACTGAAAGCAACTTGACTCGATTCTTGGCTGAACAACTGTACCTTCAAGCGGGACTCTACAGAACGGCACGTTCTGTATAGGTGATTTGTTTACAGAAATGCAGACCTGAAGAAAACTGTGCAAGGGTAAACTGAGGTGGTTGGGTGTGGGGGAGGGTGGGCAAAATGAGATCTTTGAGGTTATGTGCGTGTTTGTAGTGGGGGCCTGGGGCTAGGCTGGGACTGGAAGAGTATGTTTATCGAAGCAAGGAACATTCCTCAAAGGCCCTCCGCCAGGAGAGCAGACAGGAGGGTCGGGGACATTGCGTAACTGAACTGCTCCTTGAATTATTTGGGGCCCCAGTGTGATGACTGAAGCCCACCAGAGAACACCTCCTGTTTGTTGCATTTGTGCATCAGAGTGTAGCGTGAGGACATACTGTAATGTATATAGGCACACTCTCCAGAGCACATCCGATGTATGCAGAGGGAAAGCGATGGAGGTTGTGCTCAGGCAAGGTTACACAACGCAGCTCAGCTCCACTCGAAGGCAGAAGGGGAGCAGGAGAAATCCACCTCCGGAGAACTCCCCTTGTTTTTGGCACAGCTTTCAGGGAGGATGTTTAAGGCGTGAGTGCTTGGCTAGCTTATCCTTGGTACTCACCGTGACAAACTCGGCATTCTTCTTGAAGTGAGTGAGAATGAGGTAGGAGACGATGTAGAGGCAGCTGAAGAGAAGAACACAGATCTGTGGGGGAGACAGAGACAGAGAGATGAAAACATTAACAGCTGTGCTCTGCATTGAAGAAACACTCACTTTTTCCAGTGAGCACACATAAAAAGGTCAAAAGACCTAAGAGGAATTGAGGCTGGAGGAGAGTCTGTTGGAATGTGCTTCACTGATAAAATTCTGGCTCAAAACTTTCACCATTTCACTACACCCCACACTACACAGTACATAACCAGAGGCTACTTGCTACATAGCGCATAATGAAACAGCAAAGAGCAGTAGAGCAACAACTCCCTTTGCCTTAGTGGAGAAAACATAGCAGGCACAGATGTGTGCACAGTCCCAATCAGCATGTGCGGAATGACCCAAACATGATGACAAACAGAACATCTGGTGTGTGTTTGAAACCACATCGTCATGGAGGCCAACTAGTGAGTGGAGAAGTGACTTATCAGGCCGTGTGTATTTAGAGTCCCTCTGGTTATCTGACGGCATGAGTGGCAGTCCTCCACCTGACACTGGTGCACAGCTGCTTATCTGCATTTACAGCAGCATGACATAAGAGCCGCTTATCACGTCTGCCTGATGTGAATGCTTATGTTTAATGTACAGACGAAAGAGGCCAGGGAAGGTGTGTGTGTATGCGTCTGTGTGTATGTGTGTGTGTGTGTGTGTACACATACACGTGTAAACTAGCCTAGAGGGACAGAACAGGTCAACTGACACAGCGAGGGGCAGCCAAAGTTCTCAGATAAGGGTAGGTGCAGAATGACAAAAATGAGGACAGAACATTGGGTGTAAAATATTATAAAACATTTGTCAAATTAGGTTGGGTACTCGCAACCATCTACTGAAGTTAACTAATGGTCTCTGAATGACTAGAGAGATGATCTGAGCCCTCCACAGAGATGGACCAGAGACAGATGGAGCCCCCAGATTATCTGTTTATCCCAAACGAGAGGGGGGGAAAGGGGGTGAAAGTTACGGACCATGATTAAAGCAATGACCGAATAGACAATCCCTGTAGCACATAGTACCATGTAATCGTGCCCCCCATAAAAACTTAAAACTTAAACACACATCCACTGTGAACATAATTATCACAAGTCAAAGAAATCATTTCAGATGTCGAGTATTATAACTTTAAAATCATTCTTTTTAACTTTTGACAAACTGTTTTGAATTTGGCCATTTGAGAACCATTTGTGCTGACGATGCATTTCCCTTCGTGCTAGTCTGCGCACACAACAGGAAGTGAAGAAATGAACTGAAAGATTTTTTGTGAAAATAGGTAATGACACTCTGGGCAGCAGGATGATGTGGAAATGAACCTTACGCATACACACCCATGACCTCTCCTCTAAAGCCCCCCTCTTTTCAGGAAACCAAAGTGTTAAATGTAAAGGCCTCCAAACGAAATCCTGTGTCGGTCTATGCGAGAACTGTTGAAAGAAATATAGCTCAGTTTTCCAGTGTTTAAATAATTTGCTGTTAGAAGGCAGTAGTATGCCACACTCAACACAAAACAAACAGGCTTCCCATCTGAGGAGGAGGTGATGTCCCATGCATCCTCTCAGTCTTCAAAGAAACAGAGGGAGAAAGGAAATGTGATGTGTGGGTGTGTGGGGGACAGGATGCAGCCATTTCTCTTATAATAACACAACAGATGTGCTAAATCACCCATGGCCTGCCACAAACAAGAGTCCTGAGAGCCCAGGCTCACTTTCTCTCTGTGTGCTCCATCAGCTGCAACCCAACCCCACTGTAAGGACATCTGCTCTCAGGGCATTGGGTATCACAACAGCCATTGTGTAATGTTCTTGATGCTTTAGTTGTACTCGCCCACCCCACGCCTCTAGGCACAGAGATGAAGCTGAAGTCCACTCTGAACACAGCCTCACTCCCTAAATCCTGTTAGCCATCTCAAAAGGGGAACTACTGTCTTTATAAAGAACAGCAGTGTACAAACACAAAGGAAGGGGGGGGGGCTGGGATCAACATGAGGGCCCCTTTACATCAAGCAGAGACACTGGCTATGTCTGACCCACTTAAGGCCACCCAACAATTGAGTTTTGGGGGACAAACAAAAATGTGCAATCTAGCGGTCCAACAGCCAGATGGACTCTGCTACTATGCTAAAATGGTAAATGAATACAGAAAGATAAGGCGTACTGGATAAGGCTTAAATTGATTGTGCTTTTCAAAAAGTAAGCAAACAAGTGAAGTGTCTCAAAAACATTAGAGCAGAAAAAAAATTGACCTTTTGATGATTTATACCTTTGAGGGCATTTCTCTGCCTGGGCGCAAGAGAAAGAAGTTGTTGAATGGTAGAATTTCAGGCAGAAAAGGCCTATACTTACAACAATGCAAGACCAAAACACAGATTACTTCAATAAGTATTAGGAAATCAACAACCTGAAATCACCCTCCTCCTGCTCTCAAAGGACCAAGTTTTTCCCTTCATTAACAGAAGAATGGAGTTTAGTAGTCAGGTCACATGCCCCCCCATGCTGCATTTGATTGGCACACTGTAAGGGGGGGATCAGCTGTGATACACCCACGTGCTGGAGCAGATTAACTAGGAGGTGGCATAGGGCAGGCAAACACATGGGCACTGCCAACCAGATGAGGTGACGTCTCCAAAACTCCCAGAACTTTGCTGCGCTTCTGCAGTTCTGAAAAATGTGGAAAACTTGGAAACTTTGTGAAGGAACACTTTACACCAAACCTCTTTTCCTTATTTACTGACTTTGAGACTGAAAGTTCCTTTTGAGAGAAAGTATCCAATGATGTGTTATACTATTGAATAGTAAAGTATATGCAATCCAGCCAGGTTTAAAAGGTAGACCATTATCTATGTTTTGCACAAGTCAGAATGACACTATAGTATGTTGCAATGAATGTTTACAGTTTAAGTTACTAATCCCTCTACTGTAGACAGACCCAATAACCACAAGGGAAAAATGGCTAAATGCAAACCTGAAAGACATCCCTGTTTAAATTCAGACTACTTGTGCAGTAGTGAAATTAATGAGGGGCCAGCATGCACATAGCGTACAAGTCTTCGACACTGTAGGTTTCGAAACAGGATATTGCAAGTGTTGTAGGACACCAGTCCTGTTCCTTTAAGCACAGGCTGGACTCAGCCATATTTGTATTAGCAGAGGGTTACTGACAATAAAGTGCCATCTGCAGTTCCTCAGGATAACAAAGGATCATCTTCAAGACAGAATAATTAGACAGACAGGCTGGTATTGGGGTCACTGATGTGCTAAAACCCTGTCAATGAGATGGTGATGGCAGACTTAACCACTGTGTTGGAGTGTGTTTCACTGACAGTAGAGGGTCAATTACACATGAAGCCATTTTTACAAGATCAAGTCACTCTTGTCTCAACATGGCAGTTAATGGAAATGTTATTTACATTACTGGCGTTTCTTTTAACTAAAAAGAACACCATACAATAGGATGTGATAGAAGTCTAGACAAACAGAATACAGAATAATCTATTCAAACCATCTGAGCACAGAGCTGATATTTAGACTGAACTTTTGAACAGGGGCAAAACACACCTGTCAAAATAATTGTAGATTGCAGCTGCAAGTCAATATATTTGATTGGAAGGAGAAGAGGCAGTACTAGTCTGTCCACTGAACCCTTCCCCCACAAGCAGCAGCCTGGACTCAAGACGTCAACACTGAGCTGCCATTTCATCTTCTGTTGCAACCTTATTTTCTGACCCAAACTTTGATCAGTTGAGGCCCAAACCTCAAAAATATTTAAAGCCCATACTGATTAATTAGATCATCATATCTACGCTCCATGCTGTGTGCTATAGTATATCATCTGCAATAAATCAGGTGATAATCGTTCAAACTGTTTTCAAAGCGCTCAGACCAGTATGAACCAATACATCTTGACTGCCACAATCAGAATAGATCAGTTTATTAACAGCGACTGGAGGGCTTCTGCTGCCAGTCTCAGGCTTTGTTAGAACTGCAGTTGATCACACATATTTGACGTTTCATTACATAAAAAAGGGAGCTTCTACGAGTTTACCCATAGGTGCCCTTCATACACTCATCAGAGGTTGTCAAACTTGAAAGTCTGTGTTTGAGACAGAGGACAGTGGTGATCTTCATTTAGACCTTTCTCTCTAAATGCATTAATTCCAATACAACAATGCTGTGTTATAAATGCTATGGAAAAAGCCTGTACCTGTATGACTACAAGAACATAAAAAAATACTCATCACTATGCCATGACTTTGACCATTGTTAATCCAGAAAAGTACATTCAGTTTTGTTTGAAGGAGGCTCAGCAGAACACAATATTATTTCAAGGACGTGACTCTCTCCCAGATGGCATCAACTGTGATTGTGATAACACAATAGACTATAAAATATCAGCGAGGACACTGTAAGGGCAAGGGTCAGCAGCAGGCTAGGCTACCTCGTTAAAAAGCTTTTCAGGTCTGAAGTTCACATAGACTGTGCCAGGTTGGTAGTGCAAAGCCTGATTACAATTGAGTTGATGGCATTCTCTGCATTTCACCTTTGATCCAAGTACACGCACACGTACAAATTATTAATTAGTAGGCCTCTCTCACAATTATGAGAGACCAGTTACAGAACTGATGGATGGGATACTAGTAAGACACTATTAGTAAGATTTGTTAACGTATGAGAACTGCAATTATGAATTTAAGCATTATTTGGGAGCGCTACCAACAAACCAATTTCCCTTAGGAGTGATTGAAGGGGGTGACCTCAGGCATAGTCTAACGTTACCCATCCCCCTTTAAGCATTAAGCGCCCACCACCACCACCGACTAACACACTCAACTTAATGTGTTAAAATGATTAGAATACTAAATCCTTTTAGACAGCATTTTAAAATTCAAATAGACATCCATATTGACATTTCAACACTACAATAATCTGGGGTCATTAGCCTACAACATTTTTATGTTCAAGTAGCCTAGCCTAAAAATATTCATTGAAACAGACAGCAGTTACGGAGTGGGAGAAAAAACAGATAGCATCTTCATTAGACATATCTGCTGTTAGTACTCGTTGTGTTAAACTGCAGGCAAATTCTTTTGATGATAACTTTACGCTTGTAACGTTACCTCGCGCATGGACACCCCTTTTTAGTTTGCATACTTACCAAAGTCTCTCGCACTCGTTCGTGGAATTGTTGCTCTCTCACCGACACGTCTTCTATTTCCATTCTTTAAAACCATTTCTTAAACCATTAGACTGTTTTGAAAAAAAAGAAAAAACGTCCAAAAAAATCATACAAGCTTTGCATCAAACCATCGGTAGCCGCATAACACAACGCCTGGGGTAAGATGTTATCCACGTATTGCCACCACAAAACGAGTTTGACTCCCAACGGAATTTACTTGCAAGAACCGGCGAATAACTTATGTCATATTACCAGCCTTCCTCTCAGTAAGATTTGTTACAACGTACTTAAAACCTGATAAAACAACTGCGGAACTACCACAATGGTCCTGCTCCTTGTCTGACTGCTCACACAACTCCTCCTTGTGCGCCTTACATTCACAGAAATTGGATTGGGGGTGGAGGCAAGGGCGGCTCTAAAGGTGAGACTGCTCCCAAGCGCCCGAGTAGCCTACAGTTTTCAAAAATTAAAATAGTTACGCTTTTACCATTGAAACACACCAGACTACTTTGTTGAGTAACTTATTAGACGTTTAGCACAAAGTTAGAATTTAAATCCATAGACTACAATGTAATTTTTTTTTCTTAAATTATAGTCTTTGGGTCACCACCACACATCATGTAACCTACATTTTGGGAAAACATAAGTCATGTAGGTCTAACTCCAAATAACTGGATCATGACACCTTTTATTAATATAATGGGAAAACTCAAATATTTGAGGCCCATTTTATGGGAAAATTCAATAATTTGTTCGAGGAGCAATGAATTGCAAACTCTAATCGTGTCAGTGTCATCATCCAAAGTCCATTTTTCATGCAATGACACAACCACGGAAGTTGCTTTCAGGACAGTTGCTGGGCTGAAAAGAAGAACCGCATGTTTTCCAGTGTTCCAGATCAGGCGAGTGAAGTCTTCTTCATTGTAGTGAATAATGAATTTTAGGCTGGAATGACTTAGTCTGTCAGTTTATTCATACTTTTAATTATGTAGTCATCTAACCCTCCTCTTGGGAATAGTTCAGTGGACTAACATAAGCTACATAGCCTAAAGACCATGGACACTTTGAAACTTATTAGTGAATACATTGTGGACATATGAACTCCAGACTTTCAGAGCAGTTTTCCAATCGTTGATATGTTGTGTGCTTCTTACAAACTACAGGTTTCAGGATGGCACTGTTTTGAAGACATTAAAATCTCACAGTTTCTGTGAAATTTCCTAATGTCACTATGGCTAAAGGTCTCATACTGACATATGCCCTATGGGCAATGGGTGGACCTCTGGGCCTGCACCATTTGTACTTAGGAAGAGATAGCCATGCTCTGTTGTGGATGCTTACCTTTGGTGGATTTGGAGTTGGTTGGGCAAGAGATCTCTTTCGCATCCCAGCATATGTGAGCGAGGCCAACGCAGAAGCAGACAGAAACAGAAAGAGACCACGCGAAGCTGTGCCCCCTCCGGCCAGCCCCACACGTTTCGCAGGGCAGGTTTGTGTGGGTATTTATTTTGGGACAGTGGCTCTGATTGGCCTGAACTCTCTCAGCTTCTTCTACATAATCGTGCTTCCCTTGTCAGTGGGTGCCGGTGTGCATCTGGTTTCTAGTGTTGGTTCACAGACCTCTGACCTGCAGAAGACACTCACTATTTGCCTCATCACCTCTCCCATCTTCTACGGCAGCAAACTTTCCCCTCTGCCCATTAGTCTTGCAGCTAGTGTCACAGCCGCACAACACCGCAGGTTCAAGCCGATACGGCCAGCAGAACCACTGTGTAAGCCACTGTTTTCTACAGCTTGTTTCAGTTATCACTGCAGAGTTGGCTTGTCTCTTTAGTGTAACCCTATGGTGCTGAATAGTTTGATAAGGAACAAGACATGGTCCAGAGGACCTCATTGATAGTAGTTCTAGGTTAAATGCACTGTTGTCCCTCTGCAGTAAAACATCTCTTATTTGATATATACGTTTTGTTTTGATATCAGTTCATTTTAAGTCTGTTTAAAACATACATGAGCTGGCATTATCATAGTTGCTATGTTCCTTGAATTGTCTATCGTTTAACATGGGAAATACCCTTGTGTGCATTGTTGTGTGACTCACTCTTGCACCCTTTTCCCTCAGGTCTTCGTTTCTATCGTTTGAGCCTAGCCTTGCTGGCTTTCTCAGCTCCCCTGGGTTACTGCATTTTCCACAACACTACTGCCACTTTGTACTACATCTCCGACTGTGTGGCATCCATACTGGACATGTTCTGGTTTCTTCCATGGCTCAGAAGCGCTTTGGAGTTCTTTCTGCTGTTACCGTACAGAATGCTATGTGTGCTTACTGGTGGAGTAGGCTATACTGAGGAGGCCTGGAGGAAAATTCTGGAGATTCTGCTTCAAGAATACACTGAGAGAGAGAGGCTAGCACTTAAGGTGAGCTTAAGTGATGCCACATTAGGGTTATGTGAGTGCTATCAAACTTTGAATTCAATATTTTTTTTGAAAAAAAAAAATTGAGCAGATTTTTCAAAATCATTTTTCCAGCATGTTGTGTTAACCTACAGCTAACTGGATTGCCTTTCAGGTCCTGGCTATGACTGAGGAAGCCACTCCAGAGGAAATTACTCTTCGATACAGAGAGCTGGTGAAAATTTGGCACCCAGACCACAACCCTCATCAGCCTTTGGAGGCTCAGAAGATGTTTATTAAAATCCAGGAGGCCTATGAGACCCTTTTGCACAGACATAGGCCACGACGAAAACGATGACCAATCCCCCTCCACACACACACACCCCTACACATCTAAATAAAGGTACAGAACCTTCATGGTCTGTTAATTTCCTAAGACCAGATCATTTCAGATAATACTTTATCGATCCCAAAGGCTGATCTTCATCCGCTTGTCCAGAATCCACCTCTCTGCAATCACTTAGTTGATCACATTGAGGTTATGTATTATTCAAGAAAACATGAGCTGCCACAAAAGAAGAATCAGCTGACACAAAATGAATGGTGGGCTTTTCCATTGCTGTGAGGAACAATTACAGAAAAAGATACTACCCAAAAATAACTGTCATAATTCAGTGTCTAGGGTATTTAAGCTGCAGTTTTACTGCAGTACAGTAATAGATGTAATATTCTGGACACAAAAAACTGCAGTACTTCACTTTACGTACTGCGATGGAATATTAATAAGTTTAGAACCAGTCCTTTAGTGCCATCTAGTGGTACTTAGCAGCACAATTATGAACACAAGCCTTTATTGCATCGTGAAGGTAAGGAAAGTCGACCCCCGTAGTCGACCCCCCACCCCCCTCCTCCAAAAACATATTTATTGGAAGGGGGTATAGTCAAAACACTAATAATCGCCCATTCCAAACTAGTTATCTGACTTTTTTCATACCACACCTGTTGACATATCTGCAGCCTAATAGGCCAATTGGCATGATGACATTTGCCTGCCTTGGTCAGAGACTTTTCGCACTACTGTACTATGTTTTTGATACATTTGTAGTATTAGAAAGATGACCAAGTTAGGTAGGTCTACACTTCTAATTTCGATTAGTGTATGTATAATTCTTTTTCTACTCTTTTACTTGTTGACGCAGTATGCTACTCTACATACTGACGCATCAGATGGCCTCGTTTTGTTTGCGAAATCAGCCATTTCTTTTGGCAAACATCTCCGCGCTGTACTTTGCGCAATAACTTTGTCAAGAAATCGATGTTTTCGGTAATCGCTGTGGATCAAGGATTCCGTTGTAGGGTATTCGGGCCTGTATCCCGGCATGGGCCCGGAAGTTGTTTTGGATTTCAGGTAGAAGATCCCGGAGATGCTGCCTTCGCTAGAGAAAACAAACAGAGTACCAGCGAAATAAATACATTATCCATAGTCAACCGCCAGGTAAGAAACTCAACAAAGCAGTCGAAAGCAATCAATTTTGTAAATCAAAATGTCACAGACGTAAATCACGGTGATCTCTTTGGACGACTTTAGCGAGCTAGACGGCATCTGCCGAGTGCTGGGTACCATAGCAACGCCAACGGCTCATACGAAACATTATTCCTCTTTAGTTTGACATGTCTGTGCAAGGACATGGAGGGCAATCAATCAACGACAGTTCGTTCATTTTGAATGTAAGATAACACTGTTGCTTGTGTTGGATTTAAATTGTGACTACGTCGGCGCTTTACATCAACCTGTCACGTTTTGTTAGCAAGTTAGCTATAATAGCTAGCTCGCCCTTATAGCCTGCCAGCCAGACACAGATGCATCTGCGTGTTATGACAATCCTACCAGCGTAATCTTATAAAGTTATTTCAACAACCTCAATTGCCATCGTCGAGTTGTCGATATTTTAACGTGAGTTAGGCGGTGGGTTGTCTACCAGTACTATTCTTGTATGGTTTTAGACCGGTTTTGTCCAGATTAGTGTGTCCAATTAAAATGATAACCTGACAGCCATGTAGATAGATGGCGCGAGCCTGTTGCTTCCACGAGCATGGCATTGTCATTTTCTTCAGACAGCCCACCCACGTATTCACCTTCAATCAGTATGTCCACGCCGGAACAAAGAGAACAATCACACTGTCGTTTGCAGACTCCCAAAAATCTGACAGTTATCCAATGTCACCACTTTAAATTATTTTAGTGCCTTAAATTGTTTTGAATCGGTGATACATAGTTGATTTCCACGTCTGTTTGCTGACTGAGGTATGTTTCTTGTTTGCTTTAGTTTCTTTTTCTTTTTTTCTTTTTTTGGTGTGAAATGATAAAATTATCCGTAGGTCACAGTTTTGGAAATGCTTCTCTTCGGTGTTGTGATTTGAAATACATTGCTTGCACTGAGGCAAGAAATCTTAACATTTAAGGTCAATTATATTCACAGTCTTGTTGACGCACGAGCACTTTGTCAGCCCTGAGATTTTTGGAGATACGTGTTTATAATGAATTGCTTGACATCCTGTGACCTTACGGAAAAGTTACAGAGAAGTGGGAGGAGATTCCACATCTGCCTCGTGTATTTCTTTCTGTGTTGACTGGTGGCAAGCAGTCCTATTTATTAATTGTGAATCAATAATTTTAAAGACAGACTGGAAATTAGTTGATTTGCAGAAGGATTTTACTGTTTTCACTAAATTGCCCAAACCTCTCTTTTTCTACTCTCCTATCTGTTGTATTAACAGTAAGCTGGTGCAGTGATAATGAATGCTGATGACTGTAATGGACGATCTTATATGTCAGGTAAGGCATATGGAGCGCAGTAGAAGCACATAAATCATGTATGCTGTCTAATGATAAATAGAGTGTTAACTGTCTTTCTGTACGTGTGTATTTTTTGGTGTGCAGGCAGTGGAGACTCGTCAACAGAGCGTGAGTTTTTCGCAGGGCTGAGAGGACCCACCGTGAGCACCCCCAACAGTCAGCACTCCTCGCCCAGTCGCTCGCTCAGTGGTGAGTGCCCCGTCTTGAAGTGGCCACATGGCAGCTGCTTTACACTGATCTGACTCCAGTGTCTGTGATTTTATGTCTTCTTTTGGGTAATTATAACTTGCATTCCAAATCAGCTTTTTGTCTCAATTCACACAAGGCCATAAGCACAGCACTCCTGTGCAGCACTGAATTGTGTCTCATTATCACAATCCGTAATAATTCAATTTCCTTCCCAGCTAACTCTATCAAGGTGGAGCTGTACAGTGATGAAGAGGCAGGCGGAGCCCCTCCATCAGAGAAGAGAGGGGGAGACAGGGAAGAGGGATGGAAGGAGGAGAAGGGCGACGCGGCAGAGGAGGGGGCTGCCGAACCAGGGGTCGGTGTGAGGGCCCAGACGGGGAGTGGCTATGGGGAGATGGCCAGCCCGGAGTCTGTGTCGCCGGGACCCATCCGACTGCCCAACGGAAAGCTTAAGTGTGATGTGTGTGGCATGATATGCATTGGCCCCAACGTCCTCATGGTGCACAAACGCAGTCACACGGGTAAATTGTGTGTGTGTGTGTGTGTGTGTGTGTGTGTGTGTGCGTGCGCACTCTCTCTCTGAGAGAGAGACAGGTAGAGAGAGAGACTATTTTCATACATTTTACTAACAGTTAAATGAGACACTTTCCCTGTGGAGTTGATTATAAATTGATGTAAATTGCCGATATTTGAAGAAAAATGATGTAAATTGAATTGTTACAATAATTTAATGTATAGTTGTATTTTTTTATAGCCCACTATAACTATTTGTCTCACGGGAAGTACAGTAGGGCCATCCATTGCCTTGGCATACATGGTTCTGAGGAGCTGTTTCTCGGCAGGTGAGCGGCCTTTCCAGTGTAACCAGTGTGGGGCCTCCTTCACTCAAAAGGGCAACCTGTTGCGCCACATCAAGCTGCACTCAGGGGAGAAGCCCTTCAAGTGCCCCTTCTGCAACTATGCCTGTCGTCGCCGTGACGCCCTGACGGGTCACCTCCGCACCCACTCCGGTGAGTCTAAGGGTTTCTCTCTTGGAGAAATAGTGGTAGAAAATGGCAGCAGAGTCAAAGTCAGTCTCCAAGTAAAACAAGCAAGGAGCTTTTTTGTTTTTGCTGCGCAAGTCATATTCCTTGACTGTATTAGTATTGAGTTGTATTGATGCAGGGGAGGACAGTGTCACTATAGTCAGTTGTAATGAAGAAAGACAGGCTTTATGATGGCTGTTGTCTAAATGGTGCTGATCTTAGTGTTTTGTGCAGAGGAAATAATGAAGAAAAAAAAAGAAACTCTACACAGCCACAGCAGATTGACATTTACAAGATTATGAAAAACAGGATATCCTGTTAGTGTTTTCTCTTCGCATTAATTCACCTGAGCCTGGTGTGAATCAGGGTGGGTTTTCTTGAGCTTTGCTCTGGAAGGCAGCAAACCGATTCGGGGAAGGCTTAGCGAGCAGGAATGGTGGGTTCTGGTGAAATGACGCAAATGTCTCGGGCCGTCACAGACGAGCAGCGCGGAGCGGTTTTCGGAGAATTGCGGCAGCGGGGGAAATCCAAACAAAGACTCATGGAACGTTTCGGAAATGAAAAGAATTCCATTTGTACATTTGTTTTTGAGTCGATGAATCTGATGTGCCTGTCTCTGCTGTATATAAGCAGTGGTGTGGATGTTGGAAAGTAGCTGCTTTACATTGCTGTACGGTATGGTGTCTTTATTATTTGCACATTGTTTTCAGTCATCTGCCTCTCTCTCCCTCTCTTTCCTCTTTACCTGTCTTGATGTTGCCGTACTGCAGTATCGTCCCCCACTGTGGGAAAGCCCTACAAGTGCAGTTTCTGTGGCCGCAGCTATAAGCAGCAGAGCACACTGGAGGAGCATCGAGAGCGCTGCCACAGCTACCTGCAGAGCCTGGACCACCAGCCTGCACACAGCACCCAGACAGCCCAGGGTAATAGAACACTTAAGTCAGTCAATCCTCCATCCACCAGCTGCTTCTAGGAACCAGAATATAAAATACGCACATATTGACTCACCACATACATAATCACACACTCTCTGTCTCTCTCTCTTTCACACACACAAACCAGACACAGACACAGACACACACACAGACACAGATACTTGTGTGCTCACTGGTGTTTTGTTCACCACTGCGCAGGAGAAGAGAACAGAAACATGGATATGGTGACTGACCCCTTACTCCAGCCCACCACTGACAAGATGACTTTTATTGACCGTCTGGCCAACAGCATCACCAAGAGAAAGAGATCCACGCCCCAGAAATTCTTAGGTAAGGAGGCCCCTTGAGGTTCCTGAAATGCTGTTACCACCACTTCTGAATATTATAATGAATAATATTATTAATGAATGTAGGCTATGTAATAATTAAGGTCTTAAGGCTATGTAATAATAGTGCTTCTTTGGGTGGTAATAATAATAGAATTTAATAGTGATATTGTGTTTGCCTTGGTGAAAGGTTGCTAACTACACTAGTGTTCCACCCCTCCATGGTTTTTTACCAGTGTCTGCTCTGCTGTGTGTGCCTGTTGATGCAGGAGAGAAGCACATGCGACTAAACCTGTCTGATGCACCTTATGAACTCACCACCAGCCCTGAGAAGGAGAGGGGGGGCATGCTCGAGTCTGAGCACGGCACCCTGGGGCGTCTGGGGGGGCGCTACCTGCGGGGGCAACGGATGGGCGTGGGCGAAGCAGTCGAGGAAGCCGAGCCCAGCCGGCCACTGCGCCTGCCGGTAGCCCACACCCCCTGCCTGTCAGAGTTCCCCCCCATCATTGGCTCGGTCTACTCCTCCCACATGGCCCCCTCTCTGGGCCAGAGGCTGAACTGTGTGTCGGCCTCAGGGGCTGGGACCGGCGTGGGGCTGGCAGGCGGCCTTCCGGGGAGGGAGGCAGGCGAGGGTCACGAGGATGCTCCCGCCAGCCGGAGCCACACTGCTGCCATGGCCGCAGCGGAGTCCCCCAGCAACGGCTGCCATGACTCCACAGACACGGAGAGCATGGCAGAGGAGCAGTACGGTGGGGGGGTTGGCGGTGCTGGCGGCGGGCGGACATGGGGGCAACCATCACAACACCCAGCTCCGAGGCCTCCGAGACCGCCACAGCAGCCCAAGCCACGCCAAAGACATGGACCTGGAGTCAGATCGGGAAAGGGAGCGCGAGCGAGACCGTGTTCGGGAACGGGAGAGGGATCTGGGCCTGCCGGTGCCACAGGCGGCCTCCTCGCTGGCCGTGACCCCAGCGGGAGCCAAGGAGGGCAGCCCACGCTCGCCCCCTTCCTCCTCCTCGCTGCCTTGTCGGGAGGCGCTGCAGGTGGTGGATGGGGAGGGCCGGCCGGTGCGCTCCTTCCGCTGCGAGCACTGCCGTATCCTCTTCCTGGATCACGTCATGTTCACTATCCACATGGGCTGCCACGGCTTCCGCCAGCCCTTCGAGTGCAACATCTGTGGCCACCGGAGCCAGGACCGCTATGAGTTCTCCTCGCACATTGTCCGTGGGGAGCACCAGGTGGGCTGAGTAACAAACGTGTTTTTCTTAGACGGGCGGGATGAGGGGTAGGCAAAGGTGGGCCTGGACCAGATATGGGTGGGTGGGGGTGGGGGTTGGAAGGGGGGTCTCATTTAGAGGATGCCTGCTGCTTTGACACGACATGGCATGTTGGTTTGGTCTGCACCAGCTCAGGGGTGAGGGGTGGGCTGGGCTGGGCAAAGGGAATATTTAGCACTTGCTTTCTCTTTTAATTGTTAGTAGACATCAGGTTTTACTGTTGAAGGCTAACAGACTGAGTGAGGTTTCTACGTCTTTTTGCACGGCAATGTATCTATCTGCTTGTCTGCTGCAGAAGCAAAGCGTGTTGGAGAAGGATCAGAACGGTGGTCCAGAACGGGTGGGGAGGGAAGAGGGCTGGGGGGAACCAATCACACCCTCTGACTGCACTCCCAAAACAACTCACGAGGCAAGACGCTGCTGTTTTGCTTTAGAAGTGCCTTCCTACAACGGAGTTTACCTTTTAACCGGTGAGGGCTTAGGGGTGGTAGGAAAATATGGTGCTTGTTTCGCTGCTAAAGGAATTGGGGATGCACTGATTGTTATGGTGGTGATGGTTGTGTGTTTATGTGTGTGTGTGTGTGTGTGTGTGTGTGTTAGACAAAAGTGAAAGGAAGGGATGAGTCAGCCTTTTTTAAATCTCAAAATGAGATAAATTGAGGCAAGATGGGGGAAGTTGTCTCTCATCAAGGAGTGTAAAATGATTGTCTGGAGATCCGTATCTTTAGAAGGGAAAAGTGGTGAAACAACACCAGTAGCCATAGAGATTGGAGCACAGATATGAGATGCCTTAATCATTTGCTTCATGTACACCCCTTTAGGATTCCCAGATGTATAAATGCAGTGTTGGAAAAGTATGGACAATTTCTTTGTAGCTGGCCTGAATACTGAAGAGTAAAGGTGGTTGACTATCAACTCATCACCGTTGTCTGAGGAACTTGCGTGCAGTTGTTTCCAGTGGTCTTTTAATGTCTCTGCTTAACTTGTCTGTTTGGTTGTGTTGGTGTTGTGCTGCATGAAATGAACTATTTTTGCCTTAGTGGTGAGAGAGGGAACCTTTTTTCTCCTGATGGACTGTTAGTTTGATAGGGCCTGCTTATTCCTTGTGCCTCAATTTCATGATTGTTAACTCTGTGGCGTTGTCTTCGTTGTGGAGCTTCTGTTTTATTTTTTTTTCTTTCACATGGCCGAGAGCTTCATTTCATTCCCCCAGCACAGTGGAAAGCCCCTGGCGTTTCTAGCCACTGTTGGGCCAGCCAGTCCAATGTCCGAGTACCAGGGGCTTTGCTCCCATGCCCACAGCTGTGTGCTTCTTAGCTTGCTGCTCGTCTCGGTATTCTTTTCCTCCTGGAGTTGGCCTGAAGATTCTTTCTTCTGTTTTTTTTTTGCTTAAGATTTTTCCTTAAACTCAGTGTGGGCTGTGAAAAGTGGCTCTGGCTCCAGCCCTACAGATGTTTGAAAGTGAGAAGAGAAAAAGGACAGAGAAAAACAAGTGTGTGTGTGCGTGTGTGTGTGTGTGTGGAGCCTTAATCCACTGGTGCAGATCAAACACACTGCCGTGTCTGGGTGAGGTGGGTTGTGTGGGAAGAGGGGGAGGGGCCATTACCTCTGCGGAGGTTTGCACTTTCTAACTCTCTGCTCAAATGTGAGTGTTTATTATTATTTTGTTTGTTTCATTAGTTTGTTTGGCTCGAGGATGTCGAGGTACTTTCTTCTTTTTTTGTTGTTTTTTTTAGGCTTTGGAGTTTGAGATCGTAATGACTTGATGACTGAGCTTTGGAACATATTCTCTTTTTTTCATGAAATTGCTCTATTGCACTGATTTCTGATATAAAAATGCTATTTAGAAACCAAGTTAACAATTTGATACATGAACATATATAGGTTATGAAGACCAGATTAAAGTGTGTTGTTTTTAAAGTTCTATAAATGCTATTTTCCTATTGAAGGGGTATGAGGTCTTGCAAAGTAGACCCAACTGAAGTTTCTCCCCTTGTAGAAAAAAAAAAAAATACGGTGCTTGCCTGACTGTGTGACTTCTGCCATTAAGATTGAACTTAACGTCTGTGCGCTTGTCTTACTTCATTACACCACAGATAACTTAATGCATTAAGGTATTTTTTAACCCAGACTGCATTTAGCTGCTGCTTAATTGGAAGACAAGAAGTCACACATAAAGTGAAATATAGTTGCAGAGCATTTCTTGTACCGTCCTACCCAAAGTCAGTGTGTTGTGGCTTGTTTTACCAAGATATCCTATTGCACAAACAGAGACATGAAATGATATGACGCTTCAGCTCCAAGGAATGCATTTAGTCTATATCAAAGATTTTTATTTTTCAAGTTTGTTTGTTATCCGCTTTTGTACAGTAGACCGTGGTTGAAGGGTTCTTGGTTATAGCCCATGATGTGTGTCCCATTGCCTTTGTGGAGGTGGCCAGCTATATCCCAAACCCTACGTGTGATCCACTGGTCCAGTGAGTTGCACCTTTTGCTAGTTTTTAAGCACCAGAAAACCTCCAAATGTATGTAAGGGTCTGTGCAGTTTTATAGCCTACTAATGATTATGAAAGTGGAGTTGACCCTACATGAGACCAAAATCCAGTATTTCACTTAGGTAGGTTGATGGCTTTTGCGTCCTTTGAAGAGGATCCTGTCTCTTCTAGTTGCAAACTCTTAGAGATGTACTTGAAGTTATTTAATGAGCGTAATCAGATCTATGATTATGAATGCACTTAAAGGTTGAGAAAGAAATTATGTAAATAATTCTATCATATGTATGGGTGAGAAGGTAGCATGTGTGCTTTTCTGTCAGCGGGTGGGGGGGTCTGGAACTTGTTGAACTTGTGGAATTTTTAGTCGCAAAATTTCCCACTTCTTTTACCCCAACCTTGCCAGCCTGGCTTATTTTTCTCCCCAGTTGGAGTCTCTTCCAATCCTGATACATGTGTGATGAACTTCTATGAATTTTGTATGAACTGTGAAGCAACCTTTACTCGCAGCAACTGAGAAAGGAGGATAGCGGGAGGTTGAAGGTTGTTAAGTCCCTGCACTTAGATACATGGGCGTTCTTCGGGGGTTCAGTGTTTTTAAATATTTTGTGAGAGAAAAAAAACTATATATATATGACAAAGAAAAAAACTCTTTACCTCAAATTTGTTCAAATATAAAACTGCCTCATGGTCTTTAAAATGTGTGTTGGTTTCAAGAGGTATTGTTTCTTTGATTCTGTTTTAAAAAGGAGTGTAACCCAACATTCAGTTGAAGTAATTTTTCATGTCCAATAAAGTACTATTTGTTGTAAACCATTCTGTTCATGTTAAAAAAAATACTAAACTAAGTTTTCTGTGCATTTTGAATCCTTGTTTGTGTTGTTGATCACAGCTGTCTTAAATACCGCTCATTTCAGCGCTCACATCTTTTCAGTTCTCCTCCTCTGCACAATTAGGCTACTAGAGTTTTAGGTGTTTACCACAGAGGTGGTATGTGTGTAAAATATCAACCCATTTATCCCATCAAACTTTGATCTTTGCTCATGATTACTATGAGACCTTTTTCAAAATGCTAAAATCAGTGTAGGGTGTGTGCCCTTTCTAAAAAGGCCACATCTCAAAGGCCACTTTTTGTAGTGTGAACTATTTTTTGTGCGTTGCCAGGAACAAAACTGCGCAACATAAGACTTTCACCCGTATTTGAAAATACCAGCACTATGAGAAAGAGCCCATCCCTGACCACATCTATGAAAAATATGTAGAAAATGTTCTGGGGGCAAGGTCAAGTAGAAGTAGCTAAATTTTGTTCACCAAGATTTCAGTTTTAAGACTCCCGATTGCCATAATGACATTACAGGTGAATATAGTACAAAATCTAAGTATCGTCTATTTCCATGAAACCTCGCTGGCTGAGTATTTACTTTGAGACAATATATATGTATATTTTGTATTACAAGATGTGTGAAATGTAAAGTTTAAGTTATGTAAATTTGGCATTATATCTTTAATAATGTACACATGTACATGTTTCATACAGAAATTTTAACATTGAAATTGAACATTGAATATGAAGTTCAAATCTCTTGCTGTATATTTTCTTGACAACAGACAAATGTATTTGGAGAGAATTTTGGATGTTTTCCTTTATTACATTCCAGGTAAGAAATTAGTCACTTAATTTTTCCCATGCTCTAAACTGGAACTCTGTACTTCAGTAGCACACCAATGATGTAAACTTCACGTCTAACGTATGTATACTATTATACAATATATATACAATCTCTATATGTATATTCTGAAGATGAAGATTAGAGTGGATTTATGGAGTGACTACTTTTAACTCGCATCCCTCCTGTAAATGTCTTCTGCAAAATTGCATATAATTAATAAGTGCCTAAATTTCATATGAAAACATGAAATCTCACATATGCAACACAAAAAAGTTATTGTATCAATGCTAGCCACCCAAATAATGGAGATAATCTGTTAGTTGAATTTTCTAATTCATCTCTAAGGCAAGGTCAATGACGATCATGGTTACTACACTAACTTGGAGCCTTAAAACTCAATCCTGTTTGGTAACCAACAAAGTTATTACAAATTTGACAAAATTATGTAAAATAGCCGTCTTACCGACTACCCTCAAATTTGCCATCAGTTTGTCCTTTTGACCTACCACCTGACCTCCTAAGCACAGACCTGTGCACCTGTCTCTTCATTGATCCATCATTTGCAAGGCTTGCATCCAATAGCTGGTGCGCATACAAGTTACGTGAATAAGACATCCTCGGTTGGAAACACCTGGAAATTTGCATCAGTACCCTAATGCGGATGTACATTTAATACACTCAAGGGGGTTGAATTAACTCTTGATGTGAATAAGGCATAATGCAATTAAGTCCATTGAAAGTTCAGCTGAAAGCTGAGTTTAATTTGCGTGTATTCGCATTTACCATGTTTCTGTCTGAAGATGTTCATCCCACAGCTGGTAAGCACACACCACTCAATTAGCCAACTGTTCATTTTTTACACCCATTTTCCCCATTCACCCAAAAAGCATTTTCCAGGCCTTTGACCCAATTAAAGAACTTATGTGCCTACACTTGGGTGTAGGTAACCACAGCTATATTTAAATGAAAGCATGATCAAGTCCAGACATGACATGCATGGCAAAGATCACTCCAGGTACTTCAACAGAAAAACGCAACAGCCTACACTTACTGAAATATTTTACTCATTAATGCAAACAGTTTTTTTTTTTTTTCAAAATGGAACCTTTATTTCAGTTTATTCCATGGACCTTCAGAGTAGTGAAGATCACATAGGTTTGGGAGGAGCTCTTGGGGCAGCACCCTGCGAAAGGAAAAGATACAAGTCAGTTTGTTCGCACCATCTCTGGTCATGACATTAAGCAAATGAACACATTGCGCATTGAACAAAAGCATAAATGTGACATTTACTGACAGCACAATATAGGTTAGTTACATCTTCTGGAAAAATGGCACAGAAGGAGTACACACTTACAAGTCACTAAAAAAAGGGGGAGGTGTTGCATACAGTAGTCAGCGCGGTAACAAAAGTTCTGGGTGTTTGGGGGGAAGGGTGCACACACTACATTGTTTTTGTTAAGACAAAAACCTTTAAAATCTGATGGCCAATGCACAGACAAACCAACTTACACTGGGCCTGAATCGGGGTGGAGGGGTACGGTCCTTTCTAGCTTCACGAGAGCGGTTCCTCACCACCTTGCTGTGGATGGCGCAGCTCACACAGTAGTGCAGCTTCACATACAGCTTGGGCAGGACGTATGCTACAGAGAGATGGGGACAGCAGTGTGAGCAAGTTACATCAGCAATTTAGACTTGGTCATTAATTTGTAAAAGCCTGCCATTTACATCGCTTTTTAAAAAATATATCAGACATAGCCGACTGACAGTAAAGATTGACACTGCTGCCACTCATGTCAACATCCTTTTCCCGGTTGACACTCACAAGGACATCGACAGTGTATCGTTTCTGTATGTGGAGACGGTAAAACTCACAGTCAAAAACGCTGGCCTCTGTTATATCCCGCACAGCTGCAGCCTCCACAATGTTTCTAATCACGAATTTCTTGATTGCCTTGTCTTTAGGCACACAACGGGCACAGTTGGTGCAACGGATGGGCTGGACGTGCCCACGTCCCTTCTTGGCACGGCCGTTGTTCCTCCTCTTCTTGGTCTGTGAATTTTACAATAAAGCTGACTTGAGTTTTATTTCAAATGCTGAATTGTATCACGGCTTCATTGGTGACCGGGGCCTGTATGGCTCCACGTCCTAGCGTGGTTAACCAGCCAATCATTTGGCTAACGTTAGCCATAACTAGCAATAAGTAAGTCGGTTAAGGTTAACATTAGCTCCATCACACACACACACACGATTCTTCAACATTCGTTTAGCGCATGCAACCCCATTTCATATCAATCAGACACCTGGTCAAAAGGAAAAGCTACAATACACCCCTATAAGCACTTAAGTTGGTATGTCGCTAAGTCCATTAGCATGCTAACTTGCATCCACCACATGCTACCCCACGAGCCAATCGGTCTAGCAGTCAAAGTCGAATAAGCAATTTCTTCATTTATACTTTACATTATCACACAACTTTTACAGCATCCGAATAAATATACATTCTCCAAGCCAAACGTGGCCGAGGTGTGCAGTAAACAACATTATACAACAACATTTGTACAGAAAACTGTCCTGGGGAGAGTCGGAAACATACGCACCATTTTGCCTAGACGGTAAAAAAGGGCCGGTGAGAATGACTACGTCATTTATATACGACTCATCCGCGGAAATGAATCTCTTTATTTTTACTTTATTGTGTAAAAAATGCAACAGAAATACAAAAGATTTGTTTTAGTTATGAAAATTAGTTACTTTTAAATGGACAAATGTGTACAAGAGCGAACAAGCCACAAAAAATAAGAGAACTACTTTTCGTGGAGTAATATCAATCCCATGGTGCCGTTGATTCACGCTCATCAGAGAGGAAACGAGAAGGTTGCTATACATCCGACGCAGATCATCATGTCTCTGAAATGGAAGCAAACTAATATTAATTAGGTATGTAAGAGCTAGACTTTAGAGCAACTTCAAGTAAGTGAAAATTGGCTCTAAAACATACAATGGGGACGCACGGTGATCTGTCAATATCCCCCAATAGAAACTTCCTGTATTCTCCACCAGATGTCAGCAGATTCTTTCAAGTGACAACGTGTCATCAGTAACTTTCGTTACTACATTTCTGCCATTCCCCGATGATTGTGATGTGCTGTTTTCACTCAAGTGGTGACGGGTGATTGAAATTAAATTATTGTGATGATGGAGACTAATTTTCTAGATAGCCTAAGTAGGCCTGCTGACTCCAACAAGATCTATCCTTTTTAAACAAAATATTGTGTTTTCAGCTCATTATGCCAGATTTTAAACATGCTCAGTGAATGGCTGACTGCACATGGGAGGCCACTCTCAGCATGAGTCAAACAACCACTCTAGGCCTCCAGTAAGCTAATTGTTATGACAAATAAACACAATTAGTTTCCTCGGTTTACAGTTGGTGGTAAGCAAGAGAATAATGAAGAGAGAGGATGATATATGCATGATAGATGGCTGATGACACATCTTTGAAATTGGGACAGTGGAACCTCTGGAAGCGATTAGGGTTGGGTGTGCTGAATGGGGCGGTGGAGGGAATCACTCAAGACATCTAGGAGAGAGTTGGTTGGGTAGGTGGTGGTTTGGGAGTCCTGTTATGCAAGCAAATTCCCAGCAGGCCTTGCCAACTGAGAGGAGTAATGAACAGTTGGGATGTTGCCCCATGAAATGTCTTCTTCACAGTGTAATTGAGGCAGACAGATGAACAGGATCCTATGGCTGACAAAATACCTCCAGTCAAGTAAAGCACTGATACACACACACACGCACGCACGCACGCACGCACACACACACACACACACGTATGATGCATATGTGCTTTAGATTCACACTAAAAGAGATACTTGTGGCAAGTGATAGTATTGCTTCTGTGGACACAGTTATTTTGATTGAGTCACTATAGTACTTTGCTTCTGGTAGCACGACTGTCCTAAGAGATATCATCGCCTCTGAGATCATCCCCAGGTGCTGCACCAGGTGGAGCAGAGCAAAGCAAAGGTTCAGTCGAGGATTTGTGACAACGAAGTGGAGTATGTGCCTGGTTAGGAATGTTCGAGATGGAGAGAGAGGACGAGTGAGCGAGAGGGAACCCGGGTGACAGAGGAATGTGTCAGTGTTCCTGCAAGCCACCATGCTCCTAAACTGCAGCAAATAAACATTCCTCCACCCGTGTGTCAGAGTTGAGCCCTTGCCCACTGTTGCTGTAAAAACACAGGCAGTAATTAAAACCAAAAAACCCAGCACTTTTTCCCCCTTTGTCTTCAGCAGCCCCTTTTTTCAGCGGATTGCATTCAAACAATGTCCCATTGATTGGTGTTTTTCCCCCAGTTTGGGGTCTGGAAGGATGTACTCCATGAATAACGGATGAAGTCAAGAAGAGAAAAAAATGACATTGGCACATGGACGCTGATAGAGAGAGCGACCAGAAGCACACCCATGAACTGAGACGCATGCACACACACGCACAGTTCCTGGGAACCACAATGATCACCAAATATGATCAGCATCCATTTCTAAGCATCGTTGTTAACCAGGCATGAGTAGTATTCAATAGACAGCAGACAGCAGATAACAAATGCATCAGGAGGTAGGAGGTCACTCATATAACACATGAAAGGAACTTTTCATGATGGACCTTTTTCGAAATAAAAATGATTTTCCCAATACCAAGAGAATAGTTGGCTGTTTGCATATACTGGAACAGCTGTCTGTCCAGTACTGGAACAACAGAGAACACCCAGCACATCTGCAGCTATGTGCATTTTTAGATTGTTGTAAGATGTGAGCACAGAGCCCACATTTTTCCATCCTAATGTTTTTGGAAAGGACTGTCAGATGTTGTGTCGCCTAGACCATGCACACTTAGTAACGCTGAGACTCAGACGGTCCTGGCACGGCGCTCACCTGTCACCAGAGCGCTGAGCTCATGAGCTCCAGAGGACAGCGAGGTTCACGCCGCAGTGGTGCGCCTGAGAGCGCGCTGTCATTGAGAACTTTATCTCGGCCGTTGAGTCGTTCCAGGAGATGATTTAGTTTGACTGAGAAATGGGCCAACTGGGAGCAGCCTGTCACGTCAAAAAGGGGAGAATCAAGAGGTCACGGTCTGTTTGTGTGTGGGAATAATGGGTGCGATCGCGGCGCGTAAATTATAACCCCCCTCCTCCCCTCAGCCCCATGCCTGTACCCATCCCACCCACATACACGCACATCCATTACATACAAGCACTTCTAGACACATACATATAAACACACAACCACATGCGTGCACACTTAGACAGGGACATGGGCTCGGCAAGAGCACAGACACTCAGTAAAACTTGTTACGCACACTAACACACACAGACACACACTCAGACACTTATAACCCTCCCACCTAGAGTCTGCTCCAAACTCAACATATCCCTCTTCAGGGGCACGGAGCCGAAGCCACAGACATCATCCTGATTGCTCACAGTGGTCCCGTGGTCTGTCCGCATTCCCAGCCCTTATTCACACTGCACTGCTCATGCATCCCCTAGGAAAGCAGTGGCTTCTTTCGGTGTCTGGACTCAGCCCCTGCGTCTGCCTGGACTAAATGTCTTTGCTCCAGACCCCCCTCCCCCCACTACCCCCTCTGCCTAGGTCCTTTCGCCATGGTCGTATTTCACATACCCCCCTCCCCACCAATGCCCCCAAACGAGCTCCTCACTGAGTTACACGTCATGACGTATGAGCAGTGCTATGATGGAGCTCAGAGACAAATCTTTTGCCACATGTATTTTCAATAAGAGGGAAAATGGCCTAATGCTGTTTATTAACCACAGTGCAAATGGTATTGATTTGAACAGCTGATGATTCATCAGGATTCCAGTTTTTTTGGCTGCCATGGCGGGTTCCACTCTGTCTGCCGCCGTGGCTGTCACCCCCTGCACGGTGCGGGGGCAGTGGCAGCGGAGTCGGGGCCGGGGCCGAGGGTGTGATGGAGATGTTACAGGAGCGGGGGCCCATTGTGATTCAACACGGCAGCTACTCTGGAGCCACCATCTGCTGAGAGGGTCAGTGTTGCATTGGTTCAATTCTTCTGGACGCGGCCTGCCTCCCAGCTGTTCTCCCTGCCCGGCCACTCTGAAAGCGCTTGCTGCCATTCACGCTCGCACTTACAAAACTTTGCTAATTACCCATCTCTCTCTTTTTCTCTCTCTGTCTCTCTCTTTCTCTCTCTTCTTCTCTCACTCACTCTCTCACACACACACACACTCTCACTCACTCAAAAGCATATAGATACAAACACACAGAAACTTCCTGTACATAAACCTCACATACCAAATTTGTTCAATTTTCATTTTTTTATTCATTCTCTTTTCATTTATTTCTTGGCACCTCTTGCCCTTGTCCATATAGGATACTCTACTGCTTTTGTAACCCAAGTAGTCCTCTTTCCCGGTTCACCCTCTATGGCTACTTCATGGAGCGTGTTATTCATTGTGGTCACTAAAACTGCGTCCACATTCCACGCACCCGCCGTTGCCTGCTTTTGCCCAAAGCATCTGCACCCCCTGTCCCTCCGGCCCCTGCTCCGGGCCCCAAGGTCTGTGCAGAGAAAACAATCTTCCGACAATTTTGCTGGAATTTTAATAAGAAGCTCTGACCCTTGCTGTTGTGCGCTCAGTACAATATATTATCTTCTCGGTGCAAAAAAGGTCCAGGCGTAATTGACCTGTTTACTGTACAGCTCTCTCGGGATCGATCTTCAGGAGTCGAGATTGAGTCTCTCAGTTTCCGGAGCTGGGCGACAGTAGCCACGGAAGCACTCTGGGGCCTGAGAGAGTAGGAGAGTGTGTGTGTCTGTGTATGTGTGTGTGTGTGTGTGTGTTCTTCTCACTTCGTTTTTCGTCTGAGGGAGCCGCACTCCGCCAGGCCACTGTGGTTTTGTTCTGGCCAATTATCAAGTGACTTAATCTGCACAATTATTCAATTAGCTTCTAAACTGCTCCTGGCCTCTCATTTTGTTGCTGGGTTCTTTCTCAAGTTCAAGGGTCTTAAAGACATTTTTGGTGGACATTAAATAAAATGAATAAAAGAAAGATTTTTAAGCACAAATTGACTAATTAAGAGCATTCAGAGAAGACTGTACATAGTTTATACTTACAGTCTGCAGGATTGCATCCTACTGCTATGACTATGGTGGTGACTAACTGATCAGAAGGATAAATATCCAAATGTTGCTATGAATTTTTATGAGCCTCATTAAGTCTTGTTCTATTTCTTTATTGCTTCTTCCATCTTCTATCGTCCTTGTTCCCTCTCTCTCTCTCTCGCTCTCTCTGTCTTGGAGCGAGAAAGAGAGATGATGAATTTATACTTTCTGAGGTCTTGTTTTTGTTTTCCCTCAAACCGCATCTCCCCGTTCCCACCCTCCCTCCTCGCACGCCGCCTGGCAGACCTGTGTGTCAAAGGTGGCTGCAGAGGAACAGACTGTGGGAACAGCCGGTTGGCCTCTCCCACTCCCTGGCTCCCAAACCAGAGGGGCAGCCATCAATCCCATGCAGGGTGAAGCTCCCCCACTCCACCCCAAATGCCCCACTGGCCCCCATCCCTCCTGCCACTGCACCCGCCTCTCTACCATATCCATCCCCACACAGGCACACACTGGCCCCACAACCCATACACATACACACACAGACACACACACACTCACATACACACACACACACACACACACGCACACACACACGCACACACCGGCACCACACCACCAATAATCCGCGGAAGCAATTTCATCTCGACTCGGGTGGCAGCCCATTGTCGCCAAACCCCTTCAATCTTTCCTAATTAACTCTCGCTTTGTGCCGCATCCGAGCTCCTGGACTCATCTCTCGCTGCATTCCGATCGGGGCCGGTCCCAGCACTCCCAGGCAACCCACCCATCCCTAATCCCACCACCCCTCCCTTCTGCTGGCCAACACCCCTCACACACACACACAGACACACACACACACACACACAAACACACACATACCCCTCCCCTTCATCCTCATGAAACTCTTACCATTTTTTTCCAACCTGCCGATCACCTTCTTACAGAGTTAGGTAGGGGCATTATCTCCCCTCTCTCTCTCTCTCCCTCTCTCTCTCTCTCTCTCTCTCTCTCTCTCTTTCCCTTTTTGAAAGGCGAGGGATGAGAGTGGGGAGGGTGGCAAGCTAAGGAGGCAGAGCCAGTGAGTGACTCCAGCCCAGACAATTAGAACAATGGCCTGGGCCAGTAGGGGGCTAACTCGCAGCGTCACGCCTGGACGGTGGGGTATTTTGTCGGTTTAATGAATTGTCCGTCAGTCCTGGACCGCATCACAGGCTGCGCGGAGAGAGGCCAGCGGGGACCCAGACACTAAGTCGGTATTTATTACACTGCCTTTGTCACTAATTGAGCTAATTATCACTGACTCCTCAGCACTCCCACAATGACGCCCCCCACCCTCTTCACCTCCCTCAGCCCCCCAGCCCCTGGGAATAGAACCTGGCTTTGCCTCTTTCTCCATCCCTGTCCATCATCTTTTTCTTTTTTCATTTTTTCCTCTTTTCTTTTTTCTCTCTCTTCTTGCTTTTTCTGTCGTTTCTCCTATTTCTCTCTTTTGCTCTCATTCTTCCTTTCTCCTCCAAACCCTCTAACATACCCTCTGTGCCTCGTTCCTCTCTCTGTCCTTGCATGTTATTCCCCCTCTTTTTTCCCTCCAATCTCAAGATCAACCAGTCTTGGTTTCGATCTCCATTTTCCGACTGACCTTTTTCTTTTCCTTTTGACCTAGACAATTAAGGGATTTAATAATACAGTATATCTTGAAATAAATGTTCGCTGTTTGCTGCTCTGGCAGTTGAGCAGAAGCTTTAATGTAATTGCAGAGGGCAGTGGATGTCTATTATTAGTCTGATGTCTCCCGCTCTTCATCTCTGTTGGCTTAAGTTGCTTTACCGCTCCCATCAGTTTGCTGGTTTGTACAGAGAGCATGTGTCCACCATGTTCTCTGTGCTCGTCTCGCTCCCCTTGTTACTCAACATTGTTGCCCCACTCTTCTCCTGTCCTCTCATCTGCCAGCATTCGTCTTTTCCCGCCAACAAGTGAACATCTGTCTTGCTCGTGATCCTCCCTGTCAGACCTGCAGGTTTGATAGAGGTGCTTGTATCAAACTTGTAGTTAGGGATATGGGTGGATAGGCGTTCCACTCATCAGGCCTTAGCTGCCATTCTTGTTCTCTCCTGTCCTATCTCTTAGTTTCATTTTTCTATTTCTCCCCAGATGAGGCTCTTGCCGTTCTACTCTCTACTTTATCATCCCCCTCTCCTCTCCTCCAGGTCTCTTGTGCACCCTCTCCTCTCCTGTCTTCACAGTGCCTGGACTGTCCTCTCTGCCCCTCGGCTCGACTCCGCTCTCCCCTCCTGCTGTGTGTTCTTGCTAGGGAGAGGAGAGGGGTGTTCTGGCTGGCTCGCTGCAGCCGCGCGGCGCTCAGTCTGGCTGACCCTTGCTGGCCCTGCGTTGGGTTGTGGCTGACTGGGGAGAGTTGCCTCAGCACTTCCAAACTTCTGCGGTCGTGCTCGCCTGCCAGGGGCGGAGGGGTGCGAGTCAGGGGAGGCAGGGGGGACGAAGAGGGGGGTGCTGGTGATCGGGGGTGAGGGGTTGGGGTGGAACTGCAGGCTTTCATTACTCCTTTTACTATTTCTTTATTTCTTTCCGACATTAAGTAAATGAAGCAAAACATTTGGTGTTGTAAAAACATATATAATAGGGGCTATGTAGCCCAGTACCCAGAGATTCTTCTGTGGTTCCTATGGAGCTGAGGCCTCGGACTGGAGAGTGAAGAGTTGGAGGCGAAGGCTGCTTTTGTGCTTTCGCTTGTGTGATTGATTCTGCATATATTAGGTCTTATGCTTTTCACTTTATTGATTCTGGAACACCCAGATAAAGACGTCTACATTTGTATCGTGCATATTTATCAAAAGAGGCTGAGTGTAATGTAAAAAGAATTTCTGTGACCCACAGACGAAAGAAGAAATGAAAAAGGGGTCAAGACATAGTAGACTGGGTGTAGGAAAATAATAATCCCAATGGGATGATGCATGTTTCCAATGATAAGATTTGTATGAATTTTCAAGTTTCCAGTGGAGAAAGGGATTATGAATGATAGTAATTTCAAATATTTCCATTAAACTGTAACTTACAGTGGGACTCACATGACTTCAACATAATTAACTCTACATAGTAATTAAAAAAAAAAATCAACAAAAATAAGTACTTGAAAATAGAAATTTTATTTTTCTATTAAACTATCAGAAAACAACAAAGGCCTTTGTCTAATTATTCAACAGGTTCAACTTAAAGCTCTAAAATATTTTGTATTTAACTCTTTGCTCTCTAACAGTATAAAATCCATCATACAGTAATAAATATTTCTTATTTACAAGAAGAAAAAAAAAGATAATATTCAGTGCATGTAAAACACAGGTGTTAAAAAGCAAACAGGTCAGGTAGGTAGGAAAGCCATGTTGCTTACATATATTTGGTCACAACTTGAAAAGATCAGTTAGTCAGTTTGATTCACTTATTGCAAACTTGATCGAGAACATCTTCCTTCACTGGTAGGGGTCAATAAAGCTCTATCCTTTATTGCGTCCATTTTAACATCTCCCCCACATTGCATGTCACATCAGCATAAATATATATTTTTTACATTATTTACATTTTGGTTCTGTCAGCTGATACAATTCAAAAGTGAAATCTGGTGTTAATTAATCCATAGCCCTGTTGTTCAAGGTCAGAATGCTGTTGGTAGGTAAAAGAACAAGAAAATTTGATAGGACACACACCAAATGTGACAGCTAACATCTAACACTAACTGAACGGGGCACAGAAACTCACTTTCAGTTCTATTTCGCTATGTCCCATTCAGTTAACGTTAGTTATTCAGTCTATGTTTTATCAAATTTTCTGGTTCTTTTTCCTACAGACAGCACTCAGTGACCTCAAATAGCAGGGCTATTGATTGATTAACACTGGATTTCCCCTATAACCACTCTTATAGTTGACTTCTGACCATCTGTGCAAATGCTACACATATAGTCTGTCTCCTGTAAACATAACTGGGATAAGGAATTATCTCACTCTTGACTGGACTTTTGAATTCGTCAATTTTTCTAGTCCATTTGGGTGGTTATCACTTCAGTGAATTCCAGTCCTTGTCACTTTTGTCCTCTCTTGGCCTTTCTCTGCTTCCTCACCTGTAGTTTAGAACTCTGCAGGTAAGATGGGTACTTTCTGCTCAGCTACTGTAGTTGTGCTGTGACTCAGACATAGCCTACTCTGCTCACACTTCCCAGAATTTCTGCATTGCTTTAGCCCAACCATACCAACAACCTAAACACCAATCTGACTGAGTCTGTCACTAAAGTATAATCAGTGTATTTAAACTACATTCAAATGATTTCATTCTATTGCTAAATGAAAATCGAAACTACTTTTGAGAGTTTTCCGGTTTGTACAGTACAAACCTTGTTCATCTTCCCTCCTCCTGTCTATGTCTGGTGCCACAGAATGTTCAATGTTGACAGAGGTGGATAAGATGCATGAAGGCAGGATCATATGAGAGAGTCCCCTACACACTGATGGCCTGCTAGAATGGGGAGTCAGAGAGAGGCTGGGTGAGCTACTCAGCTTCCCAGCCCATTAGCTGGGCAGATGACAGCACGTCCCTGGAGATGCACTTCACACAGTTTTATGTGAGAAACGAAGAACTGCAGCAAAAGAAAACAAATCGCAGATATCTTAAATAACTGCCGTCTTGTGCGAGTTTTTCGCGTCTTTACAAGAGAGCATGCTTGTGGCTCTGCGGCCACACAAACATCTGTCAGACATTGTGTCCAGTTTTTCCCCTCTACTTTTAGATTTCTTTCTTTCTTTTTTTTTTGGTCTGCCTAAACTATCAGACACTTGGTAGAAGGGGTGTAAAAATGACTGCTGGTATGAAGACAAACAGGACGAGGAGAGAGTTTTCCCTCAGACTGTTTTTAGCGTTCTGAGAGACCCACTCTGCCCTGTCTATCATTCTGGTACCCTGTCTCTCTCTGCCCTGGACTTGGAGCACCTTCATATATACAGTATAGTGGTTCTTATCCCCTTCTTGGCTTGATAAGAGCTGTTGGGAAGTTGAAGCAGAGATATAATCATTTCCAGTGGACCGAGAAAGCCGCACAGTACTCTAGGAAATGGTCACATCAATCAGTCTAAGAACTGTTTTATGACATGGATATAAAAAATGTAAGGAGAAGTAGTTGCTGGAGAGAGCTTTATACATCTCTTCTTGATTATAACCGCATGAAATTCCCTCACAATACTGGGTATGTAAACTGAGAATAACCCAATAAGACCGGATAAACACAACAGCTCTTCTCAACCCAAAATATGTATAAATTCCAAAAAAGACCTCTTCCTGTTTTTCCGTAAGCAACACACTCTTGTGAATACTTTCACATGTGAATACCCAGCCTTGCTGACTAGTTATTTCTCTTTGCTGTATTACCTTGACAGCTGTCCAGTTTCTACCTCAAAACCACTGATTGATTTCACCTACTCAACATGACCTTTCAAATTCACTACGCAGAAGTTTTGTTCAAGGTGGTTGGGCATCACAGCACAGCACAGCACAGCACAGCACACTTAGCTCAGCTCCTTCTGGCCCCAGTGACCCTGCACTGTCGTCATAAGCACTGGTGCAACGTTTGGGTGCTGGTGCAGTTAAGGCAGCTGACGTGGCAGCACCAGTGGAAGGTGCAGTGGCACCTCTCTGTCACCTTCTCTGTCCGGGTCTTGTAGCCTCGGCCGCAGCAGAGCAGTTCGCATCCATCCAACCCCGGCGACGAGCTATTGCACGTCCGGCCTGCAGTGACGTACGTGCCCGACTTGCCTCCATGCGAGCAAAAGTTGGGCGACTTCTCAAAGTAGACCAGGTCACGGGCCGAGGGCGGCTTGTGTGCCGGGTTCTCGGGCTCCAGGTGCCGCGGCTCGGCCCGGTGCGAGGCCCGATTGCTGCCCTTGTTGGCGTAGACCACGCGGGAGGCGCCGTCGAATCGGTCCTTGAGGAAATCGCCGACCGTGCGGAAGCTGGGAAGCCGCATCCAGCAGGTGCGGATGGTGCAGGAGCCGGACATCCCGTGGCACTTACACTCCTGCCGCATCTCTGAGGACACCGTCTGCAGCAGAAGGGGGGTGGCGGGGGGGAAAAGAGGATTATCTCCCATGTCTCCCGGGTGAGGGGACTAGCATCGATGGGGAACTTGCAAATAAATGAGATTAAGAGAGAAGTGTTTCAGGCAAACAAAGACCTGGAGGGATAGGGATAGTCAGTTGAAAGAACTGTGAGCGAAACAAAAAGAGAGAGAGAAAGAGAGAAAAAGGAGAGGAAAGGAGAGCTCTGCAGTGAGCGCTGCTGTGCGTTTGAGTCTCTCACCAGTCGCCCGGCCTCGTTGTTGTGCAGATTAGTGAGGTAGCGCAGGTCCCGGCCCCTCTCACTGGCATCTACGAACTCGCGGCCGAACATCCTTCCAAAGTCCACGTTGTCACTGCAGCCGCCCCAGTGCCAGTCGGGGCCCCCGGGGCCACGGCGCCGGTAGTCGCAGGTGCACGACTCGATGGCCCCCTCGGAGCAGGAGCGCGCCACCGCATGAGTGACGCCCGCGCTTGTGATGGCAAACACAAACGCCGTCTCTCGGCAACCTGCCACAACAACAGCAGAAATGTTTCCTCAGTGTGCCCCAACCGAGTGCATTTTAAATGGGTATAAAGCTGGGTGAAAATAACTCTGCACACAATTACCCCTTTATTTATTGTGGGGAAAAATGAAATCAATGCTTTGCTCCATTCCGCCCCCTCCCCTCCAAACCCTTTAAAGCACACACAAGAACCAGAACAACCCAGCATGCATCTCAGGCAAAGCCTCATGATGTCACCAGAAGCCCAGCGAGGGAGGAAACGGGCTTACCTCGATTGACTATTTTGCCGAAGACGGTGGGGCTGTGGGTGGTGGGGCAGTTCCAGCGGCGGTTGCGGAACTGCCACTTGCATTCCTTCATGGCCGTGTGCAGGCCAGCTACGATGGCGTGGAGGATGCCAGGGTTCTGCCGAATCAGCCTGCGCTGGCGACGACTGAGCAGGGCCAGGCTGGGGTCCAGGACCAACTGCACATTCTTGGAGTTGGTAAGGAGGTTGGCTGAGGAGGCAACATTCACAATCCCCCTGCCAAAGAGAGAGAGAGGAAATAAAAAGGGTAAGATGAAGGAGGTTGGCGATAAGCTGTGTGTGTCTCACACCTCGTATGGAGCTGACCTTTACCGTCCCCTAAGCTGCTGGAACAGCCTGGGGCCAATGGCCATTAAATTTGAGTCATTTGGAAATGAATTCATATAGCATCGCTTCCACTCATTAAAATATTCATTGTTGATTTCCCTGAATAAAAACAACATTACGAAATGTGGCACATATCTGCATGCAGAGACAGAGAACTTGCTGTAAACAAAGTAATTGCCTAGTGGGAATTTGCTTATTAGCAAGGACAAAAACAATCAGCATGGCAAAAATGATGGATCATGACTGCCACAAAAATCATTAAAAAGGGAAACCGCTTGTTAACCTTGACCTCCGAGTTGTTACTGTGTTGTAATGGCATAATTATGCGTCACATAGGCTTACAGGACATATGTGATAGACCTATTTCAATCATCCAGCAACTGTGTGATGACCTTTTAATTAATTTGTGTGCCTGTTTATTGTGCACACTTCAAATTGGCATCACAGGCATATAAATCTTCCCAATCAAATCGTACACATTTCTGCTACAAGATAAAGTTTTGAACAACATTGTGCTCATTGGAGGGTCGGTAGGCCTGTATGTGAAACTGCCACTGTGGAACACCGATGGTATTCTGAGCAATGGGCCTACAGGTTACAACTATCAGGTTTTGTGTAGCCTAATTTTTTGCGCCCTGTTATCTTCTTGCTGACAATTTATCTATTTGGTCCCTTGTGTTCAACTATATGAAAAGAAACTGGCGCAAACGGTAGGTCTAGTAAGGCAGTGATTGTCACAGGGCACCCATCGACTACTCCTCACTCGCTTCGGGTTTCCTTGCACGGACTGCAAAAACAACGAGGCTGGGTGGGTGGGAAGATGAATGAGGTTTTGCCACTCACTTTTACACTTGTGGGCTCCCGGACAGTTTGTGGCTACTCTGTTTATTTTCAATCCAAGACTACTGCATTTCGAAAATCATAAAAACAATATTCCACACGTTCTGGTTTATTAGATTATTAGTAATATAGGCAATAGACGTTGGCAAGCATTCGCAAGCGCACGCATACTTTTAGACACTTCAGCGTACACTGGAGTGTTCAGCACATTACGAGAATATGACCCTCAATACAACCTGGAATGGAAATGCTTTCAGCCATGAAATAAATCCACATTTAATTTATCCCACATTGGACTGAAAAATGTTGTCTCGTGTTCAAGCCACACTGTCAAAATGACAGGGCGAGGGAGACAGAGAGAGGGGGAGAGAGTGCAGTCGCTGTAAATAAACATGGTCTTAACCTCTTTCTAAATCTGGACAAAATAACAGGTTAAATAATAAACATATTCACATATGATTTGAATATCACTTCCCCACGATTCATCAAGAGATTATTCTTGAGCGCTTGTGATCAAGTTGCTGTTTGAGTGTTTTGTTTAGTGTCTCATCACCTGTTAAAATCTTCATAATATGCGATGTGATAGACATGCCATTTAAATTAGAGATTGAGGGGATACATATTTTCGGAAAAGCAACTTTAAGGAGTCAACTACGTTTTTGAAGAGCTACCCGCAAACTTCTGAGTTGTGTTTTTATCAAACACAACAAACTGGCTAGCTATCAATCTCGCTGTCGGCTACTATGTCCTAAACATCTGGAAAATGGCAGATTTAGCTGTGAAATCGCGTATGGACTAACTATGAGAGACTCTCTCTCACACAAAATAACCATAGCCAACTACAATAACACACTAAATAGCCTATGGTATAGGCGTGGGTAAAACATGGGTATATGAATGGGCCTTATGGAATGAATACATCACATATTAACTCACCACCATCGGCCGCTATTGTTAACCGCTCCCGTGCCAGAAAGACAGGAGACCAGCAGGATACAGGCGGCTTTAACCCCAAGGAGCAGTGCGAGTATACGCATGATAGCTTAAAGAGGAGAGACAAAACATACATTATTTTCAGACGAGTAATGTCCTGGAAGGCCTAGAGACAATTTCGTCAATCGTGGTTAATTGATAAGCAACTTGTGGAGGCCTATCCAAAGTATCGTTACCCGGAACACGTACACACACAAACATACAACAAAATACACAAAATACATAATTAAGTGTAATTGCACTGACTGTCACACGTGTCAGGAACATTTAGGAATAGACTGGTTTTTATTTATAATTTCCGGCTGATGATATGCGTGCTCTTGGCAACCACTGGCGTCTTAGAACTGAAATAATTTATTCAAACTCTTGCTTTTAATTTTACATCAGAGTATAGCTAAGTTAAAACTTACCACTCCACATTCCAAATATATCTTCAAACGAAGGAAATTGTCCGCATATGCAGAAACAAAATGCTTCAAAACGTGTCAGTCAGAGAGTCTTCGGCTCTAACCAATGGTCCCAGGAGGGATGCTGCTGCTGTTGTTGCTGCTGCTGCTGCTTCTCCTGTCTGCCTCTCTCTCTATCTCACTGATGCTCTACACAAGGCATTGATCGCGTGGGATCGTCCTGTAGACTTGATCCCCTCGGTGACTGATAGGCGACACATTCTTCACTTATTGAGCGCAACAAGTGGAATAAAAAAGGGATTTGCTGCTCCCATCTCCCTCTGTTTTTTCCCTGCCGCTTTTGAATAGGATTGAAAGGAGGGATAGGTTAATTCTCCTCATAGGGCACAATGAATAAAGAAAACAAAAAATGGACAGAGGGATAGAGGAGAATGAGGAGGGAAAGAACAGGATCCACCATGCAAGTTGAACATATTACTCAGGAAGTCGTTCGTCAATCAGCTGAAGAAAAAAAATCCACTGATCTTCTATGCGTAAATGAATTTGCTCTTTTCAAAAACCGTGATTCCGTCTTAGCTCTTCCACATTGGCTACAATGCATCAAGTGAATTTATCCCTCCAAGGAAATATGTGTGCATGGTTGTGGGTGTGCACACAGGATGTCGTTCCAATGCCTTGCGCGCAGTTGGTGTCTCGGCACAGTACAGTAACGGCGGAATATGAAACATCTAATCTGCCCTTTTTACCCGGAGTGGTTGGATTACTCCCTTAACCGCGTCTCCTCCCTCTTTCTCTAGCTAAAACCAATGTCTTTACGCATGCAAACGAATGACCAAATTTCTCTCATACCCTGTCCCAGTTTACACTGCGAAAACCTATTTTTTTTTCCCATCTATTGCTTTTGAGAAACACGTCAACTGACGTCTACATAGTATTCATGTCTGGTTTTCTGTTACAACTATACTTTATCCTCATAAAATCACAACCATGAGGATACATTTGTACTAAAAAAGGATGTGTGGCTAGGACGCTAAAGAGCAAACATTCTGTCAGGTCGCTAATATTTAATTAATTAGACTTTGTCTTGCATATAGGGTTGGATAAAACTTGATACAAACGGAGGGAAATCATGACCTGATGACTGTTGAATTTACCATTTGCTTACTGAAGCAGAGGAATGACACTGAAGAGAAAAGAGAGCATAAAGATGGGGGGAAAAACGTTCCAACATCTGGACAGCAGACCTCCCTCGAACGCAGACTGTGACCAGCGGAACGATGGCACGGGCCACATCACGAATCAGCAATCTGAAATCTTTATCAAAAGACATCATGGACAATATCAATATTATTGTCTACATGCAGACATGTGTGAGACTGGCAAATAGTTGATGTTAGTACTGAATACACGCATTTTTCCTTTGACACTACGATGGGTGTAACATATCCAAGTGTTGTACCCCAGCTCATATGAAGCATATGTTATCCCAAAAAGTACGGTAGTCCTTTGGTCTCTCTTTCTCTCTCCAGTCCCACACACGCACTTACACACACACACACACACACACACACACACACACACACACACACACACACACACACACACGCAAGCCAAGCGGTTTTACGCGTCTTCAGGTTTTCAGAAGGTTTAAGGCAAATGGCTAAGGAAGTGTTCTTTTGTTAAGGGCCTTTAATGACTGCCATCCTACGCTTACTCCCAGCTCTTGAGGGTGCTGGTTTCCTGAAGCAGTCAAGCGACGCGGAGCAGATTAGAGAGGCAATCCGGTTAAAGAGATACCTTTTATATACAAATCAACTTCAAATCACTTTTTAAGCCACTTAGATATACACGCCAAGGCAAAATGCTAATGCACTTTTCATTGCCACATCTAAGAGAAGGGCATGGCGAAGATTAAATGAAGAATTGCTTGTCAGATAAGCTATTTTATGCAAGCGCTTATAAAAGGTTTTAACTTAATTTTATGACACGTTGGCCAAATGGATCATAACAACATCGAAACATTTGAATACATATAAATGTAGAACTAAATTTCGATATTTTAAGCCTAATGCAAACTTGCCTTTAAAAGATCAAGGCTATTGCATCAATCTCATTTGTCGCGATAGTGGGCTAATTCACCTGTGCTAAGAGTGATGCTCTCGAAAGGAAGTAGTAGTCGGTTCGTCTTGTGCCATAAGAAAAATGGTCATGTGACAGGTTAACTGAAATTCAGAGAAATTTTAAAACTAAGCATCCGATTTATTGTTTTTGTAGAGCTTCGAACGAGGAGGGAAAATCACAATTTTGTGAAAATTATTGGGCAAGGCGGTACTACATTAGGTCAGAAACTTGATTAGCGGACACGTTCCAAGAACAAGAAATCAACTAAGGTGCCTATTTAAAATTAATCATTTCAATATTGTTAGAATAAAACTTGCTAAAAATGCAGCTCATCCTATCCGCGACATATAGGGCTTGATAAGGGAAAAATAGCAGCTAGCCTACTGTAAATCGCAGTTTTGTGGTCATTGATATTTGGTGAAGGTAAGAGAATAACTCAGTATTAGGCTGTGTGTAGTCTATTTAGCATATAACAGTAATGTAAACTGGACACTCTACCTGTAGCCTTTTGGATAGAGTGAGGCTGTGTCGCTGTGGTGAGTGTGTGGGAGAACACACATATTGTTCTTGAGCCGCAAGAGAAGCCGCGCGCCTGCCTTCTGCCGGCTCCCTGTTGTTCGAGGGGAGAAAAAACGAAAACATGCCTACAATCAAACATGGGGGTTTTACTGCAGTCAATTAGATTAAAAAGACAACTAAAAGTGGCATCCTTGCAGAATTTATTAAATAACTATTAGTGAAATATTCATGCAGCCATATGTTTGGTTTTCTCTGCTCTGATGTCTGCGAAAGGCGAATCGTTGTGACTGAAGCGCTGACAAGTATGATATTGAGAGGTTTATCAGTTAATTGAGCATAGCATTGTGTAATTGATGGCTGCACTCTATCATTAGTTTGAAAGCAACCGCTCGAGGCGGTATTTCCCCTCCCTCGTTTTATCCCCCTCCTCTTCACTGTCATGCGCTCGTCCCAGCCTACACTGCCCGCCCGGGCTCGAACTTCACTCTCTGTGCTCCCAAGAAGCGACCATAGATGTTCGGTTTGTCTGATTCATCGTAAATATCGATTACCACACCGGTGTTTTAATGTCACGCCCAGATAAGTGCTTATCGCAATGGATTTGCCACATAACCGCCGTTTGGAACACATCTTGATTTTTGCTGCTGCAGTTCTGTCACCTGCCTTCACGTAAGTAGGCTTATCAGTGTGGACTACTGTTTTACTAGTTCATTACAAGGGCACAAGATGATGGGTCAAGATTAATAATGTCACATTTGACTGAATATTTTCAAAAGGGTCGATTTAACTTCAGCGTTTTATGTAGTGTCTAGGGATACTAAAGGTAACAAAATAAAAATGGACAAGGGCTCTGCGAGCCATTTCTAACCGCAACAGTTCTAACCCCAGCACTTTTGTTTCTTTCCTCTGTACATTGATGTTCATTTACAGCCACCATGATATTAATAATTAATGTGATGAGCAAACTAACAGTTTACTAAAGTGCACATGCTAAGTTGTCTCTCTCTCTCTCTCACTCATTCTCTCACTCACAGACACACACACACACACACACACACTTAATGAAAACCATCAGCCCTGAATGTATCGGGAAACAGGATGATTAAGGACATGCTGGTCTCTTTCCTCACCCCCAGAAGTACTGGTGGACATAAAGTTTATCAACGTGTTGGGCTTCTTTTGATATCACACTTTACCTAGAGGGCCTCTTCTCTGATTTTCATATTATTGTTCAGCTTAAACGACAAATTCAGTTGCCAGGGAAGTGATGAGAACCAGAGATTTGGAATGCCCAAGAGCATTGTTTTCACTGTCACTTTTAGGGTCATGTCCCCTATTTAAGTATCCAAGAGACGGTGATAAAGGACACTAAAATTATTGTTAGTAATTGTGATGCTGGCAATCACTTCCCTCATCTAATCTCCCATAACAACTGAAGGCACATGCATAAAAATCCTCCAGGGGATTTGTTTTCCAAGTTTCCTTTTTTTCACCCTGTACTGTGAGAACACATCATTCACTGTTCCTCAGAAGCATGCAGCAAGTCTTGGCAATGAAATTTGAGTTTTTGACATGACTTATTGCAAATTTTCTATGCAATTTATTGAAATAGGCTGCACAAAATAGCAAAGTTATGCATAGAATCTCTGTAGTCAGATGCACTACATTTTATATTTTTCATTCAGATTGACATTTTCACAACATGATTTGTGGATGGCATCAGTAATTGCAATATTGATTCAACAGAAGGTTCAATTTACAGTATGTCTTGTAAATTCTTATCTTTTAGCATACGATTTCCACCCTTGACCAATCTACACTGTAGCCTTGCCATTTTTTAAATTATGTAGATATTTCAATGCATCATTATAAACAGTAAAAGAACAAAACCAGCAAACTTACTGTTTGTTTGGTGGGAATGGGTCAGACAGCCTGTCCCAATCCTAAGTTTTTCCCTGCATGATAACACTACTGCCACCCTTCTACTTCTACCTCAGGGTCCTGTGTAATGACATCCTTGGCCTGAAGATGGCAGGAGAGCCGGTGCTCACCCCCAACGCCGTGTGCTTGCGCTTAGCCGGCCTGAGCAAGCGGCAGATGCGCCTGTGCATGCGCAGCCCTGACGTCACCGCCTCGGCCTTGCAGGGCATCCAGGTGGCCATCCACGAGTGCCAACACCAACTCCGCGACCAGCGCTGGAACTGCTCATCCCTGGAGAGTCATGGCAAGCTGCCCCTCCACAGTGCCATCCTCAACCGGGGTGGGTCAACTAGAGTACCAGGGAGTAACTGGAATCATCACCGTCACATCCATGTAATGGGAAGCATGCATGAATGGCTTTGCGCAACAGCTAAATGAATGCCAGGCGGTGTGTGTGTGTGTGCGTGTGCGTGTGTGTGTTTTTATGACTGTGGAAGTATATTCAACACATCAGGGGAATAAAATGGAGGGATGAGGCAGACTAATGTTGTGTGAGAAAGAGAGCACACACAGATCATTGCATACGCCAAGCTTCCCTGTGGTGCCGTCATGCCTGTGGTGGTATGAGCTGCTTTTCATGTCTGTGCGTGTTTGTGTGTGTGTGTGTGTGTGTGTGTGTGTGTGTGTGTGTGTGTGTGTGTTGGCATACTGACTGTAACATGCGATTGTTCTCCTGTGTAGGTTTCCGTGAGAGTGCCTTCACCCTGTCCCTGCTGGCGGCTGGCGTGGCTCACTCCGTGGCGTCAGCCTGCAGCATGGGCAAGCTCCGCGGTTGTGGCTGTGAGGCCAAGCGGCGCCTTGACGATGACAAGATCCGCCTGAAGCTCACGCAGCTCCAGCTCCAGACCCTGCAGCGAGGCGCTGGCGTGGGCTTGGGGGCAGCAGGTGGGCACCCTGCCGGGTACAGCCCTCTGCACCACCAGGGGGCTGCGTCGGCGGTGTCCACAGCGCTGCACGCCGCGCACCCCTCCAGCCTAATGAAGCCTCTGCCCGAGGAGGTAGCCTCGCTGCAGGACACCTGGGAGTGGGGCGGCTGCAGCCACGATGCCCGCTTCGGGGTGCGTTTTTCCCGAGACTGGCTGGACTCGCGGGGCTCCCCAAGGGACATCCACGCCCGCATGAGGATCCACAACAGTCGCGTTGGCCGACAGGTGTGAAATCTTGGTGGGCTCAGAGGGAATCTAATGTGTAATTTAGTCAGACATCAAAACAAGCAGTTTTCCTCACAGATCACATAGCATCTCTGTTTTTAATCTGTCACAGCAAGTATTTTCAAATCACGGTGGGCCTATAAAGTCAGACAAGTGACGTCTGTGAGATGCGTAATTGATGTCGAGTGTTTGGATTGCATTTATGGTTGTTGTGTGTTTTAAGTGTTGTTGTTATCTTTCTGTGCTTGTCATGCAAAATTAGTCAGCATTGAGCTGATTTACCACTCTGTCCATTGGGATGTGTTTTAAGGCCAAACTGCCATGTCTCCTTGCACAGATAGTCACTGACAACATGAAGAGGAAGTGCAAATGCCACGGCACGTCGGGCAGCTGCCAGTTCAAGACCTGCTGGTACGTCTCACCAGAGTTCCGCCTCGTGGGCTCTCTGCTAAGGGAGAAGTTCTTATCGGCCGTGTTCATCAACTCCCAGAACAAGAACAGTGGGGTGTTTAACCCACGCATTGTGGCGGTGGCCACTGGCTCCGGCAACAGCGGCGCCGCCGGGTCCAACCTGAGCAGTGGACGGAGGCGCACGCTCTCGCGCGAGCTTGTGTACTTCGAGAAGTCGCCAGACTTCTGCGAGCCAGACCCAGCCGTCGACTCACCGGGCACGCACGGGCGCATCTGCAACAAGAGCAGCCCCGGCATGGACGGCTGCGACTCCCTCTGCTGCGGCCGTGGCCACAACATTCTCAAGCAGACGCGCAGCGAGCGCTGCCACTGCCGCTTCCACTGGTGCTGCTACGTGCTGTGCGAGGAGTGTCGCGTCACTGACTGGGTCAACGTCTGCAAGTGAGGGAGGGCGAGCAGGCAGGAGGCTTTCAGGAATCAGCAGCACTGTCCTGGGGAGAAGGGGAGGGGGGGCAGCAGCAGTGTGTGCCCATGTCCCCTTCTCTGAGTCTGGGTGCACTCACCCACCTAGACGTCCCTCATCCCTGACTTCTGAGTTTATTTGAGACGGAGAGCGTGTATGATCCCTCCCGTGTTACTCTCCCACAGTATCTGTTTATTCGCCTCGTCGCTTGTTTTGTCCCATCATCTGGGATCCATTTTCTTTGTGTTGCTCTTGTTATTCTCGAAATGCCAAGTCAGAGATTGAGGAGGGGGTGACTCATGTCATTTGTCTTTCTCTTTGCCTGTTTGGACTTGAGCTTTTCAGCCATGAAAATGCCCCAAAAGCCATCTGTATTCTTCTCCAAAACAAGGAACAACAGCAGGAACAGATTATTATTTTAACAGAGTGGCCACCACCACAGTTTTCGGTCCTGTGTACATATGTGAAAACGTATACTCATAACATTTCTTTCTGCTTCAGCAATTTCTGCAGCCATTTATGAGAGCAGATAATTATGCCCAAACATGTCTTTTTGGATGGTGAACTGATGCCATTCTCTTCATTTTGTTGAAGGCCAACAGTGTGGCAGTGGACAATGGATATACCTTGCCAAATGACTTAAATGGAGCAAGTGAACCTTGCAGGACCATTATAAAATGGATATGCCACCCCAGCACGAACTTTTAACAGCGAGAGCTGAAACTTTGGACTTGCCTGCGAAGCAAGACAGAATGTGAAGGAAGCACTGTTGCTTCTTGGAGGTTTCTTTACCCACATCAAATTAAAAACAGATACATATTATTCCATGGGGGGGTTGGGACGATTGCTGGATCATAGTGGATGCCAGAAGTTAATGCAATGATGGAAGACTTTTAATCTCCCTAATGCTGTGTCAAATTGCATTTAGGGAATTGCAAAAGTAGTAACAATCATATTCCAGTTTTCCCCAGAGTTGTATGGTGAATTTACATAATTATATTGTCTATACAAGTTTTCTTTTTGAGCTGTCGCTACTTGGACTGTATGCAAGATAACTTTGTGTGTGTGTGTGTGTGTGTGTGTGCGTGCGTGGCTTAAATATGACATCTTTGCGTTAACCAAAATCTACATAAAAAAAACTTTTTAGACAATTTCACAATCACTTGCATTTGCCTTTCATCCAAACACATGCACTGCAGAATAGGAAACAAACTTGGAGGCTGTGAGGCCGAGGGGGAGTTAGGGGATTACAGCTTTGACAGATGTGCGCTAAAGATGGGTGCCTTTTTTGGGGAGGGATAGGCAGGCGAGGGGCTACTGTTTCCGGGAGGCCTTTGGGTGGCTCTCTGTGGAGACGGTGAGTGATTATGCCAACCTTTGTGGTGTGCTGCTGGGAGGGAATCAGCTGCACAGCGCTCACAGCCAGTGCAGACTGGGCCATGTGTTGGCTAGGACGTCTTGTCCTTTGCCGTGTGCAGCTGCTAGTGGCACAGACTGAAGCCAGTGTGTGTTCAGCAGAGTCGGTGTTCGGCGACTCGCCTCATTTGCACAATGCTAACATCTATGCTGGGCTGGAGTGCGCCAGTGTGTCCTTTCAGATGCACACAGCCCTGACTATGGCACAGACACTCTGACTGCAGTAGGCCAGCCAGTTGTCTGTTAATGTCCTCTGTAGCAGTGTACGCTAAGGGAAGTGCCCCATGGAGGAATGTAAAAGGGCGACTGTCCCAGTGGCTGTGCTGAGCTTGCCCCTCATAGTGTTCAGGCAAACAATAAAGAAGAAGAGAGAGAGAGGGAGAGAGAGAGAGAGTGGTGTGGAATGATAAAGTGCTGGATCTCTGGTTTGCATTTCTTCATTCCTTTATCATTTCACCCTGGAGCTGCTGCAAAAGGGAATTTCCTGTCGCTGTTTCTCCCATGTGTGAGACAGAAAGATTGGACAACCTCTCTCTCCTTCTCCGTCTCCCCCTGTCTCTCCCTCTCTCTTTCTTTTCCTCTCTCTGTCTCTCTCTCTCTCTCCCTCACCCTTCCTCTTCTCCCCTGTCAGTGCTATGCCACTGACACAACACACAGCCTGCCTCTAGAGTAATGACAACCAGACATCGCAAAATTAAAGGGGGTGAATGGGGATGATGGAGCTTGGAATTTTGGTAGTGTATAGATGTGGTTATTTGTTTAGATATCACACTTTAAATCATGGATGAATGAAATGCTAAAGACAGGCAGAGACAGACTGACATTAGACAGACAGATAGAAGGATAGATAGATAGATGTCAGAGACTGGGCTGTGTACGGGTATGCACATATTCATAATTTACTGTATATGATTACATCAAAACAAAGGCAGAAAAAGTAAACCGTTTGGAAACATCTGCTTCTGGTCTCCTCTTTCAGCCTTCCCTCCATTTTTGATGTGGGACAGAGAGAAACAGAGAAAGGGAGAGAAAACACAAGGAGCCAGCTACCCAGAACATCAAAGCCCTTCCCGCAATGTGCAAGCCCTCATTAGTTCTGCAAGCATAACCAACCCGACTTGTGATTGTGTTTGCTGGGGTTCAGTTTGGCATGCACTTCAGAGGAAGGGCTCCTTTAAATTATAACTCCCACTCCCACCCCCTTCAAGTCCTCCTACCGCCACCCCTACCCACTGTAACCCCCCTGTAACCCCCGCAAGGTCCCAACACACACAAACACACCATGCTCCCTCACCTCCCTGCCCCACCCCCCCCACCCCCCATCCCCCATCCCCCATCCCCCATCACCCTCCTTGCCACTCCACCCCGTAATCTGGTGTGCAGCTGCAAACATCTGCTCCTCTCCTTCTCTCCCGGGCCTCGACCGCTGAATTGATAAACACATCTATCACAAAGCCACTGACAGCCGGTGGGGCATACAAGGCGACACAGGGAGAGCCACTTCTGACGCATCGCTGTGATGTTTCTGCAAGCTGCAGTGACACTGGCGACACCAGATGAAGTCTGAAAATAGTTAAACATGCTGTGGATATTCATGAGCTTCTGACAAAGTCAGGCAAAATTTGGTTTGAGAATAATCATTGACAAGGAAAAAACATGGACTGACAAAAACAAGTATGTATAAAGGACCAGCTGTTAGGCTTGTCTTTTATGAATTAACATTGCAAACTGAAACTAATCTTACAATGTGCATGGTGCAGACAAAAAAGTATATCTTCACTTCAGCTATTACGAGCCTAAAGCAATCTGTCTGTTGCCACTGTTTACAATCACAAAACAAACACTAATCACAAGTCAACACATATACTTGTGTTATTTCCTCTGCAAAGTAAATCAGTTTTAATCCCAATTCTTCATTGTTTTTCAACACTGTCCCCAGACAGACTTTAGGCTGCCAAATCCTGTCATTTGGCACAGTTTGTAAGTTACTTATTCATGAAGTCTGGTCTTGGCTGAATAATTCATTACAATATGTGTATGTGTCCAATTCTGACTGTTGGGTTTAGGAAGAATAGAAATGCTCCCTGGTGTTGATGTTTGTGACATCTGGTGGGATGCCTGAATCACTCGATGAACTGCTTATGACTCTCGAACAAGTTTTCTCATAGAAAGATAGAGAGAGGGGTGGAGAACAAAAACTGGAGTCTTCAGATTAACTTTGACTTTGGACAATTGCTTTTCTTCGGTCCAAACAAGTTTAGAAAAATAGCTGTAAAATTTGGTACCCACCTACATCCTCACTTTTCAGTTGAGGGGTTGCAGCAACACAATATCGCGAGAGTGTCCAGCCTCCACTCATATGAACGTGAATTTACTACGTACATCGCGAGAACAGCCGGTGGTGATCGTCCAGTGGTGCTGTGAGAGGTAAGTCGGCTTGCTGATGGGCAAATATTGTAGTGTGATGGGGAAGATGAGGAAACATGTACAGGTTGTAAAACATTAATTATTCATTTTTGAGCCCGGACCACTTGCAAATAATGCCAGATCTCCTTGCTTAGAGCAGGTCACCTCACCGTAGCCTACGTCGTGACTAGTGGAAAGGTGAAGACATTACATAGCCTGAATAGAACATAGGTCATCCGTGTCTGGTTATTAACCTGCTTATTAAAATGTTATGGAGCCTATCTCTATAAATTACCACACATGCTTTCTGCAATCGGGGATTGTCTAGAAGAAAACTTCGTTGCAGCATTCAGCCTATGTTTGGAATTGTCACCTAACACCATTCTCCTTCTCTCGGATGATAGCGCGCACATATGATGAATGACAGCATATGAAAGTAGCCTATTCCGTTTTCTCGCAGATATGCAGGCAGATCATGTTAGGTCAGCTGCCAACTTAAGACTGGTGTGTATTTCTACTTTAAGGTGTTGTAACGAGCTGTTAATGCCCTTAGTAGCAGCAAATGGCCTGTTATGACCTACATGTTCTTGCGGTTGTAGACCTACTTACTACAACTACTCACATTGTGGTTCGTTCCTCTGGCTGTTCCCTTGGAGGTGGATCAAGAAGTGCGAAAGGGAACGAGCGGAAAATTAAACATTTGATGAATCCAAGTTTGCAAAAAAAAAAAAAAATCCAGTGTCTCAGATGTACTTTTAATTTGTGTTGGGCCTTTAGCTTTAAAGGTTGTCTTAAAAAGTCACTTTTCTTGATAAAATAGATCACATTAGATTTGATTCACATAGGCAAATTGAACTCAAATATTGTTTGCATAGGCAAATAAGCCTTGTAATTTTATGTCTGTTTTGTCGTCATAGCATTACATTAAGCTTTTTACTGTAATCTATTTATTCCGAGTGATGTTTCACCATGATTCTGCAATTATCTCATTTCCTAAATGCACAATGACAACATTATTACAGTGTAATATGCACAATGGGTTTGAACTGCACATTCATTCCCTGAGCCTTAACCTCAACAACAATTTTAGGGAAACAAAATGAATACCATGGATAGCAGAGTTAATGCCGCCTTACTGTCCTTCAGTCTTATTGCAGACAGAGCCAGCCAGTGAAAATGGGCAACATTTTTGGCAACCTTTTGAAGAGCCTCATTGGCAAGAAGGAGATGAGGATCCTGATGGTTGGTCTGGACGCGGCTGGGAAAACAACAATATTATACAAACTTAAGCTGGGCGAAATAGTGACAACCATCCCTACCATCGGTACTGATTCTTAAAGAGCCTCCAGTACTGTACATTCAGCTGTATGGTCAGCTTATGTGGGCGGCATGCATAAATCATGTCAAATGTAACTGCCTTGTCTAGGCTATGTGGTGAAGTCTATGAGCAGACTAGCTTGTAGGCAAATACTTATAATGAGTTAGAGTAAAAGGTCGTCGCTGGATTTGGTCTTAGACATTAATTCCAGCACCTTCATTTCTTAGGGTTTAATGTTGAAACTGTGGAGTACAAAAACATCAGCTTTACAGTGTGGGATGTTGGTGGCCAGGACAAAATCAGACCTTTATGGAGACACTACTTTCAGAACACGCAGGGTAAGTGACTGAGGTCATCTGACCACATCCAAACAGAATTGCTGCTGCACAAAGACTATGACATGAATTGACCAATGTTGGCCTTACTCTGTCGAGAGTAATCAAATCACATACAAATCTGACTGAGACGTGAGTATTGCACTCAATTTAAGACACCAACACTTGCAACATGTGATAAATCTGTCATTTTTTGTCATTTAATGTCGCACAGTTCTGTTTATTACTGTTGGAATATGACCACCATAAAATTTAATATGGTTGTTTTTCAGTTGTCAGTGGTCCATACTTTCAAGATTATGCAACTAATGATAATCTTAGATGAGTTATGGCAAAGAACTCTGTAAAGTGTCTACATATTTAATTGATTCAGCTGTCATTACAGTCTGTCTTAAGAATTAGTGACAATTCAGAAGGGATTGAGTGTAGAGTTTCACTCAGATGTGTGTGACCCAGTCGGACATGGTTGTCTTTAGGTCTGATTTTCGTGGTGGACAGTAACGATCGTGAGCGTGTGAACGAGGCTCGCGAGGAGTTAATGCGGATGCTGGCGGAGGATGAGCTCCGAGATGCTGTGCTTCTGGTCTTCGCCAACAAACAGGCAAGAGAGTTCCACTTTGTTTCACTGTCTGCATCAAACTTGCTGTGAGTGGTGTGGTGATGTTGCCAGAAATTACTTTTTAGCACTTTTTTTTGTATTTTAGCTGTTGTCTTTACCTTTATATTTATTTTCCTGGTTCTCTCTTTCTCTTGGTCTCTTACACTCTCAAACTTTTTCTGGTTGTGCTACAGGACCTGCCTAATGCCATGAATGCTGCTGAGATCACGGACAAACTAGGTCTTCATTCCCTACGCCACCGTAACTGGTACATCCAGGCCACTTGTGCTACTAGTGGGGATGGCCTGTATGAGGGCCTGGATTGGCTGGCGAACCAGCTCAAGAACAAGAAGTGAAGCCCCCCCAAGTCAGGCTGGTAGTGCAGTGAGGAGACCTCCCATGTCAGAGTTTCAGCAGAGAAGTAGCCCTGGTGGGGAGTTTCCTTTGGTGAGATGGGGGGGGGGGGGGGGGGGCTGTGCGGAATAGAATTTCTCACTGACCCTCTTCACTCCACTCTTAACCTCCTCCTTTCTTCTTGTGCTCAGCTCACTTGTATAGACATCATTATCTGTATCTGAGGTCTTGTGCAAAGGGACAGTTATGACCATGAGATGTTCTGTGGTGTTTGTGATGCTTATTTTTGTACAGAGGTTGAATCTAAGAAGCCAGACTTCCATCGTTGCTGCAGTAACTTCTGTAAATCTGGCCATTTTTATTAGATCAATTGATAACATTTTTAGATCAACTGCCAGCTTGTTAAGAAAGCCAGAATGGATTGCTAATAACTAAGGAAAGGAAGTATATTAGCAGCGTGTCCATCAATCAGCCAATCTTTTTTGACCATAACAAATCAATCATAGTTGCGGTGAAATATAAAATGATTGATTATACTTCTATTTCCTGTGTCTGGCATATAGTTAAATACACACTAAGTTTGTCTTGTGTCCCACTGTATTTAATTAGATTGTTTCCTTTGAAAAGACTTTAGCAAATTTGCCTCTCCTCCAAACTTAAGAACCCCTTTGCTGAGGGTTTTTTAGGAGATGAGTTGTGGTCTCAGATATTCCACAAATGCCTGAATGCACTCCAACATCGTTGCAATTTTTTTTTACGATGGCTACAGTCGTGTGTTGGGAATGTTGTTATGTATACTGCTCGTGTTTGCCTGCTTTGGAAACGTAAGGATAAATATTGGCAGCTGGTATCAACAAGTAGATGTGCATTCTCTTGTATCGAGTGGGTTGATGGTTCAATACACATTTTGATTTTGATAAATACGCAGACTACTTATTTTAAGACGGTACACTATTCATTCGATCCAAATAGCATCATTAACAAAGTTCTTATAAACACAAGGCACCAGTTCCAAGCCTAGGGGATGGCAGTCTACTTCTGCATTTACAGTATATGGTGAGAGTCTGAAATCTTAAGTCAAGTATTAAGATGCAAGGCACAGTGATGGTTTTTTACCTGAAGTGTTTGCTTCTCTGCTGATGTTGCATGGGATCTAGAGTGTTGCATTAGGCTGCTGTTGCAATGGCTTCTTCACTAGTTGATTTTTTTTTTTATTTCAGTGGGGGTATCCTGTATCTACAATTTACTTGTGTCAAATAGCATACTTCAAGAGCCCTCTCAAGTTTCCTTAGAATTCATGTCAAATATACACTATATAGGCCCTATTTTGTCCTAAAGTGAGGATCAGTTATATATCAGTCTAAGTATATAAAACAGAAAAACAAAAATACTCGATAATGGATACCAAGAGGAGGATCTAGCTGTTGCTTAGAAATAAGAATTTTTGTCTATAGATATTTTGTGCTACCTCTTTTTTGTTTTTTAAAGTGTGCACAGCCAGCTAACTGTGTCCATCACTGTCATATTTTTTGCTTCCTTATTATGAATGAAGAGCTTGGAGAGTTTGTAGTGTGTCTTTCTTTGGAATGGTCAACGGCAATACCACTGTTATTATAATATGTCTGTAGACATTCCTGAGAGTACATCGGAAAATGAGAGTAGATTTCTTTCCAGAATTTACAGATGCTTTTGATAATCCCTATGTTTTTCCCCTACAGCCATGTTGTAATATCTGTTATTTAAAGTGAGTGATAAGATTTAAGCAGCTCACACTTATGATTTACTCAAAAACTGTGGTGGTCAGTCATTATGATGCTGAATTGTGGTTGATTTTACATGTAGAAAGAGATCATGCTTGCCTGGACTAAGCAAACTAAGAGAACACTGACCCTCTTGGCATCACATTACATCTCAGTGTTTATCTTTTAAGTGATATACTGATACTGATATAGTTGAAAGTATATGAAAATTTCAGGGTATTCATTTATGATTGTAAATACTATTGAATTGAAAACAGTTAATGCAATGAAAATGTATAGGCTAAAGATCCTATGAGAAATTATATTTGAACAATACAAAGTACTAAAGTTTTCTCTGTTCAGAGTTTCCAAGATTAGGATTAATGTTGAAATTTAAAGATGATATGTTTTTGGGTGAGGCTCAGTGAAATACCAAAATCTAAAAAAATAATAATTTACCGTATGCACCAAATAAAGATTTTATGTATGAACCGTCATTCAAGCTTTGTGTTTATTCATGGGCCAAGAAGTGAACTGCAGTTATGTGTTTGAGAATGCAATTCGAGATGTGGATGGTTTCTCTCCAAGGTTCCCTTGAGAAAAGAAACATTATAAGTGTGTAATTACAGAATTTGTCTGTATACCACTGGTATCAACATGGTGTTTAACCACAGAATGTTATGTTTTTTTTTATTATTATTCATGTTTGCGCAAATAGATATACGGTAATCATACCTCATAATTGTATAGTTAGGTATATCCAGGGCCTTCATAAACACTTTCATTTAAGGGGTGGATTTTCTTAGGCTGCCACTGATGAAGGTTCCAATTTTGAAAGCACTTTTAAAGTGGGAAAGCCTTTCCAGAGAGGTGGCCACATTGACTCCCTCTTGTCTCCACTCACATACACACGCACACCACTCACACACATACACACTTTCAACCTGTTTCTCCTTGCGCTGTGTGTCTCCAGGGACCTGACAGCAGTATGTGGGTCAGGAGTGCTCCCTGGGCTGCCGGCCCCCATGGCCCCCTGCAGGCTGGCTACAATAGCGGCACCACGGCGGGTGCCATAGCTGAGATTCCCTGCCGTAACCGAGGCGTCCTCACCCAGGGCACAGACACAGTGGCAGCGGCGCTGCAATCAACTCATCAATCTTATGAAGACTGCTGCTGAAGCCAGAAGCTACCCCCCAGCCCCCAGCCCCACTAACAACTCCAACCCCAGGGCCGGGGCCGGGGCCAGGGCCACCATGGCAGATGTGGGGGCAGATCGGGAGAAATCCGTCATTTCCCACACCCCCCTTGGATCCAGGAACTAAATATGTCACCGCAGTCAACATAAGTTCAGGATAGGGTGGGGGCATGGTGATGGTGGTGATGGTGGGGTGATTCAAGTATGATTCATTTCATGGTGTCATTACAGGACACACTTAAAGAAAACATCTGGTTTCCATAGCATCCCTCTTCCTTAGTGTTATCATTTATCAAAGTGAGGGGTATGGTTTTACATACATTAAATATCAGAAATGTATGTGTGTGGGACATATTTTTTTATTCTTGTCTATGGCACTAGAATAGGATAGGTAGATCATTACCAACCTCTCCTTGACAAAAAGCGCACTGAAAGGATGCCTTATGCAAAATCCGTGTCCTCCCTCCCATCTGAGTAATACATTGTATTGCGGTACCAAATATCACTGAGCCTATGTTGCCACCTGCTGGTCATAAGGCCACAAATTTGAAGGCTGTTGCACATGCCACATACACTTACTCACCTACCTTCTCTAAACTAAATGTAAGGCTAAAAGTATGCCCCTAGTGCAATTAAAATATACAGAGTGCTTGACAAAGTAAAGTACATACAAAGGAGAAGTCACACCATAATATGCCCCCCCCAAAAAAAAAACTTTAATAAAGACTACTAACTTTATTTTGGGCCACTCTGAATAATTGTGAAAGTCAAGAAAATCATTACAGACCCATAGCCTCTTACCTGTGCTAAGGTGTGGGAAACATTACTGCTGCCTGAAAGCTAGAACTGAGAGACCGAGGAAAAGTTTCTATCCTCAGTCTATCTGCATCTTGAATGAAGGCCACAAGATCACAATAACATTTCCTACAACAAAATACATTTGTCTTTAAATTATTTTATTTTTATCTATTATTATATCTAGTATATTTTTCATTAATGTGCACATAATCATTGGAGTGAGAACATCAAGCATTTCCTTATATTCTACTTGAATAATGGTATGTGACAAATAATATTTGAAAGTTGCAAATATGTTAGGTATGTTGCCATTTAGGCAATTACGAGGGAGAAGACAATCTTATAACTAAAACCCTGCAAACAAAGAGAAAAAAGCATAAAGGCCAATCATAAAATCTGTGAATAAGCAGGCTATTGACAAAAGACTTTAATAAACTGACGATGTTTGTATTGAAAATACTAATAATTACTAGTTAATAACAGTTGGCCGAAGAGTGCAAAATTATCCCACAGCCTATAAGGATAGACCTCGGCATTCCAAAATTGATGAATATCTGAAACCAACAAAATATTAAAAAAGAAGAAGAAGAATAGAAATATAATTATAAAGAAATATCTCTTTTGACCTGGCCTTGTTCCAGTATTTACAAGGAGGTGGAAACTGTTGGTATTCCAACTTCAATGTGACGGAACATTCAGTTAAAGTCAGAAAATAATTGGCAAACATAAACATAAACATACATTTTGTATTTACAGCGGTTAAAGTTACTTTAAAGTTCAGAGAATAAATCAGAGTATGCTACATCTACCTTACTATTTGGTTAGCCAACTGTTCTTAGCATCCAATGAAAACCAACTTTATTGTTCACAGAACTGTAACGTTAGACAGTGTCGCTCCGCGGATGGATTGAAATGGCACCGCTGCAGTACGAGTACTTATGTCAGAATATTTTTAGTTATTGCATTTTTAGATTGATGTTTTTAACTCCATGAAAACAGTAGGAGCAATTACTAATTTTCCTATAGATTCATAAGAAGTAATGTAAGATAAACTGTTAATAACAAATAGCCTACTCGCTGACCAGAAACAGGCCGCTTTGAGCCTCGGGTTTTCGTAGGAATTCCCACCGCCATGGAACTCTTGGCCTTGGCGCAGCTTATAACTGTTCACAATCGGTAAGTGCCTTATGGTTTAGTTATTTCAGTAACTATTTAGAGTTGTCTGTGACATACTTTTACGCTGTGTGTTATTTAGCTGGCCAACATCATAAGTCTTTTTATAAGTGAGTCAGATTTGAGTAATCTTATCAATTGTATTTAGCTCACTATTGGCTATTGGTTTGTTAGCTAAGTTCTTAGGTTACCATTAGCTAGCTACCTATCTTACGTTAGCTAACTTTGTTTACAAGGTATCTGGCTGAGCAGATACTTGCGAATATCATCTTGCAAATAGCGACTGGTGAGTTAAACAAGTTAAACTGTTACAAATTTATAACTCAATAGTAACTATCTGTAGTAAAGTTATAGCAGGCATCTTGCTACGTGACAATACTTATCAATAGCTAACGCTAGCTAATGTTAGCTATAAAAACTATGTTAGCCTAAAGAGTATAAAAGCCCTATGTGTGTTTGTATCACTTTTTGTCCTAGCTAGCCAGATGTATATGCAAAAGACCATGAGTTGTCTTTAGCCTGGATACTGGTTACTCATAACGTCTGATGTGACGGTTGAGGTGTTTATTTTCTACGAGTTTTGAGAACGCTAGGACAAAACTAGCGATTTAGCTTACTACCCTAGTCCACTTGTAACGCTGGCTGGCAGGACTAATGTACCTCTGGTACTAGGTAACGTTACTAGGTTCTTCATTTGTACTGAAAGAATATGATCGATACTAGGCAGTTAGTTAGTTCTCAACTTTCACGTTTAAGTTGGCTAATAAGTACTAGCGTTAGCCAGTCACATAGCGGAGGTTTACTGATGCTGAAACTTGTAGCTTGCAAGATAGCCTTAGCATGTTATGTTTGCAAAACAACAACAAACGACTTCGCAATCAGATTATTAAGACACTCAGAGTTACTTCAACAAAGGGTGACTAAATTGCGGTCATGTGTTTTCCTCATAACAAATCAAGCATTACTTCTGCATCGCATTTGTGCTTTATAGCGTTAGCATACAGCATGTAAGCTTTGAGTATTTTGACAGTTATGCTGGTGAGACAGATAAACTTCACTTTAGCGTGCATGTGATTACTTGCACATATACCTTGATGCATATGAATTTCGAGTTATTTTGTTTTATGCATTACACTGTTTTGCTACGAGCCCGTTTTAAAGTAACGCAATGTGCTGTCTAACTGTAGCTGTAGCATAGAGCCTACCGCCTTGTTTTTGAATTTACTGACGCACCTTCCGATGCCTGATAGTCTTGTAGATAGTTAAAATTTCGTTGGCCAGCACAAGAAGCACACACTGCAGTACTCAAGTGGAGTAAGATATAAGAATCGGACATTCTCCACGAACGTCGTTTTGTCGTGGAGAATTGAATGATTTAGGCGAATGTTGAGAACACCTCTCAGACCCGTTACCTAAATCAAGTATATTATGTTTTAGACATATATGATTCATTTAATTGATCAGTATTACATTTCTTTCCCCGACCCTCTTGTGTAGTAACGCAGACTGTGGGCATAAATATGCCTAACAAAAAACTCCTTTGCTGTTACAGGTGGAACATTATCATGAACACTGTGCTTCAGGTGTGAACCCTGCATTCCTTTCTGACGCCCTAGTACATCAGCTGTGGAGGAAGTACACCACTGCAACAAAATCTCTGGAATCCTACTTGGTGAACTGTTATTTGAGCATTTGCCAAAATCTTACAGTTCAGTTTGCCTTGAGATAACATCAGGCTGTGAAGAGAAGACCAGAAGATCTACAGAGTCAGAATGGCTTCAGTTCCGGTATACTGCCTGTGCCGGCTTCCCTATGATGTAACACGCTTCATGATTGAGTGTGATGTTTGTCAAGACTGGTTTCATGGAAGGTGAGCTTGAATGACATTGGTGGGTGATTCTTAAGCTGTTGACCCATTGGTTTGCTTATGGATCAAAATGTCTTTTCTGCCTTATAACCAGTTGTGTTGGTGTTGAGGAAGACAGGGCTGCAGAAATTGATCTCTATCATTGTCCAAACTGTGAGGTTGCACATGGGCCCTCTGTCAGTAAGTATCAGTTATGTTACATTCTTTTTTATGTTACATTTTGACCATGTATGAGGCTGATTTCATGCTGACCTTCTCCACTGGTCGTACTTCTGTGTCTGTCCCGGCAGTGCGAAAGCGACGTGGTGCCCACAAGTCAGATGTAGGCACTGGAATGAGAGATCCAAGCCGACCAGTAAAGACTGGCAGCGCACAGTTTGTGAGGGAGTTACGGAGCCGTACATTCCCAAGGTAACAATGAAAAGCCAGTTGTCTTTGGTTGCAAGGATTTTTGTTTCATCTCACAACCACAAGCTCTAGACCAGTTTTAATTTCTGGAGTCTATATGTTGCCTCAGTATTTAACTGTACATTGGACTATTGTTTGTTGGTTTCTCTAAAGCCTTTATTATTGGGCATAATTGTTGTTTCAACCGGAAGTATTGTGACTCACCTACGATTCTGTGTGTTAGTGCGGATGAGATCCTTCTCAAGCCGACTGGGGCGCAGCTGACCGTGGAGTTTCTGGAGGAGCACTCCTTTAGCGTCCCCGTCATGGTCCTGAGGAGGGACGGACTGGGAATGAGCCTGCCCCCATCATCTTTTTCTGTCACTGATGTGGAGCACTACATTGGTAAAAATCCCTCCCCCTATTGAAAGTAATAGCTTCATTTGTAATCAATCATGCAATGTCAATGCATTAGTAAAGGAGGGATGTAAGTCAACAAAAAAAATAGTACAAGCAAGCTTGCTTTTGTAAATCACAAAATGATTTATTCTCTTCCTTCAGGCCTCTCGCACCTGAATGCTCAACACTTGTTTACATTTTGATAGACGTATAACCTTGCTCAGATTTGATTGATTTTTATTTTGATTTGATCTGGGAGTGAAAACTGTTTCAAGTTATTTGGTAAAAATTCAGAAAAGCACCATATACCATACCTCTTCTTTAATACGACTATACGATTATTCCGTTTTACTGTAGATGAATACAACCAGGCTGTGATATTGTCACACTGACACTTTCTTTTCTGTAGCGCACACTTCTCTCCAGTCAGTGAGTCATTGTGTTAAAACATAAAGCATATGCTCAGACTCATTCTTAGATTAATAAGTGGAGCAAAGTTTTTTTTAAAGGAACTGCAAGAAAAACTGAACTGTGGCTTCTCTGTAGCTTTACACTCCTAGTCAGACAGAATGAAATGGTAAACTATGACATTCCAAAATAACAATTTGTAGGGTGCAGTAAGAAAGTCCAGAGGAAAATGCTCGGTAGTCCTTGGGATGGTTTTTATATGCACAGGTTTAACTTTTCCAGCGGGAAAACCCCTTGAGTGGTGGCTCATGCTTCTTTTGGGTGTGTTTACAGGTGGTGACAAGGAGATTGACGTAATTGACGTTTGCCGCCAAGCTGACCTAAAGATGAGACTTGGGGATTTCGTTGAGTACTACAACAGCCCCAACAGAGACAAAGTGCTCAATGTGATAAGTCTTGAGTTCTCAGAAACCAAGTATGTCCATATATATGTCTTACAAACTAAATCTTTGATTCTGTTTAATAATTTGATTCTTGTTTATTGGCTTCACTCTTGTTTGTAGTTGCATTGTAAGGTTTGCTATATGCATTAAAGATTACCTTTAAATGAAATGAATAACTGTGGCTCACATTTTCTCCCTAAGGTTGTCTAACCTTGTGGAAACCCCAAAGATAGTAAGGAAGTTGTCCTGGGTGGAAAACTTGTGGCCAGAGGAGTCTGTGTTTGAGAGGCCCAATGTACAGAAGTACTGCTTGATGGGTGTGAAGGACAGTTACACAGACTTCCACATTGACTTTGGTGGGACCTCTGTGTGGTATCATGTTTTACGAGTACGTAAGCCAGCCGCATCAACAAAACCAACAACAATACAATATCTGTATACACATATACACACACACTTTTTTCAGTTGAATAGTGATAAAGAATAAAAAAAGGTAAAAATGATGGAATGGTTTCTGTCAGGGTGAGAAGCTCTTCTACCTGATCCGTCCCACCCCTGCCAACTTGGCCCTGTTTGAGCGCTGGAGCTCTTCGTCCAATCAGAATGAGATGTTTTTTGGTGATCAGGTGGACATGTGCTACAAGTGCTCTGTCAAGCAGGGAAACACACTCTTCATCCCAACAGGTATCTTGCACTTCTTTAATTGTGACTGAAGATGTCAAGTCTTTCCATGCTTAAAAGCAATGCTGATTGTGAGTCTATTATAGACTCATTATATTAGATAAGCCAGAATTAAACAGTCATAGGTGTGCCTCACACATGGCCTTCTCCATTATATCCTCCTCAGGGTGGATCCATGCTGTCCTCACACCTGTTGACTGCCTAGCCTTTGGGGGCAATTTCCTTCACAGCCTCAATATTGACATGCAGCTTCGGTAGGTTGAGTTTTTCAGTGTGATTAAGTTGACTAAAGCTCATTAATGGATGTCTATAAGCTCAATTGGTTTTGTGTTTTCACTTGTAAGTGCTTATGAAATCGAGAAAAGGCTGAGCACAGCAGACTTGTTCAGATTCCCCAACTTTGAGACCGTGTGCTGGTACGTTGGCAAACATCTTCTGGATACATTCAGAGGTAAGAGTTGTTATTTGAGATTTTATGTCTGTTGTGGGGTTTGTGGATTTTTTCAAGTGGTCTTTGTCTTCTATGGCCACAGACTCATTAAACACATTAGGAATTCATTGTCTTATTCGTAAATATGTTCATACTCTGCAGGTTTGAGAGAGAACAGACGTCATCCTGCTAGTTATCTGGTTCATGGAGCCAAGTCTTTGAACAACGCCTTCCGTACCTGGACACGTAAAGAGGTAGTGTCCCTTGCAAAAACACAGAGCATCTTAATTAGAGGAATATATGGATTTATTTAATTTAAAGTGCTTGTGAGGTATACGGTGCAACTTATGTTCATAAATTACTGTACTTTAAGCAAGTATATGCGTTTCTCCTCAGTCACTGGGTGAGCATGAAGATGAAATCCCAGAGACCATAAAAACACAACAGCTGGTTAAAGACTTGGCAAAAGAGATTCGACTGGTTGAGGTGAGTGAGCACCACATGATGTCAGTTACAGCTGACAGACACACAACACACGGCGGAACCAGTTAATAATTGTGACCGCCGCTAGTGTAGTGGAAAGCTACACTACACGAAAGCTACTTGAAGACAAACTGTAACAAGCTAAGTTACAAAAAAATGGCAGAAGTAGTTTACTACATGCAAAGCTACTTTAGTATTTACTAGGGGTGGGACTTCATTAAAAAAATTAATCTTTGTAATGAATTAATCTTAATTAATCTCAACTACTAACTACATTACCGTATTTGCCCCAAAAGTAACATATTTTATATAAATGTGTAAAGAGTTCATCAAATACTAATAGACACAGACGTCACTTCAATAATTAAACTCATTTAATGGCTGAAATAAATGTCAAAACTGCATTTCATAAAAAAAAAAAAAATAAACTGCATTTCAAAATAGTAAACAAAGGTAAAAAAATGTAAGGTCCCTGACCAATATTGCAGAGACTAAAGTTTAAGTGCCATTTTACTTTAAGCTGTTACCTCTTGAACATACAGACAAGAAAATCAACACAAACCCACTTTGAGAGTGCATTCGTCATTGTTTCTGCCGTTGACCTGCTAATTTTCTTCTGAAAGACCGCCATTTGGTTTAGTTTACACTGCTGACCAGAACTGTTACCTCGAGCTCCAGCAGTTTCAGTGATCGCGGTGACATGCTTCGCGTTTAAATGGTATTTCAAAGTTGACGAGCTTCTATGATAGGCGAACTCTTTCCCACATAGTTTGCAGTAAACAATGCCTTTGTCAACACTTCCATCTAGTCGCTTTTTGAATAAAAATGTACCGTCCAACACACCCACCACGCTTTCAGGGTCCATGGATGCACCAGAACTGTGTACATCAGTATAATTGGCGTACCACAACACCATGCACTGACAAACGTTCCGGGTAAGTAAACTGCGATAAAATGCGTTAATATTTTTAATGCGTTAAATTGTTTGTAATTAATTAATCGTAATTAACGCATTAATGTCCCACCCCTAGTATTTACAAATAAGGCCTATAAATAAATGATGTGGTCCAACCCTCTGCTAAGATTGTATTAGTGAGTAAACTAACAGGTCTCTCCAATAGACATAAATTAGTAACTAACTAAAATAGGTAATTATACTTTTATATAGGTAAAATATCACATTATTGCAAAGAACTGTTCCATGCATGGCCTAGATGGAGGACTTTCTGCTGTGAGCTGATGCTCTGAAAATGTAGCTTATGGAAAAGCTAACACACTACAAGGCCATAAAAATAGCTGAACAAATGAAAAACTGTCAGATGCAAAAAATAGCTGAACTACAACCACATTACTCAGAAATGCAGTTACTGTAAAACTGGGGACAAACCTGTAAGACTTGCGGTTCAAAAGATGTTGAGTATTAATAGACATTATTTCCTTTGGATGGAGCTTACAGCAATGTGCAGCAGTCATAGGTACATCTAGTTATTGTAGTATGGCTGTGGAGAATAGAGTATTTGGTTGTAGCACGGTAGGGATAGATTGTAAATGCTGTGTAAAAAGCTCCTGAGGGGCAGCACAGAGTGGTGCAGGGAATTGTGTCATTTACATAGAGACGGACTCTCCACTTGACTTGTAAACAGAAGGGTTGAATTGTGGAAGTCATTAACCCTATATACTGGTGTAAGATTTGTTATGCATTTGTAGTTTTCTGTGTCACAACATGTTTGGGTGTGTGCCTCTGTAGGATATCTTCCAGCAGAACCTGGGTCGTGGTGGAGCCCCGTTCCCTGGTGGGCCGGGTTTCCAGTCACCTCATCCCAAAACTCAGGTGTCCTCCCCTTTGAACTCGGGACGGCCCCCAGGTAAAAAGAGGGGCCCCAAACCCAAAGACTTGGCCATAGGAGGAGGTGTGAGTTCCCCCAGCCCCAAGAAGAAGAGCCTGAAGAAGGAGATCAAGACAGAGGCAGGAGAGCTGGACCTGCTGGAGATTCACACCAAACACACCCTCAAGAAGTTTCAGCCCGGCAACAAAGCCAAAAGCAAGAGCAAGGTCAGCCTCTACCAGTCAAATTCTTATTGCTTTGCTTGTAGCGTCAAATGGCTTTGGGACTACAGTCATGTGCTTCAGATATTAAAAGAAAGGTTCGGCATAAATCAATCTACATCCCTGTTGCTTGAGTTGACCAAGTGCAGTCCGTAGGAAGTGGAACGAGAAAATTCAAAGTAGACAGAATTTGCAAACAGTCATTGAAAGTGGCACAGGAAACTGAAACTGGATTTTTCTTAGCCTTCAGCAGTGAGCGTTCACCTCTGTTTCAGAGTCTCTGCAGCAGAGACTCTGATTATGAGTCTGGTTATAAGTGCTCAGTACAGTTGATATTATTCCCAGGCTATTTTCCTGCCAGACAGTTTGCCAGGAAAAAGGTTAAGCAAACAGTGTCGAAACACTGACCTCTGCTCCAGTTTAATGTTTTTCCTCAGTCATTCATGGCTGTACTCAAGCGCCTACTACCTAATTGGTGCATTTCTGTCTGTGATTACACTATCTTGTGAGGATGTGTACAATTAAAATGTGGGTTAGTTGCTCTCTCTTTAGGTAAAGTGAAGGCTTACATTTCTAGAGCTAATGGTGTAGGTTTAGTAGAGGATGTAGGCTAGAGCAAAGAGGTGGAGAGAGTAGACACCTTCAATGTGATAAATACATCCATGATAATTGTTTGAAATAAAGGATTTTAAAAAATGTGTAGATAATTACTGTATTCATTATGTTTTGTTTTCATTTGATTGATTGGTTGATTGATTGATTGACTGAATCTTTGCAGTTGGAGTTACCCTCAGCCTGTCTGGATGACTTTGAGGGAAAACTGAACAAGAGCAAGCTGAAGCTGGTGCTGACCAATGGCAAAATACAAGGGTAAGTTACTGCTGCCCTGAGTCCATGGTGCTCATCCCTAGTCATTTGTAGTGTGGTGTCACCATATCAGCCTCGCTGTCCCATCTTGCCCTCTTGCACTTTGATTCTTGGTTGGCTCTGACTGTCTCTGCTTCTGGGTCACAGGAAGAAGGGAGGCCGTGCGGCGAGCTCCAACGGAGATGGACGTGTCTCCCAGTTCCAGCCGCTGCTACCCAGCTCTGCTCTGTCTGACCTGGACTCAGAGGATGAGCTGCAGATAGACGAGTCACCGCCCCCTCGTCGCAGGGGCCCCCCAAACAAAAAGAAACTAGCGGGTGAGGTCCTGCATCCAGCATCTTGTGTGCCCTTAAGTGGGTTTGCTGTGAGAACTGCTCATGTAACTAAAATGTCTAGAATTCTCCTTTTCTTCAACTCCTGAATTCATGTGAAGTGTATTTCAAACCATTTTCTACCAGTTTTCAGTTTTGCGAAGAGGGGAAGTAAAGTACAGCAGGCCCTATCATTTTGATAGTGTGCAAAATACTTCTTACTCTCTATTATGTCAGGAGTGAAATGTCATGTCATTAAATTGCCTGTAGTATTACACATTAACATGGCTCTCTGGGGAAAAAAGTTTCATCACACCTAATTGGAAGCTTTGGCCATGATCTAAACATTGAAGATGATTCTTCTTAGACCAGTATGAAACCAGTGTGCCTGAGTCTGTGTTGCTATGTGTATGTCTGCTCTGTAAGCTACTGGACACCTTAATTTCCTTCTGGATAAAAATGTATATACATACATATACATATACATATACATATACATATATACACACACACAGAGGAAAGAAGGGGATTTTATGTGTAAGGTTGAAGTTGTGGATGTTAAAGTGGCCCAAACATGCTATAGACACCAGATGTTACTGTACTTTTGGCATGAATTGACATGCAGTCCCCTGGGAAATTAGAATTGTAAACTATTTGAACTCTTTGTTTTTACTGACTGGCTGCTCGGCAGCTGTAGGACTTCCCAGGAAACTGCCGCGGGCCAAGCCTTGCTCAGATCCTCACCGCGTCCGAGAGCCAGGAGAGGTGGACTTTGATATCGAGGTTAGTCTGAAGCCTGTTTAAACCTCTCCTTTCATTCTAACCGTGTCTGCCATGTCCTCCAGCTGTGGAATATTGCCAGTCAATAATGTAATCCTTACTGTGCTCCTTACTGTGTGAAGGAGGACTACACCACAGACGAGGAGACGCTAACCATGGAGGCAATGAAGGGTGGAGCGGGGGGAATCCTGGACCTCCTCAAGGCCAGCAAACAGGTGGCGGGACTGGACTCTGGGCTCAGGTACTCATGCTAGTCACACACACAGTGTCCAACATCGCAATCTCAATGAGTTTGACATCATAGGAACATGATTTATAGAGCAGCAACAAAAAATGATTGGAGCATTACAAGTGTAGCTCCAAATTCCACTGAGAGCTTTACAAAGTCAGTAGTAGCACATGTAAATGCATGTACAATATTTGCTAAATAAAACTCTCAGTATTAGATATTTGTAACTCTTTTTTTGCAGTGAGGAGGCTCCCGCCTCTCCCAGCACACGAGATGCCATCCAGGGCATGCTGTCTATGGCCAACCCTCCCTCCTCTTCCTCCTCCTCGTCGTCCTCCTCCTCTCCCTTGTCAGTGTCTGGCGGAGCCTCTGAGGGGCAGCTGAAGGAGAGAGGTCGGGCCACCTGGGTGGGGGGAAGCTCCAAGAAGAACGACAAGAAGGCTGTAGTCCAGCGGCCAGGAAAACGGCCAATCAAGCGGCCTGCCCGCCACCTCAGCGATGATGACAGCCCTGACGAGCAGGAGACTCTGGGAACCTGCTTCAAGGACTCCGAATATGGTGAGAGCTCACAGCAGGAGGCACGTATGGAAATGTTTGGGGGGGACAATGTTCAACCTCCCTGACCTGGCAAATGTACTTTTTTACACTTTACTAGTAATATTTATGCCAGTGGGTGGTTTTTACATTATGCACCAAACTGTTTTTTTCCCCAGTGTACCCCTCCCTCGAGTCTGATGAGGAAGACCACGCATCAAAAGCAAAGATGAAAAGGAAGAGGAATTGGGACGATACGCCCTGGAGTCCTAAAGGTATCATCCCTTACTCACTTTGTCTCAGTGGAGGAGCAAATGTCGTCTACTGACAATGATGTAGTGCTGCAGTTGTGAAGGGATATTCCCAGAAGGGTTTTTGTCGTCTTCTTATGTGACCTGCTTACTAATGTGTGTTTTTGTCTGTATCCTTACACAGCCCGCGTGACCCCCACACTGCCCAAGCAGGAGAGGCCAGTTCGGGAGGGAGTGAGGGTGGCATCTGTAGAGACTGGGCTGGCTGCCGCTGCTGCCAAGCTGGCGCAACAGGTGAGGGAGATGATACATGGTCACCAGGCTGAGACTGAATCTGCAGTTGGGCACAAAAAGCCATGGTGGAAGTGACTTACTGACTATTGAGCCTTTTATTTATGCTTTGACCCCTAAAGGAACATCAGAAGACCACTAAGAGGAAATACACCAAAAAGCGCCCCTCAGCTCCGCCAGCACCTCTGCCCCAGGCTGAGCTTGCGCCCCCATCACCCCTCATGCCTAGTGAGCCACCAGCCGAGGTCGTGCAGGAGGAGCGTAGGCTAGAGGCGTACTCAGCCAGTCTCCTGGACCACGAGTACACAGCAGGCCCTGGTCCCTTTGGACCCGGAGGCCCGAGAGGCAGCGCTGCCATGGCTCCAGGCGTCTTCCTCACGTCCAGAAGGCCCTCGCTCTCCCCACAGAACAGCAGCAGCTATTCCCCCTCTGCCCCGTCCCCTGCTGGTCAGAGCAGCCCCGGGGCCGCTGGAGGCGGACAAGGTAAGGAGGGGACCGAAACGTTGAATTACAACATATAATGCATGAACTTACACCTGGGAAGTTGTCCTCATTTGTGTCCTCTGCTTACAGGGAAACGTCCAAAGAAAGGACTCGCCACAGCCAAGCAGAGGCTGGGGAAAATCCTGAAAATCCACCGGAACGGCAAACTGCTCCTGTGAGAGAGGCCGCAAGAAATCAAACAAGAACATTGGAAGATGTGAGGCTGAGAGGCGCAGGAAAGGCCAAAAGGAGGACAGAGAGATTACAAAATGGGAGAATGAAGTGAACCAGTGATGCCCAGGTCCACTGCAGCTTTGGTGAACAAAAAAACAAAAATGTCCATGATTTTGCCCTCAAGGAGACTCTTGATTTTCAAAGGTTGGAATAGGACACTGCTAGCTGATCAGAGCGTCACTGGCATGAAGCATGAGACTGAGTGACTGATGTCCCGAGTTTGTACATTTCCATGTCATCCATGCCTCATTTTTTTTCAAATTTTCCACTGATTGCATTTTTTTTATCATGACACAACCCATTTGTTTTTGATAAGGGGTTTGGGGGGTGTATTTAAGGTAGGTCAGGTGTTAGATGGGTTCAGTTGTCTTTCATGACTGAGTCCATATGCTGAAAAGCTGTTACGTAACAATTTTATATGAAGTTGAGGATGCATGATTCAAGTCAGCTAGAACTTCTGTGTGTGTGCGCACGCACGGCTAGTGCAGAAGGCTTTCACCCTAGCTACTTTTAACACTTCTTGTGTTTTTATATGTGGAACAGTTATAGCACACATTGAAGGATGAGGGACTTCAGTGCTCACAAGGGAAATAAGCATCAGTGTTTCAACAATAAGAGACTGACTTGCTTGTAAAGGAAACTGTCTTTTAATCTAATCTTGATTCCTCCTTAACCACCCTCCACCCCACCTCACTCCTGTTTGTACAGTTAAATTTTTTGTGTAGCATTGTCATTGCAATGACCTAGTGTGTCAAGTGTACATGTTGCTGTTTTTTTTTTTTTTTAACTTACACATGACCTCTCTCCCTCATATGAATCCTCTTCCCTTCTGTTTTTACTGTTATTCTTTTTTTGAATTCAGTTGTATTATAATGTCAAAAGTGTTTCCCTCATAGACCCAAGTAACTGTAGATATCCAAACCTGTGTACTAAATCAGCTTTGCCAGCTTGTTTATTAATGTTGCAATGCAGTCTTTTTAACTCATTCAAGAATGTGTGTGTTTCTAGGTGTCTATTTTTTTTAGTTGTCCAGTCACCCAGGATAGGCAGTAAGGTGCTCATGTGAGGGGACTGGCTCCAGATCTTTCCTGCCTTGATGAAATTGTGTACTCTGCAAAGCTTGATTTACTCAGTGTACTGAAGTACAAGTAAATAATGGAGATGTTCTTCAGGTTTGGAATGGCAGTGCTTTAGATGGAGAACGTTAATGGTTAAGATAAGGGGTGTTCATAAATTTCATTGTATATAACTGTTGTAATTTTGTTTTCATAGTTAAAGTCTTTGTTGCATCACAAACTTTCTTGGTAACATGAATTCTGTAAAAAAAACATACATAACTGTTTGGGAAATGTAAGAAATAGTTGTTTAGTTGTTATTATTTGTATGTGGTAATTATTATTTTTAGTTGGTCTTGTTTATTAGTATTATTGTAACAATGAAGTTAATGTATTCAAAAGCTCAGTCCTTTGCTACTGTTCATTTTGCTATATTTTCTTTTAGTAATTAATATGAATAACTGTTGTCAAAATATTTGTTGGGTATTTTTTTAAAGATATTTGGTCCAGAAAGCTTAGATAAAGTAACATTTCTAAACAAAATAATTCATGATTTTTGCTTTACCATCATGCTTTGATTGAAATGCTTTTACAAAAAAGAACCCATATCCTTCAAGATTTTTTTTTCTCCCATTTGTTGAAGTCAAAAATCCTTCTCTCACAGATATGAATGTAATGATGTCAATCACAGACCACCACTTAACTTTCAAATGTTCTTTTTCGGGGGGTGGGTCGAGGGTGGGCGTGGGGGGCAAGGAGATGTTTGTGTGTGGGGGGAGCATATTTATTATTGTTGCTGTGTCAAGCGATAGATCTTATATGTTATAGGGCAGGGAAATAAGTGACTTTCAGCTTTACTTAGATGTACACCCTTGTTTCAGTTACCATGGTAATAGTAAAGCATATTTCTTTTCAAGACATATAACCTATGGGTTATTTATTTGACTGCCCTCCGGCTTTAAATTTAGGTGTAGATGAAAGTTTCAACAAAATTGATCTGGGCCCATATTTAGAATGGCATTGGCAATTGAAGTGATCACGCTTGGCTAGTTACCATTCAGAGAAGTGTTGGTACTGGTGACTATCCGTAACGAAAAGGATTTTGGGGATCCGTAAAAGATGTTGTTTGTCAAGTTTGTCAGTTTTTATTTTCCATATTTGTCACTGTTTTTCAGGCCTGTGAACCACTGTACTTATGGGTACTTATGGGGCAGACTTATGATACTTCAACATTGCCATCATCCACTCTACATTTAACCTCCCACCCTCAACAAATGGTTATGATCAATGAGCGACATTCACATCTAGAATCACAAAACTGTTTTCAACTCTGAACTGCCCGTTACTACAGTGTAGCATAGTCATTTATCATCTACCAAAATGTTTTTAACACCATGCTTTTCTTTGACTCCTTTCTATTTGTAAATAACTTAGAATTCTTTCCCACATTCTTTTCAGGTCTCATTGTCATGCATTTGATAATTTCTGTGCTCCACATTTTTGTTTGTTAATATAAATTAGTGTGGTTCACACAATTCCTCTCAGGGTTTATTTTATATTGATTATGAATTTGTTGTCACTACATTCATGAGCACCCACAAATGTCACTCGGTTCACTCCAATTCTGCTTTGGCATATCAGTCATAAAGAGTGTCACCATCCCCTGATTTTCAGACCTGAATGGATTTTTCAATTACACTCAATTAAAGCATATTTTTTAAAGTTACTGCATTGTTGCTGTTTCTATCTTGAACAAAATATGCACTGTATCACTCACATTAAATGTTTTGGAAGAGCTTGAGTTCACACTGCATGCATCTGTATAGCAGACTATGTACTATTGCATATTTTTTTGAAAACAGACAAATACTTATGGTTTTATGGAAATTTATGGTTATGGGATTTGGTAGGCACTTTTATCAGCATCCACGGCCGTGTGGCAAAAATGTAAACCAAACACTGACAGCTGTGAGGATTAAATATGTGAAGTGATCCTTCAGATCCACCAGATATCAGATTCCATGAAAATAGGACAGCATCATATGGTAGGGGCATAAAGGGCCAGTCTGATGAGTCAGGGATGGGTCCAAGACCACATACTGTATGTCAAGATTGAGACCAAGACACCAGGACTATTGTTTTTTAAATGCTGTTAAGATGTTTGAGATGCTTCCTGTTTCTGACCAAGGGTCGAGACCATAAAAAAGTTTCAGTGACCAGTTTATTTTGACAATATGCACATAAAAAATATGTGTTGTTGGGGTAAAGTCTCACTTTTAAATGAACAAATCTGTCCATTGTAGGCCGAAAGTCAAGATCAAACATTTGTTTTCTTTCAGTTCTCAGACAAGACTGAGCAAACAAAAAATGGTTTTGAGACAGATCCAAAAGACCGTACTCAAGTACCACAACATTGATTCAATTTCTCCCCATCACTTCTGTGTACGTTGAATGCACAAGGGAAGGAAAGATCTCAGCCTATCCATTGACATATTGATAATCTGACACTAAAAATGCTCATGAAATGCTGGTAAATGTAGATAACAGAACCCACTTTTCTTACCAGCCTGTACAGTCACCCAGCCTTAGCCCTGTCAGTATGTGTGTCAACCAAGCTATCTTCTAAGTGCTGCCTCCCAAAAAGTACAGTACAGAAAAGAACACGAAGAATGACAAATTGGTAAAATATCAGCAGGATCCAACATGGGTTTCTATCTCTGTCATCTACATCTGCGCCATCTGTTCAATTTTCTAGTACAGTGCAACGCCTCCTCTCATTGTTCTGGTACCAAAGATATAAACCAACTGCCAACTGCCTTCCTGACTACTAACAGGTTACTTAAACATTTTATATCATGGACAAAAGTCCAAGAGACACTGCTTTTGTCCTTTCTAAGGTGACAGATGACCACTTCTCCAGGCTCTGTAGTTTACCTTGGTTGTAGTTAAAGATGCGATCTTTTGCAAGCCCACTCTCACCTGGCCAATGCTGACTGCACTATAATGATAAGGTTCTTTAATTTCTTCATCGTCTTTGACATGATCCAGCCCATACACCACTGCATAAGAAACTGATAAAGATGCAAGTCTATCTCCATGACCTCCAGCATTATTGACTGTGGACAAACCATAGTTTGAGTGACGCCTGTCAAATCCTTATAGGGTAGGTGCTGAAATGGCAATGGAGTTGCAGTGAACTTGAGCTCCTTGTTAAAAATTAATTTCTCTTTGTACACATTATACTTTACTAGCACTGAAGCAACCGCAGACTATCACATTTCCTCTACTGTTCAAGTATCAGACAGTTGTCCAGCATCTTCTCATTTCTTCTGTTACTTTTTGTATTTCCCATAATCCACAAAATAGTTTTATTTTATTTTATTTTTCATTCACTGGTCAGTGTTAGATATGGCTTTTTCCTGAAAGCTGACAAGAAGGCTGTCGCTGCAAAGGCTCCAGAATCTGGTGTTGTGAGTTGTCTCTCTAATTTTCACCCAAATTATTTCATTCCTTATTATTTTTTTTTTTTTTATTATAGTGATTCAGACTATTACAGAGTGATGGAACAACTGAGTTAAAGGGGACACAGAATGTAAAACAATTTTTACCTTGGTTATGTTGAATTAGGAAAGATTGTAAATAGCCACCACGAACATGAAACATGGTTGTGTCCTTGAACTTGCCACTAAATATGGGTGAATTAGAACAAAGCCTGCCAGTGAAATGACATCACAAATCGACTGTAATTCAGTTGTAGTTGGTCCAAAGAGAGCACCATACAGCCAGATCGAACCATTCAATACCCAGCCAAAAGAGGTTGTAGTTGGGCTTTTAAAATCGTAAAAGTTTATTTCTGATTAAAGTATTTCTGTTCAAAGTGGAATACCTGCTATATTAACATCAAAGTACAAGGTACACTCCATTCATCCATTCAATGTCCCTTTTAAAACATTCTGATAATCTATCTATTATGTACTGTATATTTGTAGGCCACACATATGGAAGAATGCTGTTTGTTGACTTCATCTCAGCATTCAACACAGTCATCCCCTCCAAATTAATCACAAAACTTGAGGATCTTGAAATCAATAACTCCCTTTGCAACTGGATCATGGAGTTTCTGACCAACAGACCTAGGGCCATGTTAGTTTAGGCTACAACAGCTCCACCTCCATCACACTCAACACTGGTGCACCAGAGGGCTGTGTTCTGAGCCCGTTCCTCTACTCCCTCTTTAGACATGACTGCAGGCCTATGTATGGATCCCACTCTATCATAAAGTTTGCAGATGACACCACGGTGATTGGACTCATCAGTGGTAATGATGAGTCTGACTACAGGGCGGAGGTAAAGCACTTAGCTGCATGGTGCGTTGGCAATAACCTGCTCCTGAACACCAGCAAAACCAAGGAGCTCATTGTGGACTTCAGGAGAGAGAAGGGAAAACTCATGACCCCATCCATATCAATGGCATGGCAGTTAAACGTGTATCCAGCTTCAAATTCCTGGGGACCCACATCTCAGAGAACCTGTCCTGGTCAACCAACACCTCCAGCCTGGTCAAGAAGGCCCACCAGTGCCTCTTCTTCATAAGAACACTGAAGAAGAACCACCTGTCTGCTGACATCCTGGGTAACTTCTACCGCTGTGCGATAGAGAGCATCCTGACCAACTATGTCACGGTCTGGTATGGGAATTGCTCTGTCGTTGACTGCAAGTCACTGCAGCAGGTGGCGAAAATCGCCCAGTGCATCACAGGAACTCCACTCCCTGCTATTGAGGACATCCACAAGAAGAGATGTCTACGCCAGGCGTGCAGCATTCTCGGGGACTCCTCTTATCCAGCCACCAGATTCTTTCAGCTTCTCCCTTCCAGAAGGCGCTTCAGGAGCCTTCAGACTAAAACCAGCAGGTTCAGGAACAGCTTTTCCCCCACGACTGTCACCCTACTGATCTCTGTTTCCTGCTGAACCTTCCTATTCACGCTACACCTTGGAATAATCTGTTCACAGCGCTTCTCTTCACTACTATATATACAACCATAGCACATTGCCTACCTTCTACTGCACATCTGTACATGTGTTTATACATCTGTATATACATATATTAATATATCTACACACCTGTATATTTGTCCATATTACATCTGTATATCTGTACATCTGTATGTTTACCTATGTATAGTAGTATAGAACATTTGTATATTAGCATACTTCATCTGCACATTGCTCTTTTTGTAAATCAATACTAATTTATACCAATCTTTTACACTGCCCTATCTGTAAATAACTACTCCCTTAACTTATTTGTACATAATCTGCACATAACTATTCCCACCATAATTTATTTGTGCATAATCTGCACATATTTATTCCCACTTTTACACTGCCTTTATCTGTACATAACTGCTCTTAACTGTATATACTGCTCATACTGTACATATTGCACTTTCTGCTATTTCCACTTCTGATTAGATGCTAAAATGTAACTTAGTTACTCTGTATTCATACATGTGTACTGACAATAAATTTGAATCTAATCTAATCTGTAGCCTATGTATGACAAGCACCTGCCAAGAACGAATAAAACTATGTAGGCTTGTAAGTATACAATTAGGCCATATATGTGTATGTGTCTGTTAGAACTATCTAGATCTTATTCAGAGTTTTGGTCAAATTACTTGGAACAGACACTCCAAATAATTTAATTTAGCCAAACTGAGGAGGTCAGTGTCAGCATTGAGGATGCGGGGGCGCCCTATCCATTTTTCAACCAACGAGGATATGTGCTTTCTCTCGCGAGACTTAAGCATACTCTACTCGCTGCTGTAAAATGGAGAAGTTATATTGAGACGCATACAAGGTAAGAGATTAATTTTATCCCAGTCAGTGAACTTGCGACGTTCAAGCAGAGCGATTAAACAGAACAGTTAAGGGAAACGATAGCGCTGAAATTTAGAATTTTGGTAAAGCAGAGAGGTAAACGAGTCTTTTCAGGCTGAAGTCCGGACATTCTACTGTATATACCGCCATTTTTAATTTGCGGTCCTAGTCCGACTGAAGAGCATTGTGGTGTGGTGAATGCACGCGCCTTGCGCGCGCGCGCGATTCCTCGTATCTATTTACATTCTGTTTGCAGAAATCCTCATGTGTGTCATTTACAAAGTCATTGTACCTCGTGTTGAAATACGCCCTAGAAGAATGGCATTGGCGTCGTCCATTCTGCTGTCAAATAAGAAACATCTCATAGCGGGTCTCGCCGAGCTAGCTGATGTACATGTGGCCGAGACATGAGAGATGAGGGCTACATAGACATGTAACGTAACATAACGATAGCGAGCAGGCTAACTTGTCCACAGTATTAGCATGTCAACCTCTCTTTCTCTCTATTTAGGTGATAACCTAGTCATTGATAGACCCAAAATGGCATTGTTTATCTGGGTCCGATGAAGTACATGATCTAAACCCACTAGAAAAACCTGATAACGTACTAACGTCAGGCTTGATCTATAAATGAAGAAAAACAACGCAAGGACAGTTTGCTTGTAGAACTTGTAACGTTAGATTAATGTAGGTTAATAATCGCTTCAAATCAAAGTTGGCATGCTAGTTAGGCTGGCAGGACGCCAGAGATCTTAACTGACATACATATATACATACATGCTTATATATATATATATATATATATATATAAAGTTTTGAGACATGAAATTATGACTCATATGAAATGCATAGGTAGCCATTAACTTAGTTGAACACTACATATACTTCAGTAGTTTGTTATGAGATTATGAGATCTATTAGAAATCTGAATAAGCATTGCTGTCGCCTTTAATCGTTTAGTGTGTAATTATGTACTTCCAAAAGTACAGCAAGTCTCAGGCATTGTTTTATGGTAAAAATAGAAAAAGTAATTAGCGTGCAACAACTGCGACTTTTGGTTCTGGCGTTGTCCCCTACGTCTATGCTGCCCTGAAGTAATTAGCTTGTAACGTTAACTGATGACCAAACATGCTGCACCGAATGTCAGTTCACCTGAGTTGTCCTGTACGCTCAGTTTAATGGCAGAAGGTTGCAGGACGGCTGTTTACTGAGTTTTTCATCATCCTCATCCCTGTAGAAGTTGGTATAGCTAACTAAGTTCTTCAAGAAACCTCAACTATAAAACTTCTAAGCAAATATGCTGAACACAGTAGAATCTAAGAGGAATCTCAGTAAAACATTGAATTGAGAGTTGTGTCGTTGCTGTTTTCTTTTTCTTTTTTCTTTTTTTAGCAGATTTGCTTTTTTGGCGATTTTTATCCTACGAATTTCTCCTGCAGTGTTGTGTCAAGGTCCTTACATATAATTCGATATATTTCAGACTAGTTTGTCTTTTTTTTTTTAACTTGGGTCACCAGTGCCACGTTAAATTGTCTCACGTATTGGTTTGGATAAAGACAATTAAAGAGATTAAACAACTGAAACACATGAATAATTCGCATTTGGTGTTGGTGTATTACAACATCACTTTTTTATCCTAGTAATGTTAACGTATGGGAAAGCTAAAAAAAATATTCGACAGTTTAACATTACTCAAATACGAACTGACTACACAGGTTGTTGCGCACAATTGCAGCAGCAAAACTCCGAAATCCACCAATTCACTCAGTGTCATGCTAGGCCCGTATGGGGGAATGATTCAGCGGGATATTATGCGTTTCACAGCTAGCTAGCCAGCCAACCAACGAACGCATGTCGGAAACCGTAAGTATGAGCATCTTTTCGTCGCTTTCAGTGTGCGAAGTTCGACTGAATTGAACATGGTGTTAGTTATGGTCCTGAGCGAGATATTCATACACAACAGTCAGAGATGGACGTTGTCAATTGTATTTGGTAGTACGTTTAAGGGATTTTGCTTCCAAATAGCTAATGGTAGCTACAGAAGAGTGCCCTGGCTGATGAGAAGGCCTGTTGCAGCCAGCCGCTAGATTAGTCAACAACAGGATATGGAACTGAGTTAAGAAATGGACTGCTGTGGTTGAATGTAGTGGTTTAACGTATGTTCCTAAATGTTCCACCAGGCAATTACCGCACATGTAGGTGAAGTGGCTAACGTTTATTAGTTTGTTTATAATTAGCTTGGAATAGGTGAGATGCTTAAACGTCGCTTGGGTAGTTTAAATCTTGAAATGACCTGCTTCATAAAAAGATTTTGTGTTGACATCTCCCGAGTCATTATCGATTGCAACGTTAGCAGTCTTGATGTGTAGCATTTGCTATATTGCTACCACTGCCGCTAAGTCAGCGCTAGCGAGTTTTATACTTCACAGGTCAACTAGCTTGCTAGAAAGACATTAGCACGTTAACTTTACTGTAATCCTAGTATGAATTCAGTGTATTGTGGCCATCTCGTCAAATATTCAGCATAGGGAGATCATTTATGTATTTTTTTATCTGCGGTAACAGACGCGCCTTAGCGGTAAGTTGTACATTGGTGTTAATTATACATAGATGAGATGGCTTGGGTAGTTAGCTTTGCTAGACCGTTAGGCTAGGTGTAGTGTAATTTTGCTAGCAGGCTAATGAACTGTGTTGACTGCTAACATTAGCAAGTGGTAACCTTAGCACCCGGTTTTCCTCTATTTCTGTACATTTCACTAGTGAATAGCTTGGCAAACAGCTTTTAATGAACCGTTTTTGTAAAAAAAGCATTTGTTAGCTCTATATGTTTGTTGCTGTATGTGTTGTAAAATATGTGCCTAATAGAAAGGAACAAATGTTAGTTTGCTTACTAGCATTTTGTTCTGGACTATGCTTGCTAGCTGGGATTGCTACTGTTTCTGTCCAGCCAGCAATGAAAGCACGTCATTTTAATTTAAATTTTTTGGGTGTATGGTGTACCTAGCTTGCTAACTGACTATTCCCGTTGTAAGATCTGCAGTCAACTAATATGAATTGTTTTGAGGGCTGAATTGTTTTCAATATGAAAGACTCTTTATTCACACTGTTCGTTCGCTTGTTGGTTTTTTATCTGTGGTCACACGGAAGTGGCTAGTTATGTTTTGTATGGTGATATTGTTAGTGTCAGTATTATGCACAATGCCGTGCTCCACACAGACTTGAACGATTGCTTTCTGTTTGCTATTTACAGCATTGGCACAATAGTATCAGACCCCTTTGGGCTATATACCTGAAATGCAGTTACCTCATATGTGTAGGCCTAGGTTAGAGACGGTCAAGAGTTTTTGCATGCTCTAACAGCACAGTGCAATTGCTATACAATGGTGTGTTCAGAAGTGAAAGGTAGCTGTGTTCACGATTCTGTTTTGATTTGACCATTGCTTGGCTGATCTGTTTGCCTCTATCTCTATGTTCAGTTTTGATTCAGTTCCTCTCAAATTTCCTGTCAATACAATAGGCAAATGAGGCAAGGTCTTTTGTAGTTTTAGGGGGTAGCATTGATTAATGACTCTTAATGAAAATTACATTTTGATGAAACATGATATGATTGTCTTTTATTGCATTGTAGCTGTTGCAGTTCCTAATTGCTGTCTTTCATTCTTCTGCTGTCTTCCTTGTATAATCTTTTTAGGTATTGTAAATGAAACATGCTGTTAAGTTGGATTTGCCAAATCATTTACAGTAAGTGCTTTTTTGAAGGAGTTGGCAAATATTTTTTAAGCTAGTGCATGACTGCAATCTTGGAAGCTAATGTCTGTGCTGTCAGTCCTGACTGCATGTAAGCTTTGCATAGCAGAATAAGAAAATGGGGGGGAAAAAGCATTCAGCATTCAGGACTTTTGATGTGGGTTGTTGGCCTGTAGGCCTGTTGATCAGTTGGCTGTCACAGTGAAGTGTTATATTGTTATCTGTGTGAGTAGAGAGTGACCCCTCTCATGCCCCCCCCCCCCATTTTTCAGGAGCAGCGAGTAGAATTTAGTGACCATGAAGGTTGACAGAAGCAAATTAAAGAAGACTCCCACTGAAGCGGTAAGTGTGCCCAGGCCTTTGATCTGTCTAATCCAGCAAGTGCATTGGTGTGTGTGTGCTCTAGCTGTTGCAACTCCGCAAAGTTTTGCGTATCCTGACTCTCCTCTACTCCTCTGCTCCCCCTCTCAGCCTGCCGACTGCAGGACGCTGATTGAGAGGCTGAAAGGATGCAGCGACGAGCAGCTGCTCCTGGAGCTGCAGCAGATCAAGACCTGGAACATCGGCAAGGTGAGTGTGCCAGCCCCGGTGTTTGGGTGATTCACTGGCGCTCACGTGGCCTCTGGTTTCCCTGACCACCCTCAGCGTACTTCACACCTGTGTCAACAGGATATCACTGTCACACAGATGCACGTTTCCTCTGACACTCTCTCTCTCTCTCTTCCTCCCTCACTCTCCCTCCCTTCTTATTCAGTGTGAGCTATACCACTGGGTGGACCTGCTTGACCGATTCGATGGGATCCTGTGCGACGCCGGACAGACCGTTGAGAACATGTCCTGGATGCTGGTGTGCGATCGGCCGGACAACAGTCAGCTCAAAGCCCTGTTGTTGGCTGTACTGAATTTCACAGCCTTGCTGATTGAGTACAGTTTTTCAAGGCACTTGTACAGTTCCATAGAGGTATCTCACTGAATAAATTTCTTCCTTCTAGATCTAATGGCTGAAGAAATTTTACTTTGTTGATCAACCTCCCCCCCCATGCTGTATTTAAAGGCTAATTGTACGTTCCGTTGTCCCCCCACCCTGTTTTTTGCAGCACCTGACCACCTTGCTAGCCTCCTGTGACATGCAGGTGGTCCTGTCAGTGCTGAACCTGCTGTATGTCTTCAGCAAGCGCTCCAACTACATCACCAGATTAGGCTCCGACAAGAGAACGCCTCTGCTGGCCCGCTTGCAACACCTGGCTGAGGTATGGCAAGCATCTCGGCACTCCGCAAGCACCTGACAGCCTCTCAGCTGGCCTGAAAATATGTTTTACTCTTTGTACACAATCGCTGGCGCTCGTTGATTGCTATCTGAGCTGAGGTTTAAAAAATGCTTCTCGTGCATACATATGTGGCCTAATTGACATGGGTAAACCTGTCCTGAGTACAGTAGCAGGCATTCCTTTCTCTGTCTGTTTTGCATTATGTCTGACTCTGGTCCCTCCCACCTTCTCCTCCTTCCTCTGCAGAGCTGGGGCGGCAAAGAGAACGGCTTTGGCCTGGCAGAGTGCTGCAGAGATCTGCCCATGTCGGTGAGTGTTCACTCCTCAGCTTCTCCGGTAGAGGAGCCGCACTGTTTTTTGCAGGCCCCCTCCCAATAACCCCCTTCTAATTAACAAATAGTGCTGTAGTGCTGCAGGACATTTATTGCTTTGGTCTTCATTGATCTAATTTCTTTGCCTTCTCTGCCGTCTCTTGTGCTCTTGTGCTTTTTTCTTTTTTTCTTTCTCTCTCTCCCTCTCCTCCCTGATTGTGTTGTCTGGGAGCAGAAGTACCCCCCCAGTGCCACGACTCTGCACTTTGAGTTCTATGCTGAGCCCAGCACTGAGGTCAAAGTGGAGCGGAAGGTACAGTCACCCTTCTCTGTTAAACTTCTACTCCCTTGTCTCAGAATTAAGTCAGGACAAACAAGATAAATTATGACTCAAGCTTCCAGATGTAGCATTTGACATCCTAAAGATACAACAAGATAAACAAGAGTTCTATCTTTCTGTTACAGTCGAGCAGCAACACGTTACACTACATTCACATTGAACAACTGGATAAGGTAGGTTCTGTTTTTTCAAGAGTAAACATAGTTAGCATGACATTGCAGGTTTCAGAGGCATTGATTTGCCTGTTCATTTGTGCTTACTCTTATGCTCAGATCTCGGAGAGTCCGTCTGAGATCATGGAGTCGCTGACGGTCATGTACAACATCCCAAAGGACAAGCAGACTTTGCTCTTCACACACATTCGCCTGGCGCACGGCTTCTCCAACCACAAGAAGAGACTGCAGGCCGTCCAGGCTAGACTACACGCCATCTCCATCCTCGGTGAGAGAGGGACTGTGTGTGTCTGTCTGTGTCTGTGTCTGTGTCTGTGTGTGTGTGTGTGTGTGTGTGTGTGTGTGTGTGTGTGTGTGTGTGTGTGTGTGTCAACAGGGAGCTGCAAGGTTCTGACCTAAAAATAAAGGTCTCGTTTGTTTCCATCAATCCAGACACGTACAGCCCGCAATGTATGTGATGCTGAGGTGCATATTTTCCCTCAATGTTATTTTTACAGTGTATTCCAATGCCCTCCAAGAATCTGCCAACAGCATCCTCTACAACGGATTGATAGAGGAACTAGTGGACGTACTGCAGATCACAGACAAACAGCTTGTGGTGAGCAGCATCTTTTGCTTTTATCTATGTTTTGTCAGGTTTTTGTAGTTGTCACATATACAAGCACAACAGTGAAATGTACCCAGATATACCCACATGACTGTGCAGTTGCTTAAGTACTTGAACTGACTGCTTTGTGATAAAATGATTGTTAAAGTGCAAGAGTGCATTGGCTGTGGGTGTGTGTGGGCGGGGGTGGGTGAGGTGAGGAGGGGCATGTCCTCCTCACAGCTACGGGATAAAAACTTTCTCATTCTTGGCCATTATGCATCTTTTCTGTTGCTTTCTTTTCTTTGCATCACTTATTTAACTTGGATGGTCAGAGGCGAGACAGAAATGAATTATGGACATTCCGTTGCCTTAAGGAGTGCAAAAACAAATAATCATCAAGGTGACAGGAAAATCAAGGACCATAGCAGGTCTGCAGGTGTTGCCTATACACCTACACACCTTAGTGTGTTGTTACTTTGTGTTGCATACCTTCAAGGATATTTATCCAGCCTGTAGCTTGTGTGAATCAGATTTCTTGTCAGTGACGCACCTCCCATGTTGCCACCACTCCTCTGATTTGACCTTAGGGTTTGAAATGACATGTTGGTTGTTATAATTGTGCACTGCCGTCCTGACACTTTCTCCTCTGCTTTGTTTCATGTCAGGACATCAAGGCTGCCTCTCTACGCACTTTGACGTCGATAGTTCACCTGGAGCGGACGCCAAAGCTTTCTAACATCATTGACTGCACTGGCACGGCCTCCTACCATGGCTTTCTGCCAGTGCTCGTGCGCAACTGCATACAGGCCATGATTGGTAAGCGGATAGATTTAAAGCAGATGAATCGTACACAGCCACTAGTGTTGTCCTCCTCCTAGTCTTTTTTTTTGCGCGTTAGAGAAAGTGTCCTTAACACTCTTGCAGCAGCTGTTTGTAACGGAGGAGAAATTCAGTTTGGTTGAATGTGTGATATTTGTTAGCTGCATTACCAGTGGGTGTGTTGTGTTTGAACCAATTTATTGGTGCGTTTTCCAGATCCTCTCATGGAGCCGTACCCACACCAGTTTGCCACAGCACTCTTCTCATTCCTCTACCACCTGGCCAGCTACGACGCTGGTGGAGAAGCACTGGTCTCCTGTGGTATGATGGAGGCCCTGCTCAAGGTGAATTCCCTCCCCACCTCCTGCTCTGCTCTCTTCACAGTCGGCCTCTCTGATTTCCTGTCTGCCTGGCTTCCTGCGTTAATGAGCAGAGTGATGCAGACGTGTAGTGGTGTGTGCTCTAGGGAACTGCACCAGTCGTCAGTGCTCAGCCTTAGCTGTGGGCCAGCAGCCTAGATTAGTACAGAGCACACACTCCAGACATATGTGATGTTAGACCGTGGTCGCAGTCTTCATTTGGCTCACTCTTGGTCTGCACATGTCCCACAGGTGATCAAGTTCCTTGGGGACGAACAGGATCAGATTACCTTTGTGACGCGAGCGGTGCGCGTCGTGGACCTAATCACCAACCTGGACATGGCTGCCTTTCAGTCTCACAGCGGCCTTTCCATATTCATCTGCAGACTGGAGGTAGGCCATTGGATCTCCACACACTTGAGAACTCCCCCATTCTCTTTTCTGTGTCATATCTAACTGTGTGTGTGTGTGTGTGTGTGTGTGTGTGTGTGTGTGTGTGTGTGTGTGTGTGTGTGTGTGTGTGTGTGTGTAGCATGAGGTGGACCTGTCCAGGAAGGAGTGCCCGTTTGTCATCAAGCCAAAGATCCAGAGGCCTAGCACGGCAGTGGACACTGAGGACATGGACACAGACATGGACAGTCAGTACCTCCTCCTTTAACTCTTCTCTCAGAGAATATCTTCCAAGATGCTCTCTGTGTTTATCCACATGTCAAGCTTTGTCTCTGGTATTTGTTGTTTCTTGGAGTGCAGATACTGATGTTGGTGTTTGCTGTTTTGTAGTGTCTGAGGTTTTCATGGAGAGCAGCCCTGGACCCTCCACCTCTGCCGGCACCAGAACAGAGGCAGACTCCCGAGCACAGAGCAGCACGGCCTCTACACCTAGAGCAGGTAACCGCACTACCCAGAATGCAGTTCAGTAGGCACACATTCATGGTGGGAATTAGCCTGTATTGGGGATTAATGGGACTTGTAGTCTTACTAGGTGTGCTTTTCTCCCATAGGTGTACAGTGCATCCCGCAGAGGGCGGCTCTGTTGAAGTCCATGTTGAACTTCTTAAAGAAAGCCATTCAGGACCCGGCCTTCTCGGATGGCATCCGTCATGGTGAGCCCTGGCACACATACACAGTGCTGTTCTGAATGCACAGCCTTAATAACACCTAATGTCTTATTAGCAAGTAGCCACTCGTGGCTAATGGGCCAGTTAACTTACAATGTCGGCAACAACTGTCTGTGCCTGTCCCAGTGGTACTGCATACTGATGCCTATTTTCTGCTGACTCTGCGCTGTCTGTCTCTCTTGTCCTGTTCCCAGTAATGGATGGGTCCTTGCCTACCTCACTCAAGCACATCATCAGTAATGCCGAGTATTATGGGCCCTCGCTTTTCCTCCTTGGTGAGTCTATGCTAAATACACACACACACACACAGACACCTGCATGATCTTCACCCCAGAGTTAAATGTTTTAAGATCTGTGGCTGGGAAGCCTGTTAGGGTATGAACCTGGGTGCACATTTGTATCTCAGTCTTTTTCCTTGTTATTTTCTCTCTGTGGTGAGCTTCTCTTAGTAACTGACTTGCGCTCTCTCTCTCTCTCTCTCTCTCTCTCTCTCTCTCTCTCTGTCTCTCAGCTACGGAGGTGGTGACAGTGTTTGTGTTCCAGGAGCCCTCTCTGCTCTCCTCTCTACAGGACAATGGCCTCACTGATGTCATGCTGCACGCGCTGCTCATCAAAGACGTGAGTCTGCAGCTTCCCACTCACACCCTGCCTCTCTCTCCCCCCTCCCCATCCCTCTCTCAAGTGTATCTGCCTGTCTGTCCTCTTTCTTTTCCTCTTTCTTGGTCTGTGTTTTATTTTCATCTGCAACAGCAATGCGTAGGGGATTCCACGTCACATTGCCGGGCAGGTGGCCAAAGCCTAGAGATAGAGTGAGCGAGAGAGGAGAGATGCTTATTTCAATATTTTTGTGTGGCAGAGAAATCAAACTGCACAAATGTGGTGATGGGCAGAATGAGTCTCCTAATAACTCTGGAACTGTTTCCATGGCTGGGCAGCATTTTTGTTTTTGTTGGACAGGACTACCAATAGCTGTCATAAATTTGAAAACATATTTTAGCCATTTGAGAGAATAAATTGACACATTTATGTATTTTTTTTTTTGTGACTGACTTTGGCCTGACAAGCACAAAGAGTTTGATAAATTGACTGCCCTATCTTTTTCTACCTTCTCCCTCTTTCCATTCTGCTCCCATTCACTGTGCCTAGTGGCTGACTTGTTTTAAATGTCACGGCGTGGCAGCCTGTGAGCCGATGGAAATGGATGGATTGTACCTTTTCTATGTTGTAGTGGCAGTGGTTCTAAAGGGATGGTTTGTGCGTTGTCACTCTCAGTCTGCTTCTTTCTTTAGCTGTCTCAAATGAATTGGCTCTTAGTTTTTCATCTCTTTATCTTTTTTCATTTCTGCTTGTGTGTGTGTGTGTGTGTGTGTGTGTGGCTGTCAGTGACTGTTTTTCTCATGGACTCCTGATGTTCGTCTCCTGGAGGCTTCACACAGACCAATGCACTCCTCCTCCGCGACCATTCTCGGAGTCGCTCTGTCGCTCAGCCTCGGTCGCCTCAGCCCTCTGTCTCTCACTCGTTCTCTCTTCTGCCTCCCTCCCCTCTTCTACCGCTCTTTATTTTTGATTTCCCTCCACGCTCTTTTTTTGGTTTTTCTCTTTCTCAGACTCTCTCTCTGTCTCTGCAGGTCCCTGCCACCAGAGAGGTGCTGGGCTCCCTGCCCAACGTCTTCAGCGCCCTGTGCCTCAACGCCCGCGGCCTGCACTCCTTCGTGCAGTGCCAGCCCTTTGAGCGCCTCTTCAAGGTGCTGCTGTCCCCCGACTACCTGCCCGCCATGCGCCGCAGACGCAGCTCCGACCCGCTGGGTGAGCAGCAGCAGGAGTTCAGACAGAGTGAACACACACACACACACACACACACACACACACACACACAGGTAGACAGACAAACACTTAAATGCTCTCATTTGTACTCTACTTGACACATTCTCTAACACACACAGATACACACCACACATACACACACACACACACACACAATCATGGGGGAATGTAACTTGACTTGCTTTTGAGCTTGCCTCATTTAGGCAGTTAGGACTGCACTTTTCTAATGTGGTTCTAATGTGTGTGTATGGGCACTTGTGTGTGTTGAAGGAGACACTGCTTCCAACCTGGGTAGTGCAGTGGACGAGCTAATGAGGCACCAGCCCACTCTGAAGACTGACGCCACAACAGCCATTATTAAGGTTCGCCCAGTCACGTGCTCAAACATGACAAACACGCTCAAGATCAACCATGGTGGTTAGTGTAGCTCGAACGCTAACAATCTCCATCCTCTTCCAACCCCCCCTGCAGTTGCTGGAGGAGATCTGTAACCTGGGCCGAGCCCCCGAGTACATCTGCCAGAAACCCTCCATCCAGAAGGCAGACGGCACGGTGGTGGTGGCCTCCACACGCTCCAACCACGCGGCCGAGGAGGCCTCCAGCGAGGACGAGGAGGAGGAGGAGGCGCTCCACACCTTCAGCCAGCAGCAGGGGGAGCCGGAGAGCAACAGACAGTTAGTTCACATTCCGTCTCGTGGCGTTTGTGTGAACAGGAGCCCTTTGTATGTCGCCCGGTGGAGTAGTCTGTGGTGCAATGGGATAATTGTGTCCCCGGCCCCTGGCCTGTTAATGTGGAAAGTGTTGACCATGTGTTTGTTTGTGTTGCTTTCACAGAGTGGTTGGCACAGAGGAGAGAATCCCCATTCCCCTCATGGATTATATTTTGAATGTGGTGAGTGTTAGGCCAGCGCCCTCAACAGAGGGGACAGCAGGCCCCAAATGCCATTGATTCTCCATGCTTTCCCCAATGGAAACACCTCCAAAAAAGCACCTCTGTGTTAACTGCTCTCTCTCTTTCTCTCTCTCTGTCTGTCTGTGTTTCTTTTGATCCTCTTTTAGATGAAATTTGTTGAGTCCATCCTCAGCAACAACACGACCGATGACCACTGCCAGGAGTTTGTGAACCAGAAGGGCCTGCTACCCCTGGTGTCCATCCTTGGCCTACCGAACCTGCCCATCGACTTCCCCACTTCCCCTGCATGTCAGGCTGTGGCGGGAGTCTGCAAGTCCATACTGGTGAGACGACCTTCAGGAGCTTAAATGTGACTGAACAGCTAAATCAGACCTACCTCCCAGCATTGACAGTTGACTCTTAGGAAGCAAACTTCTAGACACCTGAGTTGGTACAGACACTGACTTAGGGAAGGACAAATCATTACCAGGCCATGGCAGGGCTGTCAGTTCTGTATATGCTGTTCCCACTGACCAGATGCCTTACAAAATGAGTCATGGCTGTGGAAATGGAGCCAAAATTCCAGACCAGCACTGACTACTGGAAATTGCAGTAGTCAAGTCAGCTTTACTGATAATATCCAGACTGTTGATTCTTCACTGTAAACAGTGATATGGTGGTGCCATTTTCTCTGCATCCTCTCCATGCTAAGTGTCCTCTCTGTCCCGGGTGGATCTAACCATCCCTCCCGTGTCTCTCCTCCTCCTGTCCCTGCAGACTCTGTCCCATGAGCCCAAGGTTCTGCAGGAGGGCCTGTGCCAGCTGGACAGCATCCTGACTGCACTGGAGCCTCTGCACCGGCCCATCGAGGTGCCCGGCGGCTCGGTGCTGCTGCGCGAGCTGGCCAACGCCGGCCACGTCACCGACGCCACGCTCTCGGCCCGCGCCACGCCACTCCTGCACGCGCTCACCGCCGCCCACGCCTACATCCTCATGTTCGTCCACACGTGTCGCGTGGGACAGGTGAGTGTGGGGAAGAGGGCCAGAGGGGGTTGAGTGGACAGAAAAGACTTCAAAAACATGTGGTCAGATACAGCCTGTATGAATCGCTGTTGTTCTGTCCAGGCTTTGTGCTCTGTTTAGATATGTGGGCAGAAACACTGCAAAGAATGCTGATGTGAATTCCTTTCTCTCTCGCTCTATCCTCCTCTGCCTTGCTCTTTTGCTCTCTCTCTCTCTCTTTCTTTTTCTCTCTCTTTTTCTCTTTCTCTTTCTATTTCTCTCTCTTGCAGAGTGAAATCAGGGCCATCTCGGTGAATCAGTGGGGCTCCCAGCTTGGCCTGAGTGTGCTGAACAAACTGAGTCAGCTGTACTGCTCACTGGTGTGGGAGAGCACCGTGCTTCTGTCCCTCTGCACGCCCAACAGGTCAGCGCTCGCCTCTGACCACCCCTCACATGCATACATAGACACACACACACACATACATGCACATTCATTTTCGTGTGTGTTTGTACGTAGATGACCTGCTACTACAGTATCAGCTGTTTTGTTTAACCTCACCGCCCCTACCCTTGGTACTAATCCATTCTGCTCTCTCTATATCTCTTTCTTTTCTTCCATCCCTCTCTCTCCTCTCCCCCCTCTCCCCTCTCCTGCTTTCTCCCCTGTAGCCTGCCCCCTGGTTGTGAGTTTGGCCAGGCCGACATGCAGAAACTGGTTCCCAAGGAGGAGAAGCCATCAGGCAGCAGCGCTGCTTCCTCCAGCAGGAGAACTGGTAAAGACAATCAGACTCTGGAGTTGAGCTCTGCACTGAGCGCTAATTAGGAGAGTGGAGGCACTGCTGTCTCCTCATGCACTCCTAGGGTGCCACTGCTTAATTATGTAAGACCTCCAGCATGTGGCCTTACATCTTTTCATTTAAGAGTGCTACAGGAGGAACTCTCAGTAGTGACATAAGGCCCAGGATATTGTCAGAACGGCACATTGTTGCTCCCTGGGCTAGACTATAGGCATGTTGACTTTTTGAAAGCATCAAAATAATAGTATTTAGTATCAAAATAATAAATGTGCATGCCTGGAAATAAAAGGTATCTGATCAGTGAATTTTGTTGTGAAGAAAAAGAAGAAAAAGACATTGCTATCTGTCAGAACAGTGCACTTCGTTTAGTTGTTCAACTGGGTCTAATGTTTGCTTCAGCAGAAGCAGATGCGCTGGGAGTGGACCCCTCAGCTCAAGGGCTGTTGGAGGGCATGGGGCTGGACGGAGACACCCTGGCCCCCATGGAGACGGATGAGCCCACAGCTACTGACCCCAAGGCCAAGTCCAAACTCACTCCGGCCATGGCCACACGCATCAAGCAGATCAAACCTCTGCTCTCAGGTCAGTGGCAGTGTAGCAGTGTGCCTCCATTTTACAAAAGTCCGATTGCTGTTATGCTTGTAGAACTGGAATGGTGTTTATGTTTGACCTGCCAGCATGTTTCTTTTAGGACCGTTTTACTGCAGATAAATAGATATTGGTTGCTCAAGTTGAACCTAGCCTTGCGTCTTCTGGCTTGAGAGTGAATTCCTTTGCCATTCGCCTCACAGCTTCTTCAAGGCTGGGCCGGGCTCTGGCCGAGCTCTTTGGGCTGCTGGTGAAACTGTGTGTGGGCTCGCCCGTGCGTCAGCGCCGTTCACACCACACCACCAGCACGGGCACGGCCCCCACCCCCGCGGCCCGCGCCACCGCCTCCTCCCTCACCAAGCTGCTCACCAAGGGCCTGAGCTGGCAGCCCCCACCCTACACGCCCACGCCGCGCTTCAGGTACGCCAGAAGCCTCCTCTCTCATTCCCCTGGGCCTCTGAGGTCCTCCGTTTTGCTCTTAGCTTTTGGCTTTAGAGGCTTTCCCGAGGCATCTCTTTTTAGTTCAGTCAGTGTTGTGCAAGAAGCATATCGATTAAGCTGACTGATGAGTAGAGTATGGCTGTAGCATTAGATTTCCAGCTACATTTGCACAGCTAGCCTAAAACCCACAAAAAACATAATCATGCGATTTCAAATTGATTGGCTTGGTTAGAATTGGTTTAGACTAAATAGACTAATAGTATCTTCCTTCCTCCCCAGGTTGACGTTCTTCATCTGTTCCGTGGGCTTTACGTCACCCATGCTGTTTGATGAGAGGAAGTACCCCTACCACCTCATGCTGCAGAAGTTCTTCTGCTCCGGTGGCCACGATGCCTTGTTCGAGTGAGTGCAGCAGAGACCACAGGATAAACTACTTTTACAAACTCTTCTCATAAAAGTTCTGATTATATGGACAAACTGCTAGTGTAAATATACTCAACTGAGACTAATGTGTCCATGTCCGTGTCCTCCAGGACGTTTAACTGGGCCCTGTCCATGGGAGGGAAGGTGCCTGTGTCTGAGGGGCTGGAGCACACTGACCTGCCAGACGGCACCGGAGAGTTCCTGGATGCCTGGCTCATGCTGGTGGAGAAGATGGTGAATCCCAGCACCGTGCTTGACTCTCCCCACTCCCTCCCCGCCAAAGTGCCCGGAGTCACCACCACCGCCCCCCAGTTCAGTGCCCTTCGCTTCCTCATCGTCACCCAGAAGGTCAGTCAGTCAGTCACAACTGCAACACTCACCATGATCTCTTAACAAATGTCTGTGTAAAATTACCAGTATGTTGCTTGCAGTGCTGTCATTTTGTGATCCTCTGTTAATGCTGTGATTCTCGTCCGACCATGATGAAAACGCTCCTTGTAAACGTCTTTTGATTGTCCTCTCTCCTAGGCGGCGTTCAACTGCATCCGCAGCCTGTGGAACCGCAAGCCGCTGAAGGTGTACGGCGGGCGCATGGCCGAGTCCATGCTGGCCATCCTGTGTCACATCCTGCGCGGCGAGCCCGTCATCCAGGAGCGCCTGGCCAAGGAGCGCGAGGGCACCGTGCGGCCCGACGAGGACACTAGCTCCGCTGGGACCACCGGCTCTGGGACTTCGGCCACAGGAGGGTCCACCGGAGAGGGAACCACCGCGGGTAGCGGACCAGCCACGGGAGCAGAGGAGGGCAGCAGTTCCACACCGCGCCGAGAGCCGCAGGTCAACCAGGCTCAGCTAACTCAGGTACGATTGCAGTCTTTGCATGAGGAGTCTCTTCCCACAGCATGGAATGATCTCTCACCTTTCTAATATGAACTTCTCCTCTCCCTCCCTGGTGCTGTGTAGCTGATGGATATGGGCTTCTCCAGGGAGCACGCCATGGAGGCCCTGCTCAACACCAGCACCATGGAGCAGGCCACTGAGTACCTGCTAACTCACCCCCCGCCCCTGCTCAGTGCCGCCGTCAGAGTAAGAGCACACGCGCGCACTCTCTCACACACACACACTCACTCAAGCACACGCTCGGACAACACCCATGTTGTATACACACACACACAAGCACTTAGTCCCCTCATGGCCAGTACAGTGTAGTTACTGTGTGCCGTGTTTTCATAGGAGTTTGCCATGTCTGAAGAGGATCAGATGATGAGAGCCATAGCCATGTCTCTGGGACAGGAGGTCAGCATGGATCAGCGCTCTGACTCCCCCGAGGTGGGCACTCATTTCCTCTCTCACACACACATTCCAGCGCTCACACACATACACGCTTATGAAGACTTAACAGCTGACATGCTTTGACAGCTTGCTGTTTTTAGCCTAGGGTTTGTTTTTATTTCATTACTTTGATTTTTCTACTAAACATCACCTATCCCATATTCACATCTGTCATGACATCATATTGTGTTCCTTGTTTTGTTTTATTAATCATGTTAACTTTTGTCTGTGTTATGTTCTTTTATCAGTACACTGTTGAGGGGATCTACAGTCTAAGCCTAAACTCTCCATGTTTTTCCTCCATCTGTTCTCTCTTTCTCTCTATCTCTCGTGCAGGAGGCGGCACGTCGTCGTGAGGAGGAAGAGCGGCGGGCGCGCGAACGGGCTGAGGAAGAGGAGGCTCGCTGCCTGGAGCGCATCCTGGAGGCGGAGCCCATTGATAGCACCGAGCTGCACGCCTTCACCGACACCATGCTGCCGGGCTGCTTCCACCTGCTGGACGAGCTGCCCGACACCGTGTACCGGCTGTGCGACCTGCTCATGACTGCCATCAAGCGGAGCGGCCCCGAATACCGCGACCTCATCCTCCGGCAGGTCGTCAACCAGGTCGGTGACCTTTGGCCTCAGGCAGCGCCACATCTCGTGTCTTAGTGTTTGACGCTGGAGAAATGAAGCATGACTGAGACCTGAATGTCCATCTGTTCCCCACTGCCGGTTTAACCACTGCTTCAGTTAAAGCGCAGTCATGCAGAAAAGATATGTTTACCCATGGTGAACATGGCTAGTTGGGACATCTTTGAAATACCCTCCTCACAAGAAATACTACTTCAAAGTGTGGAAACCTAGTTACTCAGTCAAGTCATTGTGTGTGTGTGTGTGTGTGTGTGTGTGTGTGTGTTTGTTTGTTTTTGTTGACAGGTGTGGGAGGCTGCTGACGTGCTGATCAAAGCGGCAGTGCCACTCACCACCAGCGACACCAAGACCGTGTCGGAGTGGACCCGGCAGATGGCCACCCTGCCTCAGGCCTCCAACCTGGCCACCCGCATCCTACTGCTCACACTGCTCTTTGAGGTGAGATCCACAACCCACTGACCAATAAAAACTGTTACCTATGGCCCTTTGCTCAGCCTGCACCCATTATCATCCCTGCTCTCAAAGGGCACACGTGCTCCAGTGCAGCCTGCTGATGGCTGATGTTTTCCAACAGTATTACATTCACTCTGAGCCTTTAGAGCCTATAGTATTCTGCTCAGGCGTACAGACATGCCGAGTATACAATCCTTCTAATTTTGTTTTTGTCTTTGTGTGTGTGTTTGCACGTGTTTGTGTGCAGGAGTTGAAGCTGTCATGTGCGCGGGTGGTGGAGAGCAGCGGGGTGCTGGCTGTGCTCATTAAGCTGCTGGAGGTGGTGCAGCCCTGCTTGCAGGCGGCCAAAGAGCAAAAGGACATCCAGACCCCGAAGTGAGTCGGACACACACACACATGCACACACACACACCTGAGCAGCGTGCTCAGCCTCTGATTACTGCTTCTGTCACAGCTTGCTCTTCCACTACTGCATAACGTATTGCATGAGGAGTTGACCTTCTGCTGTTCCATGTGTGTGTAGGTGGATCACCCCTGTGCTACTGCTCATTGACTTCTATGAGAAAATGGCCGTCTCATCCAAACGGAGAGCTCAAATGAACAAGGTAGGTAGCCCCTTCTCACAGTGCAGAAATTACGCCACTATGGCGAGAACTTCAAGGAGCGCCACTTAACAGATTGGTTTGAGGCCTGTTGCCTTTCTTATAGTAGTTACCGTGAGTGTTCACATCCTGTCTAAAGGCCAATTTGGACCGAAGATTCACGACCAGATGAGGGTTTTAGAACGTTTTTATTTCACAGCTTTAATGATGCAGTGTCACTCCGTCAGTTCAGCAGAGATGTCAGGGCAGAGTTTTGGTCAGTGGAGATGGAGAGAAATGCTTCTAAGCTTCTTTCAGTGAAACGGCAGTGTCTGCTGAACTTCAGTCAGAACAGATATGCTTCACAAGTCCAAAAATGAACGTAATTTCATGGACAGTTTGCCATTTAACTAAACAGGGTAACTTTGTTTGCTAACTGGCCAGCTTGCTAGTTTATCTGGACGTTGTTATGGAAGTTGTTGCATTGGTGTAAATGCTTCAGTTGTTAGACAAAATGTCTCAGCAAGTTGCTGAATTTTGCAGAATTTTGCAGCTCATCTCATGGTGAATCTTTGGTTTCAACTGGCCTTAAGCGTTCTGTTTGTTCTCTCATGTCTTTCCAATAGCAGCTTCTGTGAGTGTTCACACACTGTCTAAGTGTTCTGTTTGCTCTCCTATGTTCAGTATTTGCAGCCCAATGGCAACAACTGGCGCTGGTTTGATGACCGCTCTGGCCGCTGGTGCAGCTACAGCGCCAGCAACAACAGCACCATCGACTCGGCCTGGCGTGCCGGGGAGACCAGCGTGCGCTTCACAGCTGGCCGGCGCCGCTACACCGTGCAGTTCAACACCATGGTGCAGGTATGGCTGGCTAATCCAACCTCCCCGTGCTCACTCTTTATGTACAGGGGTGGTGACTTGATTTGAAGACATTTACTGTCAGTTATTCTACTGAACCTTATCTAGATGGGAAGAGGTACCAGGATTTAAAATCTAAGACATACTGAAATTGGCAAGTCTTATTGCTCAGTTAAATCCCATTTGCTAAAACGAAACTGAAGTCTTTATCCATTTCGATGGTGATATTTGTGTTTGTCGTTCCGTCCCATGCTTGCCACAGTGAATTTACCTTTGCTACAGAGCAATGCATAATTTAGTATAACTCAAATGTCAAAGCATTGAGCATGGCAACTCTTCACTGCAATATTGACTTTCATATGAGACATTTTGAGTAGGACGACTAGACAGTGTAACCTTTTGAATAATGCATGCATGAAAACTTTTTTGTTGCGTGTGTGTAATTGAAAATAAGTCATTTAAACATATAGCTGCATCATTCTAGTAAGTCAGCACGTCACAGTGGGTTTAGGTCTTCTCTCTCTTCTCCTGTCCTTCCTGCTCTCTCTGTGCTTATCATCCATCAACCTCCGCACAGCTTTGACCGTGTGCGTGTGTGTGCGCAGGTAAATGAGGAGACGGGGAACCGTCGGCCGGTGATGCTGACTTTGCAGAGGATGCCACGTGCCCCCAAGCCATCCAAAGCTGGCAGCTCCACTGACACAGACAGGGAGGAGGGCGAGCGTGAGCGTGCCAAGACGGAGGACGCCCAGGCGGATGCAGGTAACACACTGCACTACCACACCGCTCCTCTCCGCTCCACTGCTTCTTCTACATACACAGAACAAATGTGAACACCAGTCATCAAGGCTAAGCACATATTTTTTTGTCCAGCCTATCATCTTTTCGGGCTTAGTAAGACGCTGTAGGGCTTACAGATGGGTGGCAGAGGCAGGCCAGCCCCACATTTCCTAGTGTATCAGAGCTTTGAGTTTCACGACAAGTGTGTTGATTTATTTATCATTTGGCCATCTCTAAAGCATGTGTGTTGTGGAACTCAAATGTCGATTGAATATCGTAGAATCTGCATCAACAGCTGTGGAGATGGCCCCACCCAAAGACGACACGGAGCAGAAGGACTCGTCTTCATCGTCCTCCTCGGCGGCTGCCCAGGACTCTTCGTCGTCGTCGTCGGAAACGGGTGCCATCGTGGTGCAGGGCCTGACGGAGGAGATGACGACGGTGCTGATCCGCGCCTGCGTGAGCATGATCAGCGTGCCGGTGGACCCGGACACTCTGCATGCCACGCTGCGGCTGTGTCTGCGTCTGACGCGTGCCCACCAGTACGCCATGATGTTTGCCGAGCTCAAGAGCACGCGCATGATCCTGGGCCTGACACAGAGCTCGGGCTTCAACGGCTTCACTCCCCTTGTCACGCTGCTTTTCCGACACATCATCGAGGACCCGGCCACACTCCGACACACCATGGAGAAGGTGCCCTGACCCATTCGTTGTGCAGCTGTTTACATATGAAATTTGTCTATGCAATATTTGAATGAGCTTCTAACATCAGTGTCCTTGTTCTTCTCTTCTCTTTTGTCATCTCTTCCATCCATTCATCTCTCCTCTTCTTCATCTTGCCATCTTTTTGTCTTTCCTTTGTTTCTTTTCTCTGTTGTTGCTCGCCGTGTGTGCCCTTGCGATCTGTGTGTGTGTCTCCCAGGTGGTGCGCTCTGCTGTGACCAGCGGGGCTGGGAGCACCACCTCGGGCGTGGTGTCTGGCAGCCTGGGCTCGCGGGAGATCAACTACATCCTGAGAGTGCTGGGCCCCGCCGCCTGCCGCAACCCCGAGTGCTTCACGGACACGGCCAACAGCTGCGTGCGCATCGCTCTCCCTGCCCCGAGGGGTGCTGGGACAGGTGAGTGACAGCGGAGTACCTCCAAGGCATACAACTATAATATTGTGAACACGACAGAAACATAAGCTATGAGCGGTTGTTGTGTTGAACGTCTTTTTGTATGTTTTCACTTCATGTTGTCCTGATCATCGTAATCATTGGTGGCTGTTCTGTCCAGCATCAGATGACGAATTTGAGAATCTGCGGATCAAAGGTCCCAATGCAGTGCAGCTGGTGAAGACCACCCCGCTGAAGCTGTCTCCTCTGCCATCCATTCCTGACACCATCAAAGAGGTCATCTATGACATGCTCAACGCCCTGGCAGCCTACCACGCACCTGAGGAGGGTAAGCCTGACCTGGAGCCTGCTACTGAAATTCAGCCTACTGTCCCTGTCCAGGCTGCTGCCTCACCTTAAAACGGTCCTCTCGGTGTGTTTATTTTCTCTCTCTCTTTCTCTCTGTCTCTCGCTCTGGGTCCTCCTCTTGTCTTTGGTCATGTGCAGCAGAGAGAGGAGAGGACCGCACAGCCCCTGTGCCTGGAGGTCAGGACTTGTGCCAGATACTGCAGGACGTCGGAGATGACGTCTACCAGCAGTACAGGCTCACGCGGCAGGGCAGCGACTTCGACTCGCAGTCGGCTTTCCACATCAATGTGAGTGCTTGATCATTTTTGTACATGTAGGAGGTAGCTCTGTCTCTCTTTCTTTCTTTCTTTCTTTCTTTCTTTCTTTCTCTCTTTCTTTCTTTCTTTCTTTCTTTCTGTCTCTCTCTCTCTCTCTCTCTCTCTCTCTCTCTCTCTCTGAAAAAGGTGTGAATCTCACCTCTTCTCTTGCCTGCTTTTCCAGACTCAGGTGTTTGCTGCAGATGGAGCTGTGGCAGAGTCCTCCCAGTCTGGCACTCCACAAGGAGAAGGTAACTCCCTGAATACACACGAACACACACACCTTAGTAGGACACACACACACTCTGTCACCAAGACTGCATAAATCCTCTATCACAAGCTATATCTCTACCCTTCCTACTTCACCTCAACCACTCCTCCGCTCCCCACTCCCACGATTCAGCCTCCACGCCTGAGGAGATGCGCGAGGAGAAGAAGGACCAGGAGGGAGACAAGGCCACTACGTCAGAGGAGAGCCGCGCCGCCAAGGCCAAGGCCAGCAAGCCGCTCATGCCCACCTCCACCATCCTGCGCCTGCTGGCCGAGCTGGTGCGCTCCTACGTGGGCATCGCCACGCTCATCGCCTCCTACAGCTACACCGCTGGACAGTCCGAGCTCATCAAAGAGGTCGGTCCACCCGCTTGCAGCAGTTCTTGCTCACACACACACACACACACACACTCACTCACTCACTGGCTCACTGACTCACTCACTCACTCAAAACAGAATGAAACACAAATGGCTTTAGACTGTTTCAACAGTAAAAGCAAAAACAATGGCTGATTGTTCAGTTTCATTCCCAGACTACTTCCACTACATTTATATCACAAACAGCCATATGAATTAACAACAAGGGCGCATTTGGTTGGATGTTAAAATGAATCCCTGTGTGGGAAAAGTATGACACTAATAATCAAACTCTCTTGAAACGTTCTATAGGGAACCATATGTGATCGAACATCATAGTGTCAGGTGGACCATTGAGCATTTTTAGACATTTAAAGCTGGTGGCAATTCCATCTGTGAATTAAAATCCGTTTTGACAGGTTGAGGTTCATCCCAGGTTAGTTGCGTAGGGTTCAGCAGGTGTTTGACGCCCTGCGCATTAACCCTGTTCCTTTGTGAGGTGTTGAAGTTAAATGATGTGATTTGTCAGCTGTGTGTCAGTGGTCTGAGCGTGTCGCTCCTGTCTGTGGTGATTTGCAGGACTGTAGCGTGCTGGCCTTCGTCCTGGACCACCTGCTGCCGCACACGCAGAACTCCGAAGACAAGGACACGCCTGCCCTGGCCCGCCTCTTTCTGGCCAGCCTGGCAGCCGCTGGCACAGGCACTGACGCTCAGGTGGCACTGGTCAACGAGGTGAAGGCCGCTCTGAGTCGTGCTCTGGCCATGGCAGAGGGCACGGAGAAACACGCCCGGTGAGTCATTCAACGCTGCGCTTGGCACATTCCCCACTGCAGCTGCTCTCTGGCAACGAGGGATGATGGGCTAACTAAACACACACACACACACACACACACGCGCACACAGGAGGTCGTCAGAGCTGGGCAGATGACTCACCCAGACAGACATGAGCAGGGGAATGAGGCTGTGAATTAGCATAGCAAATAAAATAATTTTTGTCTTCTCCACGCATGCGTGACAAAGGTATTCTCCAGGTGTGCTTGAGTGCTTCACATGGTGTATAAATGAGTTGGGTATGAATGTGCCTGTGCTCATTGAGTGACTGGTCCTGTGCTGTTGGTTGCTTCTCCAGCCTGCAGGCGGTGATGTGCATCATCAGCACCATCATGGAGTCGTGCCCGTCCACCTCCAGCTTCTACAGCACGGCCACCACCAAGACGCAGCACAATGGCATGAACAACATCATCCGCCTCTTCCTCAAGAAGGGCCTGGTCAATGACCTTGCCCGTGTGCCCCACAGTCTTGATCTCTCCAGGTACAAATACTGGGGTTCAAATTATCAACTTTTTTTTTTTTTTTTTTTTTTTTTTTTTTTTAACCCTGGGTTAACAGATTTGAGACAAAGTTACTCTGACTTGTAATTTTGAAAACCTTGTATAAGAATTTTGTGAAATTTGATGACTGAGTACAGATTTTTCTAAAGTAAATGAATAGATAAATAAGATGGCTTCTCATATTGTATTTGCCACAGAGAGATGTGTTTATTTTTCATAAAAGCTTTTTTAGTGACATCACTCAGCAGCATCGTACAGCCACATTTGTTCAATATTTTTCCACTTTTGCTAAATATTTTGCAGCCCTTATTATAGACTAACATGACCTTTTGGTAACTAAATTCTCAACAGCCCCAACATGGCCAACACGGTGAATGCTGCCCTGAAGCCTTTGGAGACGCTGTCCAGGATCGTCAACCAGCCCAGCAGCCTGTTTGGAGGCAAAGGAGGCTCCAGCAAGAACAAGACGGAGCACGACACTGTGGGCACCACCAGAGACAGCAACAGCAACACCCAAGACCAAGGTAGTTAGCATAGCAGTCACAGAAGAGCTAGCAGTGGAGCAGCCAGCATAAAGAGCACATATATGCATTTCCAGAGAAATCGTAACCTTTATGAATCATATAGCCTGTTAGGTAGTCCACCTGTCCACATGGGTAAGGGGTGCCATAGTTCTTACTAGAGCACTCTGAGCTTTAGATGAAGGCTGTTGGATCATGGGGAGATGTGAGCACCCTGAAGGGCTTTGCAACACACATCACATGAATTTTGTGAGATTTTTAAACAGATACTCAACAAAAGATGAATTGTTTTGAACTTGTATAGCCCTCTGGGACAAAAACAGCGGGACTCTGATTGAAAAGAAAGGGAGAGAGAAATAAATGGTTAGTTATATACAGAAAACGGCAAACAGTTCTGGTGGAACTGTCAGGCAATGTCTTGGCCATGATGCAGAAAGCTAGAATGGCTGTGCTGCATGTGTTGTTTTAAAAAAAGCAATTTTGGTCGGAAATGAAACCTTGCTGGGTCACTTGGGTTGCAAGAAATTACTCTGGGAATACACTTTGGCTATTTGGCGGGCTGAGCAGAGCTGCACAAGTGGTTACTAGGCAACAGAAGTCTCTGAACTCGTGCTTCAGTCTGCAACACTCTAAGCAAAATGAGTCTGGCCCAGTTCTCATTCTTTACTGTGGTTAAAATCACAGGATGTTGCTGCCATGTTTAAGGTTGAAACTAAATATGTTGGTGCCTCTTGATGAAGTTAACATTCCTCAACCTCAGCATTGTTTAAACTGTAAAACTGCACAATATGACCCTGTTTTGTTTTCTTAAATGCATCTTGGGCAATCTGAATTTCAAGTGGTCAGTTTAAAATCAGGTGCAAACAGTAACCAAGATGCTTTGTGGTCCAGTCCCACACTCAAACAAGGGTCTGAAATGCTTTTGGCTTCTCTTATGGTGTAAATCCTTCTGTTCTGATGTTCGGAAGTGGCATGGTTACAGACGAGGATGACCTGGAAACAATTGGAGGCAAAAGTATTAAAGACAGGGTCTGTGAAGGGTGTGCTTTGGTCTGACCTAGGATGCTCTGTGAATAGAGTTGTGACCCCACTGCTCCTGTCCCTTAGGTGAGGTGGGCGAGGCCGAGCCAGTGGAGAGCCGTCACCGGGGCCAGGGGACGGACACAGACCTGATGGATGGCGAGGCGGAGGGAGACACGGTGGTGATCGCCGGGCAGCCCGAGGTCCTCAGCACACAGGCCATGCAGGTGGGCTCACCTGTCGTTCGCTGCATGAGAGTACGCACCCTAGACATACTTCTCTTTATGCCTTACTCATTGGATAGATGGCACCCAGGCATATCTGACCCATTGCTTTGTGTGTGGTAGGTGGAGAATGAGCTGGTGGATTTGATAGATGAACTTCTGGAGAGAGACCCAGGCACTGTCAATAGTACCATCATTGGTAAGTGGGTTTAGAAAACCCAGTGTCAGCAAAGAGTGGGTAAGGATAAACAAGTAGTGTTTTCTAATTGGCTGTTTGCCTTGTCTGTCAGTTGGGCCCAGCGGAGAGGACGAATCCCAAGAGGATGTGTTGATGGATGAAGCTCCTTCTAACATGAGCCAAGCCTCCACACTACAGGCCAACAGAGAGGGTATGAACTTTGGCATAAAAAGCCTGAGAAAAACCATTAATGATGTATGACCATATTGTATTGGTTACTTTTACCAACCCATAAATGGGGTTGATGACCTTGAATTGTATCATCTCATGCACAGATTCTATGAACATCTTGGAGCCTGAGGATGAGGAGCACACTCAGGAGGAAGACTCCAGTGGAAGCAATGAGGATGAAGACAGCCAGGATGAGGAAGAGGAGGAAGAGGAAGAGGAGGAGGAGGATCAGGTGAGTCTTGAGATGTGCAATTTTCTGATGGCTTTGTAGCATTGTTGCCCTCTGACCCGCAGACTTTCTTTATCGCCTTCTGTGCATTTGAACTCTCTGTAATCACGTCCTACTTTTGTCAGGATGATGAAGAGGGAGATGAGGATGACGACGATGAAGGTTCAGAGATGGAGCTAGACGAAGACTTCCCAGACATCAACTCTGCTCCACACATCCGCTTTGAGAGGTTTGACCGCGATGATGACCTCATCATCGAGTTTGACAACATGTTCTCCACCAACGGTGAGTAATGGCGTTTATTTCTCACATCCGTCAAGGTTGTTTTCTACCTTGCTTGACCTGACTTTGTGTTCCATGCTTTTAACGGCGGTGTTGTCTTGTCTGTTCTCATCTCGCTCCTGTAGCTGACATCCCTCCGTCCCCCGGCAACATCCCCAGCTCCCACCCGTTGATGGTACGCCACGCCGACCACGGCTCGCTCACGCTGGGTGGCGCAGGCAGCAGCAGCCGGCTGGCCCAGGGCATGGGCCGCAGCCAGCGCACCCTTCGCCAGCTCACCGCCAACACCGGCCACACCATCCACGTGCACTACCCAGGCAACCGCCAGCCCAACCCGCCTCTCATCCTGCAGAGGTGAGGAGTCGCCCTCCACAACCACAACTTCCTCTCATTTATTCAGGATAGGCTTTGAACTCAGCACAGCAGTCAGTCACACAGCTGCTTGTAGCTCAGACTTATCACATGGAGTCACAGGTGGTCCCATATGGAGAATGTAGGAAACATTATCATTCATCATTCTTATCTGTGTTATTAAAATGATGTAAGGAGCATGTCAGTCCCCATATAATTTGTATAGTCTCGGTAAACACTGTCATGGTCATAGTCTCTTGTCCCCATGTTGTGTGTCTGTCCCCTCCCCTCTTACGCCTTTCTCCTGTGTGCCGGCACAGGTTACTGGGCCCTAGCGCAGCTGCTGACATTCTGCAGCTGTCCAACTCCCTACCACTGCAGTCCCGCGGCCGCACGCGCCTCCTGGTGGGCAACGAGGATGTACACATCATCGCCCGCTCGGACGACGAGCTGCTCGACGACTTCTTCCACGAGCAGAGCAGCACCGGTGGACAGGCGGGTAAGGGTCACGCCAGTCGCACACCGCTCATCACACATTCAGGCTATAACGAGACAGGCCCGTTATGGTTGAATACTTCTGGTGGCTTGCAGAGAATTGTAGGCACTGCTCTGTATTTGTCCATGATGTTAACCAGGAATCCCTTCTCTCTCTCCTGCTTTTTTTTTTTTTCTTTTTTCCTTTCTGTCTTTGTTGGTTTCTCTCTCTCTCTCTCTCTCCCTCTCCCAGGCACACTCTCCAGTATTCCCACCGCCTTAACCCGCTGGACAGACGAGTGTAAAGTATTGGATGCAGAGAGCATGCATGATTGTGTAGCCGGTAAGCGCACCTCCCACTGTTTCTGTCAGCACTATGTGTGATCCGAACTTCCAAAAGCCATTGTAGTAGTCTAGACAAATAGAACGATATTGAGGTTTACTCCCTTCAGTCTGTGGTTACCACTCCACTTCATTAATAATGCACTAAGTGCATTAAGCACCACTCTAGTGGCAGAGGCGGGTCAGTACTGCTTGTTGTTCACACCTTGGAAGAACAAGATATTCTTTTTGAAGTCCATGTTGGACTATAAGCGCTCGTGCTCCCTGAAGCCACAGTCTCGACACTTTCAGACAAAAGGTTGCAGGAGGTCAGTGTGAATGATGAATGAGTCACAAGCGTGTGAGAGTGTGTGAGGTCATCCAAGTCACTATCTGTGAGAGTGTGTAAGGTCATCTGAGTCACAATCTGTGAGAGCGTGTAAGATCGTCTGAGTCACAAGTGTGTGAGGGTGTGTAAGGTCATCTGAGTGTGTCTGATGTGCCCCTAGTGGTGAAGGTGCCCATCCTGCAGCACCTCGAGGGCCTGCGGGACGAGGAGCTGGAGGAGCGGCGGGAGAAGAGGAGGCGGCAGCTGGCCGAGGAGGAGGAGGCCAAGCAGAACGAGAGGAGCACCTCCGCCGGGGAGGAAAGCAGGGAGCAGAGCCTACAGGTGAGTGGGGGTCGTCAGCTAATAGAAATCAATGATGTGGAGAGCTAGGAGGGCCGGAGGGATTCCTCCACTGATGCAGTGAGCAGCAGTGAAAGGGGGAGAGCGAGAGGAAGTGGGTTACAGCAGCTCAGACATGGAGGCAGGCATAGTGTGAACAACATCCATATGACTGATCAATAGCTAATCAAGGCCAGAGCACGACTGGCGGCCAGGCAGAGCAGGGAAGGGAGGGGGCAGTGGGGGCGTCTGTGCTGTTGTGTTGACGTTCTGCTCTAGTACTCATGTCAGCTTCCTCTTCTCATTACAGGGCTCTGGCCTGGGAACCGTGAACGGAGCCGGAGAGAACACCGCAGGTACACACTGTTTTACAGCCTCCTACCCCAGACACAAGCGTACACCGAGCACATCCTTTGACATGATGTGGAAATATGGAGTGTCCGCAGCACCAGTAAAGAAGTCCGCTGCTCTAAAGCCCTGCACCTGAGTGTGTGCGTACTGTGGGATGAGGTAGTAGTTTGTATAGTTTTAGGATCACACCAGATCTGGGCGATAACTATACAGTCTACTGTCTTTCCCACGGCATCCGCCAAGCAACGCTGAAGATGCCGCCCCTCCCAGGAGATCCACTGTCCATCCATATGTGTGTGTGTGTGTGTGTGTCAGTCTGAGCTGTTGCTAGGCAACTGGCAGGCCTGGTCAGCGAGAGATACAATTTATTTAGCACCGTGTGCAATGCAATCATTATCTAGTTAGCTGTGTTTATGTCATTAGAGCCTGTGATGATTACACTGATTAGATGCGTAATTGCCATATTGTTTTTGCCTTTTTCACTCCACTTTCCCAGCTGTGTTGGGCTGTGTTGTGACCGGGTCCCCAGCCGCTGTCTTTGTGAATGGCCGTGGTCTGGCTGTTTGGCGAGGTGAGGTAGTAAGTTGTGTTGTTGTTGGGGAACAGGATAGAGCGACCCCTGGAGGGAGATAACTATACAACTTACTGCCTTCCCCGCCAAGGCCGCAGCTCACCCTGCACCCACTCCCACCCGCCCATGGACTCCTAGTGCTGTTTATGTATATTATTCTGTTTATGTGCCCCTGCAGAAGATGATGAATGCTCACCAGGAGAAATGTTTTGCTCTGCCACTGGTGTTTGGATGAAGAGTAATGTGTTTGTGTCCACAGGGCACTGCTGTTGTAATTTCTTTATTGCTTATTTTTCTTTTTCTTTTTTTTTCCTTTCTTGTTTTTCTAATCCCTTCTGCAGAAGGAGAGCAGGCTCAGGGCGGGGTCTCGTCCAGCCTGGAGCAGCCGCGCACCTCTGAGGGCTTCCTGACGGCCCCACCGTCCGGAGAGGTCACGCCCACCACCCCCGCCCCTCACGAGCAGGCTCTGGTCTCCCTGGAGACGGCCATCAGCCAGCAGGTGCACCAGCCTATCGCGGAGCTGCTGCTGGCCGAGTCGCACGGCGATTCGCTGGGGGCACTGGCAGGCGCGGGACTCGGCCAGCTCCCGGCATCCGACCGGCCCAACTGCGAAGCCGAGGCCTCCCAGATGGAGATGTCCCCCGCGCCCACTATCGGTGAGGGAGGAGGAGGAGGAGGAAGTGGAGGAGGAGGAGGAGCGTTGGAGGCAGTCAGGGAAGGTAGATGCCAACAAAAAAGAACAAACAAAACAAAAATCAACCCCCCCCCCCAAATCTCTAAACACACTGTGGTGATGAACTAAAGCAACATGATCTGTCACTGTTTGGGCTGTTTGGGCCTCCAATCTGGATGCAAGGCAACTGGCACCATTCAGTGTGGTAGAAACCAGAGCCTCTGTTGAAACCAAATGTTATTGTTATTTAGAAATCTATCACAGTGTATTTATGTGTCCACGGATGGATTTGCCACCCAATTACATGAGTGTATGATGAACCCACTGCTGAGCTCTCTTCCCGCTTTGTCGTTTCAGCTTCTCTCAGTCCAGACATTGCTGAGAGTTCCGAGCCTGTGCCAGTTGGCGTGTCCCAATTGGAGGGGTCTCCCATGGATACCAGCAGCCCCGCCTCCGCCACACAGGAAGAGCCGGCTGCTAGCTCGGCTCCAGCCAATCAGATGTCCCAAGAGCTGTCTGGGAGCGGTGACAGCGGGCTGACCGACAGGCAGACAGACGCAGAGACCGGGTGAGTGTGCCGTCACCACCCGAGCTGAAATGATATGATGGAAATTATACATTTGTTCACATAATGGTTTTCAGACCAGTCAAAGACTCCTCTACATAGTGATTTTCAAACCACTTAAAGACAGTTTACATAAAACCATCGTGCAGGCGAATGTGAAGTTATTCACATTTCATTCACAAAACACACTCAAAAATGAGTGTCACGTCAGTGTCATGCCAAGGAGTAGAGTCAGATTGTGTGGAATTGTCCACATTTGGGCAAAAGAAGTTCTAAATGAAGTCAAGCATTCAGACCAGAGATTGTCAGTGTTGGTGAAACCCTTGAGAAGCCATGATTTGAAATTTGAGCCAATGTCAAAACTTGTTTTGTTGCACTTTCTACCTCCATAATGAACATCGTTCCCTCTGACTCCAGCTCCACGTCGGTGTCATCGCCTGGAGAGACCATGCCACGGAGTGACAGTGCAGACAGCCAATCACAGGCCATTCAGGAGGAACCCCTGCCATCTACCAGCAATGAGGAGGATGACCCACTGGCAGGTCAGTGATCTACACCTATAAGTACAGCAGCATCAGTCAGATAGTAGGCAGTTTCATCCGGTAGGACATTTCCTCATACATTATTCCTGATTTTCTTTGGTGTGTTTTCTGTATGTCATGAAAAGATACTTGTATAAACAGACATCAAAAAACGTAAACATAAAATCTTGAATATCCATAGTAAGCATTTTAAACATTGTTCCTTATGTGTGTATAGTTTAACTTCAGCTTTGGTTAATGCTTCTTCATGGTTTGTGCTCTTGGCTTGTACTTGTTCAGGTATCAGTTTGCCTGAGGGTGTGGACCCCTCGTTCCTGGCCGCCCTTCCTGAGGACATCCGCCGGGAGGTTCTGCAGAATCAGCTGGGCATCAGGCCTCCGTCTCGCTCCACCACCACCACCCTCCCCTCGGCCGCCACTCCTGTGCTTGGGGGTGGGGCCGGGGTCACGGAGGTCAGCCCCGAGTTCCTGGCCGCTTTGCCACCTGCCATCCAGGAAGAGGTGAGACACTTTTGCTGAACACGGATCAGCAAAACAAAACATATAAAAACATTTATTGTGGCATTTTATGTATTTTATGTTGCATTTCGTATTACATTTTGAAACATTTAGGAATTAATTAATTTGCAATAATTCTTGCTCATGTATAATTCATGTTTTGTGTTTTAATGTATAGAATTCTCTAGCAGGTTATCATTTGTGTGAGTAATTTGTGTCATACTTTGTAGATATGTGGAATTCTGATCTTGCCTTTTCTCATTTGCTGTTGCCTTTGCGCTCTCCCTCTCTCTCTCTCTCTCTCTCTCTCTCTTTCTGTTCTTCTGTTCTCTGTAGGTTCTGGCCCAGCAGCGTGCGGAGCAGCAGAGGCGGGAGCTCTCCCAGCAGCCCCCCTCGGGCGATCAGCCCCTGGACCCAGTCACCTTTATCCAGACGCTACCGTCGGAGCTGCGGCGCAGCGTGCTCGAGGACATGGAGGACAGCGTTCTGGCCGTCATGCCGCCAGACATCGCCGCCGAGGCGGCCGCACTTCGCCGCGAGCAGGAGGCACGCCAGCGGCAGCTCATGCACGAGCGCCTCTTCGGTCACAGCTCCTCGTCGGCGCTCTCGGCCATCCTGCGCTCGCCCGCCTTCACCAGCCGCCTGGGCGGCAACCGCGGCGTGCAATACACACGATTGGCCGTGCAGCGCGGCGGAACCTTCCAGATGGGCGGAGGAGCCAACCATAGCCGGTAAGGAAGGCATTTGTGTATGGATCAATTAGTAATGCTTAATGAGGTACACAAAGATCACTGAATACTGACCAAGGTAGAGCAACATAATGTGTTACCACGGTAGCAAACGTGAATAATTCTGGTCTGTGTAAGTCGGAGTGTCACATTCTGTCACAATATGAACTTGTCAATGATCTTTTGTGTCAGCGTATGAAAGTGCTACTCTGGTCTGCATAAAGAGGGACCCCCCCCCTTCCCCTTGCGAAAGTAGAACACTGAACTAAATGAACATTTGCACCTCTCGCTCCGATTTTACCCCCACTTGGTACACTGTTTATGTTGATTGTGTGCATAATGCAGTATGCTTCACACACCCCCCTAGAGAGCATTCCTGAGTTTGAGGACTTGGCAGCAAGAATTGATAAAACTTTGTTGGTAGTTTATAGATGCAGTGTAATGTTTTACCAAAATGGTATAATGTGTGGCAGGGTGCTGTGCAGACTTTTCCATAACTTCGAGCATGTGTGTTTGTGTATGTGTTTTTGTGAACGAATGTTGTTGGGCATGTGTTTGTGTGTGTGTGTGTGTATCTGTCTGTCTGTCTGTCTGTCTGGCTCAGCCCCTCCAGCTCCAACGTGGACTCTCTGCTGCGTCTGCGCGGGCGCCTGCTCCTGGATCACGAGGCGCTCTCTTGCCTGCTGGTGCTGCTCTTCGTGGACGAGCCCAAACTCAACACCAGCCGGCTGCACCGCGTGCTGCGCAACCTGTGCTACCACTCGCAGACGCGCGGCTGGGTCATCCGCTCGCTGCTCTCCATCCTGCAGCGCAGCAGCGAGAGCGAGCTCTGCCTGGACGCCGGCACGCCCGCCATAGCCGCCGCCTCCTCCTCCTCCTCCGGTTCCTCCCGCCTGGACGAGGCCGCCGCCTCGGGCAGGGGCAGCAAGCGGGCGCTGGGCCAGGGGAGCGGGAAAAGCTCGTCCGCGGCCCAGGCCTCTTCGTCTTCGTCCTCCTCCTCTTCGTCCTCTTCGTCGTCGCCCTCGTCGCTGGAGCTCCTGAACCGCGTGGAGTCGCGCAGCTCCAGCCAGCTGTCGTGGCTCTCCGTGTCCATGGACGCGGCGCTGGGCTGCCGCACCAACATCTTCCAGATCCAGCGCGCCTCCGGGCGCAAGCATGCCGACCGCCACCCTCAAAGCAGCAGCGGCGCGGTCGGCTCCGCGCTTGCCGCGGGAGGAGGGGTCAGCAGCGCCGCAGTGTCGTGTTCCGGAGGCGGGGGCTCAACGGTGCACATCCACCCACAGGCCGCACCAGTGGTGTGCCGACACGTGCTGGACACACTCATCCAGCTCGCCAAGGTAACGCGCACGCTCACTCACAGGCTCCACAGTCTCACATTTTAGCTGTAGCTTGATATCCCTCCTAATACCCCTGACCCCATAAAGACTTCACTGGCTTGAATAAGCCAAGGTCGATTCATGCCACTGACGTCTCTGGGCTTTAGGGGGGAGACTGACTGAGTCCCATGCTTCACCAAATCAAAATAATTGCTGTGATTAACATATCTGCACTCAGACTTGGTGGCTATCTCAGTGTTGTGAGGCATTTCTGTCCTTGGTGCTTCATTGTGTGTGTGTGTGTCTGTGTGTGTGCAGGTGTTCCCCAGCCACTTCACCCAGCAGCGCTGTAAGGACCTGCTCGTCTCCTCCTCTTCAGACCTGGACTCTCGCCTGTGCGGCACTTCCTCCAGCTCCAGCTGTCGTTCCCAGGGCAACTCCTCATCCTCCGCCCTTTCTTCCGCCTCCCACAACGCCATGAGCATCGGTGGGGGCAGCTCATCGTCCTCCTGCTCGGTGGGCACGGCCCAGTCCCTGGGCATCTCCACCGACTTCTGGGACCTGCTGGTGAAGTTGGACAACATGAACGTGAGCCGCAAGGGCAAGGCCTCCATGAAGACGGTGCCTCTGGGGGGCGCTGGCGAGGCGGAGGGCGCGGGCATGAGCCTGGAGGCCTCGCCACTGGGCCAGCTGATGAACATGCTCTCGCACCCGGTCATCCGGCGCAGCTCGCTGCTCACCGAGAAGCTGCTGCGCCTGCTCTCGCTCATCTCCATCGCGCTGCCCGACAACAAGGCCACTGAGGTGCCCGCCGCGCACCCCACGCCGCAGGCGCCCGCCACTGCCGCCGCCACCACCACCGCGGTAGCCGGTGCCACGGCGACGGTAGCCGGCACGGCCGCAGCAGTGGGCTCGGCTGCCGCCATAGCCGCTGCCCCCGGGGCCTCGGCTATTCAGGCAGGCGCTACGCCAGCGGCTGCAGCAGGGACCGGGGCGGCAGCCGCACAGCCACCCACCTCCAGCAGCAGCTCAGCTGGGCCCAACACCAGCAGCAGCAGCAGCACCACCCCAACCACTTCAGGTAAGACAGGGAGAGTGCAGACACTCATAGTAACAACCCCGGTGTCGTCTCTAACCCTAGGGCTGCTCCAGATATGTTCAGTCAAGTCACGTCAAAAATACTGAATTTTGAACATTTTTTTTTATTTTTTTTAGAATGTTCGCTGTGCTGTCACATCCAGTGTAGCCAGTTCCATTGATTATAGTGGAAGCTAATTGTTACGAGAGATGTCTTTGACTTAACGAGTCCGGAGTAGCCTCCCTGTAACCCTGAGCTCTTTCAAGACTTCACTCACACGAATCGACCTCATGGTTGGCTGAGTCATGCTAGTGAAGTCTTTTAGGGTTCAAAGCCTAGGGGATGCATTGAGATTCAGCCAATGGCCAACACATGGTGTGAAACATGCCATCGCAGTCTTAATAAGTGGAGTGAATGCGCTGTGGTGATTAGTGTTGGCTTGTGGCCCATGGTGGTGTAGAGTGCGCTGTGGTGAGGCCTGAGCTCCGCTCATGAAGCCCTTGGTGTGTTTCAGCAGGGAAGCAGAAGGCGGCGGCAGTGGCAGCATCAGCAAGCAGCATGGAGGCCGATGCCAAACTGGCCTCCACAGGCCTCACCGAGAAACAGCTGCAGCTGTCTGTGGAGGTCTGTAACACACACTCACTCACACACACACTCACTCACACACACTCACTCACTCACTCACACACACTCAATCACTCACACACACACACACACACTCAAACCAAAAGAGAAAGACTATTTAACACCCAATAACTCACACTGTGCTCATCCAGAGTGGCCTCAAAAGCAGTTGTGCCCAGCAGCGCTTTCTCAGCTGAATGGTCAGCTGGAAGAACAACCTCCTGAGTTTGTTTATCTGTGTGTGTGTGTGTGTGTGTGTGTGTGTGTGTGTGTGCGTGCGTGCGTGCAGGTGCTGACGTCACACTCGTGTTCTGAGGAGGGTCTGGAGGATGCAGCCAACATCTTGCTACAGCTGTCCCGAGGTGACAGCCAGACGCGTGACACCGTCCTCCGCCTGCTGCTAACCGGAGCACGTCACCTGGGATACACTCTGTGCAAACAGATTGGTCAGTTAACCTTACTTGCACTAACCCTCAGCTATGGATGTAAACATAGTGCAGTCTTTGGTCAGTTAAACTCAGTACATTTACCCTGAATCTAATAATCTGTACTCTTTTGGTCCCGGCTCTCTGCATTTAATCCAGTTGTGAATTAATGAAACACACGGCACACATCGAAGTACACACTAACTATAGCAGTGCCCGGGGAGCAATGAGGGGTTAGGTTGCTCAAGGGCGCAGCCCTGGTCCACTGTCGAGGATCAAACCAGTGGCAATCCTTCGGTTACAAGCCTGAAGCCCTAACCAGTAGGCCATGGCTGCCCCTGTGGGTTAATCTTAAAGTCCTTAGATTTCCATCTATTATAGGACATGGCATGTATTAGAAATAGAGAAGATGAATGTCCAGTAGACTGTGATAAACTCATGTTTGGGAATCGAGTGTGATGTGTTCCCCTGTTCTCTTTCCCTCTCAGGCACTTTATTGGCAGAGCTGAGGGAGTATAATCTGGAGCAGCAGAGGAGGGCCCGGGCCGATGCCCAGTCCCCTGAGGCGGCCCACGAGGACCCCTCAATCACTGCCCGCCTCAAGGGCAAGATGACCAGCAGGTGAGCAAGTGGGGAGGTCTTTGACAGTTAGGAGTTATTGGCCACTGGAGTATGGCCACAGCTGTCTTGCTGCATAAGACATCTGATCAGATTGGTTATTTGACCTATTTTGGCATTAGCACGTGGTATAAATATGGTAAAAGATATTGGTCTAGTCGATATTTGTTTTCTCCTGATTTCTCATGGAAGTGTGAAATATCTACAATTGTGTTCTGATTTGGTGATGATGGAATCCACCCAATATTGAAATAAAGTAGTTCTTTCACACCACATAGTAAACTTTTTTGCCAGTTATGTTCAAAAGTACATTCATTACATTTCAGTGCGTATTTCTGAAATGTCATTGAAGGTACTGCTGATTGACTGGCTAAATAATGGTTTTTCTCTCTGGGGCAGGTTTGATGGCTCAGAGAGCGTGGTGATCGTGGCGGCGCAGAAGCGTCCGCTGGGTGGCCGTGAGCTGCAGCTGCCCTGCATGAGCTCCCTCACCTCCAAGACGTCCACGCAGAAGTTCTTCCTGCGCGTACTTCAGGTCATCATCCAGCTCCGTGAGGACACACGGCGCGCCAACAAGAAGGCCAAGCAGACCGGAAGACTGAGTGAGTCCCGTAGGCAGGCGCGCGCGCACACACACACACACACACACACACACACACACAGGCGTGCTTACATGAAGCAAGCCTGGTTATTGCACAAGCCTTGTATCTTTGCCCTAGTCAGATAATCAATATTATGAAAAAATGGGACAATTCCAAGTCCTGTTACACAAACTATTAAAGGAGACATTGCCTTAGCTTTGATGAATTTGGGGAGGTTGTGTATTGCCAAAGAACTATCATGAACGAGACATGGTTGTGCCCTGCTTCATATGAAAATCTTAAACTCAGAAATAGCCACATGGGCGAATTTGATGATAAACAGCACAAAGCAATTATTGTTCAATTGTGGTTGCCAAAGAAGGTGCCATTTAGCCAAAAAGACCATTTCAGTACCCAGTTTAAAGTTTAAATTGGGCCTGTGAAATTGCGCTTGAGCTTAGTTTTGGTAAATTAAAGTTGAATATATTCTATTTTAACATCAGAGAAGAAGATGCAATACTCCATTCATCTATGTCCCCTTTAAAATGCTTACTGTAAATACTTACAGTTCCTACAAAAATCAATTAAGTAATTTCCTCTGGATATAAAAAAAACCTTTAAAAACAGAAAAAAATCATTTGCTGCATTCGTGAAATGATTGGTCCTTAGACCTATAGATCATGCGAATACATTTATATTTTGCCAGGGGCGAGGTTGGACTACTATAGAACAGTTTGCATGTAGAGAGCCATGCAGAATGCAAAAACACCTCCATAGTGTCCTGGAAAATGAACTAGTGTGTACCTGACATGAAAAAGGCTGACAGCTGTGAGCACAGTGAGCTCGTCCAGTAAAATGCAGTCAGTGTTTGCGTAAGTGTATGGCAGCCCATCCAAGAGCCACTGCTGAGCGAACCAGATGGCTGTGGAATCAAAGACCTGAAGCATGGCCACATACTGGTCTGGATTCCCAGTGGCTGTAATTATTACAGGGAAGAACTCCTATTGATCTACGGTATGTCACTGGTGGTTTTTCTTCGAGTCTTCTCTTTTATTTCTAACCATCTCTCTCTCTTTTCCCTCCCACCTTTCTCTCCTCCTTCTTTCCTCCTCTATTGCAGGCTCCACCAGCCTAGGCTCAGCCAGCAGTATTCAGGCTGCGGTGCGGCAGCTGGAGGCCGAAGCGGACGCCATCATTCAGATGGTGAGAGAGGGCCAACGGGCTCGTCGTCTGCAGCAGGCACCCCCACCCACCTCCACCACCACAACCACCACCACCTCCTCCGCCGCCGCCACTGTCGCTGCTGCTGCCGCCGCCGCCGCCGCTGCATCTGCCGGACCCTCAGCCCCGCCCGCCCCTGCTGCCGCGGCCCCCGCCGCCTCCGCCCCCCCTCCCGGCACGGCCAGCACCGCCACGGTTAGCATGGGCCGCACTGACAGCAGCCAGCCTGCTACTCACACTACTCACCCCATACATGCACCGCTCAGCGCACCCCATCTCCCCATGGACAGGGCACCACACACGCCCTCAGACGCAGCGCCATCTACAGCTGGCATGAACATGCACACATGCCATGGGCTGGTTAACTGTATTCAGACCATGTTCCATTTATTGAATGTCTCCTATCCCCTCATCCCAAACACTCTTACGACATCCTCCATCCACCCTTAGGCCATCTACGCTCTCCTGTAACATCTGTGGTCTAGGGAAATGTTTCCCCATTTACTCTTGCCGTTTGAGAACCTGGTGAATTGCTAAAAAGTGTTAAAAAGCTCATTATTTAATTGTAGTAAAATTACTAATTCATTGGATTAAGCTCACCTTCTTTTCAAATGTACTGACCACACACGCACACACACACACACCAGCACCCTTGAGCTATGATGTTCCTTCAGACACTTGTAGCACCTCTAAGCTCTTCCCTCACCTCAGACACTTTTGCTCAGGTGGACTTTGACATGGTCTCATGGTAGTAGTCCCAACAGAGCAGCCTGTCACTGTCTCCTAGCCACTCAGTCTCTCTCTGTATCTCTCTTGCTATCTCAGCTGACAGCCTGCTGGATGTGTGACATGTTGTGGCTTACGGGCACACACCCTTGAATGTACTGCTTGCCTTTTTTTCTGGATAGTTGCTCTTTTTCCGCTTCTCACTTTTTCTCCATCTGAGTGTCTGTGTGTGTGTGTGTGTGGAGTGCGTTTACGTGTCTCTTGTGGCTGGCTGCCATTGCACAGTGCTTCTGCTCCCTTCCTACTCCCCCACAGATGTTGTGTGTGTTGATGCATGTTGCAGACTAATCCCTAATTATGGTGCATATGAAGGAACTGCTCCTCCTTTACATGCCACTGTGGAATACGCACACATGCGCACACACATGCTACAAACTGAGAAACACATGGGTGTTTGCACACACACACACACACACACACTGACTGGTGACCTCAGGCTTTATTATATTGTCTAATTGTGTCCTTCCCTTCATCCCCCTTTACCTCAGTCTGAGGTGCACTCAGCGTCTGAGCCGCCGTCTGCCCAGCGAGACGACTCCCCCATGGACGTGGACCAGCCCTCGCCCCAGGATCAGGACACCGCACCTCTGGGTAAAAAAAAAAAGGAAAAAAGCCTCCAGACAGACAAGCTGTTTTTTCTGACACCAATCCCGCCATACATATGTTGTGGTTGTGCTGGGACTGATTGTGTGTGTTTGTGTGTGTGTGTGTGGCTTTGCAGGAGAGGAGGGCAGCAGCCAGGCGGAGCAGGAGGAGCGCCTGCCCGACCTGCCCCTGCTCAGCGAGCAGCTCCTGCTGGATGAGCTGTGGGACATGCTGGGCGAGTGCCTGAAGGAGCTGGAGGAGTCGCACGACCAGCATGCAGTACTGGGTAAGCACCAGGTCCAGGAAAATGGACTGCTGTACAGCACCGTACTGCACTAAATTGGACTGGAGACGGCTGGCTTCTGAAGGCGCAGTGGTTAAGGAACCTGGCTAGCGTGCAAGTAGCCTGAAAAAGATGTGGGTTCGAATCCCAGCTACCACCGTTGTGGTCTTGAGCAAGGCACTTAACCCTAAGTTGCTCTAGGGGAGACTGGCCCTGAACAATTGATAGTTGACAAAGTTGTAAGTTGTTGGATAAAAGCGTCTGCTAAATGCCTAAATGTAAAATGTAAATGAAGGATTTGTTGACTGACAAGTTATTAGCCTTTTAGATTAGATGGCTGTGAGAGACTACACTGCACTTGTGTAGATGATAGATCTGGTTCTGTATGCAAAATATTCTAGTATCCCCTAGTGTAGGTAAATGTGTTATGACGCTTGTGTGTGTGTTTTGCGTGTAGTGTTGCAGCCAGCGGTGGAGGCCTTTTTCCTGGTACACGCCACGGAGCGCGAGAGCAAGCCGCCTGTACGCGACACCCGAGAGAGCCAGCTGTCCCACATCAAGGATGAGCCGCCACCACTGTCGCCCGCACCCCTCACCCCTGCCACGCCCTCCTCCTTGGACCCCTTCTTCTCCAGAGAACCCTCCTCTATGCACATTTCCTCCAACCTACCCCCTGACACCCAGAAGTTCCTGCGCTTTGCTGGTGAGTCTCTCTCTCTCTCTCTCTCTCTCCACCCCCCCACCCCCCCCTTTCCCCACACACAGGCACACTTTTGGACTTCAGCATAATACAATTCAAAGACGGACTTTTTTTTTTTTTTTAAATAAAGAAATTCACCCGTAATCCCTTTTCATGCTGTACAGAGGGTGGAATTATATGAAAAAGCCAGCGGATCCTATTGATCCCTTTACTCCTGTTCTTCCTTTGCTCCCCTCTCATTCTGCCTGCCTGTGTGTCTGTCTGTGTGCCACCTTATCTCCCCTCAGAGACCCACCGCACAGTGCTTAACCAGATCCTGCGGCAGTCCACCACTCACCTGGCTGACGGCCCCTTCGCCGTGCTGGTGGACTACATCCGCATCCTAGACTTTGATGTCAAACGCAAGTAAGGCTTCCTCCCCTCTCCCTTTCTAACCCTCTTCTCTACTTCATATCTGCCAGCGTACTTCCAGAGATCCACAGCACGTGTCTCCTTGATCCTCAGGATGGTTGTTCAAGATTGTTATTCATGTCTGTGTCTGTGCACACGCTCCCTCCCAGGTATTTCCGTCAGGAGCTGGAGCGTCTGGACGAGGGCCTGAGGAAGGAGGACATGGCCGTTCATGTGAGGAGAGACCATGTCTTTGAGGACTCCTACAGAGAGCTGCACCGCAAGAGCCCAGAGGACATGAAGAACAGACTGTGAGTTTGCCCTCCTGCTATGTCTCTACACACTCTCACTTTCTGTCTCTTAGGCTCTCTCCCCCTCTCTCTCTGTCACACACACACACACACACACTCAGTCACAAACTAAACATGCACACACACACTCACATACTCAGTCACAAACTATATATACACACACACGCATACATAACCAGTCACAAGCTAAACATGCACACACACACACTCACACATACCCAGTCACAAGCTAAACACACACACACACCTTTATCACACACCATTATCTAGATGCTGCCTCTTGGGGTTTTTCTTATCACTTTGGGGAGGCAGCACACAGCAAGGCACCAAAGTAATTAAAACACGCCCACACACACACACACACACGCGCAAATGCACAGCAACACTGACACAGCACACAGTTCATGCACACTGATGGTCAGAAATGGGCCCCAGTTGTCAGGAACAGATTGAGAGTGTTACACAGGCATCCACACACACTCTCACTCTCTCTCTCTCACACACATGGACACACACACATACACACTCACTCACCCTCACCCTCATCACACAGAGAACCCAATGGCACAAATCCAGAGGACACAGGAACAGACTGTGTGCCTTTATAATCCGTCCCTCGTGACTATGCACGCTCCCACACATGCATCATACAGCATACACTCTACGTAAAGCCAGCCCAAGCGCTCTGTAACACACAGCATGGGCCTTTTTCTCACTAATACGTACACACACGCACAGAACATAAAACATACATTTTGGAACCAGCCCACGCACTTTGTAAAATATGTGCCTTTTTGCACACACACACACACACACCCTGCTCACCCTCTTCCTGTTGGCTTCGTTGTGCAGCTACATCGTGTTTGAGGGTGAGGAGGGCCAGGATGCAGGCGGGCTGCTGAGAGAGTGGTACATGATCATCTCGCGCGAGATGTTCAACCCCATGTACGCGCTGTTCCGCACGTCGCCTGGCGACCGCGTCACCTACACCATCAACCCCTCGTCCCACTGCAACCCCAACCACCTCAGCTACTTCAAGTTTGTGGGCCGCGTGGTGGCCAAGGCTGTCTACGACAACCGGCTGCTCGAGTGCTACTTCACACGCAGCTTCTACAAGCACATCCTGGGCAAGAGCGTCAGGTACAGCCACACATCAGTCCCACTCCCAGCACTGCATTGTGGAAAATGTTTAGCGACTCATACTAATGTCAAAATATTTATCAAACGGCATTTTGCCGTACTACTACTCCTACTCCTCCTCCTCAAGTCCTCTGACATCATCTCTTTTTACTCTCTCAGGTACACAGACATGGAGAGTGAAGACTACCCCTTCTTCCAGGGGCTGGTGTACCTGCTGGAGAATGACGTGTCCACCCTGGGCTACGAGCTGACATTCAGCACAGAGGTGAGATGCTTTCCCCTGTTTCACTCAGTTCTTTGGACTCCTCTGTGGTTTTAGATTCCTGTGGAGTTGTGCTGGGCAGCAGAGTGGTGGCTGAGCTTTTCCTGTGTTTTGGCTCTGTAGGTCCAGGAGTTTGGGGTGTGTGAGGTGCGAGACTTGAAGCCCAATGGCGCCAACATCCTGGTGACGGAAGAGAACAAGAAGGAGTACGTGCACCTGGTGTGTCAGATGAAGATGACCGGTGAGTTTACACACACACACACACACACACACAGAGCGCCTGTTTCTCTTATGTCCCCTCAGCATGCTATCTCTGTCAGAAGGAAGTGCCTCAGTGCAGTAAATCCCTCAGACGAGAGGCGCTTGTGTAAGCAGGGGGCTTTGATGCCTTTCACTGCTTTACCCTCAGGATGTCAAACAACAGCCTCAAAGAGTATCAGTCTCTTTGGCACCAAACCTCTGACTGTTTATCTCCAATACATTCTGATGGGCTTTTTTCCCCCTGTTATTGTGTGTGTGCACGCTTGCGTGTGTTTGTCTGTCTGTGTGTGTTTATGTGTGTGTGTGTGTGTGTGTGTGTGTGTGTGTGTAGGTGCCATTCGCAAGCAGCTGGCGGCCTTCCTAGAGGGTTTTTATGAGATCATTCCCAAGCGGCTCATTTCCATCTTCACGGAGCAGGAGCTGGAGCTGCTCATCTCTGGCCTTCCCACCATCGACATTGACGACCTCAAGGCCAACACAGAGTACCACAAGTACCAGGCCAGTTCCATACAGGTACATGTGCACGCAAACACACACGCACACACACACACACACACAGAACCCTACAAGTATTACCCAGCTCCACAGAGGAGGTGGTTGTTACTTCATACTTTGGAAGGATCAAGCCAGATCTGTATGTGTAGTCATACTCACCATGAAGAAGAAATGGCTGGCAGATAAGTCTGTACATATTGTCCATAGTGGCACCCTCCCACACAGGCTTAATGTAGCAGCTTTGTCGTAAAGCCAGAATCTGCGTCTATATTCAGCGTCTCCTCTGTGCTCCGCTCCGTCCTCTTAGATCCAGTGGTTCTGGCGCGCCCTGCGCTCCTTCGACCAAGCGGACCGGGCCAAATTCCTGCAGTTTGTCACGGGCACGTCCAAGGTGCCCCTGCAGGGCTTCGCTGCGCTGGAGGGCATGAACGGCATCCAGAAGTTCCAGATCCACCGCGACGACCGCTCCACTGACCGCCTGCCCTCTGCACACACTTGGTAAGTCACGGCAAAGCTCCCATAGGTGGCTCGTGGTCACTCGTCCAGAGATGTGTTTTGTCTGCAACTAACGTCCTGTACCCCATCCCACTGTGTGTTGCAGCTTTAATCAGCTGGACCTCCCGGCCTATGAGAGCTACGAGAAGCTGAGACACATGCTGCTGTTGGCCATTCAGGAATGCTCAGAGGGCTTCGGACTGGCCTAGAGACTTTCCTTATACGTACACGCAAACACACATTCACAAACTCAACATACACATGTACTGACACACACACACACACACACAGGTTTAGACTCACATATTGTTAACTTATGACACAAAACACACATGCATATTCACACTATCGTAGACATGGCCAAGATCTATTTGTTTCTAATCCATATAAACCCGACGGCATTGGAGAGATGATGCAAGCCAGAGCGACTTATTGACATTTGCCTACTACACACAGAGCCTCACACAGACACACAGAACTGGATTTGGTAGATTTGTGTGTCTCCCTTCCCTATTAAATTGCAAAACCCTGAGAGACGATATGGAGGATAATACTTGGACTAATATGAGGAGAAGACAAAGAAGAAGAGAGGAAAAAAAAAAAAAAAGATGTTTCTCCATTTAGTTTTTCTCTGTACAAAAAAGGTTTGGGAGTTTATTATGTTTAATCTTTTTTTTTTTCCTTTTGGCTGTGTAAAAAAAAAAAAAAAAAGAGAAAAAAGACAAAAAGAGAAGGTTGTGCGTGTGAAAGGATGGATATAAAACACTTGGGGGAAAAGTGCTGATTGTCCTCTGCTAATTTGTGACCTCATGGTAAGCTTGGAATGGGCGGGGGTCTTCAGTGGGGGGGAGCAGGGGCAAGGTAACAGGCTCAGGGCCTAACCGGAGAGAAGTGATTGCAGGGACTTTTCAAAGGGTGACATTTTTAAGGCAACTTTTGTGGTATTTTCGGGGGGGCGGGAAGGATTCTAAAGAGATCAAGGATAACAAGTGAAGGATTACGGTTGGGGTGGGCTGTTCCGGGGTGGGGAGGGCAAGTCCACAGACATTCTGACTGGTGAGTGGGGTTGGGGGGGCAGTGTGGTCAATCCAACAGCTGAAAATCAGCCTCTCCGCAAAAGAGATCAGAGAATAAATTGCTACTTAAATAAATGCATAAATCGAGTTGGCTATGTGTTTTACAGTTGTCTTCAGCCGTCCTTGAGAGAACGCAGCGTTAATCATCTTTTTTTTCCAGTCCAGTGAGCTGATATCTGTACATATACACAGAGTGATTAACATGATTACAAAAGGTTCTCTTTCTTTTCTAGGTGAATAAACCAGTTTGTGTTTGGTTTTGCATTGAGCAGTGGTGCTTGCTGAGCTGTCTGTCTGATTGTGTGAGGGAGGCTAGAGTGACCGGCGCTGTCTCAGCAGCTGTCGTCCTCCAGACGACTTCAGAGCCGCCTCTAGCTGGTCCCCTAGTATTGGCTACCCACGCCGCCAAGCCCATGGAGCACTGCTCTCTTACTGCTGACTGTCAACTCTCTCTCTCTCTCTCTCTCTCTCTCGCACACACACACAGCTCTTAATCTTGTCAATCTCTGAATGGACTCCAGCAAACAGTGATTTAGGCCCAGTCTGCAGTACAGCATCCCATGCAGAGCCGTGTGGGTGTGGGGTGGGTGTGTGGGTGCGGGTGTCGGTCAGTGGGTTTCAGCTGGAGACTCCTCTCAGCAGTGTCTCAGGGCTGACTGCACCCCAGCACTGCAGCACAGTGGCACTGCTGGGCCTGTCAGCATAAGTAAAAATCAAAAACATACACACACACACAGCTATCATCTGTGATGGCTAGGGCACCTCTCTCTGCTAGGCGGAGGATCCAGACAGTGTCTCATCATGTCTGATCTAAATGCCGAGAGTCGTAATTGTCCAATGTGAGGTGAGAACGTGCCGGCTGGGCCCTGGGTGTGTGGTGGAGTTGGGTCACTTTGGACTGCATCTCAATGTTCCACCCCCACCCTCCACCGCCTCTCTATCTAAACTCCATTTATGTGCTCAGCCACAGTTCTTGCGGAGGATTAGGTTTCCACCTAATTTTTTAGATGTTTGCAGGAATGCCTGTTAAAATACCACCAGGGCTCGCCTCACAGGCAAACTAATCAGATGGAGATAAAAGTGCTCTGATTTCTCATCTTGTGCTTCTTAATGAAGGCTGCAGCACCCGCTGTGCACTAAATAAGCGCCTGTTAGAAGCCTGTTGTCTGGAAGCGCGCTGCTGAAAGCAGATTTCACATCAAATACTGGTCATGCATGTGGCCCCGGTGAGCAGAGAGGAGAGGATTTGCATTTGAGATGAGCTTGGTGAGATTTTGCCTATGCTGGAAGATGTTTTGCAAAATGATCGTCAACCCCTAAAACCCTGGTGCTTTGCTTGCAGTGAAAAGGCAGGATGACACAGGTGGCCATGCCCATTATGAGATGCAAATGGATTTGGTCTTCAGCTTGTGTTGCAGTCAAGATTAACCTCCTTTCCCCTCACTTCGCGCCAACACTTTGATGAATGATCTGTTTTCACCGAAGTCTGTTCCCTCCAGACAGCTTAGCGTGTTGGAATAGTCTAATGTTGAAAACTGGTTTTTTAAATGCAATTAAATGTCACTTTTCAGCCTCGGCTTAGCTAAATGTGGCTTCCCTTGCAGTCTTTCGGGGTTGCCTAGATCATTCACCTGTGAACTCTGACACTGTACTGAATGTGCTCCACCACTAGATGGAGATCTTGAGGTTGAGAAGCTGTGCTGCAGAATCAATCAGCAGCTTCCATCAAACTGTTCTTGAACACAGCAAACGCTCCTTATCTTCCATAAGAGCAGAGTACATACAAGAAGCCATTACCGCCCTTGCCTTACAGGATGCACTTTTGTCTATACATGCAAACTACAAGGACCATCAATAATTACATTAATCTAAATAATGCAAATTCCTGCGTTCATGCACTCAGTCAATAAACAAGTCGATTACTGTAATCAATAATTAAAAATCCAAAGCCAAGCAGCAAAGGAAATATTTGCATTTGCACTTAAATGGAGAGGAGAATTTGTGAGTTGGGAGAGCTGATTTTTCCAACATTAGAGCATTAAGGCACATCAAAACACTGGGATGAATGAGGCTGAGATGGGAAGCAGAGATTGGTGGCGACGGTTAGGGTTCACTTTGGCGATGCATGAAGCAAGGGCTCATTAATGGAGGGGAGCAGCTTTTGAGAGGCAGCCAGAACGCTCTTAGTTTAATTCGCTGTGCTGTGCATAAATCAGGATATTACTGCTCCCTCCACAAGAAACAGAGAAAGGACAGAGTGGAGAAGTAAGTGACAATTCTATTGTGCAGTCCAGCGATGGCAAGTTGAGACAAAGACTGTTCATTAGTGTAAGTGTTTTCCTGCTCTTCAATCATCCCTGTGAAAAAAAAAAACTTATTTTTTTTTTTTTCGTTTCACTGGCAATCATCCTCCATATCTTTAACTAAGTGCTAATTAATCAGATATGCCCAAGTAAAGGACCATGATCTTTCTCTGGCTTTCTGTCTCCCTGATGTACACCTAATGCAGGGAGATGAGGGCTGAAGTCTGTCAATGCTGCTGGTGGCTTGAGAGAAACAAGGAAGATGTTATGGCTCCTATCTGGAACATTGCGTAACACGCCTGTGAGCTGATAAGAGAGGCGCTGGAGTTTCGCTGAGACATCCTTGAGAGTAGACCCAGATATTTTTATATTGCTTATCTCAGTACCTCGCTGGTGTGTGTGTGTGTGTGTGTGTAGGTCTGAAGAAAAGAAAAAATGCTGAAGATCCTCGGTGCCCACACACACGCACTCTCTCTTTCACACACACACACACACTTTAAACAAAGGGAAAAATGTAAGTGATGCAGAGCAAAAATAACCCTGAAAGCATCAATCCAGCTTCAAAGGCAGACACATATGCTAATACAATGGTGTGCTCTATTTTTGGCAATGCTTTTTCTGAGACAATGGATGACAACACAGAACCAGGGGAGACTCTCTTTCCCCAGAAATCCCCTGCTAATGTCAGATTCAGAGGAATTCCACATGAAAAGCACAAGATTGGGTTTCATATCCTAAATAATATCTCACACTGTGACATAACGGAACAGTATAATAAGCCCATTTCATCTTTTCAGGGACCCAGATGTTGGTTGCCGTTTGTGGTGTGTGTGTGTGTGTGTGTGTGTGTGTGTTTAAGTAGTGAGTTGGCCCCGCACTGCAGCGGGTAGGCTACACAGCGTATGATTTAAGAGCGCTGACAAGCATCAACAATGTTCTTGTGTGTTCAAAGCCTCAAGCCTTCCTGTGTGCCCCCACTGTGCGACTGATACCATTGATCATTACAGGACTTGGTACACAAATAAATAACCTAGGAGAATGAATCTGCAGCAACACCAAAACAAAAAGACCTGAATAATTCTTGTTTTATTTTCTTTTCCATCATCCTCTCTGTGCATTCACACCATCTCTCCCCACTCCTCCTTTTCCTCCTCTGTCTCTCTCTCTCTTCTTCCTGAGGATTTTTTTCGGGGCCCCGCTTCTTGCATCGGCACCGTCTAATCAGCGACCCCGGGAGAGCCAAACAAACGTCATGGCGTGTCCTACTTTGACTCTAGTAGTCTTCTCTTCTGAAAGCAAGTCTGTGAGAATTTACTTTTGAAGTGCAAGAGTAAGAGTGTGTGTGTGTGTGCATATATAACACCCCCCCCATCCCCCAAGTGACTCCAGCCTGCAGTGTAACCATGGGTGTTTGGCTAGAAGGGCTTCTGGCTCTGAGGTGGAGACCCCTGTGGCTGCCAAGATGCCAAGATGGCTTCCCTGGAGGGGGCCAGAGCACTTTGTGAACCGAGCGGTCAGCAGTAAAGAATCCATTTCCCCAAATGGACACTGCTGCCCACTATGTCCGTCATGGGTCAGAAGGATGAAGCCTGTGCTTTCTGTTGCTACATCACGGCGGTTAATAATTTAATTGAATTCATTAGCGGGATGTAAGGTCATCCAGCCAGTTTGACCTAGTGTTAATCAGGGACTAATTGAAGGGTAATGACAGGGGAAATACTGACCCACAGCTATTCCACACAATGTCAGTCTGTACAGACAAGGACTTCTAACCTGCTCAAATGGCATACTCCATCATAATAGATAGGAGCACTTAGGCTGATTATACAACTGTCTGTCAGTACTGTTCCCTCACCAAAATACCAGTGTTTTGGAATGCTGCTGTAAGCTATACACATCTAGATTGATTTAGCATATGCCTATTTAAAAAAATTTAAAAACCCAGTAAAGCTTGTTATGGATTTATAGATGATTTAGTTCCTGCATGAGCTCATGGTTGGCAGATTAAAGAGGTCTGTTTGCAATCTGTACAGTGCTGAAAGCCTGTGAGCTACTGAAGACTGACTGCAGGCTAGACTGTAATAAAAAAAATCTGCTCTTCATTGTCCCTTTCCCTCAGCACACTGACAGGAGCTCTCTCCCCACACTCTCTCTCCCCTCTCTCCCGGGTTCTCCAGTGTTGGGGGTTAAATTTGGCATGGAGACGCGGAGCAGCTGAGGCAGGAAGCCGGCACTGTGAGAGGCCCTGGCAGTGGCTCCCCCAGGAGGAGTACATCAGGTGTGAGCGCACAGGAGGTGGAGGAGGAGGTGGAGGAGTGGGGGAGGGGAGCGAGGAGCCGAGATAATACACAGATAATACACACAAGCGTTTGGCAAAGGAGGCTTATGCACGAGCTAGGTACACACTGACCTTTACAGTGGCCACATGGTGTCACTTCGGCTTTATGTCTGGACCCTGAGGGGTGCATGTGTGTATGCGTGTGTTTGTGTCACTGCCTGAGCATGTAAATTGTGTGTGTGTGTGTGTGTGTATGTGTGTGTGTGTTTATCCAGGGAGCACTTCTCTAAAAATAATACAAGGCACCCCGCGTTGGCCCCGCTGTAGTCATTCACCCAAGAGATGCGGGAGATTCGTGAGCAGTGACATTCTGGAAGGAGCACTCCTTCTCTCTCTCTCTCTCTCTCTCTCTGTCTCTCTCTCTCTCTCCCTCTGTCTGTCTCTCTATCAGGTACTGTATCACCATGGCGTCTGACTCATTTGGCATTCAACCATTCTCTTGTTTCGGGGATAGCTCTCCTGGGCCAGCAAATGAAATAAGCTGTTCAGATTTGTGAATGGATTTTCTACCTTGCCTCAGGAACACCGCTTCCATAAGCCACTTTACAAATAACATCCATCACTGCAGAGAAAAAAGCGCTGAAATATCTGATCTCTTCTTCCTCAGATGCACTCTCCCTCCCACTCTCTGGCTCTCTCTCTCCCTCTCTCACTTACCTTATCTCTCCATCTCCCCTCCCATCCTTTTTCTCTCTAATTCTCTCTCATTCTATATCCTAATCTCCCCCATTTTCTCATTCCAGCTTTCTATCGCTCCCTTTCTCTCTCTCTCTCCCTCTTTGTACCAACCCCTCCCCTCACCCGGCCTAATTCGGACTCTCCCTCCCTGGTATTAGGACAGCTAGCTTACAGACGCCTGGTGCCAGAGAAAAAGGGGAGAGAGAGAAAGAGACGAGACTGGCAGGCAGTTCACTGCCCAAAGCAGCCACTGGCACACAGAGGCAGCATAACAATGCCCATAATTAGCATGGCACACGCCCTTCATATACACCCCCCTCCATCCAATCACCCACCACACCATCCCCACGCCTACCCATGTCCCCCTTCTCTCTGACTGCTGACTGGATGCCGTTGCTAAAGGTAGTGGAGGGAGTGTGGCACTCACATGTGTTTGTGTTTTAGTGTGCGTGTGTATGTGTGTCTGTGTGTGTGTGTTTGTATGTGTTTATGGTGTAAAAAGCCGTACTCATCATCTGCTCTCCCCCATCCCGGGATTGATCTGGGTAATCGCAGCCCTGACATGCCGGGGTGGGCAGCAGGGGAATGGCGAACAGAAAAAGCAGCAGGAAGACAATAAAGGAATGGTCAGAAACCAGAGAGAGAGAGGGAGGGATAGAGGGGAAGAGAGTGTGAGAGAGGGGGGGGGGTGAGGGAAGGAGGAGGAAGAGAGAAAGAGGGTGAGGGAGGGAGAAGAGCAGGAGGAGGAGGCAGGGAGTGGGAGAAGAAGGGTGATGTCACCTCTCCCTGTCAGCCAATCAGAGCAAGGGAGGGCGAGAGCAAGTGGGAGAGGGTGTGTTTTTGTATCACTGCAGCATCAGCGCTGGAGAGCGAGAGAAGCACAATCAGTCACACGCAGAGGAGGAGGGAGAAGACTCCGATTAGTGGCAGAGGCGAGACGCAGAGTTAGCCAAGGAGGGACTCAGACCTGGGGCCATCTTTCTTTCCTGAACCTGTGGAGGTAAGGACAGATGCTGCTTACTGAAGCTCACTGCAAACACTGCATGCACGGACTTCAACTAGTCACCCTAAGAGGGGGTTAAGTGTTCGTCCTCGCTACCTGCACCTGACCATACCACCTTGTCTGGCTGGGTTATATCTGTGGTGACTGTTGTCAGTGTGAGGAACGTTTTTTTTTTTTTTTTTTTTCCTGGCTGTGTTGCTGTGATGTGGGCTGTGATAACAGTGGTGGCTGTTTGTTGTGACACTTCAACTGAATTCTGCTGGTGATCCGAGCACACTGACGTCCAAATGCAAATATTACAGAAACAAATTACCACCTTCTTTTTTACATGCTGATAAAGCAGGTTTATCTTTTTTTTCTGCGCCATTTCTTTAGCGAAGTACGAATGTGTAAAACTATGCAAAATGTGTGCATGATTATATTTAGTTTGATTATTTTTTTTCCCACTGAGCATTTCTGCTGAGTTCATATCCAGAGTGATGGATGCAACAGGGTCTCATTTTCTTCCTCCATGCAATGCACCCGTGGCTACTGGATTGGGAGATTGCCTGTGCTAATGATATGCTGGCTCCTATGCCACCCACTTAAAGGTCACTTTTGTGTGTCATCACTGTTGTCACATGTGCAATGGCTGACATTTTATTTGTGTAATCGGAAATGATTAATCTGGTCGTTATTATTGCTTCGCCCATTTATCTGCTAGCTGATTGAGCATGTCTTCATTGTGCCATAAAACGCTCTGAAGCGTCCTCTGGCTTTGCACTCATCTCCCCTTTACAGTTCTTATAACAATATTTGCTGCCAGTGCTTTACTGCCAAGTCTAACCATCCTATCTACCTAACCATCTGATGTGTTTAACCGTCTAACCACAGAAAGCCACATGGTGTTCTCGTTTTTTTTCTCACCCCTCCCTTTTCCCCACACACTTTTTTTGTTTGGCTGAGATGTGATGTTGGTAGTAACTAATGGCCTTGATTGGGCGATGTGGAGGCATGTAACAGAAAGCTGGCCAGACGAGGATGTGGTTCTGGGGAGGTGGATGGATTGTGTCCTGTTCTGGTGCTGCATGCCTGCCTGCCTGCCTGCCTCGCTGTTTGCGCAAGACAAATGTTTGGGGTGGTGAACAGCCAACAGCTCAGAAACTGACTGCATTTAGATAGGGGAAAGAGAAGAAGGGGAGGGTGTAAGAAGGAGAGAGAGCAAGAGACAGACAGACAGAAGAGAGAGAGAGAGAGAGAGAGAGAGAGAGAGAGAGAGAGAGAGAAACCTGGGTGGGGCATGTGTTCATTTCCAGGGGCATCAGTAAGAGGAGGCACCCACCTGGCATGGTGCCATTGGGCGCTGAGGCAGAGCAGCTCTTGTGTTTCTGCTGCTCCACTTCTCCACTGGCAGCACCAGTCCGAGTTTGTCTGCAGCACATGGTCCTTTCACACTCTCTAAATGCTGGAGTGCTTTCAGCATCAAGAGAAATGGTCCTCATCCGGCTTGCAGAGGTGGTACTTCAGAGCTTAGTCGTTTTTTTTTAAACCATGGACTTGCATTTCTGGTGTGCTCTCTCTCTCTCTCTCTCTCTCTCTCTCTCTCTCTCTCTCTCCCCTACCTCTCTCCCGTTCTGTAGTAAAGTAAAGTAGCCTGTTGGGACTGTGACCAAGCATAGAGTGGGAGAAAGAGAGGGAACAGAGGAGGGATAATCCTTTCGAGCTCAGCTGAGGATGTCTGCCTTTTTCTCCCTGCTTCTGTGTACTCCCCATAAGCATAATCAATAGATTAAGGTAAGGCTGAGTCTCAAGTGTATATACAGGCGCTGGATCCCTCCGAGGCAGCCATGCAACGCAGTACCATGCTGTTTAATGCGAACGCATGGTCTAGCCTAGCCCATTATACCAGCTGTCACACAACCAGATGCAAAACAACACATCCCATGCTAACCCCCCGCCCCAACCCCCCTATCCTCGATTTCACATTTCACCCATTGCAAATGTCTCTGCTCTGCATTGTATCGGCGTGTGTCGTGTTCTCTTCCAACAGTGAAGTGCTATCTCACTGTGGGGCTGTGAGTTTAATTGAGCTGTTCTGTAGAAAGGATGAATAGGCCAAAAGATTTAGGAGGGATGAGAGAGCGAGGCAGGGAGGGAGGACGAGATGGAGGGAGGCAGGGAGGGAAGGAGGAAGGGAGGCAGGCAGAGGGATGGGGAGGTGGGGTCACATTTGACAAGCAAAGCACCTCTACAGACTGCTAATGTATGTGCTCTTAGATATACTGTCTGGATGGAGAGGAGGGGAGAGGAGAGGGGGATCAACGGGAGGGGCGGATGGGTGTGCAGCAAGGTCAGAGGGGGAAGGGCCGTCGGAAGAATGGTGGATGAGAGAGAAAGAAAGAAAGAAAGAGAGAGAGCAAAAGAGAGAGAGGGCGGTAGGAAGGAGATGATAAACAGTTGGCCATTTATTATGCAGCACCACAGGTTGTCTAGGCTGTTGTTGTGTGGATTTTTTTCCTCTCTCTCGCTCTCTGTCTCTCTCATTTTTCTGGCTCTCTAATATCAGGGCTCCCAATTGGGGTAATGATGGCAGAAATCTCACGGTGTGATAAAGGGCATCTGTTCCAAATCTGCCAGTGAGGAGGAAACTCTAGGGATGAGCTGTGTTGCAGGCAAGCCACAGCAACCACCTGTTATCGCCCAGAGGCCCACCGAGACCTGCAGGAGAGACTGCCTCCCTAGTAAACAGCTAGAAGGAGAGAGCTAGAAAGACAGCTAGAGAGAGAGAGAGAGAGAGAGAGAGGGAGAGAGTTAGAGTGTTTGTGCGTGTATGTGTTTGAGTGCCGGTGCTTCATATCAAATACAGGCTGCTTAAATTATCTATGTACGCAGACAGGGAAAAAACAGGCTGACTGGGTCTGAGTGGTGTTTCAGATCCTGAGTCAGTGCCGAGTCTCTGGTGGAGACGCGATGATGTGAGTGCATTAGCGACACTCGTTTGTGATGTCGTGTTCTGGCGGGACCCGGGTTTGAATTACACACTCTGCAGATGGGACCAATGTGATAAGTGTTGGGGACAGACAAGATGAAGGGTGGTGGGGAAAGGCGTGTGGAAGGAGAAAGAGAGAGAGAGAGCGAGATAGAGAGAGAGAGAGAGAGAGAGAGAGAGATGGAATACATTAAGACTGATTTAGAGAGCAGAGTCAGACAGGGGCGGGCGACCAGGCTTTGCTTTGGAGAGGTAATGGTTATAAAGTGTAGAAATGGTGTCTCTGTCATTATGTCATATGCCTCCAACTGCACTGCAATGTAAATGATAAAACTGAAATAAGAGGCATATGCTCAGAGATGGTGTGTGTGTGTGTGTGTGTGGGGGGGGGGGTTCTCAGAAAGAGGTGGTGGGGGGAAGTTGCTTATGAAATGGGGAGGTCCTTGGACCTGAGAACGCAGGCTCCCTCTTGCAAAACACACATGGCCATCATTAGGCCTTGATAAATGCGGACAACCTCTCTAATCATGAGGCCCCATCAGACCCCCCATGTTTCTTTTCAACATCATGAAGTGCGTTTTTTTCATGTCATATCCATATTCATCCATTGTTTGACAGGGAGCCCCCAACCTCGGACCCTAATCAGGGTAATAGCATGCTCAGAGTGATTTGGTGTTCACTCATGTCGCCATTCCACACACCACAGACAAAGCCCTATAAAATTTGAGCCAATCATGCAATTGAAGCGCCATATATGCAACTGAATTAGTCTAAAAACTGGGGCTCTAAAGCTGACAGTTGTTCTCATGCCCCTGTAAACCTCGCATCGGTTGCAGTATATCTTCCGCGGATTGAACTGCAAAAAATCAGCAAATATGCACTTTCAAACTTGTCACGATAAGAGACTCTGGGAACGACTAGGCAGTAATGAGCAGGGAAGGAAGATGGGAACAGAGACTACAGATGAGAGCGCGTGAGAAAATAGATACATGCAACAAAAAAGCGTGTCTGACCTTTTAGTCATCCGAGGACCACAACCCTCATTTCCTCTCCCTCCGTCTTCTCGTCAGAATGAACTCTTTGTCACAGATGCACAGCAATATCTCCCCAGTGCGTCATTTCATCGTTTCGTTCACAGGCGCTTTATTGACAAAATGAGTTGCTAAACTTAGTCTGAATTGCTTCTCTGTGTAGCACATTTTGTCCTTAAATTGTATGAAATACTGTCTCCAATGGCATTCCAAGTATCAGAATAGTATCAACATTTGACATGTAGCCTAATGTCATTTTTACAACAGGACGGATTAGGCCTCACGGTAATAAAAATGAGGTCTACCGTGTTTCCTAGTGCACTCACTATCGCGATTGTTACCAGGGAGACACGGGAGCGATATGTGCTGAAAAAAAGGATTCCTCACCAGTTGCGCTGGCAAATATAATTAATGCAAGCATGCTTGGTACTCTGAGGTTCCTTCTATTAGCAAGAGATTCCATCATAATTTTCTCTCATGCACGAGGCTTTATTAGGAAAATAATTATGTGTTCCGAAAACAATTAGGCTACCTCATTTAACACTTTCACTTCCGATATGGTGTGAATGTACATATTGTTTTACCAAGTTCGTGGCACCGCCAGTGCGTCTTTTTTAGATGGGACAGTGCTACAGTCACGTTGCGTCAGCCATGACATATTCATTACGGCTGGATTACAGAATGTGGGAGGGGATCACTACTGTAGTGTGTGTAATCCCCATACACCCAGCTAATTTAATCTCACCTACTGTGCCATCCCATTATACATCCACCGTCCAGAGGTGCTGCGGGGCGAAAAAGGAGGGGAAGGAGGGCGAATTAGGTATTTGATAACACCTTATTTGCAGGGGTCAATGTAACGAGGTTGTTGTAAACATGACATGACATATAGCCTATCATGAACATTGATAACAATTAATTAATGTTTATGACTGTTGTCATTAAGTGTTATTCAGTTTTTGAAATGCAGACTTTAGGGAGACAGACATTCCAAAAACAAATGACATTTAATGACAACAGTCATAAACATGAATTAAGTGCCACTAATGTTTATGATACATGCCATGTCATGTTTATAACAGGCTCATGTCACCCTTTATGTAGATATGTTTGAATAAAGTGTTACGCGTAATTAAATTTTTACCCACAAAACCACTTTAATTGACAAGATTGCTTTGTAAATCGCTCTGCGTAATTCTCACGTGAGAGAACTTGTGGGGACTGTGTGCAGACTATTCTTAGAGAGAGGGAGAGAGAGATTCAAAACTAAAGATGAGGAGAGAGGATAGAGAGCTGATGAGTCAGTCAATGCCTTCAACTGTCATTCCAACTGTCATTCCTACTGAAACTGGAATACATTATGATTATGATTATTATGATTATGGCCATGGTTTAGCGAAGACAGTGTATCAAGGAAGTTCAGCGATACCTAGGTCTTTCTGGCTTTACCTGACTTTCTGTTTAGCCAATAAATACAGCCCAACGACAGGCATTTAGCTCAGAGTAGCATTAAAACTATATGTCTCCACTGCAGCACGGCTTGTGCAATAGAGACACTTTAGATATCCTAAATATAATTCTTTGCACGCACAGCATATTCCGCCTCTGCTGTGACACACGAAAAACAATATTACAAGTTTTGCTTACTCACTCTGTTTCTTGGCGGAATGATTAAATGACTGTGTGTATGTGTGTGCGTGTGTGTGTGTGTGTGTGCGTGTGTGTGTGTTTGTTTGCTTGCGTATGCGTGTGTGAGACAGATCTCCCTGTGCTTCAGTAACTGCCACCCCCCTGTCACTTTTAGACGAAAGTATTCCATTTAAAAGGGTGAAATTGTGCATGCAGAGAGAGCTGGTCTGCAAGATGAACAGAGATGCACACACTGATGGCTTAAACTTGAAAGCCCTTCTTCACATATACACACAGACACACACATTCACAGATAGATTAAGCTTTAACCAGACACAGCAGGGACTCCATTTCAACAACACAAAACAAACACAAAGATGGTATTGATTAAACAGTCATGTCAGACAAGCAGCCCTGGCAACTATGCACAGAGGCCACACAGAGTAGCAGAGCAAACAGCTGAGAGGGTACGATTGATAGAAGAGATTTAGAGGAGAAAAGGGATCGTTGACAGAGAGATATAGAAGAAAGAGATGGAGATAGCACTGAAAAATGGGAAAGCATTAAGGAGACGGAGGAGAGAGAGACCAAATGTGCTATCGAAGAAAAGAATGGAGATTGGCCACAGAAAACTCTAAAAGGCCTAATGAGGTAATTATGCAGCTAAGTGATTGGATGACCCGGGGTAAAAAGGGGGTGGGGCCACTACGGGCTCAGATTGGGGACGGGCGGCAGGGGGTGCATTTAACGAAGACGCATGGAGCTGAGCGAGGAAATGGGGAATGATGTTCTTAAAAGAGGAATGCAGGATGAAAGGACCGCGGATGAGCTGTGGATGATATGTAGGAGCAGGGTGGGGTGAGGGAGGGTGGATGAGGGGAGTACAGAGAGTACAACAGAGAGAGAAGAGAAAAGGATAGGAGAGGAGGAGTAGGGAAGGAGGGAGGGGGAGGAGAGAGAGAGCGAGCGAGGGAAGGAAGGAAGGATGATGATGCCTGCAGCTTTGAAAACACCATGTCTGACACTGACTAACTGTGACAAACTGTGTACAAAGCACGCACCCAAACAAGCACTCCTGACAAACTGTGCGCAGAACACACAGGCAAACACACCTGTCGACGACAGTGCGATGAAAAACACAGCCATATCTACACACACACACACACACACACACACATCGACAGACTGATAGAAGACGTCTGGTGCACCTTCTACTCTCTGCCTCAGCTAATAGGCTGATCTCCTTGATTACACGCTGACACTAATTACAGAAAACATCATTCAGCAAAAGACGCATCACAGAGCACATCTCTTTATCCTACCAGACGCAGGTCCTCCCCCTCAGGGACCAGCAGGAGCAGAGGCCCTGATCAGCTCATTTAGACTGAACGCCATCTCTCTAGTTCCTCTTTCTCTCCTCCTCCACATCTTTTCCTCTCTGGCTTTCTGTCTCCATGCTCCTGTTGGCATTATATCCCTCCCCGTGGGGTGGTGGCCGGGTTCGACCACCTGTCTGCTCCATTTATGAAGCGTTTCTGAGTGAGGTTGGCCAGGGCCGCGGGCAGTGTGGAAACAACAACAAGCTGTGAAGTCTCATGACAAGGGGATTGTTACTGATGGCTCTAACACGATGCTGTCTGTCTGTCTCTCAAATCAACATCACACCAGAAATCCCCAAGGCTATATTTTCCCTTTTTTAAAGTGACAAAGGGGCATACTGACAAGATAATTTACAAATGTGCAAACAGTGTTCAACACATTTGGCCTTCGATATGTAGTCATGCTGCAGTCTGTGAAAAAGGGAGGGTCACTGAAAGAGGTTTGTGTATCAGTAATTTGTCTGTGGTTTAATTGGTCCAAAACCTTATTCTGGGGGCTATTTCTCATGAAAGTTGAGTAGTGGGCAGGCTTTTGCTTTTTGGGACATGTTGACCTGGCCTGCACTTGATTGGCTGTCCCATGCTCTTTGCTCCTGAATGCTTAGCAGAGGCTGTCTTCACATCATAATTGAGTTTGAGGCTGATTTAATGTGGGTGTATGTTTACTCTCCCATCTGCGCTCTTACCTCTGTGTGTGTGTGTGTGTGTGTGTGTGTGTGCACATGCGTGTGTCCATGAGTGTGTGTATGTGCACTACATGCATGTCTGTGTGTGTACACAGTGTGCATTAAAAGCGTCACACACAGTTATCTTTAAGTCTGCGTCTATGTCTCATCAGCTGGTACGCTTGCTGCAGGGAAAGGTCAGTAAAAATTCTTTTCTTCTCCTTCTCTTTTTCTCTCATTCTTCCTTTCTTTATCCCTCCCTCCCTCCGTCCCTGTGTGTGCTCTGGGAGGGATCAGGCAGGAATCAGGGCCAACTGCCCCCTGTCATCTCGCATAAGCACACAGCAGAGGAGAGAAAGAGAGAAGTGAGACAAGGACCGCTGGACACAGCTGTGCCGCCTACAGGAGGTCAAAGCCAGAAAGAACAGAGCATGCAGACAAGGACAAGACAGAAAAAGAGGGGCAGAGAGAGAGAGAGAGACAAAGGGTGGAGAGGTAAAAAAAACAGTGAGAAACAGTGAAAAAGAGGGAGTGGAAGAAAGAGAGGGAGGAAAATGGAAAGCAAGAGACTTAAAGTGGGAGGGATAAAACAAAGAGAATAACGGGAGAGAGAGAGAGAAAGAAAGGATAGTTTAGCCTCAAGAATAAAGAAATGATCACAGGAATGCTAAAGGAGAGTGCTTGAAATATCCTGCCTGTCGTGTGTTCTTGCAGCAGGGCTAGGGCCGAATGTAGGACAAGGGCAAACGGATTGAATTGTTGTCTGTCACAGTGGCTCAGACCTGCCTGTTGACTTGCTCACATGCTGGGAAATATTCACTTTACTGTATCTCAATGCCTTTCCCTCCCTCAACCCCACCACCCTTCCATCTGATTCCTGTGTCCTTGATCTTCACTTCAGTGATGCCTTGAGTCATGAACGGGGATTTGAATGAACCGCGGTGATGCTGCTGGTTGCAGATAACGCCCCGCCTTTGATGGGCCAGAGGGTCTGCCTGCTCAAAGACTGCTTTGCATGGGACTCAAATGGAATTCCCTGACATTGTCTGTTTGTAATGATTGGATTTTGGCACCAACCCGAATGACTATTCCTTTGCATTGTCTGCACTGATGGGATTTTTTTTTTGTTGCTACAGGCCTAAAAAAACATTCCCTCACTGACACAAATATTTATGGGTCAAAAAGGAGACACAGTAAAAAGAAGATGCAAACAAACTGTTGCAACCTAGAACAAACTATTAACCTCTGTCTATAGGCTCTGCTTGGATTTACTGCATGATTGGCTGCATGTTTCTGTGTGGAAAGACCGATAGTGTCTCATTAAGGTAATTGCACGAGTGGTGGGAGAGTGCAACATGTTACATTTCAAATCACACTCTGCAAAATAAATGTGTGGCCGTGATGAGAACAACACGATTGAATGGCTTCTAATGAGAATGTGGGGCTAGCAGGGTGATGGAGGGTTACACCATTTATTTCTCTCCACAGGTAGAACTAGTAATCAGGAGAAAGACTGATGTGATCAGCAGGAATTCCTGATGCTGAGAGTAAGGGAGAGAGAGAGAGAGAGAGAAAGAGAGAGAGAGAGAAAGAAAGACAGAGAGAGAGAGAGAGAGAGACCTGGCTGTGAAGGGTTGAAAACATTGAATGCTCTGAATGTATCTCAAGACATTTTATTAAGATGTGAGGTCCTTCAGATGGTTACTGGAGGCCTACAGGGTTTTGATGGTTGATTGTGATTTAGAGACTGAAGTAGTAGGCAGCTGAGGGATGAGAGACATGAGAGATGGAGATGCCAGCAACAGATGAATGAGTGAGTGAGTGAGTGAGTGAGTGAGTGAGCATGTGCAAAGTGGGGGAAGGGAGAAATGTATAGCATGATGCTTGAGTGGAGGGGTTGTCATGGTGACTGGGGTGGAAGAGAGGGAAGCGGGCTAGTATTGACACCTTCAGACACACTGAGATGCACTTCAGCATTTAGACATGGATGCAGCATTCCAGATACCCACACACTCCCTCATATACTGTATTACATACAGCAGCTTAAGACTGGAACCAGGATGACTCATATAACTCAATAAAAAATGACTGGAGTAGATCCTTCCAACCAGATTAATGAGCCCCGTGATACTCCTCATCCTACTGCTCAGACACTCAGTGTGGGTCACTCGCTCCCCACTGTACCTCGATACAAAGCCGCAGTGCATATGACTCAGCCTCAGCCTGCTCTTTGTCCACTTTAAGCCCATTTGAATGGCAAGCAAATCTCCTCAACCGATTTCACTTGTCACTCTATTGCTCATGCTCAAATGATCCACTCATATGGATGACTGGATTGATTGTGGATGCCTGTGTGTGTGTATATGTTTGTATGTGTGTAGGGGATGGGGTGGGGCATGTGGGTGTGCATGTGTGGGTGTGCTCGTCTGTTTGCATCGGTTTTGTACTGTGTGATCCTTTTATGGATGTGTGTGTGTGTGTGTGTGTGTGAGGATGAGGACTGTGGAGATTTAAAGTGCTAAAAGGCCTTTCTCTTGATGCCGCTGGAGATAAGCAAGTGGTCCAGTGGTTGGTTGTGGAGGCTGAGTTAGATGCGCTCTTGCATCCCCCCCCCCCCCCCCTTCTTACATAAACCCTCCAAGGGGCTTATAGGCTCCAGCGAGGCGCCTGGCCTGCCTCCTCCTCTCCACTACAACCCCTGTGGAGGCGAAGGTGGCTCCCCCTCGTCTGTCCTGTACTCGTTCCATTTTATTTCTCATTCCTCCTCTCGTTCCCCTCGTTCTTCTCGCTCACCGTTCTCACGAGGTGCTCCATTCGATTACATCAGGAGCACTCAGGAAATAAGTGCTGCTCCTGCAACTTTTAACAAAGCTAATGGGGCCCAGGGAGAAGTCGTCTCCTGACCTGGTTAATGAAGATCTGACGATCGGAAGCGTGCAGGAAATTAGCAGCTATTAAAGTAGACCTGCCTCTTCCTCTTGCATTTGGGGAGGATTTCAGTGCTTTGTGATATATTATCTCTCTCTCTCCCTCATTCTGTCTTTATCTTTTTTCCCCTCTCCCCCTCCCTCTCTCTGTCTTCCTGTCTCTGTCTACCTCCCTATCTTAGACTGTGATGTACTTTTTCATAGACTCCCTGTTATTCTTCTATCAGCCAGGAAGATTTATATGTTTTCCATCAGTGACACTGAGTGCTCTGATGCTTTCCAGCATCCAATGCTGCAGTCTCTCTCTCTCTCTCTCCCCTCTCTCTCTCTCTCCCTCCCCTCTTTCTCTCTCCCTTTTTCCCCCAGCTTCTCCCTTGTGTATGGATGCATGCAGATATGGGGGATAATGACTGATGTGGCCTTTATGGGGCCTAGCCCACAGATGCTAATAGTTGTTCTGCCTTCGCAGCTTGCGCTGCCCCTCTGCCCGGGAGTGCATGTTGCTCACAGCTAGAGCAGGTCCCTGTGGGCGCCTCCATGCAAATGCAGAAGAATTCTAAAGCAGGACTGACCTTGTCCTGCCAATACGTCTCATTTCCATGTGGGAGGAGAGCAATTGGCAGGGATTAGTTGCAACCTGGGAAGTGCTGGTAAAATGTTTTCGTTCCACGATGGAGGGTGGCATTGGCTCAGGGCCAGCCACTAGACAATGGGTCCTTTTCAGAACCAGGGAGAAAAAGTCAATTATTCACACAATGCAGCAGCCTCATAGGTAATCAAACCTTGAATGTTTGAAGAGCCTGCAGATGGGATGACGTCTGAACCTCAGCACAGTGGTTTAGTGAGAAGCGGTGCGGGTCTGGAGTTAGGTGGGGAGGAACCTGTTTCTGTTTGCACAGGTTCTTTTAGGATGAGCCTAGCAAAGCATGGAGGACCTGTTAGCCATCGAGCGGGGCAGGTCATTTGGGTGACATCCGTCAATGAGCCCCCTCGGTGGCCGTGGTCTCTGGCAGCAACTCCCCAAGGAGCAACTGACCTGCCCCTGCGTGTCACCCTACACCATCTCAGCTGTGACAGTGACTCAGTTTTTGTGTGTGTGTGTGTGTGTGCGCGACATTGCATTTATGAGTGTGATTGTGAGTATATGTGTGTGTATTCATGCATGTGTGTGTGTGTGTTTGTGTGTGTGTGTGTGTGATCCTGTGCATATGCTCCATAACCACAGCTCCCCACTTTTGACCTGGAGGCCCCAGGGGAGCACTCTGCCACCCCTCCCCAGCACGCTCCGCCTCCACTCAGCCACACATGTGTGAGGGAGGGCGCGGCTTTTGTCATCGAGGGCCTCCAGGTGCCTGGCTGTGCTTGTTCTCCTCCCACACAGTGCAGCGCTGTGCCACACTTCCCCTTTGTCCTCCCCGCTCGTGTTGTGATGATTTGTGTGCTATTACTCACTCCTACCCATGCTTGAGCGGAAACTTCTAGGTCGCATGGATGTATTTTTGGTTACAATGGTCTCTATAACGGTGCAATTTTGTGCCTTTCAGTTCTGCCCTGCCTGTTTATTTAGGTTGGATACACTCAGCGTTTTACGCTCTCTCTGCAGAACTTGAGGCTTTGCACTTAAGGTTGGAGCTTGTGTGTGGCTAGGACAGTGATCTGCTGCTGGTCTGGGATCAGTGGCACTTAGAGCACTCTGCTGCATCTCTTGCCCTCAGTCCAACTCTCTCTTTTCCTGCCCATGTTAAGCTGGCCTCCCAAATCCTAGAAGTGGATTCGGTGACATGTTTCTGGCCAGAGGTGATTGCCACTCTTGTTTTCTCTTCCTCTCTCTCTCTCTCTCTCTTTCTCTTTCTGGCCCTCTGCACTCCTCTGGGCTGCTCTTCCTAAACACCCTCACCTGTCTCATCCCACAAATCCCTGCCGCTCTGACAGCCAGCTCCACGGAGCAGCAGCCCCCGCACAGCAACAGGAGCTGACAGAGGAGGGAATTGCGTGCTTGTCTTTCAGAAAGGAGGTGGCAAAAGAGAGAGCACACAAGAATGAGAGAGAGAGAGAGAGAGGGAATGAATAGAGAGATACGGAGGGAGAGGAAAACAGGTTGAAGGTCAGAGCCGCTGTCTGAATGAGGCAAACAGGAGAAGGAGGCTGCATGCGTTGGTGTGGAAGAAGTGTACTAGTGAGATAAAGGGGTGGAGGGAGGAGGGTTAGGGGGGTGTGAAGGAGAAGGTCACTGGTAATGGCTTTTCCGCCTAATTTCATAATGTTATGATGGCTGCTATTTGCTGGAGCTAATAATGGTCTGGGGCAATTCTTTATGAGTCTTTGTGTGTGTATGAGTGCATTGATGTGAGTATAGAGCATGTTGTGTGTGTGTGTGTGTGTGTGTGTGTGCATGTGCTATTATGGTGCCGTTTATTTAGAAACACTCACTTTCAGTGGCATTCCTACCTGTCGTGTGTGGCTGTGGCACAGTGCCATTGTGAGAGTGTGTGGGTTGTTAATTACATATTTACAGTCAGCCGGATCGGATGGGCTCCGTCTTCAGAGAGGCCTGTATGATAATTGGGCCCAGTTTGGTCCTGTTTAATGTCTGGTTGGCTGATTGACCAAGTGTGCAGAGCATGCGTCATCCCTCAGCATGTGAAGTGTTTCCCCTAATGAACGAGCTTGTTCCACAGGCAGGCTCTGTCACTGACAGTGACACCAACAAAGTAAATGTGACCCATTTAAGAACGATGTGTGTGTGTGAGTGTGTGGGAGAGAGTGAGGGAGAGAGGGAGAGAACAAAAGAGAGAGAGGTGCTGGCTGTGGACTGTGAATCTCTAGGTGTCGTATTTAATCTTTCTATGTGTCTGGGCATGAACAAAGATTGGCAGAGGGTCTCTGAGGAGGGAAACGGTGCTGAGCGCCAACTCTACCTTTACCCCACATCTCATGCGTACTCCTCCTCCTCCTCCTCCTCCTCCTCCTCCTCCTCCCTCCTCCCCCTCCCCTCTGCTCACTCGGCATAAAAACACCATGCTGTGCCCTGCATCATAAATTCACCCTGTTTGTTTTGGCTTAAACTGGCCATCAGATCCCGTTATCTCCCCCTCAAGCTCGGTTTTCCCGAATTTGATTCAATAAGAAAAACACAATCATTCCAGGAAATGCACACAGAAATGCAAACTTTCCCTTTGGCAGGTGCCAGGCCAACTTAAACAGGGTAAGAGCAATGCGGCGCTCATCAGACCTCATTAACCATCTCTGTTGGTTTGTCGACATAAAGTCCCATTAAGGGAAGATGATCTCACATTTATCAGCTGTGCCAGGCTGCCTGTGATTCTTGCTGCGCATTGTGTCCTGTCTTTATGCATCCCCCATTTGGTAGACGCTATCTCGCTGTCTTCCCCTGCCTGTAGAACCATCTAATTAAACTTTAACAGTATTATTACACCCTATCCCCTTTGATCTCCCTCAGACTGCGTCCTTCCCACCATCTCCTCCTTATCCTGCTCTCCTCTGCTCTCCTTCCCCCCATCAGACCTTCATTCTGCTTCTCTGTACCACCTCTCCATCTCCCTTCTCTTTCTCTCTCTCTCTCTCTCTCTCTCCTAATGAATCCACTCTCTCACTTTAATTATTCACCACTTCTTTTATTCCTCCATTTTTATTGTGTCTTGAGGGGAAAACATCAATAAATAAATAAGGCTCACTGTTGCTTCCTCTGCATCGCACAACTCTGAGCTTGAGTGAAGGGATGAGGACAGAGACAGAGAGAGAGATGGGACACAACTAGGGAGAGAGAGAAATGCAAAGACAGTCATGAGGAAAGAGAGAGAGACAAGAAGGGAGAGAGGGGGAACAGGTTAAAGAAAGTGAAAGTATATGGGAGAGAGAGAAAGTGACAGCAAGAGAGTGATCTAGAGAGAGAGGAGTCATATTATTGCGGTCCTCCTCTTGACTTTGAACAGAGCTAACAGATAATTGTACACTGCAAATGGAAAGAACATGAAATACAATTTTATCTGTGTGTGTGTGTATGTGTACACATGTAGGAGTGAGTGTGCCTGCCAACAGGCATGACTCTGAATGTGTGTGTATTTGTTAACTGCCTGCATGTCAGGGTTCGTGTGTATGAATAACTGAATTTGTATGTGTGGAGGTTGGGGGGGGGGGGGGGGGTAGGATGGGGGGTAGGGTGCTGTGGAGACCCTGTTGTCATGGCAACGTGGACGGAGAGAGTAGGCGGTAGCCCCCACTGACAACCTTCATTTTCTACAGCTCTCTGTCCCTCTGATATTAACCCTTAACCTTGGAGGAGAGGGAGGCTTTGGGCAGGCTTTCAGTAAATGAAAGGTGTGGGGGGGTGGAGCCTGTGCACACAACCCATTCACAACATCTGCACAGGGTGTGGCTCAACCAATATGGCAACAGGCATTTGTTGATCTTCAAGCCTCCTAGCCATATAATGTGATGTATTTTTTTAACCATGTCTACCGGATGCCGAGTGGCAGAATATTAAACTGTTTTTTGAGTGGCAAAAAAAAACACAGCTCTTTTTTAAAAACATGCTCCTGAAGAGAAAAAGTCGGGCGACATTCATCATAATGAAGTAATCTTTTACCTCTTCTGTCATCTTCAGCTGTCGCAGCAATCCTCAGGTGGCTGTGCTGGGAGCTGTAAGCTGGGAACCCACTTTATTCTCCTCACACGGAGTGACAGCGGTGTGCTGGCCACACATCAGTGAGCGCGGCCGGAACGTCAGCTAGCAGACGAGCGGAGCGCTGGGATGAGGCTTGCCTGACGTCGGGCCAATCGCAGCGGAAATATTGCCGCTTGTCAGCAACATGCGGCGCAACCATCAGTGTGTATTTTATGACGACTGATAGAAAGAGTGAGAAAAGGAGAGAGAAAGGTGGAGAATAGAGAGAGAGAGATGGAAGAGAAAGGATGAACGATTGAGGTAGTGGAAAAATCTGTAAGAGAAAAGAGAGATACGGGGGGGGCGTAGAGAGAGATTCTGGGGGGCCATGTAGAGAATTAAAGAGAACAAAACAAAATGTAGATTATATGGAGGGTTGGGAGAATTTGCCACTGGTCCCTGCTGACTTTGGAGTCTTGCATTCAGCTTCAGTGTAGATGTAGCTGTTCTGCCCTCTGAAAGGACACAGTCACACACACACACACACACACACACACACTCGCACACACACACATGCACTCACATGCAAGTACGCACAAATCCACAACATCAACCGTACATAATCTGCTTTCAACTGAATATCGACTTCTCAGACCTTGTAATTGGTACCTCACCTTCTAAACAAGACGGCGTAACGGGATTAGTGAAACGGTTATGGAGCTTGTGTTGTGTTACTGGTCTGTTGTAGATCTCCAAAGCAGAGAGGCTGTTGTTCACATGACCTCTCTCTCTCTCTCTCTCTCTCCCTGTTTGGGCCTATGACAAACTTAACCCCTGGAGATATCTCAGGGCAACAGGCTCATGTATTAGACATAAACACAGACAGGAAAACAGGCAGACAGACAGCCAGCCAGACAGATAGAAAGACAGACTGGCAGTCAGACAGGCAGACTGACAGACCAGCACAGGTACAGCATGCAAACAATGACCAGGGTCTGGCATCATCCCAAATCTAGGGGGTGAGCCCCTAAATATGAATTATGAATTTGGGTGAATTCAGGGCAAATTGTACTGACAACGGTGGGGGTGGGGTATAAATAATTTACCCAGTAGGGGGTCGGTGAATTACAAGCCTGCCCCACCTTCCAGTACAGGCCCACCCCTCACACATCTTCTCCCTTGGTCCCCTCCCTCCCTCCCTCCTCCTTTCCCCATTACCCTCAAGCCATCCCCCTTTCTTCTCCCTTTGCCCTCCACAAATGAGTATAGCACCTCCGCATCCATTTTCTCTCTCTCTTTCATAATCTTCCACTTGACTCTCTCTTTCTCTCCCTCTCTGTCTCCCTCTCTTTCTGTCCCTGTCCCTTTCTCTCTCCCTCACTCTGTCTGTCTCTCTCGCTCCTATGATTTTCCAGACAGACTGACCCCAGGGGGGTCGCGAGGGCTGAGAGGCCGTGTGTATTCATTTATTTTTTCCCCCACACTTTCTTGCGACCCGTCCCCTCGAACACTCTACCACACGGTTGGGGGTGGTAAATATTTTAAGAACACACAACACAAGACTCCAGAACTGCGTACATACGTACTGTACCATCCTGAACATACACACACACACACACACACATACACACACACAAAAACACACACTCAGAGATGTATAGTACATACCATCAGTTAACATACAATATTCTACCTTTTTTCTACCTTCATTTTTTTTCCTTTATATCATCACCAATCAGCTGGGACCAGACTTTACAGATTGCATCAGAGAGCCTCTAATGTAATCTCAACCATAACGACCATCAACATCTGTCACATCAAGTGCAAATTAACATTGAAACAAACCACACATTCCAGAGCGGCTAAAGTCATAATGAAAGCCGTTACTGAAGATCTGGAGGCAGAATTAGCTTAGCTAGCCTCGCTCTCCTGTTGACTCTCCTCCTCATCCCCCCAATCCACCCCTCCCCTCTCTTGACTTTGATGAGAAGCTGTTCAAACGCATCTCTGGAACGCTGGCAAATCCCATGGAGCCATCGGGAGTGCTACAATTTGCTCCCACTGAGTGGACCTAAATGCTAATTTAGAATTCTCTTCGAGGGGGTTGGGGGGGATGGGTTGCTCTTTCGATTCACCAGCCTGTTGGGTGAGACCCTTGTATTTCAGAGACACGGTCTGAATTTAAACACCATTTTTTGTTTGTTTTCCACTCATTTACCCCCAGGGCCCTTGACTATTAATATATGTCTGCAGATATCGATGGTGTTTTACTGTGTTTATTTAAGGGTGATTAGTGTAGTTCGCAAAGCACACCCGATTATAATGATGACACTGTCATGAGCAAAAACAAGCAAATAGCAGTCTGCTGTTTTTTTTTTCCTCTGTGTTTTTTTTATGCCATCGGTGCCTTTTTTTAGTCTGTTGTGGTCTAGCTGGGGTTGTTTGTTTTTCCACACTGTCTGTTTGTGGCTCTAGTGTTGCTCTTGCAGATGTGGCCTTGGGGCAGCAAGGGCCTATGTGTGTGTGTGTGTGTGTGTGTGTGAGTGTGTGCGTGTGAGGGCCAAAGTGGAGAGCCCCTGCGGGGGCCTCACAGCTGCCGCCACCACCACCCACCTCTGTAGCTGCCACTACTACTGTTTGTCCTCCTGCCCCGTGGGAAATGAGGCAGGTAACAGGCTTTAGATGCTATCGGCTAGCAGCTGCACCGCGCCGTGTTCTCAGTCCTGGTCATTGTGTCAATCCACCCCCAACACACACACACACACTTGAATGATAATAGACTGACACACATAAGTCCCGTCACAGATGCGTTCGCTCGCCTTTGTTTGTGCGTGTCACGGAGCCCTTATCAGCATGCTTGGGTGCCGTTGCTGCCCCCCGGGGCGAGGGCTCTCATTACACAGAAACCTGACCACTCGTCTCCTCACCTCCCTCCATCCATCCCTCGCTTTCTCCTCTCCTTCCCCTCCTATTATCCTGTTCTCATTCGCTGACTTCCAACTGCTCTTGCTGCTGCTCCGCCTCTATAGAAAACATGCCATGCTCCGTTGGCTAGCACAGACAGGCATACATGCATACAAAAACACTCACACCCACACATGCTAACGCAGTGCGGGGCCTCTGTTTGATCAGGCGTGGCTCCAGGAACATTGGATTGGCAGCATGATTCGCCCCTGAGAGGGAGTGGCACACACATAAACACACACACACACTCACGCATGCCACACACTCTCAGGGTATTAATCCAGTCCCGCTCAGCGCCTCCACAGTCCCATTAGAGCAGTGCTGATGGGAGCTTCCCTTATTGCACCCCCCTTCCCTTTCTCTCTCTCTGTCTCTCTCTCTCTTTCTCTCTCCTCTCTCCTGTTTTTTCTCCTGTTCTCCGCGCCTCAGCAAATAGTACGGATGAGCCTGTCGTTACCATTCATCCTCTTTTAATGGCGTCTGCTAAAGGCCAGCAGAGAGTCGGCCGGCCTGTAATTGGCCGCTGACACCCCCCTGCGTGCAGTCCTCTGATCAGCCTGTACCAATATCCTCAAGCCAGCACCCACATAGGGATAGACGGGAGGAGGAGAGAAAGGAGAAGGGAGAGAGAGAGAGAGAGAGGGGAGGAGAGGCCATGGATGAGACTGGTGGAGGCAGTGGTGGTACATTGATTGGGAGAGCAGTGCTGTGATTTAGAGGAGGGGAGGATTACTGTCTCAGCTGTCACCTTCCATGACCCCCCCCCCCCCCACCCCCCCACCCCACCCTTACCCCACCTTCCTCCACCCATCCCCATACTACCACCAGCCCTCCCCTTTCTCCCTCTCTCTCATTCATTCTCTCTCTCTTCTTCGCCCTGTTCAGCGCCTCTCCTCTAATTCCTCTCATCTCTGTCGCTCAGCTCTTGAGGTATTGAGCTGAAAGAGGAGGTGACTGGGTTTAATGACCTGACTAATCCATTGAAGATAGACAGGGACTGCACCCCAGCCTCACTGGAGTCCGCCTTCAGCACAATGACAACGTGGAGCCACTTGGCACAATTAGGAGCCACTTCCATTTGAAATCTGCAACCTTTTTTTAACAAAACAAAAGGCTCATTATATTTGACATGGTAGAGTTGAAGGTGGTGAGTTATAATATAGACCTGCTCTAGATTCAATGTTCTCTGTATCAAATCTCCTGACATATCATGAATGCTGACCTTTCAAATAATGTTATGCAAGACACTGCGTTATTATTATGGTATGCCAGGCATTGAGTGATTATTGTGATATTCATCGATGCCGTGACCTCCGGTCAGGTGATCAGTGGGTGTTGTCCTTTTGCGTGGGTGACTGATATTATATTACACCTTTCTTGACTGTAAATGTCAATACTACTGTGAATGAATACCTAAGATTTTTTTTTTGTTTGCCATAATTTCCTAGCCTGCAGTTGTACACTCTGTGAAGGTTCCACCTTTGAGAGTCCGATGCAATCATCTCCTGCTGGTTCAGTATTGGCAGAACAGACTGTGACTTATCTGTGAGCTGTCAATAAAAGCAACCCACAAGAGAAGAACGATCTCTGTCATTCTCTCTGTCTCTCCTTTATTCTATTTCCCTCCTCCATAGCTCATGTATGGGCACCTCCTCCCCTCCACCTTCTGTCTCTCCCCAAGGTCGCGCGTCACTGTGGGCTTGGCACTGCCACATTACCATGGTGCCGTGCCCAGGCTGTCCACGGCTGGCAGCTGCTTTAAAACATGCTGTACCCAGGCCAGAAAGCCTCTCTGGCTAATTTCTAGGTCCCAGATAACACGCCTCGTTCTCACAGACTGATTCCCATCACACACTCTGCTGGGGGATGTATTATTTTTTTGTCTTTTTCTACCTCCCTTCTGTAATGATGAAGTAACCAGATGAACTAAGTGAACATTTGCTCTTGTGATGACGCTAATGAGTCCATGCTGCCTTCCGTGTGTCTTTATGAGTGTATGTGTGTGTGTGTGTGTATGAGAGAGAGAGTGTGTGGGTGGGAGGGTATGTGTATGGGACGGGTGGCAGGGGGGTGTTGGAGGTGCAGATGGGCAGCGCCGACGTTCCTGGAGAGCGGCCCTCACCCCTGCCGCATGACTGATAGCATCTCTAATAGGTGCCCGTCCTCACAGATTGAGAGAGGAAGTGTACTCCAAGGCCTCCACGCAAACACACACGCACATGCACACACACACACACACAAACACACACATACACAAGCGTTCACACACTGATCCAAAGCTCCTGGCCAGAAGCAGACTGTGCATGAGCTTTGGATTTCCATGGTCTGCTAACCTTTGATGAACCCTTCTCTTTCTGTGCTTGTCTATGCATTTGTGTGTAAAAGAAATAGACAGTGTGTACGTGGGTGTGTGTTTTTCTTGTTTGGCTGCTCGGATGATCTGTTTGTATCTCTGCAGTAATAGCGCTGCTGCCATCTGTGAATCTGGTCTGCCTCTCTGTGTGGAGCTGTCTTCCTTGTCTCGCCTCTCCCTTATTTAAAGAATAAAATCAATGTCACATCAACCCAGTGAATAAATAACTAAAAAGTCAAGTGAGCTTTTGACATGGACGTTGCCCTGTAATGTGTGTGTGTGTGTGTGTGTGTGTGTGTGTGTGTGTGTGTGTGTGGGAGAGGCACCCCTCTGGGTCTTCCCCTTTTGTGTGTGCTCAGTCCCCGGCTGTCTTGGTCCTGGAGCATGTGGTGCTTGGAGTCATTTATTCTTCTGCTCTGACACGAGCCGCACCACACCTCACCGTACCCCTCCCTCACTCCCCCACCTCTCTTTTATCTTTCCAGAGAGAAGCCAGCGGGAGGGAGCGGACCTGAGAGGGAAGAGAGAGAGAAAGAGAGAGAGAGAGAGAGACGACAAAAAACACACACAACAAACAGAGCAGAAGAAAGAGAAAACAGAGGTCGGCAAGGAGGAGTGCCAACGGGATTACTGGAGCAAGGGGGGATCCCAAACAGCCAGAGAGCGAACAAGAGGAAGCGAGCGAGGGAGTGAGAGAGAGAGAGAGAGAGTTCACAGGGCCCTGCTCATCACTGCATGCGCAAGTCTGTGTGGGAGCTACCGTGCCCTTGCGTGCCTGCGTGTGTGTGTGTGTGCGCTGTTGCGCTTAAGACTGCGAGAGCAGGTGCAAGTTTAATGGGACAGTGAGCAATGCTTACCAGCGTGCCAGGACAGCCGGTTGGCAGCAGGGGGCGATGCACACCTCTGCCGCTCCCCCTCCTCCTCCACCTCGGCCACCTTCTCCTCCTCCTCCTGGCCCTCACCAGCAGAACTGGACAGGCTGCCATCGACATTCCGCCCAACTGTAAGTATGTTCACCTACCCATGGGTGTGGAGTCATTCCCAAATGCATGCTATTCTCCCAGGTGCATGAGGGTTTGTGATGTGTTAGTGGATGGTGCTATGTGATGTGATGGTGCTATGTGATGTATTAGTGGAATGTGATGTTATGTGACTTTCGTGTGATGTGTAGTTCTATGTGATGATGTGTTAGTGAGATGTGCGATAGATGGTGTTGAGCAAGGTGATGTGTCGATGGCATGCTCTTGTCTGGATGGGCTGTGAAGTCATCGATCTCTCCTGGGCCAGATAGCAGAGGCGAAGAGGTGCTCTTGTTGGGCTCCTGGAGAGCCACACAGTCTCTTGCCGCTGAATTTTGAGTGTGCTTAATTGGTCTCATTGATCAGGCCATTGATCTGGTTTGGTGGGGCAGATCTGTTACTGATTGGAAGGTAACTCAATCAGATGGTGATTTAGACTGAGAGCCTTGCAGGGCTTTGGGAGTGTGAGAATGGGTTTGCTTGCTTCCCTGCATGAGGTTTTGCTCATCTGAAGATGCATCGGAGTGCACTGCCATGGTACTACAATTTCAGATGGGTATTGATGACTCATGGCCTAAACAGAGCCATCCACATCTAAACACAAACACACACATACACACACACACACACACACATACACACACACACACACAAAATAAATGCACATGGCGGATGAAAAGCAGTAAAAGAGAAATACTATCTGCGGCAGATTAAGGTGTCAGGATGGGAGAGATCCGCTTGTAAAGGTCAAGGTCTCTTTTGACTTTCAATCAGTGACCTTTCTGCGGCCAAGGCAACAGAAGTGGTGGCAGCACAGTCAATGAGGGCCATTTGAATCTCCAGCAATAGGAGCAAATCGAGTCTGGACTGTTTTTGTAGCCTCAGGGAGTGAGTACTGGAGAGGAAAAAAGATGTGCCGGGTAGCTTTTTTTTTCAACCATGCTTGAAATGTTCATTTTTGGGGTGAAATGTTGATGTCTTAGAGGGGAGATTAGAGCAGTGGAAATTCACAGCGGCCTTATTTACACACACACACACACACACACACATACACACACACACACACACACACACACACACACCATCACACAGTTAGGCTGTTACCCATCTGGAGGCAAACAAGGGCATCTGTGATGGTTGAATGGGTTAGTTCTTTGGATTAATTCCACTATATCATAGTCGTCTATACTGTGTATGCATGAAAATGCCTCATTTGTGTCCATATACTGTGTATGCATGAAAATGTCATGTTTTGAGTACTAGCATATAGCATGTAAGTATGTATTATACTTACTGTACACATGTTATACTCAAACATGAAATTCAGAGAATTCTGATTAGGTTTGGCATGAGTTTATGATTAACTGTCTCCTAAATGTCCCTCCTATTGGCATGTCTGGCTGCCTCTAACTAACACAACTCTTCCGTTCTCCCTTGGCTCCATTCCCTCCTTGTACCACCAGACCAGATACCCGACTGTAAGTGCATTTGGCTTCCACTGTCTCCTGCTTTGACTGTTTGTTTGTGTGTAGCTTGCGGTCCGTAAACCACTATGGTTCCACCCAATTGTTGTCTGGCTCTCACATCACACCAGAACCAACAGCTGCGTCTTACTGTATAAATTCCATTTTGTTTGCAGACTGAAGTGAATGTTATTTTCTGATAGCTCTCTTGGTGAGATATCAACAAAAGCCGAGATAGCCAGTGTGTTTGGGAACAGCAGGAATGCCAAATGGAAAAGAGAGGAGACTTAAGGATAAGTGGGACTGGGATGATGATGGAGAAGAGCCTGCAGCAGCAAAATAAATATGATCAGCTGAGAAGACCCAGCCTTATTATCCCCTTCATTGGGGATACTCTTATTAAAGTCCCCTCTCTTTATATCTCCATCTCTCCTCTCTCTCCCTCCAGCTCTCTCTCTCTGTCTCTCTCTCTTTCCATCTCTCTGTCCCTGACCCGTGCCCACTCCTTCCTTCCATCTTGCCCTCTGTTCATCCCTGTTTCTCCTTCTCCCTCATCTCTCGCCACATCTCCTATTTATCCACATTTGCTACTAAAATCTTCACTTAGTTAACATTAGTGTGTCTCTCTGTCGCTCTTAGTGCCTAATTAAATCCTTCAAGCAATAAAATACTACTAGAATTTAGTTAAAACGAAAGATGCCTCTGCATGTGACATTGAGATCACACTGGAGAGCTAATTGGGCTCCAAGAAAATATATTGCCTACGTAAACACAGGGGACACGGGTATAAAAGTGTGACCTAGAGCATAAATTGTACTGTAAAAAATGGCAATATCCATATCATTTCCCGGCATGTGTGTGTGTTTTATGCATGGTGATATGAGCTGTTGTTTATTGGCTGGCTAAGGGAATGAAAATGGGGTCTCCAGAAGCTATTCCAGAAGGTTCACCCGCCTCTCTTCTCCCATTTTCATCTGTTCCCTCGCTCCCATATGTCTCTTCTTTCTCTCTCTCTCTCTCTCTTTCTTGGTGAAACCACTCTCCTGTAACACCTTTTCAGGCTGATACATCATGTCCTCTGTAATCGGAATGCATTGTTACCCCATTCTCACCTCCTCGCTCTCCATTTCCTCCCTTACACTGGGGAGTTTGGTAATGACGTGGAGGCCATCTTGGCTCTTGGAGGGCGTCTGTTGGAATTAATTTCCATCCCCCCAACCATTTGTGACTCGGGTAGGGCAACTGGGCCAGTGGGGAGCCTTAGGCGTTAGTCACATGTATCAGTTAAAGGAAGCTGCAGTGTTGGCAATGCACTGTCTCTTTTTTTCTTCATCTCTCTCTCGCTCTCTCTCTTTCTTGCTCTGTCATTCTCTCTTTCCCTCTCTCTTGCTGGGCCTGCATCACTGCTCAGGGTAATTCATCTTCCCCACTCGCTCAGCAGTAAACACTAAGCGTTACTTCACAGGGTAGCCATCTTAGGTAACATTGTGGGTTTGGGGGGATTGGCAGAGACAATGAAAACTGCCCAATGAGTCCTAATGCTCTGCTGTTATACACAGAGAGATAACTCTATGACTCTGGCCTTACGCTGACTGGACAGAGTGTCATATGTGTATGTGTGTGTTTTCATCTGCAGTTAAGAAGCCTCCAGAAATCACTGCCCAGCCTCAGTCGATCACTACCTTCACTTCAGATATCAAGCTCACCTGTGAGGCTTCTGGGAATCCCCAGCCCACGTAAGACTCCTCCGTTGCTCTGCTTTAGCATTCTAATTGGGCCCAAGATGTACTCCCAGCATGCCGAGCTGTTCTGTTTGCACTGTCCTGATAAGCTGCTCGTGGCAGCCATTTAAGCTAATTACCCACAAAAAAGCATCATTTACACAGAGCCACATCTCACGCCAGATAAACGCTCATCAGTAATTTGGTCGTGTAATTAGCCTACATGAGAAATGAACTGTCTCTGTCTGTTTTTCTGTGTCCTCTTTTTTTTTTTTGCTTTGTCTTGTTTTTTTCCGCTCCAGTTTCAGATGGCTGAAAGACGGGATAGAGTTTAAACCCAGTGGTCCTGACTTTAAGGAGATGCCAGGTTCCGGATCATTTTCAGTCACCGAAGAAGACCAGCTGATTATCCAGTATAATGGCAACTACACGTGTTTGGCCTCTAATGAGCTTGGCACTGCCATATCCAGTGAGGTCCAGATCAAAACGGAGAGTGAGTGAACCACTTTCACAGTTCTCTTGGCACTGGTTGTTCAGCTGCCCGTCTCGACATCTCAGAGAGCTCTGAGAGCTCCATGCTGTTCAGTGACATAGTTGGATCATCACAGTGTCTTTCAAGTGTGAACAGAAATCACTATAGGGTTTCACAAGATCTGGTAGAGATCTGATACTCTCTCTCTCTCTCTCTCTCTCACTCTCGCTTGCTCTCTCTTGCTCTCTCTTGCTCTTTTTTCTTCTTTTTATCAGAATGATTGATGCAAAAAATAGATCAGTAGATATAAAAATCTACCCCATCGTGTGTGAACTGCACACTGTATGAGGTGTTTCATACTGTTAGAAACACAGTTGCATTTCATGAATAGAGAGCAATTATAATAAGAGCAAAGGTGAATTCTGTCCCACATCAAAAATTGGGAGCTTTGTAAATACTGTGGTGTAATTAACAGTGTTGTAAAGAGAGAACTTGAAGAATATAGCAATGATTTGCTTTCATTAATTTTCAATCATAATTGAGTTCCTTTAGTGCATCAGTGTAATGTAATAAATATTTTTTTTATGATGCCACTTTATGAGGCAGTAACTGTGCGATTTGTGGTTCCATACTCAGACTCAATAAAACTGAGTGCTTGTTTTATTTCCCATTCTGCAGCCAAATATGATTTTTTATAACAGAGGCTTAATGCTTTCTTACACAAACACATCAGATATATTTTTTGAATTTGGTCAATAGAAGTCAAACATCTGGTAGCCAATATAACAATCATGAGAGACATCTATCTTCCTGGGTCTTCTATGCTCCATATGACGTTTCCTTGACAACGGTTACCGCAGAAACTGGGTTGATGTCATGCTAGCCTTTTCCAAGAGGACAACAGGAACTCCTGTGGGATAAGTGCTCAAAGGCGCGGGAGCTCAGAATGTACCTGAATGTAACTGCTCGCTACATGTGCACGGCTCCACTTGGCATGGGGAATCAGCATGCACAGCCTGAATCATTACAAACCACTCATTAGGGCCCATCTGAGACGCTCGCTGCTGCCTTCAGAAATGAAAAATTAAATAAAAAAAAATATATAAAAAATAAATATAGAGTAGCTTTATTTCCTTTCAATTTTATTTTGTTTTTTCTTCCTTTGTTTTCAAGATAGTAATCCATCTTGATTTCCCTTTTGTGCAGCCATTTTCAGGTTGGTGATGCTGTTGCCTTTGGAGGATCTTTCACAGGTCCAGGACTGCTTTGTTTGCACAGAGTGAATGGCACAACCCCTTTCCTTCATGCAGTTCTTAGGGGAATCCCTGCCATGATCTTGAAGGGCATTCTGATTCGAAAGGACAGCCTTTAAAGCACTCAAATGGACCTCAGCACTCACATCACTCTAGACTTCCATGTGTCCCCCTAGCCCACAAAGTCAGCCTTACATGTATTTCAGCAAGCCACTGAACACACATAAGATGATGTTTGTTTAATTTTCATAAAATATTTAAGAGAGAGGAGTTGCCTGAGCAAATACATTTGGTATTTCATCACCTTCAGCCTCTTTTTGGCCTAGGGCAGGTGTCTCTAAACAAGACAGGAGACGGAGACATTGCAGCTAGGCTACTTTGCCTTAGGGTGTATGTAAAACTACAACAGAAACCTAATCTAGGTCATGTAATTCTATGTCCTGTTAGCAGTAATGTAACTATAAGTATGTCTTCTCTTACCTTCTTTTACCGTCCTTTTGAGAGACCAGAAAAAAATTCTCCTGAATTCTCCTCACACTTCCTTGACTTGTTGTTGTTCCCAGATCCTCCTACCCTGCAGAAGGAGAAGCGAGTTAAGCTGGAGGTGGTGGAGGGAGAGCATGTTGTCTTACGCTGCAATCCTCCAGCAAGTAACATTCCTACAACCATTCACTGGATGGATGACAGTGAGTGCACAGTCCACTTGACTAACCTATGTGTGTGTGTGTGTGTGCGTGTGCGTGTGCGTGTGTGTGTTATTGTGTCTGATTGCACATCTTGTTTTGTAGACTAGTTTGTTCTTTCATTTAGTTGTTCCTCAATTACCTGTTGTATGCTTGTTCACAAACAGCCACACATAGCCACAAGCCCTGTTTGTCTCTGCCTCTTCATTTTCCCCTCAGAGCTGAATCACATTAAGGTCAATGAGCGTGTGATGACGGGCCTGGATGGGAACCTGTACTTCGCCAACACCAAGGTGGACGATAGCCGCAATGACTACACCTGCAACATGCGCTACGGCCGCACCATGCTTTCCAAAGAGCCCATCACCCTAACTGTCAAACCCTGTAAGTTACAACCTACAGTCATGGCAGTGGTAGTGTAGCTGTTAAGGGAACCTTGCTAGCATGCTAGTAGCCTGAATATTGTGGGTTCAGACATACTGCACCTCAACAGGAATTAGAGAGTATGTTGCCTTTGTGTTGCATAGACAGATCCCTAATTGATCAGTAGTCTGTGAGGTGGTGCAGGCTTAGGCATGTAGCCTGCTTAGGAACAGCTGGCCCCATGGCAGGCAAGTCAGTGGGGGCGAGAGGGCAGTTGGAACATATGTCCAGTTTGTTAATGTGACATGCCGTAGATGAAGAGGTAGCCTAGCCTACCGCACAGCCATTCCCACCTGGGCCTGCAGTCAGGGCTTTAGCCAGTGCTCTCTTCGCCCTTGGGTATGCCTGAGGGGGATGCTGGGACGACTCGTGAATATGTATGAATCTGAGTCTGAGTCTGTCTGTCTCTCTCTCTCGCTCTCTCTCTCTTCTTCTCCCTCTCTCTGTCTCTCTACAGCTAATTCAGTGGTGCGGAACCGAAGGCCTCACATTTTGAGTCCCAGCGGCAGCCAGAGTGTGCACCATGTCCTAAGGGGTCAGAGTCTGGAGCTGGAGTGTATCGTCCAGGGCCTGTGAGTCCCTTAACTGCCCTCTGCCTGACAGCTAGTGCATGTGGCCATGCAGGCATGTCTGTCCCACTATTACTGGCAAGTGAGTGACCCATCTGTTAATGCGTTGATTTTCTCTCTTTTTTTCCCCTCCTTCTCCCTCCTCCCTCTTTTTCTTCTCTCCCTTCTTTCCCTTGTCCCCCATGTTCCCTCCATCCTTAGCCCAACCCCCACCATCCAGTGGGTGAAAAAGGACGGTGAGCTGTCAGAGTCGCGCGTCTCGAAGGAAAACAACGGCACACGGCTGCACTTCCACGAGGTGCAGGAGGACGACGCCGGTCCGTACCAGTGCACGGCCAGTAACTCCCAGGGCATGGCCACTCACGTCTACTCCGTCATTGTGGAAGGTAAGTATGGGTGGACTCCTCACCTCACCACCATATCTCTCTCTATTTCTCTCTAAGACTCTTTGGAGCTGTTTATCTCTTCACATTATGGCTTTCACTCAGATAAATATTATAAATAACAATGAAAATGCTCGTTCACCCTACAAATAAAGAATTACAACAAACAAATTGACAAACAAACAAACAAATAAACACTCTGGTCCTGAGTGCCTGTGTCACTTAATGTATAAAACAGAAATCATAGCTTGTTTTGGAGTCATGAGTGCAGTTACCCAAAACTGTTCAAAGGATTGCTCAAGTTTTCACCCTTTGGTGTCTTTGTGGTGTAAAACACAGCTACACCTAATGATCATTTGTGGTGATCTGTAGAAGAGCTATTTGGTGCTAATCCCACAGACTGTATTTATGTGTGTGTGTGTGTGTGTGTGTGTGTGTGTGTGTGTGTGTGTGTGTGTGTGTGTGTGTGTGTGTGTGTTTGTGCAGCGGCGCCATACTGGAAGAAAGAGCCCCAAAGCCAGCTGTATGCCCCAGGAGAGACGGCACGTCTGGAGTGTGAGGCGGAGGGCGTCCCCTCTCCCCACATCAGCTGGAGCATTAATGGAACACCTCTCTCTGGTGACTACACAGCCACACACACACACACACACACACACACACACACACACAGGGTCCACAGCAGCAATGTGTCATTGCCCACACTGAGTTGCATTACAAGCATGTTGTGCCTCAGTCCCCATGGCTGCTTTCATTAGGGGAGTATAAATCATTAAATCATTACAAACACTGCTGGTTATGTGTGTTATGTGCTACTTTTGAATTAGCAGACAATCTCTCTCTCTCTCTCTTCCTCTATCTCTCTCTCTCTCTCTCTCTCTCTGTCTCACTCACACACCCTCTCTCTATCTATGCGTGTGTGTCTCTAAACATGAGTGCTTTTGTTTGGCCCCGCAGAGATCGACCCGGACCGCAGACGCAGCGTCCAAGCAGGTGTCCTCACCCTGAAGAATGTGGACTACAGAGACACAGCTGTGTTCCAGTGCAAGGCCACCAACAAGCATGGCAGCATTGTGACCAACTCCTACATCTATGTTATCGGTGAGGGAGTGTTTGTGCACACCGCTCCGCCGTCCATCTGCGAGTGGGTAGCGCTTTATTGATATTCCTTCTGCCTCCACCAAGCCTCCAGCTTGTCTGTAGCTCTCTGAGGCATTGCACAATAACATTCCTATTAGTAGACAGAAATAGTGCTCTCTTTCACACAATATAGCAATTCATCTCACTGTCACAGTTTTTGTATTTAGACTCTTGATAGTGACGAGGAGAAGGGGGAAAAGCCGAGACCACAATGGCTCCTTGTGGGCCAGATGAAATGGTTTGCAGTTGGGCAGTGAGAGGGTCATCAATGCGGGGGATAATGGGAGGAGAACTGAATGGCTTTGCCTGTTTGTTTTAGAGCTGCCCGCTCAGATCCTGACTCAAAATGGCATGAGGTACACTGTCATCGAGGGACAGAAGGCAAAGCTGGAGTGCAAGAGCTTTGGCTCGCCACGGCCTGTGGTCACATGGTGAGACACACACACACACACACACACTCGCTATCTCTCTCTCTCTCACACACACACACACATATATGTCAGCTAAATGCCTAAATGTAAATGTAAATGTTTATTACATTATTGTAATCCTGTGCTTTCGGGGATTTTTATACATGGTTACACATGTCAGTCAAGATTCAGTTAAATCAAAGTGCTGGAATTGATAAATGCTGTTTGTGTGTAACCATATTGAACACAGTGAGAGCAGCAGGCAGAAAAAAAACAACACAGAGATAGTTGTGTTGTATGTATAGTGGTGTATGCCTCTTTATACACACCATATATATACATCATATTTAAGCTCTATGTCTGTGTGTGTGTGTGTGTGTGTGTGTGTGTGTTTGCAGGGAGGGTGAGGACTTGGATTCCCCGCTGTCACCCCCGCGAGTGACTCAGCTGGGCGGAGGAGCCCTGCAGTTCAGTAACGTGTCCCACAGTGACGGCGGCCTGTACACCTGCTCCATTCCCCAGGCCAACATCTCCATCAGCGCCGAGCTGGAAGTGCTCAGTGAGTCTGCCATGATCGCTCACACTCATGCTCACCACCACAAACACCCACACACATACACACAAACTGCCTCACGAACATGAACACTATCACAACACTACCATCCAGTCAATACTAATATGGAAAACATGCAAACACACACAGACTGTGCATGTCTACAGTGGACACTTTACATGCACACACAGATTTATAATCACTGACCAGCATACACAAGCATTCTTGGCCTTACATGCCAACAGTCTCCCATATGCTGTTGTGCACCATTATGCATCTACAGCAATCAGGAGAAAAATGTCTTCTGTCTTCTCTAGTCACCCCCCCCCCCACCACAATATCATTTTATTTATTGATTGACTGATTTATTTTTCTTTTCATTTAATTCTCTCTCTTCTCAGCCTATGTCATCTCTATTCAGTTCATTTCATCTCCATTTACTTGGTGTAACGCATAACCTTGTTTTATTCTCATTTAATTTAATTTAACTTAATTTAACTCCATATGGTGCTCCCCCAATTGTTATTTCTCGCTCTTTCTTCCTGGCAACCCAAATCTGTTCTCTGATCCATTCATGTGCCACAGTGCCACTTATTATTTGAGTCACTGCTTCAGTTTGCCCTGGAGCAAGGCGGACCAGTGTCTTATTTCCCTGAGGAGCATCAAATATGAATGCCTTCACTCTCCCTCCACCAGACAGAACAGTGATCATCTCCCCGCCGTTGGACCTGCGTGTTCAGCGGGGCAAGCCGGCCATCTTTACCTGCACTGCCAAGGTGGATCCCAGCCTGGACCACCAGCTGCTATGGAGGAGGGACGGGCAGAAACTGCTGGGATCGTCCATGGATGACAAGTAAGGACTCTGCTTGTGAAAAACATTGAGTACAGGATCAGATGACTGATGCAGATGGACTGTAAAAATATTCATGTTCACTTGAGACTGGAGAGCTGTAGCTTGGAACTGGTCCTATTTACCTTGTGGTTATTATGTTTGTAGTTAAAATGAAAAAAAAAAATCGAATTCTTAGCTAAAATGTCGCTATCATACAAGTAGAATACTGTACAGCAATCAGCTGAATGGTGATTGGCTGAATTGAGTGTACATGTAATATTGTTCTATGGCAGACAGCATTACAACCACAACAGCACAAAGTATCAACATACTGCTTTAACAGGAGTACAAGTTGTGTTGTGACGAATCCTGTCACTGAATGAGTGTAGGTGTATTAACAGAGCTGTGGTGACCTCTATTTCAGGTACACCTTTGAGGATCCAGACCTCATTGTGGCAGATGTCCAGGAGGAGGATGCAGGGGTCTACACCTGCGAGGTCATCACAGATCTGGACATGGCCCAGGCCAGCGGCTCCATCACCATAGTTGGTACGACATTTGCACGTCTGCATGCACTGTCAGTCTTTTTTCTTAAATCCTGTATGACTGCAGAGCCTGACCCTCTGGGATTCTTCTAAGTCTCGATAAGCCCTTGGAGTTAAGAAAAGTCTGACCTACATTAAGGACACTGTATAATAGACGGTGGGAAAGTGTGAGGATTCTGCATGTCTCCTGAGAAAAGCTCTGTAGTGTGAGAGTCCTTTAGGGATGCTTGATGCTAATATCTCCAGTCTGGGCTCTCTGCCGGCAGACTTCCCAGGCCCTCCATCTCGGCCTCAGATCAGCAGCGCAAAGGACCGCAGTGTGACGCTCACCTGGACGCCAGGAGATGACCACAACAGCCCCATCATAGGTATACTCAAAACTATCTTGCTAGATTGATTAATTTAGATCATGCTTTTATTAGGCTGATGGCACACTTAGGTGATGGTATGAGCTTACCTGATAAATATTTCTGTGTATATACTGTATGTGTGTGTATGTGTGTGTGTGTGTGTGTGTGTGTGTGTGTGTGTGTGTGTGTGTGTGTTTGTGTGTGTATATGTGTGTGTGCGTGCGTGTCCTCAGAGTATGTGGTGGAGACTGAGGTGACGGGAGTGGAGACAGACGATTGGGAGGTATTGAGGCGTGTGGCGAGCGACATGCTGCACACCAACATTCCCCTGCGCCCTTTCCTGTCCTATCGCTTCCGGGTCCTGGCAATCAATGACGTGGGAACAAGTAAACCAAGCCCCCCCTCCACCCCCCACTCCACCCCTGCAGCAGGTAACCTTATACCTGTTACTTTATGCTCGGCATTGTTCAGTTTTACACACCTGCAAATGCACACCTCTGGTTGTAAAAAAATAGCTTCCCTGGAAGCTACTGATGAAATCTGTAGTTTAGATTTATGAGTGTAGAGAGCCTTGACACCAAGTCTATTTCTACCTTTATGGATGTTTGCCTAATTTTAACCTAATAAATCTTTGATATCTCTCTTGCAGCGCCAGACACCAATCCTGTGGGTGTGCGGAGTGTGTCTGTGGACCCTGACACACTTGTGATCACTTGGGAGGTTGGTGCCCTGGCCAAGTCTGTCCCTTGCTTTATGGCCATTGCACTCCACTTAGCCGCTATTCTGCAATTTGATCCAATTTGTAGTATTTTCTGCCACTCACAAATGGAAAGAACAGCTTGACCTGACTGGTCCATTTTGGCTATTCCCCTGGGTAGTAGGGAAAATGGATTCAGCTTTTTCAGTTCGAATGAATTTTTTTAAAAGTGCTTTGAGTTATGGTCAACCAGCTCCAAAAATGATTTCATTTCCAGATTGATGTTCTAATATGAGGCACTGGTGCTTGGTGAGTCAAGTGTTTGCTCCTGTTGTGTGTGTGTGTGCTTGTGTGTGTCTATGCAGGAAATGGACAGACAGAGCTTCAACGGTCCAGAGTTCCAGTACAAGGTTATGTGGAGAAAGGTGGTTGGCGATGGCCCCATGTGGAATTCCGACTTCACCACGATGCCACCTTACGTGGTCACTCAGGTCGGCAACTTCACTGCCTTTGATATCAAAGTGCACGCAGTCAACGAGCTTGGCATGGCCCCGGACCCTATTCCCACGATTGGTTACTCTGGGGAAGATGGTAAGGGCAGACAGCATCTGTGTGTGTGTGTGTGTGTGTGTGTGTGTGTGTGAGTGTGCAGGGGCTGGGGAGGGGGAAGTCAGCTGGCAGGCCTTGTAAGTGCTGGGCATCCCACTGGGCCTGTCTCTCAGGCCTGGCATCAGCCATTAATCTCCCTGCATGTCGTTGGCAGTTCCTCTGGAGGCCCCCATGGATGTTGGAGTGGCCTTGATCAACAGCACGACCATCAAAGTCACCTGGGCTGCTATCGAAAAGGACACTGTCAGAGGACACCTGCTCGGCTACAAGGTGAAGCCAAAATGATACAATGAGTTTCTCCCACCTCATCTCAGACAAACCCATAGCTGCCATTCTATTTGTGCCAATTATAAAGCAAAGTAAAGTAAAGTTTACTGGTAGTTAGCCGATGCTTTTATCCAGAGCAACACAGGCTCACAACCTGGGGTTCGGGAATCGAACACAGGTTACTCGAATGTCAATCAAGCGACATAACTTCTGCTCCACCACACCCGATATAGTATCATTAATATAATTATACACATATAATTATAATTCCAATGATTCTAAATCACTGTCCGGATCATTTCAATCCTTATCAGTGTTCGTTTTTTTTTTTTTTGCTCTTGTCTGATCTCCACACCTGCACCTGTTAGATCCACCTGTGGAACCACGGTTCTCAGAGCAAGCACCATCGTGAAGAGCCGGCTCGGCGAGGGCGGGAGCTGCCCACTGAGGAGGTAGTGGTCACAGGCCCCAACGAGCAGAAGAAGGTGGTTGGGGGGCTGCATCCGTACTCCCGCTACATCATCAGAGTCAGCGTCTACAACAGCAAAGGAGAGGGGCCGGCCTCCGAGCCTCTCAAAGTCCACACGCCAGAGGGAGGTGAGACAGACAGACAGAGAGAGAGAGAGAGAGAGAGTTTAATTTTAATGCCAATTACTGCAACTCTCTATATGAATTTGAATTTTCAAATCTATAGCAATGCAAGTCTTGCATATACTGTAGAAAAGTGAGCGTTAGATGAGAGAGAAGATGGAAACAGTTGATGATCAGGAGCATGCGTATGTGTGTGTGTTGTGTGTGTGTGTGTGAGTGAGTGAGTGTGTGTGTGTGTATGTGTGTGTGTGCGTGTGCGTGTGCGTGTGTGTGAGTGAGTGAGTGTGTGTGTGTGTATGTGTGTGTGTGTGTGTGCGTGTGCGTGTGTGTGTGTACGTGTGTGTGTGTGCGTGTGTGTGAGTGAGTGAGTGTGTGTGTGTGTATGTGTGTGTGTGCGTGTGCGTGTGCGTGTGTGTGAGTGAGTGAGTGTGTGTGTGTGTATGTGTGTGTGTGTGTGTGCGTGTGCGTGTGCGTGTGCGTGTGTGTGTGTGTGTGTGTGTGTGTGTGTATGTGTGTGTATGTGTGAGAGAGAGAGGAGAGATGTGTTGGTGATGATGATGATCTGCCCGCGCAGAGAGTGATGATGTGATGTGAGGATGTGTTTGATGAAAGTGATGGTGATGCACATGTGAGGATGGGGTTGGAGGCTTACAGTGGAGGGGACAGCTCATCATTATGTATATAACCAAGAAGAGTGCAGAGAGCGAGAGAGAGAGAGACAGAAAGAGAGAGAGAGAGAAAGAGATATCAAACAAATCAAATTAATGTTTCACACGCTATCCTGGAGTGCACGCCTGTAATGTCCGTAATCATCTGTTGTTGTCTTATACTCTGAGATATATCCAGACCTTAAGTGCTGGTGCAGAGATGAGATCGGACTTGGCAGCATAGTAGCTACTGCACAAGTGTTGGTAGGGCTGCAGAGAAAGTCCACTGCAGTGTCCTGCAAACTCCAGGGCTGAGTCATTTGCTACAAAAGCAACACATTTGAACGCTGAACTTTCACAAGGATCTGGAGAGTAATATGAAAAGGCAAGATAAGCAAAGTTGTAAAACACATGGGTCTCTCTGGAGTGAAAAAGTCAAGATGGAAAACATTCTGTTGTGAAAATCAAATTACTTAAAAACTGGCACTGCAAATCTCACAAATGGATCTTTCTCTGCCTCTGTTGTGAGATCTCTCTTTTCAAGCAGTTGCACACAACAATCAATAACTGAATCAAGGACATGATTGATGAGAAAAACAAATGCTATCAAAGATCAATTCATAACATAAAATTATTTGGAATTTCTTCACACATGGTGCAATCTGGTCACCTTGATACTATCATACAGTATATTATCATCATAAGACTTCAAATGTGTGTGTGTATGTGCTTGCACCATTACAGTACCCAGTCGCCCTGTCTCCCTTAAACTGGACAGCCCATCAGAGACAGAGATGACCTTACACTGGAGGCCTCCTGCCAAGCCCAACGGCGTCCTGACAGGCTACCTGCTGCAGTACCAGAGGAGTGAGTCCAGTGCCCACCCCCTCTCATCTACCAGATACAACTGCTCATCTGCCAACTCTAAGCAGGATTTACCTCTCTCTCACTGTCCATTTATCTCTCTCTGTTTCATCTCTCTCTCTCTCCACCACTCTCTGTCGCTCCCTCATCTCACAACACTAAGAAGGATTTACTCCCCCCATACAGATCCACTTATATCTTTATTAGAATGGCTGAGTGTTATCACGGTGTTGCCAAAGCATGCTGTTGGCTAAGCAGTACCTTCCTGGGAAGGGTACTAATTAATAATCCATGACAGTAGTAATGTAAAACGCACACAAAAAACGTGTGTTTTCTGTTTTGTGTGTTCAGTTGTGGAGACTGAGGACAGCCCTATGCAGGTTTTGTCTATTGACGACCCCAAGGTCACCAGCGAGACCCTGAAACAGCTGGACCCTCACAGTCGCTACCGCTTTCACGTGCGGGGGCGCACCAGTGTAGGGGAGGGTGAACCCGCCACCAGGGAGGGGGTCACAACTCTGGAAGCAGGTATGGGGAAGGACCTTGATGATCTACCTCACAGTTCATGTTGCAACTTAGTATTTCTCCAAATGTATTTTGAACTTCATTGACTACGTTTACATGCTCTTAAGTATCCCGAATACGAGGCTTATCCCTAGCATATCCCGATTTGCTATTCAGGGCTTATTCAGGAAAAAAAGTGTTTACAAACGCAAATGCCAAGCCGGGATACTTAATATCCCGATCATATTCGGGATACTTCAATGCATGTAAACATAATCATAGAACTTTGAACCTTATTGCCGATAACTCCATGTAGGTCCTGTAAATTACAGTCTGTGGTTCATTATAAGGTTGTGGCTGGAACTGTTCGACTGTATTACTGTGATCCTGTTTGAGCAGATAGGGATTATAAAGAATGACTTGTGCTTGGTTTTAGCTCCTCCAACCAACATAAATATTTCTGTGGGAGAGACATCTTTGAACATCAGCTGGACCACACGAGAGAGACACAGGAGCGTTATCTTTCATGTCCGCTACTTCAATAAAAACCGTGAGTGTGTGTCTGTGTGTGTGTGTGTGTGTGTGTGAGAGAGAGAGAGAGAGAGAGAGCGAGAACCAACTGTACACAAATGTAGTAGTAATCCTAGGGGTTAAAACCACAGTTGTCTTGATTACATTTACATTTACATTTATGCGTTTAGCCAACGCTTATATCCAAAGCGACTTACAAAAGAGGATAACATTCAAGGCTCAAGACTGATTCAAGGCTTAGACTTGTTAATATCAAAGTAATGACACTTTACCTGTAATGACACACACACACGCCACTGTAATCCAGCCGGGAGAGGATGTTAACAACCCAGCTCTTTCTCCATTATAAAACTGCACCCATCCTTGGGGCTTTCTCATACAGGTCTTCACACTAGCTCTGCTTCACACACTGTGGAGCGGGTCCTCTCCCTGACATCTTGTCCTGGAAATGTTACAACTTTGCACCACATCACTGAATTTTGTTCTTTGCTCTGTAATAAAAAAAAAAGTGTTGGCTAGCGCCATCAAATATGATGTCTCTCTTCTTTCTTGTGTCTTGATATTTGGGGCCAGGTTGGGGGAAGTGGATGGAGTCGGAGAAGCTGGATTCCTCCCAGTCCTTCTACCAGCTGCGCGGCCTGCAGCCGGGCACCCAGTATGGCCTGGAGTTGGTCTACAACAACACCCCTTTTTGGGACACAGAGATCCAGACGGAGGGGGCAGGTAGTTATCCATCTGATCTGTGAGCATCAGCCCAGAAAGCACTAGCTGCTCTTATTGAGCTGGAGAGGACATGGCATTGCTCTCATTTTCAGAGATGATTCACACACAGGGCAATATGAAAGTCAACAGTGATTCATCGCTGCTGGTTAAACCTAGAGCCATTCCCCTCGAGCCAGTCCTCTGGCTTAACACTCGTTTTGCCACACCTTTGTTCGTTTGTTTTCGTGGGCAGGATTCTCTGTGTTTTTTTGAGTAATGCTCTGGAATGTTTTTTTTTTTTTTATGTGTAATCGTTGCCTTGTTGCGTTGGCCCAGGTGTGATGCAGGTGCAGGCGGGCTTCGCCACAGAGGGCTGGTTCATCGGGCTGGTGAGCGCCATCGCTCTGCTGGTGCTGCTGCTCCTCATCCTGTGCTTCATCAAGAGGAGCAAAGGGGGGAAGTACTCAGGTTGGCTCCACATACACTACTGCCCTACTGCCCAGGAGTCAACATGCACCCACAATACTGAAGATAGAACATGAGGAAGCGAAGACTCATGCAAACTGCAAAAATATTTAATTCTCTCTCTTTCCTTTAGTCAAAGATAAAGAAGAATGTCACATAGACTCTGAAGCCCGACCCATGAAGGACGAAACATTTGGAGAATACAGGTGTGTTGTCGTTGCCTTGTTTGTTTGTGGTGTTATGTGCGTGTGTGTATGTGTGCGTGTGCATGTGCGCCTGTGTGTGTGTGTGTGTGTGTGTGTATTAGTATGTTTGTGTAAATAAGTGAATAGTTTTAAGTGAATAGTTTCTTTTTTAAGTTTGTCTAGTTTTCGAAGTAGAGGTGTTTTATTTTAAGTTCTGTTAACCCTGTAACCCTGTCGTGCTCCCTCTCTTTTTACTAAAGCTCACTCTCCCCTTTCTCCCAATGCTCTCCTCCCTTGCTTTGCAGATCCTTAGAAAGGTATGCAGTGCAGTGCTTGGGTTCATTTCTGCATGGATTTCCATTGTCAGTTGTCTAGCTGTATTCTGATGCTCTCAATTGTCCCTGCTTTTTCTGCTCTCTTTCTCCTCCAAGCCCTCACTTGTATACATGAAATCCCCTTGAAGCCTCTGTGAAGACAATTCATAATTCTAATCTCCACCTCTCTGCATCTCTTTTCTCCTTCCTTCATTCTCTCTTTCTCTCTCTCTTTGCCTCTATCTTTCTCCTCCTCCTTCTTATTTCATTTTTTTCTCTCTCTGTCTCTATGAGAAGTGACAACGACGAGAAGCGCACGGCCAGCCAGCCGTCCCTGTGCGATGACAGCAAGCTGTGCAGTGACGATGGCAACCTGGATGACTATGGCAACAGCCACAGCGTGCAGACGGAGGTGATCATGGACGAGTCGCTGGCCAGTCAGTACAGCAGCGGCGGAGCTGGCAGCAGCATCCGTGACGGGCCCCAAACCGAGGCCTTGGACGGCTCGCCACCGCTCCACCCGCCTGCATACACCCCTACCAATCACGGGTTGCCAATCTCGTCACCCCTTTTAGATTAAAGGGACAAAGTTCAAAACGTCCAGACCAAGCACAGCATCCCGGTTGTCCCCTCTATCCCATTCTGACTACTGAACTATTCCGATTGACCCATCTGTACACCCAACTGGTGGTAGTCACCAGTGCCTGTGCAAACACACCTGATGCCAAGCTGTTAGCAGACACTCTGCAACTGAGTCTGATGTGCTGCGACTGACTGACTGCCTGACTGACTGACTGGGTAGACTGAACCTAAACACACTCAAACAAGAAGACACACCAACAAATATACAACATATACACTACATGCATGCAGCATACACACACACACACACACACACTCAGCACTATGCAAACAAACACACACACACACACACACCAACAAACATAACCACTTTCAAAAATTCTGGTCCTGACATGTTCTGATACTGACTTTATTGTTCTGTGTGTCTTTGCTGTCTGTGTGTCCAGTGCAGGAGGTTACAGTTCTGACTGACTGACAGCCACTGACATCTCCATCTCTCCTTCCTCCATCTCATTCAACCCATTCCAGTGGATATCTACATCACGTGACAGTGAGCAGCTGAAGCCCTGTGCTGGACGCCATATGCAGCAACAGGGCCTTGGCTGCAAACAGGTTTAGGGGAGAGGTAGGAGACGGTGGGACAGAGAGCCATAGAACGTGGGCCTTAATATCCTGATTAGTGCATCATGCAAGAATAACGGACAGCGCAAGTTATGAAAGTGACATTTAGTTTACTTGTGTTTGCATCTCATTCCATGCCATTATCTCAGTGCAAGGCCTTTTAAACCCAGCTGTCCGTAATGTTTTGATTTACTGACTTATAATTAATTTTTTTACTCCGAATGCATTGTTTTATTTTCTGAGTCATCCCTTTAGATTGTTTGTTTTTATTTTCCAAGTACCTCAATGACCTAGCAAAAGAAAAAGAAAGAATTAAAAAAAAAACATGACTCAAAAGAAGTTACATATTGTACATAGTTAGGATGCAAGAGAAAACTTTGACATGAGAATACTTTATAGCAAGCTGTACATAGCGACACATGTATTGATTTAATCATAAAGTACAGTATTATAGACATAGGCGTTATTCCTTATTGGTTCCTGTGCCTGCAGACATTCCCAAATTGCTTCAGAAAAGCAAAGGCATCTCACCTTCTAAATCATTCATGTGGTGTCAGGTACCATGCTGTCACTTCTTTTGTGTGGTCCTCTATGTCTGTCTTTGTATGTTTCTATTGTATACTGAGCTGTGTATTAAACAATGTGTACTGACAAATCCTCCCTCTCGCTCCTGTTGGTGTAAAGCCATAGAGATACGCACTTGATGGTGTGCTACAGCACAAGGCAGTGTTTTTTTTTTAATAGGGTAACGAGAGAATTACACACACACACACCACACACACACACACACACACACCACACACATGCACGCACGCATGTACACATATAGACACATGCTCTTTCAAGATGTTGCGTTTTTTTTTTTATTAGACTTATAACACAATCATTTATGTAATGGATAACATGTATGTCTAGCATTGAGAATGTATGCATTTGTGGGGCTTGGGAAGAATGGTCTCTTTCTGATATACCAAAAAAAATTGTTTTCTTTTTTTAATTGGTCTAGTGGTGCAAAACGAGAGGATGGGTGGGTTTTGAAAACAGTGCTTATGTGGTTTAACTATTAATTTATAATAAAATCAACATAATTCAAAACAAACAAAAAAAAAACAATGCTTCTATAGGACTACAAGAGGACAAATTGATGGCAGTCCTCAAATGTCTTTGAATGTAAATATAACCCTAAAGATTGTGTTATACATTGAGTTGTTTTGCAGTTATTTTGTTCTTTTTTATTTCAAGTGTTGCCAATAGATTTTTTAAAACATTGTTAAATGTGACATGGCTGTTTCCAGAAAAAAAGTAGTGACTAGTTAAAAAAAAGTCCAGAAAAAATGCAGGCTTCTTCCACCTATCCTTACAATACTTGTTGACATTGTCAAGGGGCAAAAATTGACAGTGAAACACCCTTGTTTGTTTGGTTGCATTTCTGGTAGCTCATAAGCTGCAGTATTGTGTGTATCTGTTAACTGAGATTTCTGCTGAGGCACAGATGTAGAGGGGTGCAGCAGCCCAGTCCACACACATTGCATCCACACACACACACACTGAATAGGGAGCATTAGCAAAGTGCTGACACACAAACACACACATACACACCGCTCCAACTGTGACCCGTCTGACTTCTTAGCCGAGATTGCAAGTCCATGGGGGGATATCATGGGATTGATCCAGATTAGACTGATGGTCATAGAGGTTTAGTGGCACGTGATTAGCCCATCCTGTGTTTGGTGTGAGAGACATGCTCAGGACAAAACACTTCTAGAAAAGTCTATTTTCATATGGGATTAAGTGATGATGCAAGGGTATGCCAATATACTACCAATCTGCTGCTAGAGTTCTGTGCTGGGAATGTGGGCAACATGCTGAGGGCTATGCATGAGGGACTGAGTGCATCACAGATATGCACGATACTGCCTTTTCTCTGTTGGCTTCCTTTGCTTTTGAGGACCTTGGTTGACTGCCACCTATCTTCTAGGACCTTTGTAAGTTTTACATGAGGAAAAAAAGAAGAAAAAACATACACCCTTGTGAAGGTGACTGAGTGCCAGTGGCTTGAGTGGACGTGGTGTTTGCGGTGTTACCAGAGTGGAGTGTGGCTGAAGAGGAGGCTTGTGTGTGTGTGTGTGTGTGTTTGTGTGTGTGCCAGACTGTGTGGGCATATCCCCTTACGCTGGGTGCTGGGTTTGTCTGTGCCACGGGAGGGGTGGGAGTGACTGGCAGCTGGAGAGCAGGAGCAGAAGAGAGGGTTGGGGTGGGGAGGGAAAGGGATGTTCGCTTTGTGTTTGGCTTTCTTTTCTGAGGAAGACATGATTATTGTACTCGTGTGTTGAATAAGCCACTGTAATGACTTAATGAATAAATAAAAACCCTTGGAACAATCTCAATCAAAACAGATGTCGCCTTTTGTGATCATCCATAGCATTTTTTTCTTTGTCAAAACCAAAGCTCTGTGTGAGAGGGCTATAATCTTTGAGCGGTTTGGAGGACACGATTCCTCACACTGACATGAGCGCAGTGCCATATTAGCAGCATGCAGCAAAATAACAGGATGACCAGCCCAGGAGGTAAAGGTGGAAATAACAGGATGACCAGCCAGAGAGTAAAGGTGGGAAATAACAGGATGACCAGCCCAGGAGAGGAGAGTAAAGGTGGGAAATAACAGGATGACCAGCCCAGTAGAGTAAAGGTGGGAAATAACAGGATGACCAGCCCAGTAGAGTAAAGGTGGAAATAACAGATGACAGCAGTAGAGTAAAGAAATAACAGGATGACCAGCCCAGTAGAGTAAAGGTGGGAAATAACAGGATGACCAGCCCAGGAGAGTAAAGGTGGGAAATAACAGGATGACCAGCCCAGTAGAGTAAAGGTGGAAATAAAGATACAGAGTAGAAAAGTAAATAACAGGATGACCAGCCCAGTAGAGTAAAGGTGGGAAATAACAGGATGACCAGCCCAGTAGAGTAAAGGTGGGAAATAACAGGATGACCAGCCCAGTAGAGTAAAGGTGGGAAATAACAGGATGACCAGCCCAGTAGAGTAAAGAAGGTGGGAAATAACAGGATGACCAGCCCAGTAGAGTAAAGGTGGGAAATAACAGGATGACCAGCCCAGTAGAGTAAAGGTGGGAAATAACAGGATGACCAGCCCAGTAGAGTAAAAGTGGGGAAAAAAGCTTTATTTGTCTCGGCTGAGGTGTATAGAGCAGGGCCGGTCTGGCTGGGAGAGGCTGCTGATCAGCGGGAGCTGGTGTTGAACTGGGCGAAGTAGCTGGCTGTCGGCTGGTTGGTGTAGAGCAGCTTGTCCAGGTACTGCTGACTGGTGCAAAAAACACAGAGGAAGCAAAAGGGGAGAAAGGAGAAACTTATGCTCAGAGTTTGGCAGACAGCTCGGGAAAGCACAACATTTCTTTTCTTTTCTTTTCTTTTTTTTTTTTTTGATTTACCTTACATCAAGAGTCAAATAAATCCAGCTTGGATAAATCATGACGTAGCCAATTAAATAAAAGTGCATATAAATTACATATTTGAAGAATATGCTCTTTAGATCTGAGAGGGAAAGACAAATGTATCAATCCAAAATCTTAACCCATTTATATTGCATTAGCATCTGCTTAAAATATGGAATCATGGCTCTCAAAATGTAACTGCTAAATTGACCACTCAGTCACTGATGATTCTAGACAATTACACACACAGGGTGGCATGAACACTGACAATGGCATCACCATTTTAAAACACACGCACACACACTCTGAAGTGTCACTAAGTGCCCAAATGTGTGTGAGGTGTGTGATTTTTTTGAAACCTGTAAATTTCAATTTTCTTGAATTCACGCTGAGCTTCTCTGCCACGCTCTATTTCACCCTCGGTCCAAAACCTAAACAGGCACAAGTAAATGGCAAGTGGAGCATGTTTGCATTTTAGTGAATAGAAGCCCAACACTGCATGAGGTTTTTTTTTTCCTGCATATGAAAGAATATACCTGTCAGTCATAATGTGGTAGCCTGCGACGTGTGAGCACATCTTGTATGGGTGATTAATGATGGTCGGCTGAGTGTTCAGCCGAAAGTGTGAGGCTAGCCTGCTGTGTGTGTGAGAGGTAGTGGGCAAGAGGACTGCAAAGCTGTCTGGTGTAGAGCCCAGCCCAGCCCAGCCCAGCCCAGCCCAGCCCAGCCCAGCCCTGCCCTGCCCCACTTGCATCTGCACAGCATCCGTTTAATTACTTTGCCTAAACAGGTATTCAAGGGAGGCCTGTTGTCTTGGTAACTGGGGGGCTCTGGGGACTAGTGCATGAAGCCACAACAGCGTCATGGCTTTGAGGATGATGGGAGGTTTGAATTTCCTGCTAACTTCAGCCGGAGCACCATAGGTGGGCATGCTCCTTCCTTAAGGTACTACACATGTGCCAAATAAGAACAAAGGCACATTTATTTCTCTAGATTTGTTGCAATTGGTTGATTCAGCTGAACTGTGCTGATATTTTATTGCTGATCACAGAACCCAGGAAAGTCACAAACACTTTTTGTTTTTCTGCCAGCCTCCTAAAAAAAATCAGAACTCGAAACAATTAGGTAGTATCAGCAAAGAAGGCTCGGCTAGGGAGCTGCTCTGCTTACTGCTGCTGCTGATCCTGGGCCAGTCGCTGGTTTTGTGTGTCCATCTCCATCCTCCTCTCTCTCTCCAGCTCGCATGCCCTCCTGGCCTCCTCCTCCAGGGCTCTGGCCTGTCTCAGGCGCTCCTCATCCCAGGCCCGCTCCTGCCGGCGCTCCATCTCTCTTTGTTTCTGGAGTGAAAATGAAATGCAGTAGAAAAAGAAGAGATAATGGCACAAATAGAACAAACGGGTCGAAGCGGAGGAAGAGAGGCTGCTTTAACGAGCGGTCAGCACTTTTCATTGCAGTAATGCACTGCCGGCGTCCGCAGCGCCAGCGGCTCTCTCTAGGGAGACATGCCTGATAATGCTATAGTAGCCGGATGGTTGACCATATTTAGCTCTCTTCCATACCTCATTCTCCAGGCGCTGTTGCTCCTGCTCCCTGAGGATGGCGCTATGCTGCTCAGCTGTCATCCCCCTCCAGCGGTCAGTCAGCACGCGTGGGCCCCGGCCCGGCAACGCCAGCCTCTCCGCAGCCTCAGGGCGCTCCGTCAGGATGTCTGAGGTCACCATGTGGCGGATCTCGGCCAATGACATTCCGATATTCTTCTCATGCTCCTGCCTTTCTCTTGCTGCTCGCTCCTCAGCCTGTGAAGAGCACACACACACACACACACACACACACACACACATACATATACAGACACACACAGACACCAGCTGTTGGTCAGAAAGGACAGGCACCCTTCAGAAGACTTGGGTGGCATCTGTTAAGTGCAAGTCTATAAAAAGCAATGCCAGTTCCTGCTGTGGCTGCCAGGGAGACCATAAAGTGAAGGACCAAAACTGTAACACCTCATTACAATCCCCACAGGCCAATTTGTGTGAAAACAAACAATCCAAGGCCACAATGGCAGTTCTTTTTAAATGAGTGCACTGCCACCCACACACAAACAGCTTCAATTAAAATGGTTTGTCTGTGGAACAGATGATGAAGTTATTTTCCCTTAAAACAAACATTATGAATAATACATACATCTCGGATTTTACTGAATAAGGTCTCGCCTTTGAAAATGTTAATTTGCATGAGCACACTGCAAACATCACAAAGCATGGAGTGTGTGTGCCAAGCCTGTGTTCTGCATACCAGGGACTGGTTAAAGCTGGTCAGAGCCAGGCGCTCGGCTCTCTTGCCCTCCTGCTCTAGGGCCTGGAGATGAGCTGATCTCAGGTCTTGTTGCACCAGGTGCTTGTCCTGTAGGAGGTCTAAGACATTCAAGAAACAAGCATCACACGCCCGTACACACACAGACACACAAAGTAAGGCAGCATAGCACAGCCATTAGAGAGACAGAGTTTGAGTGTGTGTACTTGAGTGTATGCATATCGTACACACTGTGTTCCACAATGTTCTAGCCATTTAAGTGATCAAAGACCCACTGAGGAAATTTCGCTGGCAGTAAGCTAAGTGTTTAGGACAGGTGTGAAAATATCCATGAACATTTCTGCTCTCACCTTGATGTTTGTGCCAGTGGCGCAATTTCTCTGTGTCCTCTATCTGCGCTCTCAGTTGCTTCTCAGTCTGCTCCATTTGAGCTCTTTCCTCTGTTTTCCCCCCAGGTCCTCTCCCTATTGTCAAACCAAAAGACAATAATGCTGTTCACGCTGTAGAGAAGTTAAAAAAGTAACAAGAAAACGTTGAAAGAAACAGACCTACGGTCTATATTTAACACCAACACACCTTAAATATTTGCATGCTTGCAGGTCCCAGTTCAGACTCTGGGATGGAAAGGTTAAACGCGAGCGCCCCCTGTCGGTCACACGTGAGATCGGCATCACGAGAGTCCTCCGGTCGCTGATGAGTAGCTCTGTACTCAACCAGCTCTCGCAGCAGCTCTCGTCTTCTTTCCTCTTCTTCCTGCTGACTTTGCCCTAATATTCTATCGTTTGTCGTGCGTAAATCATCTGTAACACGTATAACAGACATATGCTCGTTCACCTCAGAAGGTACACAGCTATGAAAATGCATGCTATTTCATGAGACAGATAGGCCTAGCATTAGGACCTTTAATATGAATGGTTACCATATGCTTTTTTAGATTCCTCCTCTGTCTCCTCTCGCTGCCTCCTCTCTGCTACCTGTCGATTCAGCGCATGAAGGTCCATGCCCATGACTCGGTTCCTGGGATTAAAGATTCTGCTTTTGCGCGCCGCCTCAGCTGCCCTTCGGCGTTCCACCGCCAGAGCCGCTGAGTTGTCCACAGGCAGGTCAACTTTATACATTTCTCCCAATTTACGTTAGTGCTTCCCCTTAAATAACATAAAACATAAATGAAAGTAAAACAGAATAACTGCGAGAGAATGTCTAATGAAAAGACTGCTGAGGCCTACATCTTAAATTGCCCAGGGTTATAGGGTAATGGGTTTATAGGTTGCTCAATAGCGGAAACACTATCAGGTTATTATAAACTGTGCTAGAGACAAGTAGGACTATAGTGATGACAGAGTTAAGATACAGCAAACCTTCAGTGCTTCCAGTCTGTCCGAGAAATGAAACTATCTTGCGCCTTGCTCAAAGTTTTGTTTGACGCATTGTGTCACCATGGAAACAGCACTTCATAAGCTGTCTTCTTGCTTGCTGGTTGCTCGTCAGGCTGATTTATTTTGTACATTGAATGGTTATCATTGTGAAACCGCCTTATTACCTCTTCAAGTATAAAAATAGCTGATGACGCCGCTGCGGAACATTGTTTTATATTTGGATTATTTGGCTAGGTTTGGTTTACCCCTGCCCATTTTGTCTAGACGATGTCTCGCGAGACCACATTCGAAGAATGGAGGGGTATGCAATGAGATGCGCATAATGTTTATTGGCATCAGGGTGGACAGGTTCAGATCATGTTTTGGGACAGATCAGTAAATACATGAATCCCATTTGGTGACAAAAATATGGTCACTTGCTGCAGTTAACTCCCTTTCGCATCAACTGTGCACCGCAGAGAAAGCCGCGTAAATAATCTCACTTCACCGCAGCAGATTACAGCATCACTATGGGGTACCTGAAATTGATAGAGATAGAGAATTTCAAATCATACAAAGGTCGCCAAATCATCGGTCCTTTCCACAAATTCACCGCAATTATCGGACCTAATGGATCGGGTAAGTCAGGAGAGATAATTAGCTCTCTTACATTATACTACTCTAGACAGCCTTCTATTAATATTTTAGCTGTTTGATTTATTGTTTGCAGGAGTGTTGTTTGACATCGAATATTCTCAATTTGCATTGTAGAATGCATCGTTAGAATAACTGCAAGCTAATATTTTTGTAACTACTGCCACACCCCCTTTGTATTCAAGGAGTAGCCCAGGGTCTAAAGAGGTCTGAAACGGGCAACATCATAACATGTCATCATACGTGTCAGTATTTAAGAAGGTTAATACCCTGTACGACTGATGATACAGAAAACATGCCATGGTTGGGAGATCATTCATGTTTTGCCCAATTATATTACAACTCAAAACCGTTGAATAATTATTTTACTGGAAATGTCACGCGACTGTCTCAAATGTTGAAGGTAAATCCAACCTCATGGATGCCATTAGTTTTGTGCTGGCGGAGAAGACCAGTAACCTGCGTGTAAAAACCCTGAAAGATCTCATCCATGGCGCTCCTGTTGGCAAACCAGCTGCCAACCGTGCCTCTGTGGGCATGGTGTACTGTGAGGAAAATGGAGATGAATGCACCTTCACCAGAGTCATCATAGGTATTCCATTTAGTTTAGCTATTTAACAACAATTTTTCCCAACCATCACGCACAGAAGGATCATGGCTTTACATTATATTCTCTAGGTTCCTCTTCTGAATATCGCATCAACAATAAAGTGGTGGGCCTTTCGGACTATAGCGAGGAGCTGGAGAAACTGGGCATCCTAATTAAAGCCAGGAACTTCCTTGTCTTCCAGGTGCAGCTTTGTGTCTCTTAGTGACCATATTCATGCTGGTGAAAGGAGAGTGGAGATCACTGAACAATGAATTATGTCCCCAAAATCTGCCTCTGGTCCCATAAGATATTTTCATATTTTATCTGCAAATTCCTGTAATGAGCTGTATAGTTACTGTATAGTTAGCTGTATAGTATATGGCTGAAATGACAATAAAAACCTACTTGACTTGACTTGACTTGAGTTACAACATGAAGCAGAGTTACGCCAACTCAGGTAACTATATTATTCCCTTGTTGTCATAGGTGGGTACAGTCTGCTCTAGTGTAGTGCTCTGTTCAGAGTGTTTAGAACTCTTATGTGTGTCCTATAGTATAGGATATTATTCTCCCCGTCTCCTCTCGTCTTGCACATTCATATGTTTTGTACCAATAGCCTCTCTGCCTGGGTTGCCACAGGGAGCAGTGGAATCCATTGCCATGAAAAACCCTAAAGAGCGGACGGCCTTGTTTGAGGAGATCTCACGCTCTGGTGAGCTGGCACAGGAGTATGACCGCAGAAAGAAGGAAATGGTGAAAGCTGAGGAGGACACACAGTTCAACTACCATCGGAAGAAGAACATTGCCGCTGAACGCAAAGAAGCCAAGCAAGAAAAGGAGGAAGTGTGTTGGGCTTTTCCATTTAGTTTATATATATATTTTTTTAAATTATTATTATTATTATTATTTTTTTCTCGTAATGTCCTATTTTTACAAGTATGGTACAATTTTATTTTAGTTTGGGTTTCAATTTTCTCTCTGTCTGTCTCTCACTCTTAGGCTGAGCGCTACCAGAGGCTTAAGGATGAGGTGGCGAGGGCTCATGTCCAGTTGCAGCTCTTCAAGCTGTATCACAACGAGGCAGAGATCGAGAAACTTAACCGTGAGCTCTCCCACCGCAACCGAGAGATTGAGAAAGACAGGAAAAAGATGGATCACATTGAGGAAGAGCTGAAGGAGAAGAAGAAAGAGTTGGGGAGGATGATGAGAGACCAGCAGAATGTGGAGAAAGAGATAAAGTAAGCTCTAGCTGTAAGCCCCATCAAGTTTTAAAGGAGATGGCACAGAGAAGGGGAGATCATGGTTAACAAGAAACGTAACTGTCAAATTTGACTACAAGTGAAAATGTACTCCTTCACAGTACTCTAGCTCTTTTAGGAGGATAAAAATAACTGCTAAAAAACTATTTGAAGTCTGCTCCATTTATCTGTGGAAAATAATTTTTACTCCTATTGAAATTCTTGTTGCTCTTACTTGGTTCATTAGAGGTCTCAGTTTGTGCTTACACTTGCCTTCCTCAAATCCCCCAGAGAGAAAGATGCTGAGCTGAATCAAAAACGTCCACAGTACATTAAAGCCAAGGAGAACACTGCTCACAAGATTAAAAAGTTGGAGGCCGCGCGCAAGTCCCTGCAGAACGCCCAGAAGATGTACAAGAAACGCAAAGCCGACATGGAGGAGCTGGATCGGGAGCAGGGGGCCGTGGAGCAGGCTAGGCAGGAGTTTGAGGAGCGCATGGAGGAGGAGGCGCAGAGCCAGGGACAGGACCTCCAGCTGGAGGAGAACCAGGTCTGTCGTCACGAAAGGAGTCGTCATGTGTCAGTGTCAGTCGGTGTCACTCACTGATGTTTATTCTGGTGTCCAGGTGAAGCAGTACCATCGGCTGAAGGAGGAGGCCAGCAAGCGAGCTGCCACACTTGCACAGGAACTAGAGAAGTTTAACCGGGACCAGAAAGCCGACCAGGACCGCCTGGACCTGGAGGAGAGGAAGAAGGTTGAAACAGAGGTAGAGCATGAGTTTCTTTGCATGTTGGAGTTAATACCCTGCAGGTATACAAAAAGTTAGAACCTCTTATCCTCCCCACAGGCCAAGATCAAACAGAAAATCAGAGAAATAGAGGAGAACCAAAAGCGAATCGAAAAGTTGGAGGACTACATTGCAACCAGCAGGTACGCTCTGTCAATGTCCCTGCCTAACTGTCTCCCTAGTGTTTAATATGCATAGCACTTGCAGCCTAGCAGTCAGTGCTCTGTCTCTGTATTCCAGGCAGTCACTGGATGAGCAGAAGCGTTTGGAAGAGGAGCTGACTGAGGAGGTAGAACTGGCCAAGAGGAGGATTGATGAGATCAACATGGAGCTCAATCAGGTGCCCCAATATAACATAGCCCATCTGTCTTGCTCTGTTACTGACAATGTCCATTATGCCAGCATGGTCAAGATACTACATATACAAGGAGCTTGCACAGGATAAATCCAGATGATTGTCTGTGTGTGTGACTGATGTGGGCCACAGGTGATGGAGCAGCTGGGAGATGCCAGGATTGACAGACAGGAGAACAGCAGACAGCAGCGCAAAGCTGAGATCATGGAGAGTATCAAGAGGCTCTATCCTGGGTCTGTGGTAAGACTGGGGGCGACAGAAATAATTTGGATTGGTCATGGAATGCGTGACACACGGCTGAATTTGGGACTGGTTCTGAATCAGTGCTGTTTTTACTCATTCATTCTTGACAAACATTAACATATGGAAATACTTTGTATTTGTGTAGTGATAAAGTACTGCAATTTTTTGTATGCTAAAACTGTTTTCCAGTTGAGAGGTTTACATTAACCAAACAAACATGTTTCATTATTTATTCATTCTAAAAGTATATCCATTGTTTCCCATTTATCTGGTCAGTATGGCAGGCTGATTGACTTGTGTCAGCCGACACAGAAGAAGTATCAGATTGCTGTGACCAAGGTCCTCGGAAAGAACATGGATGCTATCATTGTTGACTCTGAGAAGACGGGCAGGGACTGCATCCAGTACATCAAAGAACAGCGGGGGGAGCCGGAGACCTTCCTTCCCCTGGACTACTTAGAGGTACAGGGCACACTTTACCATGGTAACCGGTCTCCTCTCTGTTTCGGGCACGGTCAGTGAACATGCGTCACCTTTTACGGCCCTGGCTCTGCCCGGCAGGTGAAACCCACTGACGAGAAGCTGCGCGAGCTGCGGGGGGCTAAGCTGGTGATTGATGTGATCCGTTACGAGCCGCCGCACATCAAGAAGGCTTTGCAGTACGCCTGCGGCAACGCGCTGGTGTGTGAGAATGTGGAGGACGCACGCAGAATTGCGTTTGGAGGGCCCTACAGACACAAGGTAGGTGCAGGGCTGGTACATACTGCATGTCTATAAACATCACAGGAATATACAACACATTTGTATTCGTGCGAAGCATCAACAAACACACTCATGCATGTGTAAATGGTTTTAGCTGCCCTGGGGAAATGAAACATTGCCTAACATCTGCCAATACATACGCCTCACCTCATGCCATTAGTGAGCTCTCTTGCCACTTTGCTTTGTTTTGCGAGGGGCAGTTGTGCTCGTAACTCTTGTTTCTTTCCTTACTGCCAGACTGTGGCCCTGGATGGAACCCTCTTCCAGAAGTCTGGTGTGATATCAGGTGGAGCGAGTGACCTCAAGGCCAAAGCCAGGCGCTGGGACGAGAAGGCAGTTGACAAACTCAAAGACAAAAAGGAGAAGTTGACCGAGGAGCTCAAGGTAGAAAAATAATAAGACTGAGCAGAGTGACTTTAACTATGCATGAATCATAATTATTTAATTGTAAGCTGTTTGGCTCTGACCTGAACTGTTTGTTGTCCCCTGTGTGGCTCCACAGGAGCAAATGAAGGCCAAGAGGAAAGAGGCTGAGCTGAGGCAGGTGCAGTCACAGGCACATGGTTTACAGATGAGGCTCAAGTACTCCCAGAGTGACTTGGAACAGACCAAAACACGCCACCTGTCTCTCAACATGCAGGTACTTAAAAATGCCTATTTCAGGCCTTTTTTGAAGGTCAGTTTTCACCGACCTTGCAGCACTTGCAGCATTTTGATAAAAGCTGCCTTATTGGGTTCTGTTTAGCATTGTTATCATTTGAACTCTGACCCCTAATCTCTTTGTGTAAATACTTACTTACTTTTTCTCTTTACCCTCCATTACATATGTAGGAGAAGTCTAAATTGGAGAGTGAACTTGCCAATTTTGGGCCCCGTATCAACGATATCAAGAGAATCATCCAGTCCCGTGAGAGAGATATCACAGAGCTCAGGGACCGTATGAATCTGGTAACTGATCATTTCCCTCCACCCTCTCTCACATCGACCCATAAACCTGCACATACTGCAGACTAGTGTTATCTCACTTTGTGTTCATCAGGTGGAGGATGAAGTCTTTGTGGAATTTTGCAAAGAGATTGGCGTGAGAAACATCAGAGAGTTTGAGGAGGAGAAGGTGAAGAGGCAGAATGAAATAGCCAAAAAACGGTAAGCCTTAACCCCCACCACAGGACTTTGGCCTACAGGCATCCAGTACCTTTTAATTTTCATTCTTACGGATTCTCCAGTCTGGAGTTTGAGACGCAGAAGACTCGCCTAGCTATCCAGCTAGACTATGAGAAGAACCAGCTGAAGGAGGACCAGGAAAAGGTGACGATGTGGGAACAGACGGTGAAGAAGGATGAGAGTGAAATAGAGAGACTGAAGAAGGTAAAGGATGACATTATGGGAAACAGTTTTGGGTTTGACAGAGGAACCATAAGAGGAAGAAGCTAAAGGAAAACCAGAATGCTTTAATTGTTGGTGTGCAGTGTGTTGGAGCTGTTGAGTTTACCACAGCATACCCAAAAATTACTTTAAAAGCCTGATTGTTGTGGCGATTGACACATCGTTACTACTTGTTGATGTAGGAGGAGCACAGGCACATGAAGATTATCGATGAAACTATGGCCCAGCTCCAAGACCTAAAGAATCAACACCTCACCAAAAAGTCAGAAGTGAATGACAAAAACCGTGAGATGGAGGAGATTCGCAAGAAGCTTGGTGGTGCAAATAAGTAAGTTTACAGGGGCATTTCTGTCAACCATCTCTTATAATTGTCAGTGTAATGTTCAGAAGGATTTGGACTTCTTATTGTGCTTCTGGTTTTTGTGACTGTAGAATTCACAGGGCCTGTACTTTAGTCTACTTGTCTGATATGGCTCTGATAATGTGCGCAGAGAACTGACCCAGCTACAGAAGGAGGTGACAGCCATTGAGACCAAACTGGAGCAGAAGCGTAGCGACAGACACAATCTGCTCCAAGCCTGCAAAATGCAGGACATCCGGCTGCCGCTCAAGTCAGGCACCATGGAAGATATCAGCCAGGGGGAGGTATGGCAATCACAGGAAATGACTTAATGCAAAACCACAACCGCAAGTGCAGTTAATGCCCCTTGCCTCCTGCTTACTCACTGCCTGCCTGTGGGCCTGTCTGTCTGTCAAGTGTGCTGTTTTGCTTTTGGTCCAGATGCATTAGTCCCATTTCTGTTCCCAGGGGAGCTCTCAGGTGGAGGAGTCCGTCAGCAGTCAGAAGACCTCCAGCTCTGTGCATGCCAAAGAGGCCCTGATAGAGATCGACTACAGCAATCTCTCAGAGGACCTGAAGGTATGCAGACTTCTCCCAGCGCATGAAACATTCATCAACTCAAAACACTGGAGCCGCCATCGCATAGCTCAGAGCCGGTGCACTTGTGGCATTTTGATGTTTCTGTTTTAAGAAGGAGATGTTGTCAGCGTATTTTAAGGCAAGGTGAACCGAATCTCCCCCATTTCCTCTCTCTCTCTCTCTCTCTCTCTCTCTCTCTCTCTCTCTTTCTCTCTCCCTTTTTCTGACCCCCCAGGATGCTCTGTCAGAGGAGGAGATCAAGGCGGAGATGAACACATTGCAGCAGCGTCTGAATGAGCAGCAGAGCATCCTGCAGCGGATCAGCGCCCCCAACATGAAGGCCATGGAGAAACTTGAGAGCGTCAGGGACAAGTTCCAGGAGACTAGCGACGGTGCATGCGAGGGGTGGGGGGGTGCAGGGTGGAGGCATGTCAGGAGTGAGAATACAATTACCACACCAGACTCAAGGGATATATTTCAAAGCCATTCTGTAACCGTGATTTTATTCAGAAAGAAATGAAGCTGTTATATAAAAAATATTTGACATATTTAGTCATTCTAATCCATATTAGGAACTTACAATTTTTTGTATGTTTTCATAGAGTTTGAAGCTGCTCGCAAACGAGCAAAGAAAGCCAAGCAGGCATTTGAGCAGATCAAGAAAGAGAGATTTGATCGCTTTAACGCCTGCTTTGAGTCTGTCGCCACCAACATTGATGAGATCTACAAAGCCCTCTCACGCAACAGCAGTGCACAGGTACTGAGTTCAGGCCTAATGTCACAATCAATAATTCATTCCCCTGTGAGGAAGCCTTCAAAGGCCTTCCTTGTCAAAGTTGAACTACAAGACAGTTCAGTGGATCCATTTTAAGGATAGCCTTTATCCTCTTAGGCCTTCCTGGGCCCAGAGAACCCAGAGGAGCCCTACTTAGATGGGATCAACTACAACTGTGTGGCTCCTGGGAAGAGGTTCCGGCCCATGGACAACCTCTCTGGGGGAGAGAAGACAGTAGCTGCCCTGGCGCTCTTGTTTGCCATCCATAGGTAAGGAGCCTTTAATGTGTGATGTCACAGAGGACATTTAAAGTCATTTTTGGATGTCAGACTTGCCATTTTTGTTGGGTTTAATATATCCACTATTACTCTCTCTCTCTCTGTCTCTCTCACATGTTTTAGTTACAAGCCAGCTCCATTTTTTGTTCTGGATGAGATTGATGCTGCATTGGATAACACTAACATAGGCAAGGTCAGTGAAAAACTGGCTAAACATCAAAATGAAGATCTTGACCAAAGTTTTTTAAATAATGAGTAAATTGAATAAAAAGGTACATTTAAAAAAAAGAAACACTGATATGCATGCTTTTTACATACCTAAATGAACCCAACAAAAGATATCATAGCTGGATGCTATTTTGTTGTTTATTTAATGTTAAAATTGTATCTATTACTATTTAACAGACAGTCTCTTCCTAGGAAGAATTGCATTTAACTGTTTACTTGCACTGAATACACAGGTAGCTAACTACATAAAGGATCAGTCAGTGCAGAATTTCCAGGCCATCGTGATCTCTCTGAAGGAGGAGTTCTACACCAAGGCTGACTCCCTGATTGGGGTCTACCCTGAGGTTTGTACATGAAGAAGTACATTGACAGCTCACCACAGACAAAGATTTGATGTCCATAGGCCAGACAGTAATGCCAGAGACTATGAGAAATATTGCTATGTTCTTCTTCTCTTTTGTCCTCAGCAAGGAGACTGTGTCATCAGTAAGGTTTTGACCTTTGACCTGTCTCAGTATCCAGACGCCAACCCAAATCCCAACGAATAGGTCACCAGTCTACAAGGGACGAGAGCTGAACATTGTGGGAAAATGGTGTCACAAAATCTCCACATTAAGGGAAAAGATGCGGTAGACAGAACTAGAAACTTTATATGTGTTTGTATATGAGCTGACGTGTGAACAGAATAGTTGTTGATCCGATTATATCATCAGCCAATCACAAACACAGAAACTCACATATGGCAACAAGGACCATTTCAGCAGTTATTTAAGCTCAATCCAATTCAGTCCAATTCACATGCTCTCAATAGAGTTGAGGTTGAGATACTGATAACCAAGGCAGCTAGTGTTCAGTGTGCACATGGCCCAAGAATACCAAACTCATGTGAAAATTCAAAATGGTTCTATAACAGTTATTGTGCCTTGCACTAGTCTTTGTGCAGTAGTCATGACATTAGTGTCATATTAATCTATCCACTGTAAGCAGTCCATCATTGATGTGCATTTATTGTAGCAGCAGTAGACTATCTTGCTGTATTCAAGACCAGTGTGGAGCATAGTCTTTGAGTGACCTCTGTGCTTGGAAGCAGTGAATTAAGAAAAAAAATTACCAAAGTAATGTTTTGTGGGAATTATGGTATTTGTGATTTGTAGTATCACGCTTTTGGTCCGTTGTCATTGCATATGATGCTGTGTGGAACTTTGATTATGGTGGTAGGCTATCACAAATATGCCTGAATGAACAGTAGTTCAGTTTTGTAGATTAATTCTCTTCATTTTCTTTTAGAACTGAGCTACCCTCTAAGTCATGACACTGATGGTGATCATCTTGAATTTCTAAACCCTTGACTGGAATTAGTTTGGAGAGGAAGTGAATCTTAATGACCTCAGGCAAGGTTTTGGACTGATATTTAGAACTAAAAGCACTTTTCAGTGGACTGTAGAATTCCAATATGGCACTAATAGAAGGTCAAAGATGTTAGTTGGAGCAGTCCAATCTAGTTTTATTGCACAATTTATTCTGTATGACATTACTGAAACACTGCTCAGCCCTCCAACATGGGATTTTGGCACATATTTATTGTGGCAGTTTTTTCCCAGCATTCTGGATATTTTTACTTCAGTCCTGAATTGGCTGTATTTAAAGCAAGTAAAAAATCCTTTTCAAGACTAATGAGCTGTGCATGTCTGTCTGTTTGCCTTTTGCCTGAATACATTTGCACTTTTAAAACTTTGTTTAAAAACCGCACATTATTACTTCTTGAAGTATTACAAATGCATGCCAGTGTCGCTGCCTTGTGCCTTAGGATTAGCAGTGTCTCTGAGACAATTGTGGCCTTTTGACTTGCTAACATTTCTTGATAGTTTCCTGTTGAAGTCTGCATATATGTGTTATTGTTCATAAATTGTTTCAACTTCATCATCCTGCATGTGTGTCACATCAACATGACTTTCTGATTAGGAATAGAATATGTTGCCAAAATATTGTGTCAAAGTGTATCAACGTATTTTCATTAATAACTTAATACATGTTTTACAAACACTAATCTTTGGAAGTGTGAATCTTTGAAAGTAAACAACAAAGGTGAAACATTATGCATCTCCATATATTTACTGTGCACGGAGTATTACTTACCTGGTAAAGTTTTTTTGTAAAACTTCATGCTATGAAACAATGTTTTTAAAATACCTTAGGTTTATCTCTGTTTGTCACTTATGAATTTTTTGTTCTACTGGATGTTTCTTTAGAAAAGATGGTTTATATCTTTAGAAAAGATGTTTTATATTAGGTGGTGGAAATGAGCTTTATTATTTCAAATTCAGTGGTGAAATAAAAGCATTAAATAATCATCATTATCAGAACAGTTATCAAGCATTAGTAATTAACACATGGTTCATTAAAAAGGAAGGTTAAAAGGAGAAAGGAAGTCAATTCTGCAATAACATCCACAGAAAACAACTCAAATACAGAGAGCTCATAACCTTTTAAAATGAGTGCTTTAAGACCTCTTAGTGTCAGGGATGCATGTGCAGTGACCTCTTAAAAGAACCCTTGTACCTTAACTTAATGACATCAAAATGTAAAGTGCCAAATATTACCATATAATTATATTCTGAATAAAACCAGTTGATCTCTTGTGAACTGGATGAACTTCTCCACATCCACCATACTCCAGGTATGCTGTAGACATGTGCACTGTGCATACAACAATAAATCTTTGCAAGTTTTAGCACTAACATTTTAGCAAACACAGATCTGGACTTGAGGTCCTTTACAGATAAATACACAATAAAGTTGCAACAAAATAACATTGTAAATAAAAACAATGTTCATGTTCAGTTATACAAGGTATTTCTACAGAATTGTATATCTCAACATTTCCCCCAGAGACAGCCATAGTTAAAGGTGAAAAGTATCTCAAAGCATCAGTGGGACCTGATATAAAAACCCAGCACTCCTTTATGGAGGAGGGTCAGGGGAGGGTCTGATAAAATTCATGTTTAAGGAGGCACAATGCATGATTTTAGGTTGATTTACGAGCTTCGCCAAAGGATGACACCAAAAGTGTCTCTTGAATGAGCCATATGAAATCATGTTTATTGCCACGTCAGTCAACATGACTTTTCGAAAATAATCATCGCTGGTTCCTAATAAACCTTTGTTAACAAATAAACATGTATTAGCGTGAATTTTGGACATTGGTCCAAGTACAAAAAAAAATGACAATTATAGGGGGAGCTACATAGTCCAGGGTTTGAGATAAAAAGTGATAATTTTTTAAATTAAATTAAAATAATTCATCTCAGTATTATCCAATTTTTATTATCAGAACATTTTTTGATCAAGTAACATCATCTTAAGAAATAAAAAAAATTAGAAACATGATCAACACATTCAAAATCCCTTGTAAAAAGTGCCACTGGTCAAAAGTGTGGGCATTCAGTGAGGAATTTAGTTCCTTAAACACAGCAATAAAAAGTCAAATAAAAAGTTTTGACAAATTATCAACAGATTTAAAATCCTTCTTAAAAATAAAAGTGACATCTGTCAGAGACATTGACACATTGAGAAGGATTTACTGTTTACTGTTACTGTAGATAAACAACAAAAAAATCAAAGTATAAAAATACACCAAACAATCCATCTTAAAGACCCACTCCAGGGTCTGACCCTTAAAACAGACCCATTTCTGTTCCTCAAAGTGACATTTCAAAATTTTATTTCATGAATAAAATCGCTTCATGGCTGTAAAATGGCTTTGATATAGCCATACCATGAGCACTCATTACGTGTTCTCAGACCTTAGTAGCCCCGCTTCTGATAACGTGTTACTGGATGCTTTGGCTGTCCCACAAATTGATTAGGTTGGTTCCTTAGGGTTGTGAGTGACTCAGCAAAAATCCAGGCTGTTAGATACCACCTTTTCAAGACTGTGGAAAGTTGACAGGTGGAAATATTCAGCCATGGCCTGCCAGCTTATTTTGTTCCTGATATGCTATGTCTTAGAATCATTTAAAAAAAACACTAAATGGACAGTTTATAAACGTTTCACTGGAGGGACTCTTTAAGGCAGTATCCAGTCTCTCACAAGGTGATGTAAAGTGGTCATGGGTGTAAGGTTTCTCAAGCACCTTCTTCAGGTCTCATTCAGGGAGAGGGGGAGAGCTCTTGATGTGTAGTCTTTGAGGCTGTGCTTCTATACAAAACCTCCACGAGATCATCACAGCACTGGTCGTAGGCATCATCGGAGGGCGTCACAGTTCTTTCAGGCCTTTTCCCCATCCCATTACCAAAGGTAATACATCAACACACTTGGCCCAAGCTCTAAACAGCACCCTCTTGGCTGATCATTTGAGATCTTTCTCCACTCAGCAGAATGGACAAATGGACACAAGAAAAGTTGTTTAAACTTGTCCTGTCAATAGGTCTTTATTTTTGATGAATGAGCAGATTTAAGAGATATTACTCTTGTAATGACTACTGTGTGTTTCTTTGACCTTGGTTAAATAACCACAATTAAAAACTTCAGCAATATTGCCTAGCCATAACTTGTGGGCTTATTTCAGTGTCTGAAGGACAAAACAGGTCTTTGTAATGTATTGATGTTACCTGTAGTATAGAGTCTCATCAACCAAGGCGACCTCATGTAATGTGTGGTGCTGGCCTACACTTGACTGGTGGCCTCAGCAGGATCCTTGGGCTTGGCAGGTGTAGAGGGAGGGACAGGGATAGGGCGACGTTTACGCTTGGTTACACGCCCAGTGCGCCCATTCAGGATACCCTGGGCCGCCCCTTCCATCTCCACTACTTCCATCTTCAGCGCTTCTGACATTTCCTGTCTGGTTACAGCCACAAATGCTGGGTCTCTTGCCAGAGTTTCTAAACCACTGTCTTTAAGAGTCTGTGGAAGCAATAAGAAACCATGTTAAAAGATTAATTAATATTAGTTTACCCCATATTACCACTGATTTGGATCTCAAGAGACCATTTGCTTACAGTACAGAGCCTGTTTGTGTCAAGCTAACTCACCTCCTGGATAAGCTGGTCAGTGGCAGGGCTGCTCTGAGCCTGAGACTCATCAGCAGAAGCATAAACAGGGAACTGGAAAAATCCAGAAACACGTCGGTACATCCATAAATGATAGGTGACAAACTGTATATTTACTTTTTGTCAAGCTTTATATAGATAGCAGAGCTGAGCGTGTTACCTGGGTGAGGTCGGGCTTGATGGTGTCTGACAGGCGTCTCAACTGACTTGCCCGTGTGAGCGAGTCATCTCTCACATTGTCTGCAACTGGTAGACCAATGCAAATGTTTAATGTAAACATTTCTACTTTCTATTTCTAAAAAAAAATTATTTTTTCTTTAAAAAAATCGTTCTACCTTGTGTGTCGTCTTTCCTCTCTTCATCAAATGGTAATTCATTCTCATATACTAGTCTGGGAAGTGAAATCAGTATTTATGGTAATTAGGTAACATTGGAGATACAACACTGTTCTCAGTACACAGTTCTCAGTTACAATTTATTATTACATTGTTCCAGTGCTCACCCTCTGGCAAAAGCGTTGTTGTTAGTGTTGGACCTTGTTGGGGTCACGGGGAAGAACTCAGAAGTGGTCGTAAAGGCTGAGGTCGGTGGGGTCTCCGAGTCGTCTGGGCGATTCTCCGAGAACTGCAGGGGCCTCTGGTTGGTCATCTGGACATTTGTGGGGCTGCTGGGTTCTGGCTCCATGTTGTGTCCAAACAGGCCTCCAGTTCGCTGTTCACAGCAAGTGGAAAAGCAGCATACAAATGATCACCAGCATATTTACAGCACATGGTAAAGCACAGACCTCCATCACAATCTCCAAAAATTTGATTTATTCTTGACTTGCAGTGAAAATCAATGCATATTAGGAGATAGTATTTGGGAAGCTCCAGATAGATTTCAGGTATTGCTGCATAGTAAGAGGTCTTATTCAGACCAGCATAATGGCTCACCCTGTAGATGCCCTCTTCTCCTCCCTCCATGGCTCGCTCCATCTCATCCTCAGCGATGAGGTCTCCAGAGATGGCCCTGTGCAGATCTCCAGCAGCCTCCTCCTCAATGCTGCGAAGACCAGCCTGGTTCGGAGATAGATAAGAAACAGGGAGAGGAGAATCAGAAATTATTGTCAATCATAAGTAAAAGAGCAGGTAGTGCTGCACTGATAAAAGATGAATCATTTTAATGATGCGTCGGTGTTGCAGTGCCTGTATTTCAGCTGCACTCCTCTTGGTTGGGCGGTAGCCATAATACTCTTCTTGCTGTTTCATGAACTTGCGGAAATGCTCTTGAAGTAGGAAGGTGGCGTAGAACTTTCCGACTGTCACCTCATCATCTACAACCAATGACATGTAGGCACACTTTGATTCACACAGGCAGATAATGTTGTACGTCTGTATCTTAATGCAAAACAGCATATGGTAATGTACGGTGTATAACTTACCCCCTATGGGTGGAATCACCTGGTCCAGCAACTTCATGCTGGTGCGTTTCCAAATCTTCTTGATGATGGCTCTCAACTCCTCATTGGCCTCCTCAAAGTTACCTGAGAAGACACAAATTGAATTCCTGTTCTGTCATAACACAAGTAATACGGAACGGAATTTGTATAAACCCTGAGAAAGTATACATAAGGTTATGAACGTGAAAGATAAACAATGCAAAAATATCTCCAATGAGTTCAGCCTTTCATATGTGATGCAGGAATTATTGTGTTGGGACAAACCTTCTGTTTTAATATGGAGGGCTGTTCTGACAAGTGCAAACAAGGTTGCATTGAAGGTGACTGTTCCATCGCTGTTCAGTGGCATGTTCATGCCTATCAAGCGCTAATGAGCAGACGTGAAGAGACACAACAGAAGATGTCAAAAAACATTTACAGACTTTGGCAAACACTAATGTTTGATGTACTGACTATACTGCTATGAAGCCAGACTTCACATACCTTACATGCTGCACGATGAGGACAGAATTTCCCAAAGCCCAGTGGTGGCTGGATTCTCCGCAGAAGCGTCACAACATCCAGGTGCTTGATCCGGCCCCTACACATCAATGAAATCAAAAAGAGTTTTCAAAAGGGCACCAGGTAGGGCTGTACTCAAAATATCAATATCACAATATTATTGTTATGTACTTCTGGAGCAACATGAATATAGACACTAACATATCATGAATATAGACACTATCATAACATGAATATAGACACTATCATAACATGAACATAGACACTATCATAACATGAACATAGACACTATTATATCTCATTTGAATCCTAATTTGACTTTTTTTCAAGGTCATGAGTCAGTAAAGACATCACAATACAGATTGTATTATGGATTCTGTATCATGACGCATTTTGTATTGAGAGGTTGCAGGCAAATCCCTACTAAATCATAATGTCAGGATGAAATTAAAAATTCCCTCCCTTTGGTGCGTTGACTTACGTGGCCTCTGGGTCATACTCAGCCCAGATCTTCTTAAACTCATCCAGGTGGTGGGAGCCCAGGATGGACCAGTCACGTGTCAGGTAGTCAAAATTGTCCATAATGACTGCTACAAATAGGTTGATGACCTACATGTATGTGCAGCATTAACAAAAATGTCAGTCTAATCTGTTGTTTAGGGTGCTCACATAAATAAAGCACCTATTTACCTATTCAAGGTGTGGAAGAACTGGGACAATCACAAGTAGGAGTCTTACCAAGAAGGCGCACAACATGTAGAAGCTCAGGAAGTAAAAGACTGCAAAGTTGGACCCACATGTGTACTCCTCCCCAGGGTGCACCTCTGCTTTGGGATCACACAGCTTCCCAAACAAACAGTCCAGCATAATCCTGTGCCAGCCCTCACCTGTAGCACACCTGAGGACACAAAACAACCCCAACCATTACACACTATCACCAGAGTCAGCTCCACTCTGCATGAAAACTTTTGAGAGACTTTGAGCCTCAAGACCTACAAAAAGTCAAATTCACTCACCGGAATAGAAGCAGGACGGCGCTAGGGAATGTCTGGAAGTTGCTGTTTCGGTTGATCTCTGTGCCATCCACTAAGGCTATTTTGCCAAATATCTGTGGGACCATCTTAATGTAAAAACTTGCCACAGTGTACAATAAAAAAAAATACACAATTCAAGTATAAATTTCACACAGGTATGTGAGAATGATTGTGCTCACCTGCATCCCCACAACAGAGTAGATGAAAAATAGCATGATGATGAGGAGGAACACGTGAGGGAAGGTCTGTGGATTGGACAGTGAGACAGGAAGTGAGAGATGTCATGACCATTACAGTGCTGGCTTGGTATTAAAAGGTGGGTCTACCCACTTGGATTTGTTTCATGAGTCTGTTTGCAGTAGTATGGGAAAAAACACGTTACAGAGAATTGATGCCGTTGTCCTTTGCTTACCTACAAAAGAAATACTAATAAACACTCCTGAACTTACCTGAAAAGACTTGATGAATGTCCACAGCAGATTCCGTATGCCCTCTGAACGATGGAGAAGTTTGATCAGCCGCAAGACACGGAACAGTCTGAAGAATGTGATGGAAACACGGGCATTTTCTGCATCCTGCACAACAAAAAAATTTGATAATTTACCATGAGGTTCCCTACATTACTTTACAACAATACTACAAGTGTTTTGTAGTACTCACTGCAATGGCTTGCATTGGGTTGGTCTCCTGAAAAACAACACATTGTTAAGTTCTCACAATTTCTGCACAGCTACTAACATGATGAAATCACTCTGAGATTCTACATTCCCACAAGATCTGAAGATTAGTCCACTGTAAGCTTATGTACCAAACCAGCAAATGGAGGCATCAAGCTGCTTGAGTCCTACATCATGTCCAGAAAATGCACCAAAGCAAGGATATGCATGGTTGCAATGTTGAAGCATCACAATACACATCCTCTCATACACAGCATATAACCATTAACATTTTACTGATTACAATTGGGGGGGGGGGGGGTGTTGATGGTCATTTTACATTCTTTCAGCTCTAAATTTCTTCTCCAGAAATGTTAGGCAAGGCATGTAGACATACAGAACATATAAGTTCACATGGCACATAAAATGCTCCTTGAGACATTCCACTTTTTTAGAATGAAGTTGCAATATACTGTTTGCACCAAGGAAATACTATTAGACTCAAATCCATACTGTCAGTACAGCATGTATTTAATGATAAACCCACAGCTTACATCATCACGGCACAGAGCAGGGGAAACTAATAACTGCCAATGGTATGATTAGTAGACACATGCTCACTTAACAAGACCCATGCAGTGCAGGCTGATATTTACAGCGCAACCTTGAATGCAGTACAGTCCACCACTGGAGGCAAGTGCCGCCTGAGAAGAGAGGATGGAGAAACGGTGACTGAGGGGAACAGAGGGAGGCGAGGGGGTGAGGTGTGACTGAGAGGTGATAGAGTGGAAAGGGGACGCATGGGTGACAAATCATAACTCTGACAGTGCAACTGAACTGAGAACAGTGTGAAGTCACTGGGTTGAATGAAATGATTAGTTGATGTGACATGATATTTTTAATGGAATGTCATATCTGTGATTATAGGGGTGCCAGAGTCCTTGTCCAATGACAAATCTGAGAACAGACAGCGTGTACAAAAATAAAGAGTAAGAAAATATATCAATATATCAAGTGATGTTAAACTTCAGTCAAGAATTTGGTGGAAGGTAACTGAGTCTAAAGATGAACAAGTGCATAACTGTGCTGTCTATGAATGGAGCATTCCAGTGAACATAGATGAACATGGAGCTGGGTTTTGGCACATGTACTCAGGGGCCAATACTGACCCTCTCCACAGAACTAGAGTTGACTTGGGGCTGCGGGACTGTAAAGGTCTGTTTAGAGTATTGAATGAAAGAGAGTCCATGGTTATGAGTTGGATAAAAACTTGAGAACTGAGAGCATTGCTGGACTCTGTTTAAACATTTTGGTAAGAACAGGGAAGAATCGCCTAGCAATAGAAAATAGAAAGTCTTGTGTGTATTGTGAGACCAATTTCCACTTACATCAACTTCACTCAAGACCACATCAACAATGCTGCCAATAACAATGAGGAAGTCAAATACATTCCAGGGGTCTCCAAAGTAACCCTGAGTGTCGAGAGAAAAAACGCAGACTGAGAAAAAAAACATGTAAAGACCAATGCTTATTCATGTTTTAAGAAAATTAGGTTTTCTTTTCTGGTTGTGGATTAGCATTTTACCTTTATTTTATAAGCAATCATCTTCACAATCATTTCCAATGTAAAGAGGACGGTGAAGATAATGTTCAGGGTGTCTGAGAGCTTGGTCACATGGTCTGACTGATTACAATGCTGAAAAGCAGACAAAATATTTACATTCTGTCCTCAAACAGACACTTTTCACCAAAACAACGAAAATGATTTGTGCATAGAAGACATGGCAATGAAAACAAAGACCACACTCACTCACAGCTTACCTGTATCCCCAGACATAATGTGTTTAACATGATGAGGAAGAACATGGTGTACTCAAAGTAAGACGAGGTCACCAAATACCAGAACTTGTACTGGAAGGGGTTCTTCGGAATGTAGCATCTCAGAGGTCGAGCTTTGAGTGCATACTGCACACACTGACGCTGTGGGAACGAGAAAACGGGCAATCAGACTTTTGTAAAAGCTTCATACTCAAACAGTCAAAACAAAGGATACAACTGCTCTCCTTCAACCACATGGGAATCTGAATGAAAGGAAAACGTACTTGGTTTTTGTCCAGCTCACAGTCCTGATATTCATCCTCTCCTTGTGTTCTGAATGTAACAATGACGAATCCCACAAATATGTTCATCATAAAGAAGGCAATCAGAATAATGTAGATGATGAAGAAGATGGAAATATCCACCCGGTTGTTAAAGATAGGACCCATGTCCTCTTGATCTGCATCGATGGCTTTGTACAGCAACCTAGGGGTGATTATAATCTCAGTCACATTTGATGTGGATGGACAATAAAGCAGATTGTCTGGGGATAGGTTCTGTCTGTACGTGTGATATGTAGAATTATTCTGTATTATATATTGTGTTGTAAAGCACTACTGGCGTACAAATAAAAGTTTCTTGACACTTACTCTGGCCAGCCCTCAAGTGTGGACACAGTGAAGAGAGCCAGCATGGCGTTGAAAATGTTGTCAAAGTTGTAATCATTGTTGACCCACTCGCGTTGTCTGACCTCAGTGTCCTGTAGAGAATTCTGCAAATGCTTTATGAATGTCCCTCTGAAAGATAAGTGAAAATGAAATGAAGCAGAACACACATTTACACAGGGGTTACATTTGAAAAACAACTGGCACATGTTTTCATTTCAAGATCTTCCTGTGTACTCACTGACACTCTGCCTCTGTTAGTTTGGAGGGATCAGTGCAGGAGTAGAATTTCCCCTGAGAAAGACAAAAGGAATTGACTTCAGTCATCTCTAATGAATTCAACTTTATGTGTACTATAAAATGAGTTGAGACTCATGTTGAGAAAGTTTACCTTAAAAAGCTGCACACCTATACAGGCGAACATAAAGTCTAGTACCAGCACCACCAGAATGATGTTTCCAATACTCTTTACAGCAACGAAGACACACTGGATCACATGCTGTAGACAAAGCAATGCATCACACACAAGGTTACAATACACTGTATTTTAACATACATTGCTATTTAATTACATGCCAGTGAGCCTACAATACCTTTAACCCTTTGGCTCTGTTTAAAGCTCTTAGTGGTCGAAGAATCCTCAACACCCTGAGAATCTTCACCACAGAAATGGCGCTGGACCTGCAGATACCAGAGAGAACCATAGTCATGAATACTCAACCATACTCAATGAAGTCACTGCATCACAGACACAGTACTTATCATAGTATATTCAGCTGTAAGTGGCATCACTCACTCCAATCCAAAAGACAAAAGGGAAACAATCACAACAACCAGATCCAGGATGTTGAAGGCGTTTCTACAGAAGGAGCCCTCATGCAGGAATGCACCGTAAACAGTCATCTGCATCCAAAAACAAAAATATTATGACCTTGCCCAGAAAATCAACCATTTTAGTTCATGATAAGAGCAAAGCACAGAATCACAATGATCACCTTAAGTGCAATCTCAATGGTAAACACGGTGGTGAAGACAATATCAGCGTAGGACAAGACCTATGGAACACAGAATAAATTACATTCATTCTCTCCTGGAAAGAAAAGTCACACAGGTAGGTTGTATAGGTGAGGTGAGATCCCCTGGCTACACCAGGGGGCACTAGAGCAACAGCTTCTTAACCAACTGAAAGTCAATGATTTGGGTATTTATAAATAGAGCTGGAACTGATCAGCATGAAATGGAACAGTGGAGAAATTAAATCAATAGGATGAATGAATGAATGATGTATAAGTTCGTCACACCTTATTCCTAAAGGACTTGGGATCAATGGGGTCCTCAGCAGCCAGGGAGATACTACTGAGGAGAATGAAGAGCAGGATGAGGTTGGTGAACTTGGTGTGGTTGATGATCCGGAAGCAGAGCTTACGAAACCTTTCAGGTGGGAACAAAAAAAACAACCCTCAGCAAATGACAGTAAGGCCAGGCATCAGCAAATGTCAGTCTGTCATGTTACTGTCTGATGCTGATCACTCGTGTCTAGGACTGGTGATATGTACAGTAGAGCTGGTTTGGCTCACTTGTTCTCAGGCCCAAAGATGAAGAATGAGCTGGCCTGGGGCAGTGGAACTGCTTCCTCTTTGAGCTGCAGGTCAGCCATGGGTCTGGGCCTTGGGCTCTCAGGGATCTCAGGCTGCTCCTCCTCATCATCACCTGGAAGAGTACACTCCCTCAGATAAGTTACAGCTCTTCAGTTTGGCCATTGGTCTGGCCTTGCCTCTGTAGAGACCCAAGTACTCCTACTGCTCCCATAGCAATCAATGTTTTAATTTTTCAAATCTATCTAATTTCCTGGAGCATATAATCGAAAAAGTCAGAATTTTGGCAGCTTCATTTAGCAGTTCCATTTCAGAGCCACATAAGATACAAGAGTAATGACTCAATGCATTAAAGGTCACAAATAACTGCACATCACAACAGACTTTATTAAAAACTATAACATCGCTCAGTTCTTCCAACCTCTTTAAATTCTGTACTATATGTTAAGAGATACTGGTACTGGTCCACAGAACTGTGCTACAGTCTGGTCCTTTTAAAGGGCAGAACCCTCTATGATCTGACAGTAATAGCTCATATGCACAATTTAGTAAATGGCTAGGATCAAAGCATATCACAGTCCTGTGGGAAAAAAGCAGCGGCACAGTGTAGTTTTGCCCAAAATCTGGGCCAAGGAGTTTCAAAGCTATACGCAGAAGCGTGCAGCTACACATCAGACATGGCTTTTTATAGTGGCACACAACCTTACACCCCATGGCCATGTTTAGAGAGACACACTTAATTTAAACCATCCACACTGACACATACTCCCACCACTCAGTGCACCAAAGTGTATCTGCACTATAAATGTCATTATAGCTGTCAAATGCTGTGTCATCAGTAGCACACTGTAGACTGACTCAAAGCCTTTTGCAACACATGCACTGCAGTGACACATCTTTTTTTTATGAAAAAGTCAGTCATTTCATGTCCTCTTGGTTGTTTTGCACTTGTCTGGGACAGCCATTGTTTGCCTGGCACAGTAAGTAATTTGGAAAGTGCAGTGGACATCTCCTACTTATAGCACAAGGAATGTATATTTGCATTACTAAATTCAAAAATGTTCTGGAGCACTTCAGCATGTGGAGATGATAGATTACTATGGGGTAAAATGTTTAGCAAACCTACAACCCTCTTAGGGTTAGTTAACATGGCTTAGTTTACAAGGCTAATGCCAGTGCTTTTAGATCATTACCTGGAAAGTCAGCGGTGGGGAAGGGGTCCTTTACCTCATTCACATTCGATTCAAATTCATCAACTTTCATCTGAGTGAGAAGATACAGGACTTAGTAGACTTAGTGCATTACTTTTATTAAGTATATTATTTCCGAATCCCAAATGATCCAAACACATACCAACAGAAAAACCTAAAACCAACAACAGAGGCCTCTGCTCTACACATTTGAAGACCCACCTTAGCTGTTGTGGCAATTCCTTCCACTGCCTTGGCCCGCTGCTCAGCTAGCTTTCTAGCCAGAGCTGCCTCCTTCTCCTCACTCCTCTCGGACGCACTCGCTCTGTTACAATAACACAAGCGATACAACTATGGCTGGCTGTCTCAGTAGTGCAAATGTAGACTTCTTAGTTCTCCAGGGCTTTAGTACAGACTGAGAACTGAGTTTTCTCGTCCTCACCTTTGTAGCTTCTTGCGTTCTTTCTCCAGTTCTTTCTCCTTCTGGGCTGACGTTAGGCTCTCTGCTTCTGTGAGGTTGTCAACAGCAATGGCCAGGAAGACATTCAAAAGGATAACTGTCAACAGAAAGTTTAGGAAACAGCAACGCTACCAGATACAATACAACTACACCACAAATCCAAAACATGCCCTAAAGAGATTCACTGAGGGCATTCCTTAAAATGAACAAATCAAAGGATACAGTTTCCACAGATATAAAGGATGACGAAGTAAATGCTGACGAGGATCCCGGGGAAAGATGGACCCCCATGAGCCATTACACCATCATACATGATAGCATCCCAATCCTCTCCTGTCAGGACCTTGAGACACAGTCACCAGTTATCAGCATAACAAATGCACAATGCTCATACAATGCTTGTGCACCTGGTTTCTTGATTGATGCCATATGAATGTGGATCTAAAATATAATGGATATATCCAGGGGTGCCGCTAGAAATTTGGGGCCCTATGACAGAAAATAATTTTGGGGCCCCCAAAACATTGATTATAATATTAAATGTTCTCCGGGGCCCCCTCTCCTCACCAGGCCCTTAGAATCATCCTGTTTTCTCCCTCTAGTGGTGCCTCTGGACATAGCATACATATGATAAAAGAATGAGGTTTCCAGGTTTACAGAAGTTAGAGAGGCTACACAGAAATACAACAGTGCTAATACTGTTTGATTCAGATACCTGGAAGACACTGATCAGGGCCTGAGGGAAGTTGTTGAAGTTGCTACGTCGCACCACCCCATCTTGGAAGTTGAACTTGCCCCCGAACACCTGCATCCCCAGGAGTGAAAAGATGACGATGAAGAGGAAGAGGAGCAGGAGGAGGCAGGCAATGGAGCGCACAGAGTTCAGTAAGGAGGCTATGAGGTTACTGAGGGATGTCCAATGCCTGACACCCACAAATCGACAAAAAGAGAGATCATAGGTCAATCAATTTGTGATTTTTCATTTTTTCTTCTTTGAGTCATTTTAATACTAGCAGCAACCACGCCAGTGGTTATGCGCTTCAGTCTGTGAACTTGTACTCACTTTGTGAGTTTAAAGAGGCGCAGCAGTCGCATGCTCCTCAACACTGAGATGCCCAGCGGGTCCATATCTCTGGATGCCACCAGAATTATCTCCAGGATGCCAACCACCACCACAAAGCAGTCAAAGCGGTTGAGTATGGACATAAAATAGGCCCTCAGTCCAAAGGCATACATCTTCATGAACATCTCAATGGCAAACAGAGTCAGGAAGATTCTGTTGCCAACATCTATAAGGAGGAGGGAGGAGGTTAGTCCTCTGGAGTTAGCCTACTACCACATAACGTTTTACTGTTTTCCATCTATGACATGGAGCATGTGTTTGATTTATGGATCGAAACTGACCTTGCACCTGTGTGAGTGAGTCAGACTGGTGATGATGCTCTGTGGCGATGGCCAGTGTGTTTAGCAGGACGGTGATAATCACCAGCCAGTTAAACATCCTATGCTTCACACAGATGATACATTTCTGACGCAACACACGGTTCCAGTGGCATGCTAAACGACTACAGAGGGAGGGACAAGAGCAAACTTCAATTCACAGTGACAAAAGACAATAAATCTCACCCCAAATCATCAACCTTTCCTGAGGTCGTACTTACTAGTAGTAGATTACACGATTCATTCCTGCTATTTTGAACAGGCTGTCTGTTTCTGAGCCATTTTCTTTTAGAGGAAGCAGGGCTATGATGGAGAAAAAAAATCTGCTCATTTATTTAGCTTTAAAATAAATTCAGTATATTCTGTATACTTGGTGCATTCATTGTTGGATGCCCTTATAGCCACTCTGGTCTTAGCTTGGAGGTTTCTGTTGTCAATTTGCCAAATGTGGTTGATACCAGTCAAGTACACATCAGATGGCCATTAGCTAGGTGCAAATGTTTTGAGAAAAAAACGGAACAGTAAGCTACAGTGTATCTGAAATACCTTTTCCTTCCCCTTCCATGATCTCTGCATGAGTGATCCACTCCATGTAACCCTTTAAGTCTTCATCCAGCTGCTGTCTTTCTCTCAACTTCTGGAACTCTCCCCTGGATCTTGCCTTTTCACGTTCTTTAGAGAACTCTCTAGAAAGAACCAAAAGTATAAAGTGGACCAGTTCCTTAGGAGCAGCTAGCTGACTGAATGATTATTAAATAAATGGCTGGAGAACAAACTAAATTAAAGAGAAGAAAACTTCTTACCCACTCAGGACTCCAAGAACGAGATTGAGCATAAAGAAGGAGCCAAGCAAAATGAGACTCACAAAGTACACCCATGCCCAGTCTTTACCAATGGCATCATTCACCTAGAAGAGATCATGGCATGTTTTCACTGCTCTGAAACATACATGAGTGCTAACAACCAAATGCCCTCTGGTATAGGTGTTTACATTTGCAGCTGCATGTCTATTGCAAGGGTGCATTATGCAGCCTTGTGTAAAACATCCCTGAAGTCTTTACCCAGTAGAGAACATTAGTCCAACTCTCAGTGGTGATGCACTGAAAGACTGTGAGCATGGCAAAGCCGAGGTTGTCAAAGTGAGTGATGCCATTGTTAGGCCCTGGCCAGCCTCCACGGCACTCAGTCCCGTTGATAGCACAACGACGCCCATGGCCAGCCTGAGCACAAGGGGCGGGCACCTCATTCTCCACAATTCCGTAGATGTCTGAGACAGAAAGGGAACATCACTGATATCTGGAGCCTGACAGTTAAAACACATTAACTTACTAATTAACCAACTAACTATATAATGGCAAATCTGATAGATAGACTGATAGCCCAAAAGTTACTGAGATTTCAAAGCCCAGTCTCCTGTCTATCACCTCTGTGTCTGAATGCTTGTATCTCCTGGTGCCTCTATACTTACCTGTTCCCTTGTAGTAACAGGTCTTGTGCATCTTACACTTGAAGAGCTCCAGACCCATGATGGCGTAAATGGTGACCACGAGGAAGACCAGCAGGGCAACGTGGAAGAGGGGCAGCATGGCATAAATGATGGAGTTCATCACCACCTGAAGACCTGGAGGGTAATGTCAAGAATTAGTCATTAAACACTGGTTTTGTTTAGGCTAAGTCTGCTGAGTCAATAGGGGCTGATGAATTTTGGCCTAGGATTAGCTGTGTCTTACTGGGGACTCCTGAGATGAGACGTAGGGGTCGCAGGACTCTGAAGGCTCTTAAAGCTTTGATGTCGAACCCCCCTCCCTTCTCCACTGGGTACCCACCAATTTTGTTAATGGAGTCCACGATAAGAGTGAAAAGTCTGTGGGAACAGCAATGACAGTTTAGTTTCACATGCTTACCCAGGTGCTCTTCCCCCTCCACCAGAGCATAAATCTTTGGCTCATGTATTTCATGCATTTAATTCACCTGTTATAGGACACCGACTTTCAAGTGCACAGTTGGACTGACTAAATGTGGGATAGGATAACCAAAGACATTCATACAAGAGCAAACTCAGCTTCATCTTACCCCATAAAGACAATCACAAAGTCCAAAATATTCCAGCAATTTCGTAAATACGCCCCTTCGTGGAATAGGAACCCATATGCCACTATCTTTAGAAAGCACTCCACAGTGAAGATGACCAGAAAGATGTATTCCAGAGTCATCTGTTAAAAAGAGACCACAACAATGGTCAGATGATGAGCAGTCAATAATGGAACTATGCAGTGTGTTGGACACAAGAAATATTTTAACTCACCACTCAACTCAATATATTTCAGAATTAGTTATTAGGAAGGTCTTCTTGTTGTCATGTTAGATAACATTCTACTTTTCAAATCATTTGTGGTGGCAAATGGGATGGGGCTGGGAAGCTGGGGGACATGTGACCTTGAGACTGAGAACTGTCTCCTGTGTCCTCTGTTTGCATTAGGATCTGTGACTGTTAACCATGGTGTGGAGGAACTATCTAAGACCAAGAGTTGGTCACATTCAACTCCTCAAAACTTTCCTTAAAATTCATCAATATTTACTTAGATTAAGACAGACAGAGCAGAGCAGCAGAGCAGAACATGAAAAGAAAATAAACCTTAAAACAGTACACTTAAGAAGAAACTGACTGGTATTCAGCAAAATTAGGAACGCACGAAAAAGTGAAAAAAAGTGTTTATTTACATTGTTAAGAACTCTTAAGTCATGTTTATCCTGATATAATATCTTGAAATTGAGAGCAAACTGCTTGTGTGGAGGGAGTGTGCAGTATTTCAACACAGGCAGGACATTTACTGCTTAGATTGATTGATGTGAATCACAAAGTCTCCGAAGCATGAATGTGTCTGTTAGGTGACACTGTACCCGACCTACTTCTAACGGCCAGTGCAGCGGGTTGGGTCAGCCCAGCCCAGCCCACCTCAGTCTCCTCCTGTTTCAAGGCACATAGCAGGCATGGTGCTGTTAAGAGCCATGGTAGGGATGATGATCAACTATTAAGTTATGGACAAAATCAGGACACGCCACTGGAGTTAGGTGAAATCCAATGACAGCAGAGTACTACTAGTGACATGAGGATATGACTAAATGACCTGGTCCACACTCCAAGTGACCTGAATACTTTATGGCTTTAAAGAGTTCAAGAATTTGAATGTTATTGGACTGCCATGAAAACCAGGAGGTTGCTTTTCACTTTTCCACTGATACCTGATACTGAATGTTGAACATACTTCATTCATTGAAGTATGTTCAGAACATAATTCATTGAACATAATTCATTCATTTATTTACAGAATATTGAGTAGAATGGTTTAATATTCCAATGCAACCCTAAATATTTAGGTTAGTACTAACAGTTCTGTATTGTTTAAGACATTATATGGCTGAATCCCAATGCCTCCATGTAACCCTAAGCCCTGAAGACTCAATGACTGTCAAGCATCAGCCAATCATAGAGTTGATTCATGCCAGTGAAGTGATAGTGTTTTGGGGGGGACTGTGGGATTCAGACTATCTGAATTCATAACCTTGGTAAACTTAACAGTAAGAATATGTTTTTATTCAACAGAACTTCCATTGGATGAATGAGACGCACTAAAAATAATCCCAAACGTCAGTCAGGCCTCCTGAAAGTCCCAACAGGTCTGGAGTTTATCTTTAAACTCAAGGCACTCTCACATCTGAGGAACATGCTCCACTGAGTGACGTCAGAGCCCTCAGCTCCTCAGTTTCTTCGAGCGTGAGCTAAATTTAAAGCACACAACCCAAAGCACTCCTGCTAGGAGCTCCTGCACCTGCCACTCGTCTTTAGATTCAGTTTCAAAAACACATCAGAGATTCAGAATCACAGGCCATGTATTTGCTATCTCCAACATTTTTATCACATACAGACAAACTTACTCCACATGTTCTGAACAAACATGGAACATGAAGTGGCCATCAAGATGTTCTTCATTGAGGGCTTATCGTTAATTGGGTGCAGGATTTATTCATACAGATTTCATGGCTTCTGTTTGGTGCATCAACAGAGCAAGGTCAAAACTCTCATTTAAAAATTAATTGGGTTCTTGAATATATCACACCTCCATCAAATATACTGTACATGTATGTTAGGGTAAAATGCATGCTGATGTATGTTGTACTGATTTATTTGACAACCTGGCACATAATTGGTGAACAACACTGCAATATGTCACCATGACTGTCAGTATTGGGGTACAACAAAAACAAATCAACCCTCAATGAAGTTACATCAAAGGCACAATCAATGTTTACTTACGTGCTTGGTGTCTTACAGCTAAGATAAACTTCATTTAAAAATCATAGCACCACTTGAAGGCAGGCTACAACTGAAACCAAAAACTACAATGGCCTGGTCAGGATGAGTGACACACACATCAACAGCACTGACCAAATGCTGCTTTTACTGATATGCTGATTCAAAATATATAAGAGCAAATTGTGCTAACTTTGAAAACAAGTATGAAACAGCAATGTTGCTAAGGCTTCCAGTATAAACATGTCTAATCCCCTCTGATTATACTGAGCTGTGTGAATGTAAAGGTCAAGGGTCACTCACCAAGGTAGAGTTGGTGTTGTTAGTGTCCTCCTCAGGCAAGGGCAGGAAGATGGCCAGGGAAATACAGTTAGCAAGGATAGTCAGTAGGATGATAACCTCAAATGGCCTGAAATGGACCGTTTAGGAAAAAACTGCACCATCACAGAGATTTGTAAAATAGAAATTACATTGTTTAATTAAACATTGCTGTTTTGGTTAGATTTTTGGCCTAATATTTAGCCAGCATTTTTGAAAAATTCTTGCAGTGAATAAACTGATACATCAAAAACCTTTTTGACTGCATGAGTATTTCAGTGGTCAGTGAAAATCCCATGGAAACAATATTAGATTGAAAATTAATAAGGCCTCAGTGTGCTGCTATTTCCAGACCTACAAAGTAAGGTGTTTTTATTTTGACTTTGGCTTTAGCTCCATTTAGCTTCCTCATGCTGTGGCCCCTTATTTTTAGCAATGGAAAAAGTCCAGGGAAAAGAAACGTTCTGAACCTTGCTAAGAGTTACCAAAACACAGTTAAGGGGCTGAGAGTTCTTGTTAGTGTCCAAAGTGGCATGACACGTATACTACCACCATCGCCTGTGCATATGACCACCCTGAAACACCATATCTACACAGCACAGCATATATCTGCCACCCTCTGCCTCACTGTAACCCAGTCCCTGCTACAGTACAAATGCATGTCTACCACTAGAGGGCGCTCTAGGAGAATTCCCCTGCCATCTCAGCATCATGTTCTCTGTGATGCCATTCAACAGCTGCAGTGACCCAGGGTTCTTAAGCCATTTACATACAGTACACTTACTAAAGGCCTTGCATTTATAATTACAGATGGGTAATTAATATCCCTACCTTGTCCCTCTGGACCTACTTCTGAACCTGGCAGGAAGTTGTTGGGGATTATGTTTGTACTATCAGACTGTTATGGAATAATTTGAGTAGGTCACGACAGCGGAAAACATCCCTTAGTGTTGTGAGCATGTGAAGTATGTAATAAACTATTCTGATGCTTTTCATCATAGTATTTATACAATTTTTTATAACTCATTTAACCCTGTTGTTTTGAGAGAATGAGAAAAGCTTAGAATGAGGAAAAATCCACGCTAAAAGTTGTGTCCATTAATATCCATCATTCTGGTTGATTAGGCTGTGCACATAGCTCTAAAGCTCTGAAGGGGATTTCAAACATAAAGGCAGGAAACACAAAAAAAGAAAAAAATCACTGTCCCTTCTGAACTATGCCCTAACATATTTTAAACAGAATGGATGCCAGCTGGTCAGTTATCACCAAATTAAAGGGCCTCCCTGAAGCCTTTCACCAGTGACTCTAAATAGCAAGAGGTTAGGCCGTGGATCAGCACCCCATACAGCCACAAGGCCTTAACTAAATGCTTTATGTCTACTCTGGTAAGTCAAGTGCATACCAAAAATCTTGACACCCTTCACTCCCCCGCCCTCTAGCTATTGTCAGCCACAGACATGACAACACCAGAAGAAAGAGGGGTGTCCACAGTTATGTCAACTGTGCCCCCCCCTCCCTCCTCCACCCCCAGCACACACACCACCCTACTCTCTCTATTTAAATATGACTGCATGCCCTCATAGATTTACAGCAGCAAGGCAGTGAACTAGTGGTTAGCTCCTATATTTCCCCCTTTGCTACAGACAGGAATCAGAGTTCCTATGCTTTGCACGCATGTGTGCTGATGACTGTACATTATGCCTGTCCAATGCAGACAGGTGGCCTAATGTACAACTGTGGTGGTAGCTTTACCTTCTGTGCAATTCAGCATCATATTACCTGCCTTGCTCTTTAGCCCTCTAGGGCTCAGAGTATATAATGAAGCAGATCAGCGAGTGAAGGATACTTCCACTCCACGATGTTGATACAGGTCTTACGGAAGGGGTTCTTGAGCGTGAACAAGAAGAGAGAGCGGGCGGGCCGCGGGTTTCCCCCCGTGGCCTGAAGCTTCTTCAGCTTCTCCCTCTGCTTCCTCTTCAGCTCCTCCTCGTTCATGACGACGGGCGCACCGCCACCCTCCATGTTGGCCACAACCGCTTAGAAAAGCACAAAGGACCAAAAAAAATCAAAGTACCTGAGTTTCTTGTTCAAATCCAATCCAAATTTCCCCCTCAAAAGAAAAAAAAAAACTTGACCAAGATGTCCTTCTGTCTTCCTGCAGGTGCCGTCTCACTGCAGCTTCATGACCAGTGGCTTTGTACGTCCAAACAGAGCTCCTGTTATTTCCACCACCACCTCTGCGACCCTTCCCCACCTTGCTCCCTGCTTCTGTCTGTGGCACAGGAGGCTGCCTGCCTTCTTGGCCCTGCACTCTCCACTCGGAAAACTACACCAGACAAGGGGGAAATTAGAGGAGTGGCAAGCAGGAGGAGCAGTTGGCCTAAGGTTTATATATAGACCGTGACTGACTGGCCATGCTTGGGGCTGGGGACCTGGAGGTGGTAGAGGAGGGTGGGGTGGGGGTAGTTGTCAAACTTGGGGTGAGGAGGGAGTGTGGGTGGTTGGGTGGTGGTGTGGGGTGGCTGTGGTAGTAAGGGCAAGCTCCTGAAGCAGCAGAAAACAGAGGCCACCAAAACGCAGCTGTCATCCACCACTGCTTTCCTGACATAATCATCACAGATGAAAGATGTTATGACCAACCATAGGAGAGCATCGGAGGTGGGCAGGACTTGCACATCATTTGTGGGAAATGTTTATAGAAACTGACCAGTGCTGCTGAGTATGTGCTTGAATGGGATGGTTTTAGAGGAATCAGAGGTGCTAACAAACAAATGACTGCATTTACTAGAATTACCTCTGTGACACAGCCAAGTCTAGAGCATCACAGTTACTTTATAATAGAATACAATAAAATAATAACTCTAGACTGCTCCTCCTTCAGTGAACATAAAAGACAAATACATCAAAGCATTTAACCTATTATTTTTATGCTCCTCAAATACAACACAAGCATGGAAATATAAGTACAATATATAACAAAGCAAGCAAATAATATATACTTCACATAAAATCTAGTGCAAAATGATCAGAATTTCACATTTACTTTATGGTTGTCAAAACCAATTCAAGTAATATTTTCAAAAACTCTTACAAACTTAACAGAACATAGGCTATCCTTAAACACCCTCCAGAGCGGAGGTGCAAACATTGAGGGTAGATTTTAAGAGTCTTTCTGAGAAAGTGCAGACAAGCGGTGCCACTTTATTATATTTTTGACATTATGCTAAAACAGAATTGAACTGAATCTCTATGGTCCTCTCAGCAACATGCCAAATGCAATGATGACTCTTAAATAATTTCCTACTTAAAAGATGAACCTTGTGGTTTCTAGAAATGTCAATAATGCAATAATTACATAATGTATTTGACTAAAGAAATGTCTACAAAACTGGATAAGTCTATAGGAAATAAAAGATCTAAAAACAATAACAACAAACACACAATGATCATAAAAGTGCAACTTAATTTGAACAAAGTCCCTTTGCCTGTGAACATTGATAAAGTAGTCAAAGTGTATAAGACTAGCCTAACGGCGTGACCTTGAAGTTGCCCCCCCAAATGAATTTCACAGATTGTTCAAGCATTTATAGCAGCATATCAAAATGAATAGTGATAAATATTAATTAATAATTATTTAATAATGCGAAATCACACTTTCCAAATGCAGAGTGGTTCCATGAGGCAGAATATTTGTTTAGCTGGAGTGAGGTGAGAGGATGAGAGTGCTTGACACTTATGAACAACCACTCCTGGCTGCAACTCCTTTGTGTACACTACACATATAAAAGCCAACTTCATGAAAGCCCGTGTCCAGATTCAAGTAGCAATAGTTCCTATACCATGACTGACAGAGTTTCAAATTAATATGTCATTCCAGATTATTACTAGATATTCTAGCGTAGCGGATTATGTTAGACAAATGGAGTTGTATTGTTTCTTAAGAACACCAATGCTACTTGATATCCAGATTTTTGTTTAAAGCATGACTTTGATAGAAGCACTTTAGGGCTAAGGAGAGAGCGTCTGAGCAGACAACAGTCTTGGCAGCTTAACTGAGCATCTTGTGACGATCGAACACAGTTTTCCGCTGTTCCTGGACCTGCTTCTTCCAGCGCTGCTGGGCCCCCTCTACCCGCTCCAGAACAGTGCTCCCACGACCCTGAGCTGCCTCTGCCTGAGGCCGGATGTCCTAAGATGGGAGATTAAGGAGTAAGACGACAGTTTTCATCAATGCATACCTACTGTAAATGCGTACCTGTATAGTCATAGCACTATGCTGATGTGTGTACACCAGTTGTATATGTGTGAGCTAATGCAAACCTCTGCATCTTCCTCATTGTGTAGTGGCTGAGTGTAGGGGTCATGTTTCCGGATGAGTGGGTCAACAAGCAACAGGAACAGCATATACAACAGCAAAGCGCCAACAACGGACAGGTAGATTATTATGGTCACCTGTGTACGGAAACCATCATGATTTCAATGCTATGGCAAAAACACACCTCGTGTTTATTCTTGATTCTACAGTTCTGTAAAATTGGTGTGTGTGTGTGTGCGTGAGAGCGTGAGTGTGCGTTTTGTACCTTGATTGTGTTACTGCTGCGTTCCTCGTATTTGCATTCACAGAGGAGACAATAAGCTTCCACATCATGTCCTGGAACAGGCATTGGATCCACAATGTGCAAGCAGTTACTAAAAAATGAGGACAGAACTAATCAATTTCCCCTTGTTATGAAATGACGCCACTATCAGAACTCACTTTTATTAACCAGGTGGTCGTGTTGCTTTCTACTATATGAAAGTAGACGGACATTTGTGATTAGGCTTACATACTCACCAATCTTTCTGCGACACATTCCTGTTGTAGATGTGTCCACTGATGTTTCTATAGGGCGGACAGATACACTTGCATCGTATATCTTCGAAACTCTGGAAATAACGCCATTCGATCAACGCACAATACAACTCTTTCCACTAATATTAGAGAATGTTGTGTTGTACGGTTTACCTTGTTGGCATGAACGATGGAGATTGCTTCAAAGCACATCAGAGTCAAAACAACAATCAGCGGAGCCCTCAGGCTGAGTACTTTGTCAACCGACATGTCCAGGTTTTGCTCCCTTTAGATGTGGGTAAACAAATTAATTAATTATTGCGTTCTAATGTTATGAGTATATTACACATTAAGGGGATTACGATATTAAGCTAGCAAGCTAAACTCTGCTAACATTACTTTTCTGAATTGATAAGATTCATAATCAGCTTGAACATGCTGACATATAACATACACTACAGATTTAACCATGACGTTGATTGCACAGTAACGTTAAACCTATATGAATGAATGTCGGACTTAGGGCAGGATATTTAATAAACAAACCTATATCAAGTTAAGCTTTGGTTGCAGCTCTTTGCAAATAATGTTTCTTGCTTGACGTGCACCTGTACATCAACCTGCTATGCCAACTAGCAATCTGCCAAGGGTAACATTCAGATACCTAACGTTAATGTATTTTGCGTTCAGAGATGTCCCTGTTTTGATGACTGAAAAGTTCATGCGTTTCTCACCTTATTTCAAACGGCGTTGTCAGAAATTTGCTGTTTGCTAGCTGGTTCAGCTAGCTGTGATGGAGGTGCTGTGAAGTCTGCAGTGCACCTTGAAGACAATCATTAGTGAGACACTGCCACCTGGTGGATTGGAGCACACCTTTCCTGCTCCGACCTATTTGTAATGCATTTTACCAGGGAAATTTTAATTAACGGGCTCTGATTTCACCGTCTATGGTCTGAAGTAGGCCTACTAGGCTATGCATTCCATGGCTATGCGAGTATTGATACCTGTACAATGTAGATGGGTAGCTTATTTTTTTTATTATGGTCTAGTTCTTTTTTGTGTTGACCATATCAGGGGATTTGTGTCTGTGTTGTCTCTTTTATGGGTCAGCAGAGTTCCCTGTGACTGGTTCAGTTCCCTGTATGACTTCCTCATCCCCCTCTCACAAAATATAAATAACACACCTGTGGTAGATCGCATTGAAAAGGGGATCTTGTCTGTTATCAATTTTTGATGAAATCTTTTCTACCTAGGATTTTAACTTGAAATTGACCAGGGAAAATAGGCTACAATTTCCAACTCCTAAAAAAAGTAAAAATTAAAGAAATATACTGAAAGAAATGTACTGTAGGCTACACTGAGATAGATACCAGCAAAAATGTAGCAAGTATAAGATTTCATTCTTTGGTCTAGTTTAGTGTCTTGAAGGGACATGTTTAGAGGACTCCAGCAGGGGGTGTTTGTGTGACTTACTTTAAGATTTCAAGCATGTTCAACAGGGTGTGGGTGACAGCCCCAGAAGGGCCACACGTCCGGCAGTGAGGCGAAAGAGTGCGTAAAAGAAAAAAGAAGCAAAAGAAATCTGAAAAAGAGGGAAAAGTTATGTCTCTGCAGCCATGGACTTGCGCTCAGAGTTACTTAAGTCCATTTGGTATGCTTTTACAGCTCTGGATATAGAGAAGAGTGGAAAAGTGTCGAAGTCCCAGCTGAAGGTGAGCTGTTGGTACACGTCAACATCTATCAGACTTCTTTATTACCTTTCATCATTTCATTGTTTTCATACATTTCTATCTCTCAGCTGAAGTTCCTTATACATGCACCCTGTTGCGCAAGAGGACAAAATATGCTGAAAATTACAATGCATTTCTTCCTCATTCATCATAATTGTGACTTGTACAATTTATCTATTTACTCTTTTTAAGATAATATTTTGTAATGTATGATTAATACGTAAGTCCATCGATTTGTTTACAAATCCTTTTTAGTAGTAGTTCTACAGTTCAACCTTGTTCAGTCTACAAAGGAAATGCAATACAACCTGAAGCAACAGAACACTAATGTTTCAAAGTCCTTGAAATGGTACAAAGCTTCAAGAATTGCTCTGTGTCTCTGTTATCCTTGTTGTAAATCTGAGGCAATTTTATTAAGATGAGCATGCGTTTGTATATCAGTATAGCTGGATACATTTTGGCTATATACTTTGTTTTGTCTAAACCCACCTGTAACTATGCATGGTGAACATTATGTAGGCTTGTTTGAATTCCTTGTAGCGTTTCATGTTAGTGCAGAGAGTTAAGAAGGAGGCTATACCGGATGTGGTTTTAATGTATGTTGGGTGGCTCATATGTATGTCACAAATGAGGGCATCAGTTTCACAGACAGGAAATCAGTTTCACAGACCATTTTGCCCTATGTAAAATGAATGTAATTATTTTAAATTTGCTAGACATGTATACATGTTCAAATGTTCATTCTTAGTTTCATTTGTTTCTTGAGAGAGACGCTCAAGCTCTCAATGACTCATTGGTGAATGCTAAGAAAATGAGTCAGATGAGAACTCTCTACTGAAGGACACTGTATCCAGAAATCCATGACGTAACGATTGCATTCATGTAATTGTGCTGAACTTAAAACAAACACACTCATAGCATCAGACACAGAAAACCTCTTCCTGTATGAGCTAAGAGTCTGGGATTCATTCATGTGTTTTGCTCTCAGGTTCTCTCCCATAACCTCTGCACCGTCCTTAGCATCCCCCATGACCCAGTTGCACTAGATGAACACTTCAGAGATGATGATGATGGACCTGTGTCCAATCAGGGCTACATGCCCTATCTCAACAAGTACATCCTTGACAAGGTACGGTGCTGTCACCACATTCTAAGTGTCAGGGAACTGCACATGCACACAACTTTGGTAATCTGTAGAAGGTAGTACCCACTAAGGGACTGGGTAAACTACACCAGAACTGTTACTTTTCTCTTAGAGAAACATGTGAGATGGTGACAAAGGTGTTCAGCTGGGGAACTTTAACCAAAATGTCCTTATGTTTAGATCGAACTCCAGCAGATAATATTTAGTGTTTGTCTTTAGCGTTTGCTCATGGATTACGTGAGAACTAGACAATCCTGTGAGTGATTTCTTTATCCATCTACCTACATGCACAGCTGGAACTCTGCTAGTATGACTCATCAATTTATCTTAACCCTGACTTGAAGTGACACATGTTTTCCACATATCTTCCAGCAGTATCAACACACTATCCATATATAGAACACTCCTCTTTGCCTAGCTGCCACCAGCAAATTGTATTCAATAGCAATCTTGTCCGAGGTTTCACCCAGAGCTGATCTATCCCCATCTGTGTGTCCCCTATGCAGGTGATACCAGGCAGTTTTGTTAAGGAGGACGTGGACAACCTCTGTTGGACGCTCACTGCCAAAAAGAACTATCACCAGGGCAACACGAAAATATTGCCAAAAGAGGATGCTTTTCGTCTCTGGTGTCTGTTTAACTTTCTGTCGGAGGACAAGTACCCTCTGGTCATGGTACCAGATGAGGTAAAAAAAACACCTTTTCTGTTGTTTATTACATGACCTGCATGTCAGACAGGCGCCTCTCACAGAAATACACAGAATTCTGTTGAGAGTTTACAGACAGAACTGAAACTCAGAACCTAAACTGAAATTCTAAACTGAAGCTCTTTCCAGTGTGTTCCAGCAAACACATATTTTACATTCTTATTTTACAAATCCAAGAATCTGGATTCCCCTAAATCGCTTTGGGGTTCTCCCTGCTGTGTTTCTCAAGATGATCTAGGCCTAGTTAGCGGTGGCCTTGGGGTGTCTCTGGTTAACAGCTTGTTTCTGCAAGTGTGTAACACCTTGTAGACCACCCCCAATTCTAACTGGCAATTCCAGCTGACTCATAGTATGAACATTATCTCATGAGACCAAATATGATTAAAACATTAAGTACTAATATATTAATTAGGAAAGTCTAATTGTTGGGACTTCTTTGTATTGTAGCTTTATTTGTTGTAAAGAAAAGTACAACAATCTATAATTTTGGTGCCTTGATGTTTGAGAGCAGTATGTCTGTACTTTAATGTTAATTTGTTTTTATGAACTGACAATAGCTAGAAGTGTACAACTTAGAACATGGCGTTCTTTCAGAGTTTTCAAATGTTTTTTTTTTTTTTATCTTACTCTTCCTTGCCGTCTTGTTGGCTGATGGGTTTCTTGCAGCATGGCGGATGATTTCCTGTGATCTGTTTTGCAAAACCTTTTGTTGGCAGCGGCAGTTTCTTTAAGGGGTGAAGATTTTTTAGCATATATATGTCAAACGTAAATGTTAAACTTCATTTAATTGTGAAGATGAAATGGTAACAGAGCAAGTGGACACCAGAGGGAAAATATATAACCACATAAAGGGAATGTTGTTCAGTTTGTAGTATATTTTGCTTTAGAGCCCAAGAGTTATAGCACAGTTGAGACATTTGGCATGTTTTAAGTCACTGCTCCTCGCATGAAACTACTCCATATTATGTTTGATGAGAACATGGGGAGAAATGGGGAGAAAAAAAATCTAAACAATAATTCCAGTTCTAATTTTGGATATTAGCAAGGAAGAAGTTTGTGATTTTTGGGTAAAAATAATCAAACTAATGTGACTGTACTTTCCCAAGGTTGAGTACTTGCTCAAGAAGATTTGTATGGCGATGAGTATGGAGCTCAACTGTGTGGAACTGGAAGATTTCCTCTCCCAAGAGTCAGTGGTCCAAAACGGGTTCACTGTGTGGGCATTCCTAGAGATGATGAATTCTGGGAAGCTGACAAGGGGCATTGCTAAGGAAACGGTCACCATGGCAATAGAAGAGGTTTACAGAGAAATAGTTGGTGATGTGCTGAAAGAGGTATGGTGAAGAACTTACCTTCAAGAAATGAGCATGAATGTAAACATGCTTAGAGAACATGCTTAGAATGACTGCTTTCTCATCTTCTCTGAGTTGATGTGTGTTGAAATGCTTTGATTGAAGGGATACCTTTGGAAGAAAAGCCAGTTGAGGAGGAACTGGAAAGAGCGGTGGTTCACACTGAAACCCAATAGCCTCTCATATTACACCAATGAGGACCGCAAGGACTGCAAGGGCAGCATCACACTGGACACAAACTGCTGTGTGGAGGTGGGCAGCCTTTGTGATGGCTAGAATGCTGTGCTGTTAGAATAAAAAGTACTTGGAAACTCAGTCAGAAATTCTGATATTTCTTACACAAAGGCACCTATACAATAAATAGGCAACATGGCCAAGAAGTATATGAGTATAGACCATACACATGAATACATGGTCACATACATACATATGGGTGGATAAGGGTTTTTTTCTGTGTGAAAGACACACTGATTGGTCTTGACAATTGCACAGGTACTACCAGATCGCGATGGAAAAAGATGTATGTTTTGTCTGAAAACTGTCTCAAAGACATATGAGATGAGTGCTTCAGACACCAGACAGAGACAAGAGTGGACATCAGGTATGTGCTCTGGGTATTTTATGTCCATTGTTCAGATGGTCTTGTCAACCTGAGAAAATTTAATTTCCTATGGTATAGTTTTCCGCAACTTTTATAGTAGCTTCATCTCCCACCTCCTGTGACAATAAACTCCTTGAATCTTTGAGATGATGTCCTCTTCATTTATCCATAGTTCCAATCTGTTTGTTGCTCTTCTCTCTCTTTCCTCTTCTGTCTCTCTTTCCCTCTCTCTTGCTGTCTCTGCAGCCATTCAGACGGCCATCCGGCTGCAGGCGGAGGGCAAGACGTCGCTGCACAAGGACCTGAAGCTGAAGCGGCGGGAGCAGCGGGAGCAAAAGGAGCAGCGGCGCAAGGCCAAGGAGCAGGAGCTCCAGCGGCTGCAGGCGCTGCAGGAGGAGAAGCAGCGCAAGCTGGCCGAGCTGGAGCTCCTCAAGGAGGCGCAGCGGCAGGCCCAGGCCCTGCTGGAGCAGGATGAGCTGCGCAGGCGGCAGCAGTACGAGCAGCTGCAGCAGGCCCTGGAGGTGCAGCTCCGCGAGGCTGAGGAGGTGAGCAGACTGGGGGGAAGAGGGGGGGTTGATGAGCGGGTGGGTGGGGATGATGTTTATTCTTTTTTGAAAAGTGTAGTTTGCCCCGCCCCCAACTCTACTACTTGAAGTTTTATTCCAAGGTGATGAATGTGTGATCTACCTGGATTGCAGATGCGTCTTTACTTGTGTTTATCTGTTTCTTACCTCAGGAGGTTCTTCAGTTAGGGATTAATGTGATGTGAAATCAGCAGAATGGCAACATGACAACACAGAGTGACAAAAGCTGGTTGGGTTAGGAAGGAGGGCACGTGAAGAGAAGTGCAGTGAGAAAAGGGAAGAGTGGGTACACCTCTGGTAAAGAATGTTGCTGTCGACATGTGCTTGCTAAATAATTGACAGTCAGGACCTAACATTTGTGTGTGTTTCCATGTAGAGCCATGCAGAGATACACCGTACGTTGTAGCCCTTTCTGACAATAAATGTGTGTGTGTGTGTGTGTGTGCTTGTCCAGGCTCGGGCCAACATGCAGGCAGAGATGGCCCTGAAGGAAGCCGAGGCAGAGAAGCAGCGTCAGCGTATAGTGGAACTAGAGGACATGCAGCAGCGTCTAGAGGAGGCCCTGCAGCAGGAGATCAAAGCACGCCAGGATGAGGAGGCCTTTCGCTACGCACAGGCTAGGTAGCACATGCCTTCACATGTGTTACGCAACACGGCATGGCCTGACACAAAAACACTATGACACCAACACATCAGTAGGCCTATGTGTAAATCGACAGAAGCTGACAGAGACACCACACCCATGCAGACGACCGTCTTTCAGTGTCTCTCTTGCGTCTTCTGTCTTTCACTTCTGTCAGCACTTTAACAGATCTGTAAGAGCTGTGTGCGCAGAGCAGTGCGTCACTTTAATAAGATGCTTATAGTCTAAATATGGTTGTCCTTTACAGAATTGAGTCACTCATTGTGCTCCTTGGCTTAAATTTTACTTCATGTCACTAGGGAAGTTCAATAGAGGAAGTGTTACCAGTACGATCTGTGTAGTCTGTTTGTATTCGTTGAATACTCTTTGAGAGTTTGGCCGAAAGCACGTTTCATATCTGACCATTTCTTTTCTTTTGTTCCTTTTTTCATTTTCCTTTTGAATTGTGTTGTAGAATCCCAGTGTGTTGCTATTATATTAGAAGTAATTATTATGCTCAACCAAGTTATTTTATTAGTCTGTGGCTACCCAATAATGCAGATTGTCAGTGTTGTGTTATATTGAGGTGGTCTTCTGGCCTGCAGGCTACTAGCTGAGGAGGAGGAGAAGATGAAGGCTCTGATGACGCTGCAGGAGGAGCAGGAGGAGTATATCCAGAAGACCCAGCGGGAGAAGCAGGAGCTCCGTCAGGAGATGGAGACCAAGTCCCGTGCCCTGGATGAGGCCCAGAGGCAGCTGGAGGAAGTGCGGGCCAACCGGCACCGGGTGGATCAGGACGTGGTGGTGCGTGCTCTCACAAGTAGACTTTAGTGCTCTGCACTATGCTCTCTCCTTTGCATCATGCATCTTCCAGTTGTCCTTTTTCATAGTACATGTGCTCAAAACAAAAGAAATTACATGTAAAATACTAATGACATCTTTATCTCAGTGCTATACACATATTTACTCCAAGTAGTGTATTTGTGAGGACACTTGTGAGGGCAGTGGTTAAGGAACCTGGCGAGCATGTTAGTAGCCTGGAAATTGTGGGATCGAATCCTGGTTGCCATCGTTGTGCCCTTGTGCAAGGCACTTAACCCTAAATTGCTCTATGGTAAACTGACCCTGATGTAATTGGTGGTTGATAAATGTAAGTCGCTTTGGATAAAAGCGTCTGCTAAATGCATAAATGTAAATGTACTTAATAAGTTCTTGATCCGGAGGGGTTTGTAGGTGACATCTGAGGGACATAAGCCTTCATATCGATTATATATACCTAGGGTTAGATATAGAATATTGGTCAATAGGGTAAAAAGTGCTGTCAGTAGGGAAAAGCAAGAGAAAATCTGGTTCAACATCGACCATATAGCAAAATGGCAGCTAACGCTAACAAGTGAGGGCATAGAAAACTTTGTCCCCATCAGTTAGTGTTAAGTCTATGTTATACAAAATTTTCTTGTTCTATTCCCTGCTGACAACACTCTGTGACCCTGAACAACAAGACCATGGATTGATTTACTCCAGATGAGCCTTTTACCTCATATATAAACTGCCCCGTCTTGTTTCTTATTTCTGGTTAGGCTGCTCAAAGAAAGCTACGACAGGCAAGCACCAATGTAAAACACTGGAATGTTCAAATGAACAGATTAATGCATCCAATTGGACCTGGAGGTAAGGGATATGATACATGTTACAGCCTTTTATCTATCTTTACCTACTTTATCGGTTTGTCATGCAGATAATGCTTAAGGTATTTTTAAATGCAGTTCACAGTTTGATTAAGTTATTTTTTCATATGATAGATTGCTATAGGAGAACAGTTAACCAACATTCAATTTATTATAAATTATAATACATTAATTTAGGGGTCTTCAACCTTTTTTAATTTGACAAAATCAATGTGGGCTAGAGCTATTCTACTACTATTTTACCCCAGTATTGCTGACAGACCTGAAAATAAATGTTACATCCTTTGCCATCTTACACACATACAGCACAGTGCAAACACTCATCTGTCATCTAAACCTACCAACCTACAAACAACTATCATCAATTCTTACCAGGGAGCAGTAAAACTGATTCCACTCTCTTAAATTGAATATATATATATATCAGTATTTGTTGCTGCCTTGTGTTGACATTGAAGCATGATATAGAATTTCATGATGTTTTTTGGTGATGTTATTGAAAACTGTCTTGCTAAAAATAATCACATCTTCACACATTGGTTGTAGTATGGTACTTAACAGTTTTGTCTGAGAGAAAGGTCCTCTACACTTTATGTAAGTAGGTTAAGAAATGGCACGTTGTGGTTTAGTAAATGTTTCAGTGGTTTTGTCAGCCTTCTGCCTCATTTTTTTCTGCAAAACTGTAGAGTGAAATGTCAGTTAGCAACTAAAGTAATTAAACAGGATTGGCAGACTTGTTATTAGTTGCCTTAATAAGGTTGTGGTTAAGATTCAGTTAGTTTCCCAGAATATGTTTTTTTTTTTCAATGTTATCAGTCTCTGCCCTGGATGCCCTTGCCAGTTATGAGGGCTCTATTATCTCTCTTTTTTTTTTTTTTTCTGAATGAGAACTATGATAGATTCTATACCATGTATTTCATACTATGCATGGTGGACAATACTTTGGATATTTGGGTAAATGCTGTACTAGTAAGAAACTACCTTTAATGTATTGGCTATATAATGTTCCACAAAATCTTGGTGCCTCTTTCAGAGAAGCGACCCTCTGGAGGCTCTTTCTCCAGCTTCAAAATCCCCTCCCAGAAGGACCCAGGTCTGCGGTTGCGGATGAAGTCAGAGGAGCAGGATGAGGAGAGTAAGGAGAATGTGGACCGTAGCGCAGAGCTTGAGGAAGAGAAACGCCTCTCCCAGTCAATTAATGGCAGTATGAGCATGGACATACCATGAGAAGCTACACATACAAGTATCTACTTGCTACTACGAATAACAGTGTCCACTGCACATCTTTTCAACTCCGTCTCTGTCTCTGTGGACTAGTTTTGGGACTTGAAAATGCAATGGCCAGCACAATTTCACTGTTTTCATGGCAGAATAGAGTCAAATGCCTCACATTCACACTGTGATATATGTATAGTTAAGTTGTTATAGTTAAGTAATGGTGGTGTAACTTTTGAATTATTGCTACATGACTTATTTTCTGTATTAAATAAAAATCACATACTCAAGTAAGGAGAGCAATGGCTGATATTCAATGAACAGGGAATTTGAAGTAACTAAACCTTTAGTCTTATATATGGCAGATTGTAGTTGCTGGATTTCAAGGTGAAGAGGATGTCACTTAGAATAGGAAATATCACTGATATAGACTATAGAGGGATTTTGTGATGCTCAACTTTATGAAAATTTAAAATGAAATTTGACTTGTTTCTTGTGTAATGTGGGTGGAGATGCACTAGACTAGCACACAGACAGACAGACAGGCCCAATTAGGCCATACAATCTCTTTGCCACTCTTTCTATCAACTTCCAGTCTATTAAACTCTGTGAGCTTCTGTAAGTGACAGAATTATGCATTTTAAGACTTTTCCGGCCTTTAGAGTTTAATGGTTGAGTATTGTTGTTGCAACAGACAGTTAATAGGATATGAAGGTAATGTTAGGGTTCAGGGCTCCTGCGGTTTCTAGTTCAACTTCCTGTTTCCGCTATCAGATAACGTGTCACATTTCAACGCTTGTGCTCTCCATCTCGGAAGAATCCTCTACAAAGAATCAAAAATAGAACTTAGACCAGAGAGCAGTATGAATTCAAGGGCAAACACCTAGTGGGTAGTTTGGGAGGAAGTTTAATAGTTTGCGTATTTAGAATTCAACAGTCAATGCAGGTGACTGGTGTATGGGTTAAGAGCGACACAGTGTGGTTAAGGAAAGGAATGGCAATTGAAACCCACCTCAAGTGCACAAGTTTAGGACCATGTTCTCTGTTGAAGATCAAAATAATCTAACAGAGAACATGATTGTTTTTTGAGTTAATGAATGCATACTCAGATCAGAATCAGAATCAGAAACACATTTTTTTTCAAGAACATAATATATGCACAAGATGGTGAAGCACAGCACAAGCAGCTGCAGCATCTTCCACCCCACATTTGAAGTCTGGGAACCTAGGCATATCTCTCTTCTCCCACTTGCTTCCTGTCTCTTAGCAAATAAAGGCAAAAAAAAGGCATAATATTAGGACACATACGTTCCTCTGACAGCTTAGAAATAATTAAAAGACTTTTGTTACCTGCCATGCTTTTGAGTCGCTTGTCATTTAGAATTTTTTTTCTTTTTTGGCTTGGCACACTTAGTTTCCATTATGAGGATGGGCATAGCTCAGCCACCAAATTAGACTATCTACTAGCTATAGACACCTAGAAATTATTCTTATTAAAAAAATACCTACAAGTTTTCATCTATCTATCTATCTATCCATCCCAAGTATGCCTAGCTTTCTTTTTGCTTTTAATACAGGCCAATTTTTGTGGGCTATATGTCACGTAGAATAAAAGTGTCTACCAAGTACAAATAAACATAAACACAATGCTCCAATTGAACTTTAAATTAATCAAATTCATTCAACCCTCAAAAGATATGAACCACTCATTAATCCATCTCTATTTAAATGTGGTCTTGTTTAAATGTGGACTTTGCGTGAGCATTAGAGAAAATCCCACCCCCCAAAAAAGAAAAAAGAAAAGCAATGACAACTGACCCGGACATGAAAGATCTGCGTACGTTGAAATCTCGCGATATTTATGTCTCAGAGAACCCACTATCCTTGCACTCACTGAAAGGGCACGGCGAGGCCGACGATTGTACGAGGTGTTCAGTGCAAAGGAGATTTAGGCCTGGGCACTTGACATTTCTTATCATAAACATGTTGTCGAGACTGGTGCTCGTTTCAGGTCTGTATATACATGATATTGGTACAATAATGATCTCATTCAATTGCTTTTCAATTGGCACAACAGAAGTTCGATTATCTACGTAACGTAAATTTGTGTGTGAAGGGTAACATTGACGTTAGCTACCGTAAGACATGGCCCAGTGCAGAAGTAATGTTTCCTGGTGCTGATTCTATTACGTGATTCGCTCTGTTTTCATAGGAGAATCAAATTCAATTTCAAAAATTCTATAAAATCATTATAGAACACTGTGCAGGTAGCGAGATTTTTGTGTAGCATGCAAGCTAACATTAGCTACTTAGCACGAAGTGTACGAGCTACATTAGCCACTTAGCTATGTGTCCTTGCAAATGTGACAGGTTTGTCTATTGTCTAAATAGTAAGTTGACTTAGCAGTTCCAATGAATTGACATGTCGCTAACTTGTAGCGTTATACTATCAGGCCTTATAGTTCTCTGTCAGAAACGTAGCGGTGTTATAAGCTTGGAATGGATGGTTGCAGAAACTTTGCCACTGTCTGCAAATTGGCCATTTGGCGTCCCAAAGGTAGCTAACGTCAGTGTACAATGTGTACATGCTGTACCTGTTAGACAAAATGATGTTTGCGGCCACTGCTTACAAAAGTATCCTGAGGGGAGAATCTCGGTGGTTTGACTAAATGACTAAATCTTGTTTTTGAGGATACTCATTGGGATGCTGATATCTAATTGTAGTCAGAGTAGCACTTTAACGTCACTGGGTATGTCAGCTTTCTCCCCTCATCAGTTTTGTTTTGTAGATCGGTTATTGCACGGTTACAGTCATGCATATAATCGTAATCTTACGCGTATAACGTTGCTCATGCTCTCCTTTACAGCCCCTTTTCTTAAGAACAGTGGTTCCTTTGGAGCCTGGTAAGGGTATTTCTTTCATACACCTTTATACCAAACCTTTAGTTAACTTTTACTTTTTGAAACCTTGCAGGGTCATAACCCTTGGCATATTAAGGCTGAAGTTTTCATTTGGCCACTGCTCATTTCAATTTGTTGTTGCGTTGTAATTGTAAAGGTGTTTATTTTTTGTTCCTCCAGTGTGGTTCAGGCATCCCGTTCCCTCCATACATCCCATCAGAACCAGGCCCCATTGCCACCTCTGCCAGAGAAAGGGGGTCAGACCCGCCATGGCTTCTTCCCAGAAGAGATTTTCACAATGCTGTACCCCAAGACTGGTGTGACAGGTCAGTAAGAGGTAGCAACTTCAGTTGACACAGGTGACTGACTACAGGCCTTTGGTCTGGACCTGGATGGCTCATGCAGAAAACTTGCTCCAGCGCTGATGGTTTCATTTGGTTGTTTGTAGGTCCCTACATGCTTGGTGCTGGTCTTCTGATTTACCTGCTCTCTAAGGAACTCTACGTCATCAACCATGAGACCATCTCTGCTCTCTCCATTGGTACAGTCATCGTTTATGGAGTCAAAAAATTTGGCCCTGATGTTGCAGCCTTCGCTGATAAACTTAATGAGGTCAGTTCAGTTTAAAAAGGATCTGTGCACGAGGCGGTAGGGTCCATTTCTTTAGATGTTTTTGGAAATTGTAAGTGGAAAACCCTAATTGAAAAGGTTGTAAGGTTGCACATGAAATGAAGTTCAAATTTGCAGTGTACAAAACGTTGATGCAATGAACAAACTGTTTTAATAGAAATTCTAGAAATTGTGTCCAATGACAAATCAGTGCCATTTTAAATAGAATTAACTGTACTGTAAAAAGTGCAAATTTTGATGTTGCAGTGTTTGTAAACCTTTTGACCTGGTTAATGTAGCAAAGTGTTTTTTTCTGTAATTTCCAGCATTGTAAGCATTGTTTTTGTTTTTTTTTATTTGGTGTGCGAGACCTGGCAAGGCATGTTGGAATAGGTTGTTTGTCAGCTGCCCTTGACATTGGATAAGCATTTTTTTTGGCATTGATGAAGTCTAGATGTGAAAGGATCATGTTGTCAGAGTTTTCACTCATAGTGCATCTTTGCCGCTTGACGCCATCATTAAGGTCTAAACTCAGGAAGCCCTTTTTGAGGGGGCATATTCAGCTAAAGAAAACATTTTGAAATGGATCCACTTCACACTTGCCTTTTGTGTTTGTGTAATCAGGAGAAAGTGGCCAAAGTCCAAGAGGTGAAGGAGCTGAGTATGACCAACCTGGTCCAGGCCATTGAGGAGGAGAAGAAGGAACAGTGGAGGGTTGAGGGCCGACAGATGCTCTTCGATGCCAAGAGGGTGAGCAAAACAGTATCTCTCTCAGGCTAACCATTTTAGGCAGTCCTTTAAATGACCTTGATTTGAGTTGTACTGTTCTGCTGGTGGCTCACACCATTCAACCTGCCTCTCCTTGCCTTGACTAAACTGCTATTAATTGACTTCATGATTAACTGGCATAAATCAACCAGTCTTTGAAGGTTCTGGGCTTATTGTTAAGCAAGACATTGTATTCAGGCCTTACCCATTTGCCTGTGTCTCTTGTACAGAACAATGTCGCAATGCTCTTGGAGACCAACTACAGGGAGCGACTCCACATGGTCACCAATGAGGTGAAGAAGCGCATGGACTACCAGATTGAGCTGCAGAAGCTCCACCGCCGCATGGAGCAGGAGCACATGGTGGACTGGGTGGAGAAGAATGTCATCAAGAGCATCACCCCACAGCAGGCAAGACCATCACAAATACTCTCCTATTGCATGACTATCTCTAGGCTGACAAAATAGAAGTTGCTTTCTGATATCAGCTAAACTTGATTGGATATTGCACCCTGTGGGACGTTTACTATAGGACCCACCAGGGGGCTCTGTTGTGCCATTAAAGTGGTCCCATTTAAACCGAGCAGATAAGATAAAATGTTTTGTCTGTGTGAGCCTGACTTGCTGTCTCACTGCTTCTTTGTTGGCTGTTTCTGTCTTGCAGGAGAAGGAAAGCATTGCCAAGTGCATCTCAGATCTGAAACTGCTGGCTAAAGCTACACCGGCCAGGGCTACTGTCTGAGTCTCTGTCTTCATAGAATACTCCATCCCCGCGAACCCCAGCTCATCAGTCACATGAGCAAAGTTGTTGTCATTATTAATAAACTATTTCCTCTTGATAATGGTCTGACTTGTCATCAAACCCGTGTACATACACAGTATATTAAATAAATAAAAAATTTGGTTATTCACTGACATAGTTTCCTGTTATTGGATAAAGATTCAGGTTTTTTCCCTATAAGGAGCAAGACAGGAGAAAATAACTACTCTGAAGACTGACTCGCCAGTCTTGTCATCTTGAACAGGAGAAGCAGAATCACTCAATAAGGTTGGGGCCAATACATATTCAGCTAGAGAATTGGGGTCTGCTGTGATTTCATAAGCTCACCAGCTGATGGCTTTTAACTTCATCCAGCTTGTGTAGGCTATAGCTGAACACACAGCAATCTTCTGATCTAAACATCTTCAGAACTATGACTAATAAGATAAGACTAATACATGAGTCTTTTTTCCAATGGTAACGAGCATTAACATATACTTAAAATGCTTTTTGTTAGTTCTTAACACAGCACAATACCTGCATCACACAGTTAGCCAAACAGTTTTTTTTTTATTCAAAGGCATATTTTGTTAACAAAACGCAAAATCTTTCAAAATGCTAAAAACTTCTCTCTGTAAACGCTAACCCCACCAAAAGACAGACAATCTGGCTCAAAATCACACCATCCTGCCAAACACCAACATGTGTTTTCTTTACATAGTGAATATGTAGTCAGTCATTGTACACTAACTTTCAAAATACTAACAAGTCATGGCATCTCTGAAACCACATTCATTTTAATGTATTTCAAATCCATGACTTCATGGACTACATTGACTTCAACCTTTCCTTTACCTTACAGTTTACTTCAAATATTCCATTTACTTTGCCAATTATATTTGTGTGCAAAAATGAGTCAGTCATTTTAGATATTAGATAATGATTGTTCCATAGAAATTCTTCAGGAATTGTTGCAGATGCTACATTCTTTCCAGCTGCTAACATGCTTTTGTCCAATCTGTAATCACTTTTTTCAAAAAGTACAACAATCCATCAATCTGTTGTCAACACCTGTCAACGTGTCCAATTGTAATTGAAATTGGAGGTGGTTTGTCTATTTTTTATTTTGTCTTGTTTTATTTTTGGTTTGTCTAATTATCTGTTCAGTTTCTTTCAAGAATTATTATTTATGAAACCATTGTGTGGCTGTTATTGTCGAACTAAGGGTTTTGTATTGTATTTAAGGTTTTATACATTGGGTTTCTATTTCTGTCACGCTGTGTGTGAGCATTTGCAAATAAGACATAAAAGATGCATCATTTTGGTTTTGTGATGATCCTGTATGTAAAGGAAAAAAGAAAAATATACTTAAAGTTTTAAGGCTAAAGGTCGGGAATTGATATTTTACGAAAAACTGTAAAATTATTTTAACAAAATGATACAATATAGTCCATTACGAATTCAGACATGGCATGTGTTACAGTCATTTACGCGTTACCATTAAGATAGCCTGGCATGCCTTCCTACAAACGAGTGGCTGGTTTTATTACCAGGCTACCATTAAGAGGAATAGATTGAGATTGTAGGGCATTAATAAAACATCTTTGGTGATCTGGATGGCATTCTGGGCGTGATCAAACTTTGCACTCTGGTCATCTAGAAACTAGGTGATGGCTCCGCTTACGTTGTCCCTCCCTGTATGTTATCATGTGGGGTTTAGACTTTGACCATGGATCTTGAGAACAGGAAGTTGGAGCATATCAATTCTTTTTATCCGTCAGAGCGAGTTGGATGAGGTCAACATGAACACACACTTTACAGGACGGGCTTACAGGTAATTTACCAACATTTTAGGGGTTAGAAGGATAAAGAGTTCATGAACAGAGATCGGTAAAGGTACGCTAATGTGAGCAATACCATGCGTACATTAAGTTGTCAATTTTTTAATTCTATCAAGCTGTTGTCCGATCTTTTGCTTACATTTGCTTACATATGGTTACATTTTCTATTGGTGATTTGCGTCCTCAATTACCCTACATAATGGTAGAAGTTAAATGACTTGATTTCTTTTGTTTTTAAAGGAGACTGAAGTGAACTATCATTATTTAAGAACAAAGGCCTACATGAAAATCACAAGAGCTTGTTTTCCCTTAGTACTGTCATACTAATTATTCATAGTTTGTAAGAGAGCTTTAATCCTCAATGGCTGCCTCAATCAAAACTTAATCTTTCTCCAATGTGTAATAAAGATTCAAGATTCAAAATAGTCTTTATTATATCTCATTATAGTAGTATATTAGAGAGTAAAATTCTTGTTTTTTTCTATTAAAAAAAGAGTAGAAAATAGTGTGTTTAGTGTTAAGAGAGAGTGTGTGTGTGTGTGTGTGTGTGTGTGTGTGTGTGCATGCATATGTGACTGTTTATGTGTCTGTAAATGTGAGAGAAAAAGAGTCGAAAAAAATAGCAAAAACTGACAGCAAGGTCAATTTTTTTCTTAGACAAACTACTAGTTTATATTAATGATTGTTATTGTCATATGGGTTGACAGGTAAAAAAGGAAAGCAGACAACTTTTGTTCAACCTTTTCACTGAGTCATGTGGTCAAACCAAGAAATGAATCGGAGTAACAGATTCTACACCCCCCCCTCCAGGTATGACATGAATTTCTGGATCAGAGACACTCTAATTTACATTTCTTTTTTCTTTTTCTTTTTTTTATTTTTTAAATAAGAGCAAGTGTGCATTTACAAAATAAACCTGATACATTTAGTGTATTTGACACCATAGCCAGATTCAATACACTGTAGGGCCTGTATGTTACAATGTGGAGGGTCAATGAGCTGTAAAACATTGAAGACCTGTGGTAAGAGTACAGAGATGGGCAGAGCTATTCAGCAGTAACTGGAGAGTCAACTTTTCTGCTGACAAACAACATTTGGTCAGTGCCAACATGCTACCTCAAATACAGTGCAGACAAACTAGAAAGTGGGCTGTGAATTGCAGTTTCACTAACGTACACCTGTCCTTAAGGAGATTTCTTTTTTTGCATTTGCCACAAACTTAGCACACATTATTTAGAGAATTTAGTGTGTGTAATTTGAGATAGATAGTGTTTTACAGGTTTGATTTGTTGTGCAGGCCTATTTTTAAACAGGCTTTACACACTGATTGACATACTTTTACCATGCTGCAGCCCAGTGATCCTGACACATAGGCAGTGGTGATCATATCACTGAGTGTATCATTCTGTGCTTGTGTTTTAGGGGCTTTTCATCAGAGGAACCCTCCTACCAATCCTCTATTTCCAGACCAAGTGCCAAGTCCATTTACAGTAAGTACATACGTCATTAGGGCAGCACTCCTGTTGATATCTTAGAACTGCCTCAGATAATTGTCACTGTTACTATCCCAACCCTGTTTGCTTGTGTGCCTGTTTTTTTCAGTGCAGAGGAAAGAATATTCAGGGTCAGTTACAAAACAACCTGACAATTTCCAGCACAGAGTTGAGGTGTGGCTTTATTGTTTTTTTTATTGAACTGAGACAACATGTGGCAAGAACACTTTTGCTTTTGTGCCACACACCCAAACTATGAACTTTAGTTTGAAATGAAATAATGTCTCAGTTATATTATCCTGTTGTATCAGTTTATATATCTGATTCACTACACACTGTTGGTAGCTACTACATCTGCATTATATATTACACTGTTTGTCTAACATCATGGCCTAAAATTGCATTATATATTACACTGTTTGTCTAACATCATGGCCTAAAATTTTGGACATTTTTCAGCACCTCATCACATGTGACCTAGATGGCCAGAAAACACAGAGTGTGGAGGACTGCTTGGGAAGTCTCAAACAGCTGGACTCCAAGGGCAAAGTGTGGGCCCAGGATATGCTTCTTGAAGTCCAGGGCAGAAACCTTCAGCTGAGTGACATTGAAACTAAGGTAACCAGCAGCCTTTGAAAACAACCACAGTAAAGCTGCAGTCAATTCAGCACTAACTTCTCCCGGTCCTCCTGATGTCTCTTGGTGTCTACAGGAAGAACTGGACTCCCTGCCTATTGACTCCATCACAGACACGGCGGCCGTGTTGGACAGCTGTGTCTACAACTCCATCCTAACTATCACAGTGCAGGGGAACCCCCGGAGGCCTCTGCAGGTCTTTATATTCCAGTGTTCAGAGACTGGGGTAAGTGCCTCCTTTCAGTATGGAATTAAGCCTGCATTATGTTCTATTCTATTTTTTCATATTGCCACCATCTCAGGGTCTCCTTACTCTAACAAGTGGGCTAGTTGAGATGGAACAATTGAATTAAAGGAAACATCCAGAGTCAGTCAGCCTATATCCCCGTTCTTTGAGGCTGCCCAATGTGCTGTGGTAGGTATAAGAACCACTTAGACCAAATTTGTGAACTGCCAGCTAACACAAAGAGATGAGGTCATAAGAAGACAACACTTCCTTGCACTCATCAGTTAGTGTTGGCTGCCGTTTGGCTATTTGGTCTACACTGCACCAAATTCTGTCGTCCTCATACCTACTGACAGCATTTGGCAAAGTGAAACAACAGGGCTACAGGTTGATCCACAAAGGGATAATCCCTCTAACAGGTGTTTTAAACTCAGATTTCTTTGTTTGGTTGTGTGCTGTTGCCCAGGCCAAGGACATCAAGGATGATCTTGATAAAGCTTTACAACAGGGAGGCAGTTTTGGGCCGGATCCACACCTGCAAAGAGACATCAGGTTAGATGGCAGTAGGGGAAATAAATGTTGTACAAATAGAATTTAGAACTTAGAACACATCGAATTTTTGTCTTTAGCCCAACTGCTCACTAACCATGTTAGTCAGATAAATATCAAGACGGATACCTTAATGGCCTTATATATATATATATATATATATATTATATATATATATGTGTGGTGTTTATATTTTCTAGAAGCGACTTGGAAAACATCATTGGCCAGAGACGCCCTGGAGGTTACCGGCCTGTTATGATGCCTCCTATGCATCCAGAGAGAACATCCTCTCCACCAAATAATCCCCCACTATACAGGATTGACATGAATGATTATGGTACTGATATCCAGTATATATATATATATATATATATATATATATACATTCAACACATCAACACATTTTTTCCCTCATATGTTCAGAGGTCCTTAAGGTCCTTAAAGGTTCCCCATGCAAGTTTTTTTACCTTAGTATGAAAACTTTGAAGTCAGTATGATGGTAGATGGTAAACTATTTTGTAATTGGGGGAATGGCTAATGACCTAATAGTCAAACTTCTAGCTAAGCTATTTTGTAAAAAAAAAACGCCTAGTGACATCCTGTCAGTACCCCATGGACAGAGTTATACAGTAGCCTGAAATTGTGTTTATTGTCTTGTCAGGTCAACATGACTCATTTCAAAAATGATCATCACTGGTTCCTATCTTTGGCTTGTAAATAAATCCACATGTATTGAAATGAAACATGACAGAAGACAAAAATTCCAAAACTGCATGAGGAACTTGGTTGCAAAAATGATCATCACTGGTTCCTATCTTTGGCTTGTAAATAAATCCACATGTATTGAAATGAAACATGACAGAAGACAAAAATTCCAAAACTGCATGAGGAACTTGGTTGCAAATTAAAGACCTGAATCTGCATTGGGGGTTTTAAGTGAATTATCATCTCTTTTCCCCTCAGATGACCAAAGGATGCCTTCTCCTATGTCTCGCTCTGATTCCCAGCGCTCCTGGCGAGACCCAGAGCCACCCCCGCCCCAATATGAGCCTCAGTATGAGCCCCAGTACGAGCCCCAGTATAACCCACAGCCCGCTCAAAATGACACAGAAAGAAATGTGGTCAGTATGCTAGCCCTCCACCTGGAGTCTGCAGAACTTATGCATTTCATAAAGGCCTTCACGGCATTCAAATGATTATGACGTTGGGGTGTCTCTACAGGACATATTGAACCATGTGCTCAATGATACGGAATATTTCATGGGGATAGTTATGACTGCCTCTCAAGAACATGAGCAAGGGAAAAAGAAGAAGAAGAAGAAGCAGAACCCTATGGGTGTGTGTTGTTTATTATTCAGTGTTCCCCGTCTGTTGTCTAAGGCAGATTCTAAACATGCATCAACGCTGAGCAAAAAGTGACACTCTCTCATTTTGTGTTTTGCGTAAAGGTGACAATGGAAACTTGCCATCAGTTGAGGAATACATTTCTTTTCTCCAAAAAGTTAAATATGGCTTCAATCTTTTGGTATGTGTAAATATCTAGAAAACTCATATACTTGTACATGATCAATCAATATGAATACATTCTCCATGCACGAGTTATTACATGAATGTAATGTTTTCTGGCCTTTTCTTTTTAAAAGGGGAAACTGAATGGTGAAATCAGCAGTCCCAGTGCTTCAGACTTTGTCCACAGCTTTTTTGCTATGTTGAATTGTGTAAGTTCCGCATTTGCATGGTTGCTCATGCTAAATTGGTCAAATGCATCGCTTTTATATTCACTCTTTGTGTAAAAACAAAAGATGGAATCAGGAAGTGAGTGCATGCTAACACTGTCATGCATTAACACAGTGCAGAGTACATTGATTTGAACTCAAGTTCCTGACGTAGTTAATAAATAAATGCTTTGTTTATTTATTACACATTTTTACTCGGTGGAGATCAAGCATTTCCTGGAACACTGCTGCTGCTAGCTAGTAAACCTTTCACACAATAACTGTCTGTTTTATCAGGTTCCCTTTCACCTGGTGAGTCTGTAGACTATTGTTTGCTTTAAAATAAACAAGTAAACAAGAGTACAAGAGTAAACAAGAGAGCAGACTTTCCTTGCTCCAGCACCTTTGGGTGTGATGACTATACTCTCTCTACTGTTTTAGTACACCTTTTTTGATCTGTGTTGGGTCCTAGGTGGTGCCACAGTACCATATGCATATCCCCCAACAAGTGCTGAGTCCATTCCCCACAGAGCCAGCACTTATGCTGCTCAGCCAAACAGTCACCAATGAGGAGGACCAATTCTGGAAGGCACTGGGAGACTGCTGGAATGTGCCCAGGTACTTCCCTCTGTACTCTTTTGAGGTTGTGAGTGAGTGCCAGGCTTTTGTTTGGTAAATTTAAACAACGTTTAAATACGTTTCTGTCATCTTGACAATTTTTTATACATATTTTCATTTTTGATTTCATCCTAGACATAGCTGGCCAAACAGCGATCAGATCCCTCCGTACATCCCTGTGTTCTATAATGGCTGGGAGCCCCCTGCACCTAACCCACCACCCAATCAGAACTGGCAGGAGCACCGAGGCAACAGCCAGAGACAGAGCCAGAGATTTCCTCCCTTGAATGACATGCAGGAACAACCTTACCAGGTGACCATCCAGACCAGTTCATTAAGTATCACTAGAAAGCATATGAATTTGTGATACTAATTAAACTTAAATGTGTCCTCAACTAAATCTGCAAGTGCTCATGGTATGTTGACTTTGATTTTGATCAAGCAAGAACAAGGACTAAGCTTAAATCTGTGCTATGTCTTGACTGTTTTTGCTTCACCCCACAGGACCAAATGGGCTGGAATTCACCTCCCCCAAGGTAGGCAGCTGACAGCATTAAACACACATGATCAGCCTAATATGAAAGAGCAAAATATAGGGTACATATTTCAATTTTGTGCTATCTAGGTCTGATGAACGTCCCCCTCAAATGCAAGTCATCTATGACTTCATGGCCAGGAACTCCCAGGAGCTGAGCATCATGAAAGGAGATGTGGTCGAGGTGAGAGGTCTTTGCCATCAGTGGTCTTTGACAACAAACATGTAACCAAAGGGAACTTGACTAGAAAACAGAGATGTATGCATAGATGTTTACTATACTGCACTGTATGCATAGCGGGATGTTAATGCGCTTGCATTGTTGGTAGGTGATCAATAAATCGAGACAATGGTGGAAGGTACGTAACATCAGAGGAGAAGAGGGCCACGTACCCCAGAATGTTTTGGAGCCTATGGATGAACAAAGGGTGAGAAAAGTCTACGGATCTCTACCAAAGCAATAATGTTGCTCCATCTCATATCTTGTGTCTTAGCCTTCAAGTGTATGCAGTCATGTTTACAAACAGTGGCTTAGAGTAGTATTCACATGAAGTTCTATTATTTTTTCCTCAGGAGTTGCAGGGTCCCCCAACCCTGACCATGTCATCCAAACCTCCGCAAGTCAGAGCATGGCTACAATACAAAGGCTTCTCGAAGCTGTAAGATGTTTCACTTTGCTGTGACAGTTTATGTGCATTTGAATTGTGTCCACGGCAGTCAGATATAATCAGAGGCATGTTCTGTGTTCATGTGAACAGAACGGTGAAGACACTGGGTGTGCTCAGTGGAGAGCTGCTGCTGAAGATGAAGCGAGATGAGATTAGGACTGTATGCCCAGAGGAAGGAGGCAGGGTCTTCTTCCAACTGCAGTCCGTCAAGTCATCTGTAGCGGTGAGAATCAATCTGGCACACACACATACTTCCCGCCATCACAGCATTAATCACGGCTAGGGTGATAGTCACGCAGGGGCATGCATGACTTGTAGTTGTAGAGCATACCTTGATTGAAATATATACTGTACAGCCTTCACTATCATGCTTCTTTTGTGCTCTTCCCTCAAGAATCGTTAGAAGGAAAATGAAAATAAAGAATAAAATGAAACAGTTTCTTCTAATCATTCCTGCTTTGTCAAAATTTAAGATATATTCCGTACCGCATGCACACATCATGTAATACAACAAAGGAAATAGCCTCCCATAATGGACTGCTTTTGTTTTGTTTTCTGTAGTTGGCGGATGAGAATGAGATGAGAGGCTATAACAACTACAATGGATACTAGCTATTCAGAACTGCAGTGCTGAGTAGTGATGATGCATAATCCATTCTTGGGAACATCATGCATGAAGAACAAACATCATACACTGATATAATCATTGTCATTTACTTCTGTTGAGCATCTGCTGAGAAGAGGCTTTTGTTAAGAGAAAAGCAGATTGCCCTTGGTATTATAGTTTTATCCATCTGTCAAGACATGTTTATCCTCCAGAGTAGTAGCACTCTTTCTTGTTGCCACACTTGGCCATATTTATTATTCACTGGGGTCCTTATAAACCTGTTTGATTTTGTGTGGGCTGCAATGTTTGAAGCTGCTTCTATGAATAACCAAGAAAAAATGTATGGACACTGAACAATCTGTGGGCAAAAGATGCTTGTGACATCCACAAAAAAATAATCACCTCAAAATGGTCTAGAAAGTGATTAAGGCATTTTGGCTCAACTATGTGATGTTGAAAGCATGGCTTACACTTTACTTGACACTTTCAACATAAGAGTGACATATGCCTGTCATAAACATGACATTGACACTTATCATGAACATGTAATGACACTCAAAATGTTAATGACTGCTGTCATTGTCTCATTCGTTTTTTGTGATGTAAAGTTGACACTGTTTGGGGGTCAGACATTACAAAAACTGAATGGCACTTAATGTCAAGATAAACATTTTGAAGTGTTGTTACATGTTTTTGATACATGCCATGGCATGTTTCTGATAGACTCATGTAACTCTAATGTCGAAAACCTCAAGTAAAGTGTTACCAAAGCACTTTGTATCTAAGTTGAGGGATCCCAAAGCTGTGCTTGATGTTGTATAAAAATACATTTTCATTTCACTATGGTTAAAAAGCATCACATTTAAAAAGAAAATAGTATATAAGCAATACTACAACTTTTTAAATAATTGATCATTTCTTTGTCAATTAACTTTTCTATTCTATTTCATTTAACAACATGTAAATCAAACATACACAGAATGTAAATAGACTTCTAGATATGACTGCTATATAGGATTGCTATGTTCTCACTGGAACTAACAAAGACATTTAACACTTCATTTAATTGCGATATATTCTTTCAAAAATTCTTTCTAAAAAGAAAAAAATAAACACCCAAAGACACTATTGTAATGAGTGTGTATTGATATCACCGTAGTACTGAACCTTACCTATCCTGCTAAGTTGATGCTCTTAAACTCTCCTCTGCATTAATTTAGAGACAAATAGAGAAATATATGAATATTGTAAAGTCACAATTTCACAAAACATTCTTTGTGAGATCCTTTGTTGTAAACTTATGTGCATTAGGTGATCAGTGGGCTGTGTGTCTTGTGTCTGATTGGTTTAACCATCTGAGACAGCCACTCAGCCCTGGCGACTCTAGCAAATAAAAAGTGATACCCTGGTAAAATGTAACGAAATGCATTTTAGAAATGTAGTGGAATAGAAAGTACAGATAATAGCTGCAAAATGTAGGAAACAAAAGTAAAAGTATTCATCATTTCAACTCATGTAAAGTGAAAAATGTACTTGAATACAGTAACAAAGTATTCACACTTTGTACATTCCACCACTTCTCATGCAATATTTCCACTGTGTTTACCTTTACCAGAGTGGTTCATGTAAAGTGTAAAGAAGCTTTTCCATCTTTCCCAAGTAGCCTGTCATAATGGACAGTGAACTTTCACTGGAACAACATGGCATAGCATGGCCACCATGTGTGGTCACCATATATACACACAGAGATGCATCCAGTATATGTACAAACCCCACACACTTAGGTACATCCACCCATCCTTAACACCATGGTTTTCCCTTCCTAAATCCTTGAATCCATCTTCATATCTTGACCCCAAGGTCAAAGTGAATGGGCAAAAAACCTTAATGCACCTCTGGATATGGAAGATGAAGAAAGAAGGTCTACTTCCAACTGGAGGTGGTCAAGTCCTTGGACACAGCGAGAATCAATTTGACACACGACTTCAGTGAGTTATGGAGGTTATTCCTGTTGTGTACAAATCTGCAAGTGCTGTCATTGTTTTAGGCTACTGGATAGCCACATGCTACTCCTTTGCTCGTAGACTTGTGTGAAGTGATTTGTACTTGAGTGTTCTTAATTCTATGAACATGACTGCATTCAAGCGTCCAAGATTGCTTCGTCCACTAGAGGGCAGCAAACAGCTAGGGTATTTCTAGACACTGCTTCTCCTTTTGCTGTTGCAATGCCAGCAGATTGTTCACTGATTTCTACTGCTCTGCCAACCACAGGCCTTATACACTGATATCAAATTCATTGCTACCTGATGACCGATCGCACCCTCCTGAGTCTCAAGCTATACATTTGTATGCATTTGTTTTTTCTAGCCATTATGAGTCAGTAAGTAAATGATTCCAGGTGGGTATATTTCTTATTTGGGTACCCCAATGACATTTCTAAATATATTACGTAACACTGAAATGTCATTATATGCATTTCAATATGGCGGCATTTGAAGCTGTAGAGAGTGCTAGGAGATATTTCTGTATGCCAATATCAATATCAAGTTTTGTCAATATTACCACCAGCGTTAGTGTGTTTCAAAATTCGTCAACAGCTAAAAAAAAACATGTGGTAACACTTTCTATTAACCCAGTATTTATAAAGCATTATAAACACATTCATAAAGGGTTATAATGTGTTTATAAAGACTTAATGTCATTAGAGTTCATAACTGTTTATTCATTCTCATGATTGTACTTATAAGGCATATAATGTTATCTGATAAGACTTTACAACTCAAAGTGTCACAAAGCATTGTAAAGCTTAAATTTGTTAATTGTTCTTTTATGTCCAATTCCTCATGCCAAATAATGAAGAGTTACAAGCGCTTAATGCATACTTTAAGTAAAATGAGATGAAACTGTAATTATGCATGAAAACCACTAAGGCACTATTACAAATAAGTGGTATGTTTTCATTGCATCAAAAGGCCAAAGAAGCTTACTGTCACCTTGCTGAAATAATGTCTGAAAATGCTGAAAGTCATTTTTTGGCAGAAATTTTGACTTTGCTCAACTCATCTATTATTTTTTTTATTTTTTGTAATTCCTAAAAAAACAGAAAAAATGTCTTAGGCAATTATTTTAGGAAGGTGACGTTATAAGGCTTTGTGATACTTGATACAAGTTGTAAAGGTTTATATGATAACATTATAATGCCTTTATAAGTATAGTCACAAGAGTGTATAAGCAGTTATATATAGTAATGTCATTAGTTATAAAGCATTAAAATGAATGCATTATAACCCTTTATGAAGGTATTTGCATTATGATTTGACACTTTAATGAGCTAGTTAACAGAAAAATACAGCCATGCGCACAGACACACATGCACAGCATTTTCAGGCACACAGAAACACATTTTATGAAGCACAACTGTATTGTTTTAGTAGTTAATATATTAGTGTAATGCACTGCATAGTGGATGAGTGCACTTTATAAAAATTGCATTGGTAATTGACCACACAAACTGATAGACAGTGCATACTACAAACATAGATATTTGCATGGACTCTTTCCAGAGGCACACATTTAAGTCACAATAACCTAATCTAACCTACGTTGATAACCTTCTGCTTCATTCGATTATAATTGTGAAAACTGTATGCCATGTCATACTACAACTGTTCCTAAGCATAAATAAACAAGTTGCAACACTATAAATATTTATGGTACTAAAGTTGTCATGGGACCGCCGGTAACAGTAGGTAAACTTTGATGCCATCTTGTTTTTTGCCCAATCAGTATATTGCCCAATCATGTTGAACTTGTGCATATTGTAAATTGCTCAATCTTATCAAACTCATGTATATTGTGAATTTCTTAGGCATGGCCCACTCATTGTTAGGTATGTGTGTCCATGTGTGATAATCATGAAAGGAAGCATCTTGTGAGAAGAGGTTTGCTTTTATTTAGTCAAAATGATCATATAAACATATCATATAAACTTGGCCTTTGTCGAAGACCTTATATAACACTGGAGCATAAAATGATGGTCTTTAAAGTTTCACTGCTTCTGTGTTACACTCTTGACTTTCCATTCCACTGGGCCATTTTGTTGTGAATTGGAACCTTCATGTACCTGCTTGACTTCATGTAGGCTGCAATGTTTTCAAGTGCCTGTTTAGAGTAACCAAGAGAAAAAAGAAAGAGAAAAAAGTCACATACAGACTATGAACAAAAACCTCTATGAAATAAATCAGCATCTGAGCCAAACAAGACCATCGCAATGCAGCTGTCACCTCAAAGCGATCCAGAAAGTTCTTGAGCTTCTCAAAGCCATTCAGGCATGTTGGCTCAAATATGCGGTTCTGATCGAAAAGCTCATACAAAATGAAGTCCACAAAGGTAATCTGAGAGAATGAGACAGATGACGTACATGAGTCATGGGATTCCAGTATACATGGCATATGTTAGTTAAATATGGAATCCAGAGAAATATTGTTTTTCAAATATTATTTCTAATAAAATGCTTTGTTCCTTCAGTTTTTATTATGAGTTTATAGCGGAATACAATAGAGACATCAAAGGTGTGCTGAATCTTGTCATCTTGCTAATCTCTTAGGTAGTTTACCTTATCTCCAGCAAACCATTTCCGATCACCCAAGAAATCAGAAAACTGCTTCAGGGTTCCAGGGAGTTGTTTCAAGTATTCAGGCTTACTCGCCTACATTAAATAAAACAATAAAATACTCAGAAGACCTAGAACAATTTCAAGAATTCTACCAGACTGGGAATATTTGAAATGCTTCAAATGCCTATCAGCAGTGATCAGAAAACACAAAAAACAATTCAGGTCAACTCAACCTGCAACAAAATTACAATCTGTTTCTACACATTTCTGTGTCAACTCACAATGTCTATATAGCAGAGTTTGACAAAGGTAGTACGGAAGTCAAGAGCCTCAAATAGAAGGATGTCCACCCGAACCTTCTCATCCTCTGTCTCCGCACCTATGCAGAATGATAAGTGGCAAAAGAAATCAGGTTGTTACATATTCTGTGCCAAAGCCAAAAATCTATTGTAAGTGATAGCGCCACTAGAGAGTACTTACAAAGGTTATACTTCCGGGCAAGGTATTGCATGATGGCAATGCTTTGGACTATTTTCCTTTTTCCATCGAAAAGATACGGCAACTGACAGAGAAAATGTCTGTTAATTACCTTGGCCGGTTATACCTCCTCCAAGCATGCTTACTGAACATGAACTGTCAGACACTTACATTGGGGAAATCCATCCCAAGTTTGTGCTTCTCATTAAACCAACAGCTTTTGTCATAATCAGGAGCTGAGCAAGAAGAAAAACATCAGAATGCATATAAGTTTATGAGTCTGTTGCACAAGTCATCTTCACTATGCTCCTTAAGCTGTGTGAAAAGGCTTTCTCCTTGACCCTTGACCTTGTGAATGAACACATGCTAATCACAACATTTTAATGGTAAAAGTACACACGCTGGCCCAAATTTCACTCACAATATACAATAAGAAAATCATAAAATATTCAGGTAGGTTTCACTTACAGAACTGAATGCATATTCTGTGTCAGTCTGCAAGTCAGCGATCAAAGCTAGTTCCTACCTTCGCCACAGGAGTAGAGTTTATCCTCATATTTTGCCCCTGCGTACTCCAGCAGCAGACGGATTGGCTGAGCAAACTGTTAAAACATATCCAACTTTTAGCACCCTGAGAGGAGGGAGGTGGTGTTTCTGTGCACAATAGTGATTTGTGGGCAGTTTGAGAATCAAGCATGGCTGGCAGATTTGAAATCAAAACTCAAATAGGCCATGGTTCTATGATGCCTATGATTTATCCATTCTCAGTGTACACCATGGGCTAAAATGTTTCACAGGGGACAAGAACAGAAATATGCAAACATGTAAAGCCACAATTTTACAAAACATTCGCTGCTGGATCCTTTGTTGCAGACTGAAATGCTGTGTATTAGGCTACAAGGAGGCTTTGTTTTTTTGACAGGCCTATCAGTAGAGCAGTTCATGGCCAGCAGTAGCAGCCAATAGTAAAATGTCAAAAAAGTTTTTCCACAGTAGCTTTTTATAATGTATGTAATCCATCGATCTGACACTTTTGATTTTAGTTGTCTCTTCGAGGACAATTATGATCACCAACATGTAATATAATAGTCCATTCTTACCCCTCGAATATCCCAGTATGCCAAAAGCATCGTCATCTTGTTACAGTTGTTCTTGTTACAATCCCAACTTGGAACCAGCTATACCAGCAGACACACACTGAGTCCCCAACGCAAGATTTTATTTGAGACGGTACTAGGAGCAATCTCCTCTGATAGCCAGTCAGGGGCTTTGTGGGCGTGGTGATTTTAATATACTTGTAGACTTTAGCCTTGATATGTGTTTTGTTAGTGCAGAATGAGTGCAGAACAAAAATAGCGTAGTCATTCTCTTCATTGAAGTTCAGTTTGGCACTGCTTTGCTACAATGACATTGATAATGACCTCATCGACTTGGGTCACTCTTTCTTGCTGCCCCACTTTGACATTTTGTTGTTGTTGGCCTCTTTCATACCCTTCTATAGGGGAAGAGTAAAGAAGGTTGTCCTCCAGTCCAGTTGGTAGGAGGTGGACTGACCAGGCTAACAGTGTGGTGCTCAGGTTTTGACTTTTTGGTTTTGACTTTGACACATTTAAAATGTAGTACAGAATCAGAGGGACTTTCATCTTAAAAAAAAAGAACGATTTAATAAAAATAAAACCAGTGGTACTGACTGTCCATTTGCTGAGTGTTCTACAAGTAAACTTAGTCTCATGTTGCAGTCTCATTGTGTGTCTTTCGCAATCGCTGAGTCATGCAGCGGTTGATAAAGTACACACTTTATTCTTGACGTGGGTATTTGAGACTCCTGGTCAAATATTACTCCACAGCAAGTGAAAGTTGCCAGGTCAAATGTTTCCTTATGTGAAAGTATGAACAAAGGTACTTGTTTTGAAAAATACTTAAGTATTCAAAGTACAGATACTTTTCTTATGTTGTAATGTAATATTTATTGTGTCTATGATATAGGGCCATATGCTAAAATAAAATCCTTTGGTTGGTCACTCAAACTTGGCCTGACTATTAGTTTTTACATTCAACATTACTGCGCAAAGTTTTTACGTTTATGTAAAGGCTCTGATGTCATTTGAGTAGTAAATGAACTTCTAATGTGTATAAGCATCTAATAGACTCTATATTTGCAAATACAAATACTATTCAGCACAGCTCAGCTTTGCAGTGAGTTTGCTTTAACGTATAGTCAAATAGATCTAGATTTGTAGTGAATGTCAGGTTTTATTTTAACCTTACTTTAGCATGGTCATGAATGAAGAATTGGCATAACTGCCATTGTTATGATCACTGGTTCAAATTTCAAAAGTTCAAATTCAGTAATTGAAAAAATTAAGACATGTTGCGCTTCCATATCTAACATTTTACCGGGATCATAAAATTATTTCAAAGTTATGTCTCAAAATAATTAATACTTCATGCTTATATTTCAAATGCAGTGGAGTCAAAAGTACAATACTTATTTTTTTCAAATAAAACCAGTGATACTGGCTGTCCATTTGCTGAGTGTACTACTGGTAAACTTGCAGTCTCATGTTATAGTCTCATTGTGCATCTTTCGCAATCGCTGAGTCATGCAGCGGTTGATAAAGTACACACTTTACTATACTCTAGATTTGCTGAGTGCACTACAGCTAAACTTGCAGCCTCATGTTTTATTGCGATTTTGTAATCGCTGAGTCATGATGACATGCACATTTTGCCTTATCAGCTCTGAAAAAGATTTGGACTCTCAGATGGGGTTGTATTTGGTCTTGAGCTTGTTAAAGCAAATAAGAAAATTAAGTATTTAGATAGATTACATTATTCTAAATATATAGCTGGAAGTTAAAGGTTTTGTTCAATCTCCCTGTTCAAGACAAATTCTCTGTGACCCAATCCAATATTATTCCTCATCACACCCTTATGATGACTCAATGAGGGTTGAAACCAGCTTGCAAATAAATAGGCACATAACTGTTTTGTGCTTACAACAAAGTGTGATAGTTGAAGTGCCTTGCTATTGACATAGGGATAAGGGACCAGGAAGCTCTTGTGGCAAGAGGTTCTCGATTTCACAAACTATATACAGAGAGACACGCGCACATCTCTCTTACCATGGTTTTCTCCTCTAAATCCTTGAATCCATCTTCATATCTTGACCCCAAGGTCAAAGTGAAGTGGGAAAATGGGCAAAAAACCTTAATGCACCTTTGGATATGGACAATGAAGAAGGAGAGTCTACTTTCAGCTGGAGGTGGTCAAGTCCTTGGACACGGCGAGAATCAATTTGACACACAACTTCAGTGAGTTATGGAGGTTATTCCTGTTGTGTGTAAATCTGCAAGTGATGTCATTATTCTAGGCTACTGGATTGTCATTGATAGTGCTGTGCTGTGCTGTGCTAGGCCGAGTGCATTTCTTTCTCACAAGATATCTGCGTAGCCATGCTACTCCTTTGCCCGTAGACTTGCTTGACTTTATCATGTGAAATGATTTGTACCCGAGTGTTCTTAACTGTGTGAATATGACTGTGTTGTGTATTCAAAATTGCTTTGTCCACTAGAGGGCAGCAAACAGGCTATTTCCACACACTGCCTCTCCTTTTGCTGTTGCAATGCCAGCAGATTGCTCACACTGAATCAGTAGGACCTCCTAAGTATAAAAAATAAATATCACCTCTGGACAAGTCCTCTTCTAGAAAAATCATGTCCTTGACATCAGGTCTATCTTACTGCTAATATAATATAGTTATATTGCCATGTATAAGACGGTGTAAATGTATTTTTACACTGTGTTATACATGGTAATTTTGTATTACATATTTTTTCAATTTTTCACAAAATTTGGATGTTCAATAGACAGGTCTTCACAATTTAATTGCGGGCTTTTTATTTTTCAAAAATTGTCAAAAATATATCCAATATATACAAATTGACAGTAAAACCACCAAACAGAGTAAAAGAGTATCTCGGCCAATCTTTAGTTGATAGCCATGAAATTCACAGTAAATGTTTTTCAGATTGCCCTTCAAGTTGTTTCTGTGGAAACTATATCTAGCTAGGCTGTGAGGCCCCCATTATTTTAAAAAATGCAGTTAACAAACATACATGTGTCAGGTTGAACAGAACAGAAATAAGACTCACTGACATATTTTGAAATTTTCAAAAATCTGCCCTCCACCATCCAAGCTAGATCACTTAAATCTTTGAGATCCTTGTGAGATTCAGATGCTGGGTTGGGGAGGAACATGATTCCAGGTGGGTATATTTCTTATTTGGATACCCCCATGACATTTCTAAATATATAAAGGAAAACAGAAATGTCATCAGATTACATTATGGCAGCATTTGAAGCTGTAATAAAGTTTTGTCAGTATTAACACCAGTATTAGTGTGTAGAAGAAAAACAAACAAACAAAAAAAAAAATATATGGTAACAATTTCAATGAACCCAGTATTCGTAACGCATTATAAACACATTCACAAAGGGTTATAATGCATTCATTAAGACTTAAAACTAATGTCACTAGTGTTCATAACTGTGTATACATTCTCATGACTGTACTAATAAGGCATTATAATGTTGTCTTATAAGCCTACAAGATAAGATAAAGCTTCAATTTGTTAATTGTCCTTTTACATGTCCAATTCCTCATGCCAAATAATGAAGATTTACAAGAACACTAATGTCAAGAGTTGCAAAACGTTTGAATGCATTATAACCCTTAATGAATGCATTCCTCATACCAAATAGTGAAGTTACAAGTTACAATACTCTGAGTAAAGTGAGATGAACACATCATTACTCATTAAAGTCAATAAGGCACCATTACAAACAAGAGGTAAAGTGGTATGTTTCACTAGTATCAAAAGGCCAAAACAACTCATAAGGCTTTGTGACACTTTGTGACAGTTGTTAAGGCTTCTATGATAACGTTATAATGCCTTATGAATACAGTCATGAGCATATATAAACAGGAATGCTAATGACATGAGTTATAAAAATTATGAATGCATTATAACCCTTTATGAAGGCATTTACAATGCTTTATGAATACTGGGTTCATAGAAAGTGATACCAAATGTTGTTTCATAACATCAAACACAAGTTCAGGAAGAATGTGTCGAAATTTACCACGCCCCCTTTCCCTCTATTTTCATTCACTGTCTACTGTCTGCTGGAGCTTTGGCGGCAGCTTCAGTATTTCGCTTGCAACCCACTTCCACCCTCTATACCTCCCATTTTATTTGAGCAGACTCGGTGTAACTAGTAGACCGTACATAAAAGGCGCACCAAACCTTTCAAATGCCTACCAGAATATTATTGGTTGGTTGTTGATAGTAGTAGCCTACCGTGCAAATTAATCTTTCAATGAACTCACCGTTCATTGATTACGTGTCATTCAGTTCATCTAAAAATATGCCAGGTCAAATAATCTGACGAAAGGGATACTGAAACCGTGATGAATGTTGGTGTGGCTGTAATCGTCGTTGTTACCAGCCACATATGGCCTAGTAATTCCATATTAAATAGCTTCATTATATTTGATGATTTTTGATGTTTTTTGCTTTTCCGTAAAGCTGTAAAGAGTAGCTATTCTTAACTCCTCCTCAAACTGTCCCTGCCGGATCACGTTTCTCGCCTCCTCCGAATCAAACGGAATAGCTACTTCTTCCTCTGTGTTACTACTCTGTTGCAAATTAAAACTGTTCCACTCCGACCGCCTGTGCACTCGATGGGACTGCTTCTGTCGATGGCCCGACGGTCGCGCTGCTGCAGTCGAACTTGTGGTGGCAAACACAGCCTATCTGTGATTTTGGCACTCGTTGGCTTTTAAGGCATTTTCTTCTTCTCAGCTTCTCATCTTAGGGTGCAGTTACACTTGAACGAGCTAGTCAACCAGTAGCGGTTTTAGGCACGGGCGAACAGGGCAGCCGCCTGGGGTGGCATTTCGTAGGGGGTGGCACAAGCGCTTAAAAAAAACTCTATCATATCACTGTGTGGGCAATTGGCAAATTGGCACCCCCTAACTGTAGGTGTCCTTGCTTGCTGAGAAGGTGCCGTGCACAGAAGCTGTGTATGAGAAGGGGAGGGGGCGCGGGGAAAAGTTAACCTCTGGGTTGCAAATGCAACGCAGCGCCAAGGGGGGAACGGGGATCCACTGTATACTCTAATGCAATTAGTGGGCTAAAGTCAGTCACACATCAGCTTTCTTCCAAATAACAAACATTTCATTCATAATATTATAAATACAGGTTTAGAATTTCTGCACGTTTTTTTATTGCGTGTGAAATGGCTATTAAAAATAAGTTATACAAGACGATTATGTGGTCACCAAGGTGAATTGGTTTACTCCTCGTGAGTGAACCTCCTGTCGTGACAAGTGTTGGGGGATGGGATCATGGGAAACATATTGACTGTCCAGTGTCCAAGCATTTAAGTCACAATAACCTAACCTAAGTTGATAACCTCCTGATAATAATTGTGAAAACTATATACCATGTCATACTACAACTGTTCCTAAATATTTATGGTACTATAGCTGTGATTTGACCGCTGGTAACAGTAGGTGAAACTTGACACCATCTTATTGAATCCGTGCTTATTGTGAATTTCTTAGGCATGGCCCACTCATTATTAGGTATGTGTGTCCATGTGTGATAATCATGAAAGGAAGCATCTTGTGAGAAGAGGTTTGCTTTTATTTAGTCAAAATGATCATATAAACATATCATATAAACTTGGCCTTTGTTGAAGACCTCATAAAACACTGGAACATAAAATTATGTTCTTTAAAGTTTCACTGCTTCTGTGTTACACTCTTGACTTTCCATTCCACTGGGCCATTTTGTTGTGAATTGGAACCTTCATGTACCTGCTTGACTTCATGTAGGCTGCAATGTTTTCAAGTGCCTGTTTAGAGTAACCAAGAGAAAAAAGAAAAAGAAAAAAGTCACATACAGACTATGAACAAAAACCTCTATGAAATAAATCAGCATCTGAGCCAAACAAGACCATCGCAACGCAGCTGTCACCTCAAAGCGATCCAGAAATTTCTTGAGCTTCTCAAAGCCATTCAGGCATGTTGGCTCAAATATGCGGTTCTGATCGAAAAGCTCATACAAAATGAAGTCCACAAAGGTAATCTGAGAGAATGAGACAGATGACGTACATGAGTCATGGGATTCCAGTATACATGGCAGATGTTAGTTAAATATGGAATCCAGAGAAATATTGTTTTTCAAATATTATTTCTAATAAAATGCTTTGTTCCTTCAGTTTTTATTATGAGTTTATAGCGGAATACAATCGAGACATCAAAGTAGTGCTGAATCTTGTCATCTTGCTAATCTCTTAGGTAGTTTACCTTATCTCCAGCAAACCATTTCCGATCACCCAAGAAATCAGAAAACTGCTTCAGGGTTCCAGGGAGTTGTTTCAAGTATTCAGGCTTACTCGCCTACATTAAATAAAACAATAAAATACTCAGAAGACCTAGAACAATTTCAGGAATTCTACCAGACTGGGAATATTTGAAATGCTTCAAATGCCTATCAGCAGTGATCAGAAAACACAAAAAACAATTCAGGTCAACTAAACCTGCAACAAAATTACAAGCTGTTTCTACACATTTCTGTGTCAACTCACAATGTCTATATAGCAGAGTTTGACAAAGGTAGTACGAAAGTCAAGAGCCTCAAATAGAAGGATGTCCACCCGAACCTTCTCATCCTCTGTCTCCGCACCTATGCAGAATGATAAGTGGCAAAAGAAATCAGGTTGTTACATATTCTGTGCCAAAGCCAAAAATCTATTGTAAGTGATAGCGCCACTAGAGAGTACTTACAAAGGTTATACTTCCGGGCAAGGTATTGCATGATGGCAATGCTTTGGACTATTTTCCTTTTTCCATCGAAAAGATACGGCAACTGACAGAGAAAATGTCTGTTAATTACCTTGGCCAGTTATACCTCCTCCAAGCATGCTTACTGAACATGAACTGTCAGACACTTACATTGGGAAAATCCATCCCAAGTTTGTACTTCTCATTAAACCAACAGCTTTTGTCATAATCAGGAGCTGAGCAAGAAGAAAAACACCAGAATGCATATAAGTTTATGAGTCTGTTGCACAAGTCATCTTCACCATGCTCCTTAAGCTGTGTGAAAAGGCTTTCTCCTTGACCTTTGACCTTGTGAATGAACACATGCTAATCACAACATTTTAATGGTAAAAGTACACACGCTGGCCCAAATTTCACTCACAATATACAATAAGAAAATCATAAAATATTCAGGTAGGTTTCACTTACAGAACTGAATGCATATTCTGTGTCAGTCTGCAAGTCAGCGATCAAAGCTAGTTCCTACCTTCGCCACAGGAGTAGAGTTTATCCTCATATTTTGCCCCTGCGTACTCCAGCAGCAGACGGATTGGCTGAGCAAACTGTTAAAACATATCCAACTTTTAGCACCCCGAGAGGAGGGAGGTGGTGTTTCTGTGCACAATAGTGTGTTGTGGGCAGTTTGAGAATCAAGCATGGCTGGCAGATTTGATATCAGAAATCAAATAGGCCATGGTTCTATGCCCAAGTATGATTTATCCATTCTCAGTGTACACCATGGGCTAAAATGTTTCACAGGGGACGAGGACAGAAATATACAAACATGTAAAGCCACAATTTCACAAAACATTCGCTGTTGGATCCTTTGTTGCAGACTGAAATGCTGTGCATTAGGCTACAAGGAAGCTTTGTTTTTTTGACAGGCCTATCAGTAGAGCAGTTCATGGCCAGCAGTAGCAGCCAATAGTAAAATGTCAAAAAAGTTTTTCCACAGTAGCCTTTTATAATGTATGTAATCCATCGATCTGACACTTGATTTTAGTTGTCTCTTCGAGGACAATTATGATCACCAACATGTAATATAATAGTCCATTCTTACCCCTCGAATATCCCAGTATGCCAAAAGCATCGTCATCTTGTTACAGTTGTTCTTGTTACAATCCCAACTTGGAACCAGCTATACCAGCAGACACACATTTACATTTACATTTACATTTAGGCATTTAGCAGACGCTTTTATCCAAAGCGACTTACAAAAGAGGATAACATTCAAGCTACAACACAATGAACTAACAAGGAGTGCATATTGCTAACATAGAATCTGCGCTGTTTTAAGTTGAAAGTGCAATAGTGTAACACAATGTAGAGAAATTAAATTATTAAGTGCATTCTCAAAGTTTACGCCAGGAGATATTCTTGGAAGAGCTTAGTCTTCACGAGTTTCTTGAAGGTGGAGAGGGTATCAGTTGATCTGGTAGCACTTGGGAGGTCATTCCACCAGCGCGGAACCAGATATGAGAAGAGTCTGGACCGACCTGCACAAGGTGTTGGCCGTGCTAGAAAACGTTCCTTAGAGGAGCGTAGTGGTCGTCGGGTGACATAGGGCTTCAGAAGAGAATTCAAGTAGATGGGAGCAGAGCCATCATTCACCCTGTAGGCCAACATAAGTGCCTTGAATTTAATGCGAGCAGCCAAGGGCAGCCAGTGAAGTTCAGTGAACAGAGGTGTGACATGTGCCCTTTTTGGCTGGTTAAAGACCAGACGTGCAGCTGCATTCTGGATCATCTGTAGCGGTCTCACTGCACAGGCTGGTAGGCCTGATAGGAGGACATTGCAGTAGTCAAGACGAGAGATAACCAGGGTCTGAACCAGGAGCTGGGTTGCATGTTGGGTTAGGTACGGCCTGATCTTCCTTATGTTGAATAGGGAAAAACGGCTTGACCGAGCCACAGAGGCAACGTGATCTGCAAAGGTCAGTTGGTCATCAATCATGACACCTAGGTTTCTTGCCACTTTGGTGGGAGGAACAGACAGGGAGTCGATCTTGATACTGATGTCGTGATGTATGGCTTGTTTGGCTGGGAGGACCAGCAGTTCAGTTTTGGAGAGATTTAGTTGGAGGTGATGTCCTTTCATCCATGCAGATATATCGGAGAGACAGTCCGAGATCCGTGATGACACCGTGGAGTCGTCCGGCGGAAAGGACAGATAGAGCTGGGTATCATCCGCATAGCAGTGGTAAGAGAAGCCATGGGAGTGGATGGTTGAGCCCAGCGAGGTGATGTACAGTGCGAAGAGAAGGGGCCCCAGCACAGATCCTTGGGGTACTCCTGTGGTGAGTTGGTGAAGTGCCGATGTCTGTCCTAGCCACGATACGTTGAACGAACGACCGACACACACTGAGTCCCCGACACACAACGACCGACACACACTGAGTCCCCAACGCAAGATTTTATTTGAGAGGGTACTAGGAGCAATCTCCTCTGATAGCCAGTCAGGGGCTTTGTGGGTGTGGTGATTTTAATATACTTGTAGACTTTGCCCTTGATATGTGATTTGTTAGCGCACAGAATAAAAACAGCTTAGTCATTCTCTTCGAAGTTAAGTAGGGCAATGACATTGATAATGGCCTCAATGACAGGTATGTTTTCACAAAACGTGTCTGTAATGGGTCTAAGTTTCCCCCAATACTACAGCAACCATGGAAATATTACCACTACACTAATATCTATTCAAATCCTTCTACAGGGGAAGTAAGAGTAAGGAAGGTTGTCCTTCCATCCAGTTGGTAGGAAGTGGACTAACTAGGCTAACAGTGTGGTGGTCTGGTTTTGACTCATTATCAACATCTTTAAAGTGTAGTGCAGATTCAAGGGCAACTTTAAATAAGATAAGATGTGTTGTTTTTTTCAAATAAAACCAGTGTTACTGACTGTCAATTTGCTGAGTGTACTACTGGTAAACTTGCAGTCTCATGTTATAGTCTCATTGTGCATGTTTCGCAATCGCTGAGTCATGTGGCGGTTGATAAAGTACACACTTCTTGACATGGGCACTTGAGACTCCTGGTCAAACATTACTCCACTTCAAGTTGCCAAGTCAGTGAAAGTATGAACAAAAGTACTTGTTTTGAAAAATACTGAAGTATTCAAAGTACAGATGCTTTTAATTTATTTTGTCTATGATATAGGGGCCCTATGCTGAAATGAAATGTACACTCTTTGATTGGTCACTCAAACACGGTCTGACTTTTAGTTTTTTACAACCAACGTCAATGACCTGAATGTAAAGTCCCTGAAGTCATTTGATTAGCAAATTAACCTCTAATATGTATAAGCGTCTAATAGACTCACCATTTGCAAATATCTAGCACTTTACCGGTATTGTAAAATTATTTCAAAGTTGTGTCTCAAAATAATGAGTACTTCATGCTCATATTTCAAATGTAGTCAAAAGTACACCGCTTGTCTTTAAATTGTAGTGAAGAGCAAGTCACAAGTTTCCAAAGTTATTAGTACCCAAGTACAGTAAAATACAGATCGACTACTTGAAAAACGTACTTAAGTACAAGACTTGAGGAAATGTACTTAGTCACTGTTATCCTCTGGAGTCATGATGAAGTGCATAATATTTGCCTCATCTAGATCTGGAATAGATGGGGTTGTATTGGGCCTTGAACTTGTAAAAACAAATAGGAAAATGAAGTATTGCAGTCCTGTGAAGAAACAAGGTTGTATGTCAGAATGGATTGCATTTGTCTGCATCTCCTGTTCTCCTGTGGTTACCAAAATCCATTTGTCAAGGGAAGAGAGGATCAAGTGGCCCACATAATCAGATAATATGGCATGGAGGCAATTTGATGATGACCTAGACGACATCCTGGAAGCCTCTTTAGCTGGTCAGTACAAGTAAAGATAGACTTACCATAGCCATAACGGACAAAGTTGGCTAATGAACAATATGGCCCCATAGAAATGGAGTTGGCAACTTCAGCCATCAAGGCAACCAAACAGGAGAGAAAGGGAAATGCATCAACTAAAATAATAAAGATCATCAAGCAGTATAAAACCAGCTCAGAGAAGACATTAAAGATTTAACAATCACTCTGCTGGTATAGCTGTGTAGACTTTGGAGAGTACAATATCTTTTTCATCAGAGGAAAAAGAAAGAGAAGAGGTGAAGTTTTATCACAGTTTATCAAGACCCACACAGCTTCACTAGTACTTTTCTTGGCCACCACACCAGGCCCATGTGGTATACCATTCCCAAAAAATGCCCTATACTACTCCAGAGGTTGTGACAGATCATGAGAAAGATCAGAAAGCTGGAAGTCAAAGGCTTTGTTCTAAAAGAGGAAGGTGTTCAAGACAAATTGTTAAATGTGTAATCCAATATTGTTTGACCCAGTGAAGGTTGAAATCTGCTGACATTTTTTATCTAAACTCTGACGAAGCTTTGAATAACGAGTTTTAAAACTTACAGTGCAAGAAGCAGAGCAAGAGGCCGCCACATCTTTCAAGGCACCTTTCATGGTGTTCCAGGCTTTTCAGGGTGCCTGGAACACATATCAATCAACAGCTGATCCAAGAGGGCAAGGCAACCTGTCTGGTTAGACCTTGCTAATGCCTACAGGTTCATCCCACACAACTTCGTTATCTGAGGACTGGACCACTACTACATTCCAATGGCTATCTGAAATATAATCACCACAATCACACGGGAGGCATCACACTTAGATTCATGGCTGACCAGTTTACAATCAATTTTTTGGATCTTTAAAAGGGTTGCATCTTCCATCCATGCCCAGACTTGTTATGATGGGCATGAACCTCCTGATCGCGCCAGCAGAAGATGCAACCCATGGCCCCCTGCTGAAGTAAGGCATTACCCAGCTGGCACTACAAGTGTTCATGGACATCACAAGCAAGTAAAGTCCCCAAGAAGTTCAGTCTCCAAATTCAGGGCGAGATCATTCCAATAAGATGCTACTGTGGTAAAGTTAGTTTAATATTTTGTTCAACATTAGTTTAAAATTCAGAATGAAAAATGACTGAAAATTACTGTGTGGAGGATACAGATGAAATTCCCTCATGGGGTAGACTCCAACATTATGGTTGTTGCATGTCCCATGTGCCCTTTTCCTGTAGATTTTATAACATATTTATATCAGGCTACTAATTTATTATGTTCTTTCACCAATTAACCTATCCACATCAAACTAAGTCAGCAACATACAAAATTATGCCCTATGCTTACTTTTGGAATTTACCATTTTGTTGATGTTGAGAATTTTTATGCTATTTGACTCATTGACCTTTTGACACCAAACCACTTCAGGATCACATACAATGACCTCACACACATTCCTCAAAATTAGATTTTCCCAATATACCTTTTCACTGATTTTTAATAATCTTTGAAGAATATTCTTCAATATGAATCTGTTATAGGCTACTCCATAATGAAAATGAGTCTTCAAATCAGTGAATGGGTTTATTGGAAAAACCAGACTTTGTGGCATGTGTAAAGGAACAGTATGTATAATGCTGAAAGGGCTGGGTGTAAATGTCAGTGTCTTGCATGCGACTTCTCCTCCCGTTCGCATGCACGTTCAAATACACGCAAACTTAAGGGCATATAATTACGATTATATGCATGACTGTAACCGTGCAATAACCGATCTACAAAACAAAACTGATGAGGGGAGAAAGCTGACATACCCAGTGACGTTAAAGTGCTACTCTGACTACAATTAGATATCAGCATCCCAATGAGTATCCTCAAAAACAAGATTTAGTCATTTAGTCAAACCACCGAGATTCTCCCCTCAGGATACTTTTGTAAGCAGTGGCCGCAAACATCATTTTGTCTAACAGGTACAGCATGTACACATTGTACACTGACGTTAGCTACCTTTGGGACGCCAAATGGCCAATTTGCAGACAGTGGCAAAGTTTCTGCAACCATCCATTCCAAGCTTATTACACCGCTACGTTTCTGATCTAATGCGCTGAGTTTTGTGGCTCACATATTGGGCCCTATCATGCCGCGGCGCACTGTGCATTCGCGACATGCGCATGGTGTCATTACTATTCTGTGCCAGCGCATCGCTCATTTTTTCCGGCAAAAAATCACGTTGTCTGCGCCGTCATGGGTGTGTCAGCGAAAAGAAGAGGTGTGGTCTGGCGCAAAGCGTGCCAGATGCTATTATAAGGACGCAAAAATTAAATCCGCCAGTGACCAACAAAACCCTGGTCTGTCGTCAGTTGCGCATTGCTGAAAAGCTATTTTAGGGGCGCACAGCGCTTTGGGATATGAAAGCGTGCACAATGCGCGCACACCCTGCTTCTCTCATCAGCAGGAGCGTGCAGCAGGGTTTATACAAAAGTTTTTCATGTGGAGAAAAAAATTATGGAGTCCCTGGAAATATGAAATATAAATGTACATCACATATATCACAATATTTATTAATTTGCATTGAAAGCTTTTGTTTCCCCCGTCTTCTAACATCATTGTACCGCTTTCGGCACTGTTCGGATGTTCTTTTTTTGCCAAAGGCGGAGGACACAACTGAGGATATTTCCTCCCATACTTCCTTGACCCATGGAGGTTTGGGGGGATTCTTTCCATCCCCGAAGATAACCTGTTCACGCGCTTTTACTTCACGCACTAGCAGATCCGTCTCCTCCATCGAAAAACGCTTCTGTCTTCCGGGTAAATTCGCCATCATAATAGCAACACACCATGGAAAATGCGCCCCTGGCTTTTAAAGGGAATGAGAGTATAAATCCTGATTGGTTAATTGTATGTTACGCCCAAAACACACCCATGACTAATGAAGTACTTTAAGACCAACCCTTTTGAACCATGCGCCTGGCGCAATGTTCGCTTTTCCCGCCGTCAAAATACCAAATTGTGTCGGGCACGCCCCCAAAGCAACTTGCACGACAGACTTTAGACAATGCGCATATGATCGTGAAAATAGAGCCCATTACATGACTTCACCTCTTAACTTCACCTCTTAAGCTTTCCAGTGTGCTAGTCTCTAGCCTATGTGATAAATGGCAAGAGAATCGACTTTGAATTTACGTGATATTACATTTATTCATGCAACTTGATTAAAATAATCAAAATCATACATTTGCCCTTCATAGCAATAATTTTAAAGTTGGCAAAGGCATGCACAGAACATCTGTGCTTTGTGCTACTTGGGATCTGTACAAGTACAAGCACTCTAGGTAACAAATCAGGAATAAGCACATTTTTCTCTAAATGGCTCAGTGAGAACATTTCCGTTAGTAAAGCTATAATGAATAAAATACAGTCCATATAATTTGAAAAGTTGCTTTGGCCATAGAATAACCTATCCCAGACAGGTCTAAGTAAAAGACATAATGTAAAGAAACTATATTTTCTTATGAATGTATAATGACGAATGGAATGAAATCATCACTCCTAAATTATTAGAACTGCATATGATGGACCTGATTCAACACTTCTGAAATGCAAACATCTTGAATATTCCTGTACATCTGCCATGCCCATCACTGCAATGCTAGTCTGTTTGTCCATTATTTTCACAAAATCCACCTAGAATATTATTTTATGTTTTTTTTTTTCCAAAAAATTCTCCCTGAGAATGATGCTGTGATTTGTCTGTCTCTAAGTCACATACACACAGAAATGCATGCACACTCACACAAAGTCTCACACAAACCCCCTCTCAAACACACGCTACAGGTAGGCTATATTAATGTTTAAATGAAATGTTTCTGAAATGTTATGTACTGTACGTCAATGAGCCATAATGAAATGTAAGCCTACCAGTGTAAAATAATTGGCAAGACCCGCCCCTGTGCTTATTGAATATCTACTGGGGTGATCATGGTTCTAAAAACAGACAGTTTTTATGGTCTTGGTCTTGACTCTCAAAGACTCGATCTCGGTCGCAACTCAGACTTGACCCCTCCTTTGCACGTGGTCTATAGTTTGACTTTGCCATGTGAAGTGATTTGTACATAAGTGCTCTTAATTGTATGAATACTATTGTGTTGGGGGAATTCAGCATTGCTGCCTCCACATAGGCTATTTCTTTTTTTTCAGACCGCTTACCCTTTCACTTCACACTGCCATGCATAGTCCATACACACATACCTTACTGCTAACTGCAGACCAGTCATAACCTACTTTTTTGTAGCCATGTGTCTGTCAGCCAAGCCTAGCCTCTCTAGCATCTTCTTATTTATTTATTCTTTTGTTGTCTCTTTGAAAATTGTAATAATTTCATAAACTTTATAAAGTGCCTGCCTCTTGGCTGTGTACTCCAGAAGTTCTCTGTTCAGGACATGCAGGCTCCTCATCTCTGAGTATGTTGTTCAAAACAGTAGATGCCAGAAAATCTTCTCTAAGCTGTTACATGTTTCACTTTGCTATCACATTAGTTGTGCCTAGTGGAGAGCATCTCCTAGGACAACACAAGGTTAGATTAGGTCTGTGAACCTTTTTATTTTTTTTTGCTTTTGAATGTTTCTATCAGAGTGGAATGTCTTGGAAGTGTTTCAGCACTCTGCAGTACAGATCCTTTAACATGGAGAGATAATTTGACGCTCAACAGTTCCTCGGTGAGGTAACAGCAGCTAAGCTAAGTCAAGTAATCAAGCCCTTGAATTAATCTTCATGCCTTGACCCCAAGGTCAACATGGAGAAGACATGAAAAGGTGTAAAAAAAAAAAAAGAAAAGAAAAGAATAAATACATAATTGCAGCACTGGATATGGGATATACCTGGGGGAAGGAGGGAGGGCACTCTTCCACCTGAGTGTGGTCAAACCCTCAGACATGAAGAGAATCAATTTGAAACACACAAATACTTCCCTCCCCTGCCGTATTAATAAATGATGGGATCATTCATGGCCGTGCAGGAATTGTCGAAATTGTAGTACATTGATTGAAATCCATAGTTTACAATGGGATTTCTTTCAATAGTGATATTTGTTGTATAAGTTTCTGGGCTCTATTTTCACGATCATAGGCGCATTGTCTAAAGTCTGTCGTGAAAGTTGCTTTGGGGGCGGTCCCGACACAATTTGGTATTTTGACAGCGGGAAAACCGAACATTGCGCCAGGCGCATGGTTTAAAAGGGTTGGTCTTAAAGTACTTCATTAGTCATGGGTGTGTTTTGGGCGTAACATACAATTAACCAATCAGGATTTATACTCTCATTCCCTTTAAAAGCCAGCGGCGCATTTTCCATGGTGTGTTGCTATTATGAATTTACCCGGAAGACAGGAGCGTTTTTCAATCGAGGAGACCGATCTGCTAGTGCGTGAGGTAAAAGCGCGTGAACAGGTTATCTTCGGGGATGGTAAGAATCCCCCCAAACCTCCACGGGTCAAGGAAGTATGGGAGGAAATATCCTCAGTTGTGTCCTCCGCCTTTGGCAAAAAAAGAACATCCGAACAGTGCCGAAAGCGGTACAATGATGATGAAAACGGGGGAAACAAACGCTTTCAACGCAAATTAATAAATATTGTGATATATGTGATGTACATTTATATTTCATATTTCCAGGGACTCCATAATTTATTTCTCCACATGAAAAACTTTTGTATAAACCCTGCTGCGCGCTCCTGCTGATGTGAGAAGCATGGCCTTCGCGCATTGTGCACGCTTTCATATCTCAAAGCGCTGTGCGCCCCTAAAATAGCTTTTCAGCAATGCGCAACTGACGACAGACCAGGGTTTTGTTGGTCACTGGCGGACCAACAAAACCTCTTCTTTTCGCTGACACACCCATGACGGCGCAGTGTCATCTGCTATCTTGACAACGTGATTTTTTGCCGGAAAAAAATGAACGATGCGCTGGCACAGAATAGTAATGACACCATGCGCATGTCGCGAATGCACAGTGCGCCGCGGCATGATATGGCCCTCTGTGCTCTTCCCCAAGTTTGCAAATGCAGACCACCCTCAAATCATTCCTACCTTATCCAAATAAGATACATTCCTAACCACATGTACACATACTGCAATACAGTCTGACAACAAAGGAAATGTTCTCCCATAATGACTGTTTCTGTCTATGTTCTACAATTGGCTGATGAGAATGGCTAACTACAATGCTTTTGATGGCAGCTTATCCACTCTTGGGAAAATCTGAGAAGAACAAATACATAACACTAGTAATCACGGCACTGTATCACAAGGGAAAAATAATCTTGTCTTCAAATTGAACTTATGTGTGAATTGTGAATTTATTAGGTACTCTTTGTTAGAGTACCTCAAAATCTTAATGAAAGTGTGTAAAAATAACAAAAGGAAGCATATTCTGGAAAGTGGTTTGCTTTTATTAAATCCAAAAGCATTTACGATTTTGCAACATAATTTCAAAAACTAAAATGGATCATCCATAAACATGACAAAATTAAGTGCTAAGTCTTATTCAAGTCAGAACATAAAGTTGGCCTTGCATCTGGACAACAACTAAAAAAATATAGTACTTGTAAAAAAAAAAAATACAGTACTTGACACCTGAACACCACATAAAACACTGGAACATAAAACAACACTTCAAGGAAAAAACATCTCCGTATGGTATCACTTTTTCCCTACAACATTCTATGCAATTGTCAGTTGTACCACCTGAGCTTTCGCTACAGTGATGTCGGTCGTCCGCAGACATGTTTGCTCTTCAAAGTTCACAGTTTCACTCTTTCTTGTTGCCCCACTTTGCCATTTTGTTGTTCACTGGGGTTTTCATGAACCTGCTTGATTTCATGTAGGCTGCAATCTTTTCGAGCCCCTGTTTTGAAAAACCAAGAGAAAGTTATGTACAGACAATGAATGAAAAAATGTCTATAGGCAAAAATGTGCCTGAAACAGAAAGAAGAAAGATATCATATAGGCGTCACCTCAAAACGATCCAGAAACTCTTTAAGGGTCTTGAAGTCATCCAGGCATTTTGGCTCAAACATTCGGTGTTGATCAAACAGCTCATACATAAGGAAGTCCACAAAGGTAATCTAAGAGTGGAAAAGAGAACATGAGTCTGGGGTTTCCAATTATACACATCATTAATACTGTATAGAAATAAGCAGTGATATATCCAAAACTGTTCATTTATACAGCCTGGGTCAAATCCCAGACACACATCCCAGGAAGTTTAAATTTGCTCTGCAGGTCTGTCAGGCCACAAGACCTTTGCAGTTCATCACCAATTTCCTAAAAAAAAAAAATCTGTAACAAATCAGAACTGCTTATCTCGCATGGGACAGGCTTCATATGACTCACGACCAATTAAAGCATTTGCTTTATTGCCTGTGATTAAATTATGAATGTTGTATTTTCCTTTGAATTGTGTAAACCGTTGTGGTTTACATGAATGATGCATTTGCTACACTTGCGAAGAGCTTTAGTAAAAGATCTTAATTGCTTCAATTTACCTTCATCTTAATAGTGGTTATGCCCCTGGAAATGGGGAGGTCAATCACTAGTTGGCAGACACCTCTTGGTTAATGTGGGTCTGGTTCCCAGGCTATCATTTTCTTTTAATCATCTCCAACGTTCACCGATTTAATCAATTTTATATCTGAGTGTTCTCTAGTACTTGGAATTTCAAACACACATTCAGAGAATGAAAACATACGAGGACTGCAATCTTCAGGCATGCTTCAGTTTAATTCTTACATTACTGTATTATCATTCTCTTTTTAGACTTATTGGCTTTTACTAATTCAGTGCAGAACCCAGTGGAATATACTGTAGCTTTTTGAATATTATTTCTGATAAAACTGCTTAAATGTTGATAGACTCATCCAGTTTTAATTATGCCTTTACCGAGGAATATCTCCATAATGCTGAAGTTATCCAACTAAGCTATAGTTTACCTTCTCTCCCGCAAACCACTTCTGGTCTCCCAAAAAATCTGAGAAAAGCTTCAGGGTATCAGGGAGTCTTTTCAAGTATCCAGGCTTCATTTTCTCCTAGATTAAATACAAGAATAAATTACAGACAAAAGATCAAACAAGGAATTCGTACTGGGAATATTTCAAGTGCTTCAAGTCACCAATGAAAACATACAAAAAACAATTCTGGGCCTGTTGCAACACACCTACTACTGTTTCCACACATCTCTATTTCAACTCACATAGTCTGTATAGCAGAGCATGACAAATCCATTACGGAAGTCCATAGACTGATTTTCAAGGATATCAACCCGGACCTTCTCATCCTCGGTCTCCCCACCTATGCAGAATGATAATTGGCAAAAGAAAATCAGGCTCTCATCTTCTGTTCTTTAAAAAAGTGAGTGGCAGGATTGTTAGCAAGTACTTACAAAGGTTATGCTTCCGAGCAATGTATCTCATGATGGCATTGCTTTGGACTATTTTCCTATCCCCATCCTCAAGATAAGGCAACTGGCACAGAAAACATCTGTTTATGACCTTGCAGATTATACCTCTTCCAGTTGTTCACAAAACATGAAATACTGATACTTACATTGGGGAAATCCATCCCAAGTTTGAACTTCTCATCAAACCAACAGCTTTTGTCATAATTGGGAGCTGAGGAAGTAGAAAAACACCAGAACTGTCAGGCTCACTGAACCAGTCACCTCTTGCCCAGACCATGACCTAAAGGCTTTGGAAAAGGAAAGACCAACAAACATAAAAAAACAGTAGTTGTATTTAGGGAGGGCGTGAGATTCAAGTCAGCTGTCAAGTATAATTCTTACCTTCGCCGCAAGAGTAGAATTTATCTTCATATTTCGCCTCGGTATACTCCAGCAATAGACGGATTGGTTGTGCGAGCTGTGAAAACATAAATTGAACACAGTGGAAGGACGTAATGCGTGTTTCTGCGCAAAATGGTCGCCTGTGTAAACAGTCAGTGTGCTACGCATGGCTACAGACTTGAAATCAGAAGTGAACCAAGGTTAGGTTATAGACCCAAACATGTTTTATCCATGCGTACCACATGGTAACAGGTTTCACTGAGGACGAGGTCAGAAATGTAGAGTGCGAATCTGCTTTGCTACATAACTTTCCTGCAAGATGCGTTGTTGGATCCTTTGTTGTAAATGTCTGGGCATTACCGGGGAGCCGCGCACGTTATGCAACATTCGTCTTTGTAGTCTATTATCAGAGGAATTCACGGCCATGTGCACCGAATTGGCAAAGTGTAATTGCCTTTCAAAGTAGGCTAAGCTAGCTATTCATAACAGCAGAGCTATGCCGACTTTACTGCTCTGCAACAGCGCTAAATGTAACATCGCAAACAATAACTTGCAGCATGGCCACCACCACACCACACATAAGCTACAAACCTGACGTTAAAACTACAATTTGATTTTTAATTGTCTCTTTGACTACTGTTGGAAACAAGAAAAGATGTATATTTTGCATGCAGAATCCATTCTTACCCCACGAATATCCCAGTATGCCAGAACCACTGCCATGTTGTTACAATTAGGTTATAATTCGCTACAACGTCGACAAAGAACCGGCAACACCAGCAATCTCTCGAGCAAGACTATTTGAGAGGGTGCGACTTTCTCCACAGCACGATAGCATATAGGTGGATAGATCTGGGTGGGGTTTAGTCTAGGCAAAGGCTTACGTTACATGCTGCTTCATCAACTAAAGTAGCAGAAGTGAAAGAACATGAGTAATATCCCATGAGTCCTCAGGAGTTCTGAATCTTGTGGTTAATCACATGATGGCCTACGGTACTTAGCAAATAAGGATTAATACGGAATAAGGAAGTCAACACCTTTTACCGTCATTTTATTTTTCAAAACGAAATGTCTGTTAGATAGTTTCGTAGTGTTAGCAGTTCCAGAACAACATTTTGTATTTTCCAGAGAGAAATCTAAGAATTAGCTTAGATGTAACTTCTCTCAATTGATTAACAAAATATTTTAAATGACCATACTTTCTGTCATAGCATTTATTGATTCCAGAGTGACATGCTTTATGTCAGGAATCTTAATAGACCTTTGGCTACTGTTGAATATTGTATAATTTGTGTTACACTATGAATAAAAGTCATAATACTGCAGATGGAAGGTGGTGTGATCAAATGGGTCTAATGCTTAATTTTCACTATATAATTTTAAAAGGACAGTGTGTAAACGACATAGGTTAATGTCTTTCAAATATTATGTCTAATGAAAAGACTCAAAGGGCTGAGGATGTTTCTGTTTTAAAATGAATATATAATGGGATAATATTTTGCCCATATTGAAATCTAGCCTGCTGATGGTGGTGCAGCTGGTGTGCGGTTTGTGTAGTATGATTCTGAGCAGTTTATTGGCTAAATGGTGCTCAGGCTGGCCGTTTCCTTCAATCACATTTGTCATAAGAACTTAATCATATGATATGGAGAGAAAAAAAAGTGTAATTCCAATTATTGAAACCTGATAATATTATTAAAACTTTTTTGTACAGTTTACTAGCCTGATGAATCACTTTCACATTGTTTCACTTCGTATATGTTTGCTTCCTGGTGGGCAGATATATCTCCGTATAGTTATTGGCTTTAACCAATCGCTACTGCTTGGTTGTGATGTATGTTTTGCGCCGGGACATGATTTCAACATCTTCACATTCAGCTCACTCTGTTTGCTGATTGTCCACAAGTCAAAGTCAAAGTTAAAGTCAGCTTTATTGTCAAAAGCCATATGTACAGGTTGCACACATAGGTTGTGAAATTACAGCGCTCCCCAGGCCCACAGTGAACATTAAACATCTTATAAACAAATGTCTATATAATGACAATAAATACAGTGACAAAGCTTAACAATATACACATAGCAAGGACAATATATACATAGCAAAAAGTACAAATAGGTTTGTATATGATACAAATAAGTGAAATACCCAATACACTGTGTGTAGCGTAATAAAGCTCAAAAGGTGTCGTTTAAGCAGCAGTGTCATTTGTTGTAGTGCAAAAAGAGAAGTGCACATTCAGTTACTGTGCATCCAATTACTGTGGAGCAGTAAGAGAGGATCTCCATAGGAGAGAGATGTCTGATGAGTCCTTGGGAGGGGAGAGATGTTCCTTAGGTAACATTTCCTGGACTGGGACACTTACACTAAGAACAGCAGGAGAGGGAAGCGGTGGGTGTATGACCTAAGACCTAAGATGTGTCTTAGGTAAGTTTCCCTGGACTGGGACACTTACACTAAGAACAGCGGGAGAGGGAACTGGTGAGTGTGGGGGTCAGACCTAAGATGTGCCTTAGGTAAGTTTCTCTGGACTGGGACACTTACATTAAGGGCAGCGGGAGAGGGAAGTGGTGAGTGTGGAGGTCAGGGGGAGAGAGTTCAGCATCCTGCCAGCTTGGTGGATGACGCTGTCTTTCAGTCTGCTGGTTCTGGCCCGGAGGCTCCTCAGTCTCCTTCCTGATGGCAGCATACTGAAGAGGCTGTTGGATGGGTGGGTTGGATCACCCGCAATGCAGAGGGCTTTGCGAATGAGGTGGGTGTGGTAGATGTCCTGCAGGGAAGGGAGAGAGACACCCGCAATCCTCTCAGCTGCTCTCACTACTCGGTGTAGTTTTTTCCGGCAGGACACGGTGCAGGTGCCATACCACACGGTGATGCAGCTGGTGAGGATGCTCTCTATGGTGCCTCTGTAGAAGGTGCTCATGATGGGAGCTGGGGCTTTGGCTCTCCTCAGCTTACGGAGGAAGTAGAGTCGCTGTTGGGCTTTACTGGCCAATAATGCAGTGTTTTTTGACCAAGAGAGGTCCTCAGAGATGTGCACACCCAGGAACTTGGTGTTGCTTACTCTCTCCACAGCAGCCCCGTTAATGGTGAGGGGGGCGTGCTGCGTGTGTGCTCTCCTGAAATCTACGACAGGAGCCCCTGTGTTCAGTGTGATGGAACTGGAGGTGTTGCTGCCAACCCGTACTGCCTGCGGTCTTCCTGTCAGAAAATCCAGCAGCCAGTTTCACATTGAAGTGTTAATTCCCAGCCTGTCTAATTTGAGTATGAGTTGCTGGGGGACGATTGTGTTAAATGCTGAACTGAAGTCAATAAACAGCATTCTAACATACGAGTCTCTGGTTTCCAGGTGTGTAAGGGCTGAGTGAAGGGCTGTTGAGATGGCATCATCAGTTGAGTGGTTAGACCTGTATGCAAATTGAAATGGGTCCAGGGTGGAGGAGAGAGATGTTTTAATGTGTTGCATGACTAGAGTTGATGGAAACCCAAGTCTACAGATAGATCCTTGACTCAGTGGTGAAATAAGAAATTGCAAAGAAGTACTAAGCGGCGCTAGCCTTGCTTACAGTGTACCTGAACTTTGGCAAACTATTTTATGCCTCCCTTGATTTGTCTAATCTTACATGCTAGATAAATAGTTAGAAAACAAGAGGCTACTCAATTGCATTATATCTGCCCATTTGTTCATAAAAACATATACACCTCAAAACTCATCCACTTCATGCATGAGACAAAAACGTTTTATTGTAAAACATAGAAGTTATATCTTTATTGCCTTCAGTATGCTTGTTTTGACAATTTCTTGGCAAGAAAATATATTTTACCATCAGTCTCAGGTGGGTGGTGTTGGGCCTCTTCACTAACCAACACTCTGTTTCTCTAGCATTCTGCACCCAGCTCAAACACGTGTACACATGTATTTACTCTGTATGCCCTTCCTAAGAAATAAATAATATTCATATTTAGTCAAGAAAGAGATAACAGCAAAAGTCATTCCAGAGACTTCCTCTTATAGTAAATAAGTCCAAAAAATACAATCACAATAACATACCAAACAGAATACAACAACAAATAATTAAAAAAAAACTGTGAAGGATGAAAAACAAAAAGTAGAAAATTAGTTAATGAGGAATACATTTTTGGGAGACATATTCAAGGGAATTGACTTGAATCTCGCATACTGCATGATGCACTACAGTAACAAATACACAAGAGGTCCCTTGCAGGAGAGATGCATTGGAGGGTTAAAGTCATGCCCTTCAGCTTGTTAGTCACGATGGGACCACATGTTTACTGGCCCCCTGGTGCTGAGCCAATGGTAAGGGTTCCTTCCTCCTCGATGGTCTCAAGCTCCTCCGTGCGTATGGCCTGAGTGATAAGATTCAGTTCCTCACACATAGTCTCATATCGATAGGCCACACGGATGTCGGGGACGTTGGTGCGACGGATGTCATTGCCTTCCCGCCCTTCCTTGATGTAGTCCGGCCCCAGCCAGTAACTCTTGACCTTGAAAGAAAAATCTCTGGTTTAGTTAAAGGTTCCTTCTCATAAACAAAATGAAAAATCTGAGAGAGTAAAGTGATTCATAGAGGAGTGAATCAGAGAGAGTGGAGAAAGTGTGTGTGCGTGTGTGTGCACCTGGTGGGTGAATCCACTCATCAGCACACTGTTCCTGGCCAGCTCACACATGTCACAGGAGCTCAATTTCCACACCTGCGCAGCGATGCTGTATTCCTCCATAAGTGGCTCCTGCGGTATGCAACACACACACACACACACACACACACGCACACACACTTAGTTCAAAACATACTGCTAGTTTGCCTCTGCTACAACATCTTTATTTTCAGCCTGACATGAATTTTCATCTTATTTAAAGGAGATGCTGACCTTTGTGAAGTGGAATTGTAGGGGGTCATCCGTGGATAAGGACACCATGAGGCCTCGGGAGAGGTACTCGGGCAGAGGGTTGCGGTGGTAGCTGAGGAAGAGGCTGTTATTACTGAGGGGGGACATGGCGATGCCAATCTGGGCCAGATAGTACAGGTACTGCAGCACTGGTGCCTGGAAATGTCCACATAACACAGGGAGTAAACATCAAGCCCCATCAAGCCATGTGAGTTATCCTAACTTCACATGGTTGGCCTCATTCACCTCACATTGCAAGAGACTCTTATTCAGGTGCCTTTAGAGGAGGGTAATGGGTGCTACAGTACTGCCTACCTTTCTTAGCAGAAGCCCATGGGAGATGTTCTCAGACAGCATGAAGCCAGAGACCAGGTGATGGATAGGGCCTGCCTCCCCACAGTGGGGCCGGAGCACAAAAGTATTGAAGTTGCGTCTCCTATGCAGGTGAATCAGATATGGCAGTACATAAGTAATGTCACAGTATGGAACTTCTGTATAGAACTGTGGTACTGCTATAAAGTGTTGTGGCGCTGCTTCAGCTTGTTGAGATATCATACCTCCGTAGGTGGTTGAGCACAGTCATGTTAGCATACATGTAGTAGAGGTAGTAAGAGTAAGGTGGGTTGTCCTCTTCCGTCCAGTTGACAGGAAGTGGACTATCCAAGTTAAAGATGTGGTGCTCTGGCTTAGACTCATCATCAACACTGTCAAAGCCCACCACCTACGACGAGTAGGAGTCAAAGCAATGATATATGGCTACTAGTAAAACATGACTTGGAACCATCATAGTTCTTCAGGGGTCCTACCCCTAACTCTTTGTTTCTCTAATACTCACGTGCTGTAGGAAAAGGTGCAGTTCGGGGTGGCTGCCAGGATTAACGGTGGCCTCAAACAGCGGTGTGAAGATGTTCTCCAACATCTCCTGAAAGTTGGACAGTTGTTTCTTGGTATGGTACACATCACTGTGGAGACAGAGGGGAAACATGTTAGACTAGCTTTGCTATGGATTAAAAAGATCCATGTTGAATTAAGGATTTATTTATTTTTCTCCAACATGAACAAGAGCATGTTCATTAAATAACAAGGAAAACAGACAAAAGAGAACAAAAGGAAATCATTGACATGGGCTTAGATTAGAGAAATAGCTTAGAGAAATAAATCATTTTTTGATGTATTGCCCAGCCCTAGTGATCACAAAGCAAACAACTGTAGTGCAAAGAAAGAAATGATTGATTTGTTTGTATTACTTACTTTAATGTCTAAGAAAATGAAAAAGTGAAAACTTACAAGAGGCGGGGCACCTGGACCAGCCAGCGGACGTTGTCTGAGTAGACACCATGTTTGACTGCCCACTTGGCCAGCTTGTCCCACTCGTCCCTCGAACGACCATAGATGGACAGGCGTAGCTCGACATTCTGATACTTGCTTTCCTCCAGGTCTGCCATCACTTCCTGTAGTGCAGAGGCAACATCTCATCAGCAGGGGGTGACCATTACACACAAATCACTATAAGCTTTCACCTACATGATATACACTGTAAAAAAGAATAATTAAAGCTCAGTTGAAAAAGTAGTGGAAACTCATTGCCTCAAATGAGCTAAGTAAACATAACTAGTCTCTTTCAAGTTATGTTTAATTTTTTCGGTAAGCTTTACTTTTTCTTTTTTACAGGTGCTTGTCTGCGGGTGGTGGTGGTTTCATACAAAGCCTCAAACTTAAAAAACAGTGGTTATATCCGTCCATCACATTTATATGCACTAAACTTAACATTGCAGTTTTACATTTTACTTTGCATATTTTGGAATTACCTTGATGATATGTCCAAAATATTTCCCCTCAATATGGTTATCAGTTTTGATGAAGATCTCGCGCAAGATGGACTCCCCGATGGGATTGTATTTGGCATTAAACTTGTCAAAACGGTGAAAAGTGTTGCGGTCCTGTGAAACAACAGACATTAGGACGTCATTATGAATTGCACTTGTCTAAATGCAGTTAAGCTTATTGCCTTGTTCAAAAATTTAAACCAAATGAATGTAGTTCAAATAATAAATTCATTATGATTTTGTATCAGTCAATCCTTCTCAGCCTTGTTCTCTCCCACGACCCTCTCAGAGTTGTCCTCTACTGGCCCTGTGGCTGCCACTCACTGCGTGCATGTCCAGCGTGTCCACACTCAAGTCGAAGGCTGTGAGGTTCATGCTCTCAAACACGTCCATGAGTGTCTGTCCCCTACCCCTCTCCACGTGTACTATCTCCCCAGGGTACTTCTTCATGGCTCTTTTGATGAAGCGGAGCAGGTGCTTCTGGTTCATGCAGGATGATGCATGGATATGTGTATCCACCTGGAAAATGACCACAGCAAACTCATATGTCAGTTGTCATGGTAATATATGGGGGTATTTTGTATATTTTCTTGTAACAGCTAAAATGTCTCATCTTTTTATTGTCTTTAAGATCTCTTGTCAAAAAGACCTGTTGTCCAGGCTCACCTTGCGGATATTGTAGAAATCTCGATGAGGAACCTTCTTCTGGGCTGCCAGTTCCTTCATCTCATTGAGCAAGATATGCATCTGGAACTTAGAACTCAGGTACTGCAGGCGACGATAACAGAAGGACTTCCTGTTAGGGACAAAATGTCAGACATTGCATGTGTGAGTATGTAACATCCTCAGGTGTGCTATTAATTTGGTGGTATGAACTTGGTAGCACTCATGAAGCTACTTTCAACATAACAGATGTTAACTGTAGGTCACACGTACTTACACTGGACCATTGATAATAAGGGCCATCATAACATTCATGTCGGCAATGTACTCTTGCAGATCTGGATACGGGAGGTCCAGCTCTGTGCTCCTGATGAATGGAGATGTGCCACAGTGTTAAAATAGCATGCTGAAATCAAACATATGTATGGCTGCTGACATAGCCCCTAAGCTGAATAAGCCCTCATGCATTCAGAATTTTGCAATTTTGTGACACTGTAAAAAGCCTCTCACATGTCCATCACGCTCGTCTTTGTGTACACATGAATGACTCCATCCACCATCTTGCATCCGTATCCCATGTCGGAGGGCATGTTGGTAGGGTCGACACTCTCATACGGGTGGGTCTCAGACACAGGGGGGTGCACGGGGGCATCTGTGGAAAGCAAACATGTCAACTCACAGATCACAGATCAAAAATTCTAACTGTTTTCAAGTACAAAAGCAAGTACAAAGACTTCATACAGGTGCACCAAAGGCCTGGCGACAAGAAAGACCCGTAACTTGAAAACTTGTGGTTAGTGACTGTTACTTCATGAACACACACATCCTGAAAGGTTGCTATGACAGTTGCAGAGTCGCAACTGTTTGCGAATGTTTGGCTTACAACCTGTGTGAGCCGTGTCTGAGAGCTGTACCTGGGGTGAGCGAGGTCTCGGGGATCTCGTCGTACAGCTGTAGGTCCAGGGGCCTCTCGGCCAGCTCCTGCAGGTAGCGTGCTGTGGTCCTGCAGAAACTCTGCATGGACAGTGAGATGTACTTCTCCCGGATAAACAGTGCTTTCACCACGCACTTGGCAGCATCCAGTAAATCCGTGAAGGGAACCTATAGAGAGTCACCAGAGATTTTACTGTGAAGTTCACATCAGAAGGACCACATTATAGGAAAGTTGACAGAACGTTCACCATTTCTAGGGTCACGTCATTAGTTAATGGCCCACAAACCGATTAGCTATTGTAATTGCTGGCCTCCTGAGCGAATACTCACCCCACATTTCTCCTCTCCAGAGATGGTAACTCTTTGGTACTCTCTCTCTGGAGCCACTTCTCTCTCAGTGGGGCAGGCGTCCATGGGAGCTTGAGTTTGCTCTTTCAAAAGTCTAATAAGGTGACAAAAGAGACAAAAGTAAGCTTCCGTCACCCAATCAATTAAAAAACTGTCTGATCAACAGTCTGATCAAGCAAAGAAAAAAAAGGAAAAAAAATAGAATGCGAAAAAGGAGCAGAGACAAAATGCTTACTCCAGATCTGTGGCACTGTCTGTTTTCATGAACTCCTGCTTGGCTCGCAGTAGGATATCAGGCTCATACCTAATGAGCAAACAAATCAAGCCCAGTGATGAATGGGACAAAAGATGTTAGCCCACTGAGAGGTCTGCGAGCTGCGTCAGCTGCTGATGCCTCTCTCCTCTCCTCCTGCGACATGAACAGCTAAACAATTTTGTGTGTCTGGTGCAAAAAGCAGCCAGCTTCCATTTCATTAAAATAACATTTGCAGGCTTTTTAGTTTTTTTTAATCGTGTGCAAATTCAATTTAATAATCCAAAAATCCTGTGCTTGCATAAATCCTCAGCTCTTATAAGACACCATTTCTAATCACCAGGCAAACGAGCACATCCGTACAATGAATAATAGCACTTATCATGAAAGAGAAAAAGAGAGGGAGTGCCTCCCATCTCTCTTACTTCACGTCCTGGCTGATTTGCCTCTCTAGTCGTTGCCGTCTCTCCTCTAGCTGCTCGATGGGGCTGTCCTCAGGGAACTCATAGGGTGCACTGCGCATCTCGTTGTCCGCCAGACTGCGGGAGAACAGCTCCTACAGCCACACAGGCCCAAGGGCAAAGGGCACAAGCAGAGGATTATCCTAGGCATCGTGCCATGTTCCTAAAACTCATCATGATGGGATATCAGGAGAAGGAAGCCTTGCATGTCTATTTGGCTGGGTGGTATTTGGGTGGGTGCTCACCTCTGCGATTTCTTTGTACTTGCCGTCCATCGAGGTGCGCAGGTCGATAGGGCAATGCTTGAGGGCCAGAGGGTTTCCAGGCAACGAGTGCTGTGAAGTGAGGAGGTGGCGGCCAGCACGGAGATCTGATTCACAGAACAAGAAGGAAAGGAGGAAGGAGGGAGACAGGAAGAGAGAGTGAATAGAGAGGTCCATCATTTACATTTATGCATTTAGCAGATGCTCTTATCCAAAGTGACTTACATTTTTGTCAACTATCAATTACCTTCAGGGCCCGTCTCCCCTAGAGCAACTTAGAATTAAGTGCCTTGCTCAAGGGCACAATGGTGGCAGCTGGAATTTGAACCCACAACTTTCCAGGCTACTAGAACGCTAGCCAGGTTTCTTGACCGCTGTACGACCGCCGCCCCCATCAAAGACCAATTTCACTAGTCACCTACCTACAATATATGAGCCCTACCCTCAAGCCTCACACCTTCACTGGTAATGGCAGGGAGTTGAGTGCCTGTTTGCTGAAGATTCAGAGGTCTGTTTTGAGTGTGTTATGTTGTCCAGCCAACTGGATTGTAAACAGGCTGGTAAGCGGCAAGTGTGTCGTGGGTTAAGAGCACTGGGGTGGGGTTTATGTGGCGCTAAGTGAGCGTGAGGTCAGCAACTGTTTGCGCCGCTGGAGACAATGGACCATTCAGGTGGAAGAGCAAGCCGTGGCCACTCACCGGTAAATACTGCCCACTGTCTCACTGCACTGGTTGCCATACTTGGGTCTGCACACACTGCACGACATCTCACAGCTCAGAGAAATGCTCTCGGCCTACTGGTGTCTCCGCCACAGCGAGTCTCTGAGTCTCCTGTGTCAGTGTGCCGCGCGCTAAGTTGGTCCCCGGACAGGATATTAATGTTCCTAAACTGTGGTCCCCTATTAAATATTCACACGGCTGCTGAATATTTCATCACCACTGCTGCTGAATTGGAGTCGGAGGGACTGCTGCCTACAATTAACCAGTGGGATGGGATCACTTATTTGGAGAGCACGCACTTGCAAAGTCACACTACGAGGACCCAGGCTCTCGTGTTTTGGGGCTGGAGCATGCTCTATTAAAATATGTCAACTGACAGGCTCAGTCACAAGTAACCAGGTCACTGAGTCGAGTGAAGTACAACCATTCTTAACATTCCAACACCTTAGACACTCTAAAATCATTCCAGTCGAGGGAAACACAATAAACACATTAGTTGGACAACTGAGAACTAAATATGATGAGATGCTGCACAGTTCACCTGAACAGTAATTACAATCCATGTGTCGTAATTAGTGAGGCCAAGAGAGCAAAAACAACATTTGATTAGTGTCACACATTAGTGAATTATTTAGAGCTTGGACAGTGGTGAGCTAGTCATGTTGATGGGATTACACAAACTGTGTTTATGAGTGATATTAACACCCACCTTTACCTGGTGAACAAATGTACACAATAATCTGGTGTATTGGCACAATAGTGTGGCACAGAGGAGATAGATAGAAGGCATCTATAAGCTTTACTTCTGAATGAAATCTATGGGTTACCCATGCCTTAAAATGAATATAATGTCAAATCCCAAATACTGATCATGATAAGGACACAACACTGAATCAAGAGAAACTATTCAGAGGTTCAGATAGTCCATCGGGACTCAATTTTCCCTTTGTTAGATCGTTCAGTTCTTCACTGGGCCTGACTTTACAGTCAAGATGATGGCCACAGGGCAAGTATTAATCATTAGAAGAGGACCTCAGCTGCGCTGCCCTGATTGTGCTCCATGAGGAGAGAAGGGTGTGCAAACAAGGAGCCCGCATGAGGTCGTTAGGACTGAACAGGGAGTCTGCTTTTCCCACAGAGAGACACAGACAACCTCCAGGAACCTCCGAGGGAAGAGGAGTACAGAGGAGCTGTGGGCAGCCTCACACCTAACCCCTAACTTACTGTCCTACTCCATCTATCCATTGCGTTCTCTTCACGCTCTCCCACAGTATCACTGTGTGTTTTCCAGGCTCCCTCGCCTCCTCATCACTCCCACTTCACTCTGAATCACTGCTGCTCTGAGAGAGAGAGAGAGAGAGAGAAAGAGTGTGTGTGTGTTTGTGTGTTTGTGTGTGTGTGTGTGTGTGTGTGTGTGTACGTGTGTGAATGGGCACGGACACTTTTAAAAACCTAGAGTGATGGTGGGTGGGCCTGTCTGTGTTCATGCTCGTCTCATGGTCGCAGAGAGCACGCTGGGATGGAGACCAACAAAAGAGTCCATTAGCCCCCCTCCTCCGGCTCCTGACCCGCGCTCTCAAAGAGGGTCTGATGAGAGAACATCCAGCTCCACTCACACTCACTAGTGCCACTTAAAAGGCCCAGATTAGAGGCCCACTTGGGGACGGACAGAACATTCTGGAACTGATCTAGAACTGTTTCAGAATCGGCAGCTGTCACTGGACTCCCATCACAGTATACCACAGCTCACCAGATGTTGCATAGGGAGGTTGGACAGCTTGCTCTTTGGCCCAACCACCAGATGGGCTGTGTGCTGATGCTGTGTCCTGTATGTGCCTTTAAATAAATGTTGTTGTTTCAGGGTGGAGAGGGGACATCCTCTGTCCTTCTGGTGGACACCTTAACCACTGTCCTCCTGTCCTGGACATCAGAGCAGCCCTGTCACCACTGGAGGGGACACATCTGTCCTTGTGTTGTTGACATGTTTTGTAAATCGTATGCGATGGGCCTGCTGGCGTCCTCTGACCATAGCGGCCGAGCGCAGAGGCGTGTGGCAGCTAAGAGGGCATATCGGTGGCGCGGGCGAGTGTCCGGTGGGACAGAGGGCAGGATGCGGCCAGCGGCAAAGACAGCGGAGGCTGCCGGCACCAACTCTAATCCCTTAATGGCTGCTATATTTGGCTGAGCCTGGCGTTCTGGTTACGCAACACATTTTTCATCCCCTTCGGAGGAAAGCCCACCAAAAGGAAATCCAATAGGGAAGCATATTTCACAGATGTGACTGGATCAACAAACTTGCAGTGTGAATGCGTCCGTGTCCAGCTTACGTGACATCAGAAATCTTAGAGTAAGACGATGCTGACAGCAGTGGTGCTGGTTGTCTTGTTTTCTGCTGGCATCGACTCTCTCATTAGCAAGCTTCCTGCTTTTTCTGCCTTTCAGAGGAAACACGACAAGCCCTGGACATGTTAGGTAACAGTGCCTCCATAATTAGCTGTTAGCAAGGGAACAAATTTCATTATCAGAGGGTTCCCGAGAAGGCAAATGAAAGGTCAGCTGAATGTGAAATGAATAAGACTGGCATCCTAAGACTTACAGAGGGATATTCTGTCCAGAGAGAGCAAGAGATGTCTGAAGACTACAAGCTCTCCCACTACTACGATCTCTTAGTCATCGCCAAACAAATAACCCGTAACTGAGAAGCCAAAGTGCTCTTGGAAGACAGTGTAGATCGACAGGTCTCTCAGGGGTTAAAAGTGCTATGGAGTAGTGTTACACATGACCCTCCAGAATGTGAGCTCAAGAGGTTACAGGTATGAGTTCCGCAAAGAAAAACGTACACTTTAACTAGGTCATTGACTGCTTCTCTGTGCTGTATTGTATTTGATAATCCAATCACTGGACACCTGGAAATAAGTTTCACAATGCCCTCTCAATGTCTCTGAGTGGCAATAGCTCTATTCTATATGCTGACATGCTGGTGAAGAAGACTTTTCCTGCGATCAGCAGCAATCACTCATTCCCCCGTGTCCCAGTGTGTCCTCTCCTCCGCTCCTCTGCCACCAGGCCCAGTCAGCTTGGATACTGATTCACTTGTGCTGTCATCACCTGATATATTGATGTTATTTGGATTACGTCCTCATATAGACAAAGAGAGCATTGCAAAGATGACGATTGTAATCACACGCACATGCATGCACACAAAGACACACAAGCTTACATTGTATATATATATATACACACACACACACACACATACACACAAGCCTATCTACTAAACAACCTTTGTCCACACACTCCACTCACTTTCCTCATACAAACATGGCTGCATTACTCCCAGGGGAAGACCAGTGGAAAACACAGAGCAGGTTAGAGAAGAGGAGGGGAGGAGTGGGGCTAAGGGAGAGAGGAGGAGAGGTCAAGAGAAAAAAAGGAGGAAGAAGAGAGAGAGACAAAGAGAGAGAGAGAGAGCCGGGAGTGGCAGATGGAAGTATTCTTTCTTGTTGTTGTTGTTGGCGTACCTCTCTTCTCTAGTGCCGCTGCTGAGGGCTGGGGCAGCTGGCTGGGTGAGAGCCTGTGCGTGTGCAGAGGGATGGAGCATGCCCGGTACGCCCGCCGCTGGCTGCCAGGCTAGCTGGCTGTTGCAGCTCTGTCCAGTCAGAGAGGAGCCGCTCACGCATGCACACACACGCACACACTTAGTCATGTACAGTGCATACACATGCACTCACAGTCACACTCTCACACACACACACTCATACACAAACACACGCACACACTAGCCCTGACACTGAAGCATGCTTCCCTTTAGTCCCTCTCTTTCTGTTTGTGCAGGAGGTAAAGATGTTGCTGTTGTCTTCAAATGCACTCCCCCTCTTCTCTTCTGTGACCCCCCTGAGCTCCCTGCTCTGTCCTGGCCAGCTGTCTTGCACACAAGCCCCCCTCCGTCACTGGCTGCCCTGCTCATTTAAATATCTCTGGCAGCCATGAGGAACATACCACGTGGGCTGAGGGGCAGGGGGGGAAGGACACTCAGCAGCATCACAGGCGTGTTTGTTTGAGCTGAACGGTAGAGAGCTTTGCATCACAGAACACCCCTTCTGTTTTCTTTTTTCCTCTCCCTCTCTCTCTCTCTCCCTCTCTCTCTTCCCCTTTCTTGTGTTTTGCTATCAGGGACTGCAGTGCTTGTGATGTGAAATAGCGCATGTCAGTGAATGTGTGTGTGTGTGTATGTGTGTGTGTGTGTGTGTGTGTGTGTGTGTATGTGTGTGTGTGTGTGTGTGTGTCTGTCTGTGTGTGTGTTTATGGCTGTTTCACAGGAGGCAGATATATAGAGGGTTTTAGGCTAGAGAGTGGTAAAAGATGAGATTATCTAGTTTGCGTTGCCTTTCAGAGACAGACACCCCACACAACCCATCTTAGCCAGTTCAGTATGTTATTACCAATAAACAAGAGACTAAAGATCCATGTTATAGTCCACAGCAGAAGATAAATTAAAGGGATGTATGTACAAAACTGCAATGCTTTCATATCATAGCCAAAATCTGAATGATACCAGACAGCTTGCAAGGAACATTAAAAATTACATTTTCACCACAATGAGATGGCATATTTTAGAGGCAGTTTACACTGCATTTGAGGGAAATGTAACCTAATGTAGTTTAAACTGTTTTAAAAGATTCTTCCAGTTCTGTTTGCCAAAGCAAGGATTAGCCAAGGCAAGACAACTGCCAAGGGACAGCTATTCATCCTTGTGTCTTTATCTGTGATGAAAGACCATGGTCAGCTCTCTTTTATTATCATACAGTCACCAAAAAATCAAGTGAGCCATTGATAAGCTGCTGCTCTTGGTGTGTCTGAAGAACTAACGCAAGTTCTTTCAGGCTCTGCAGAACAGGCGGTGATTCAGAGCTCTGTTTCACGGAACAAAGGAGCTCATCACATTGATGTGCTTTGGAAACACCTCTGCACAGATGAACATCTGCTGTGTGTGAGGCTTCCATTTATGTGTGTGTGCCTGTTTGCGTGTGTGTGTGTGTGTGTGTGTGTGTCCGTGTGTTTGCGTCACAGAAAGCTTTAAATGCTGAATGCAGTGTCGCATTACCATAAGAGGGACACTAGCAGGAAAAATACTTCAAATGGGGATTACATCTCAAACTGCTATTTTGATGAGCAAAATAGCTGTGTTTGGTGGTTGTACTGCAAGCATTAAAATTAAGACCCAACAATCAACACACTCATATACTGTATATACATAGTCATGCCTATGAAGGTGCATGCACCATCTATCCCCCCTTACACACACAAAAACACACATACCATATGCTCATGCTGTTCAATATTTCTTATTACACCATACACCAATCTTACTCCTAAAAATAAACCATTTGCTCAAAACTGCACAGAAAGCAGCTGCACTTAATCAAGTCAGACGCTGATGTTGCAAAGTGCAGAGCCTAATTTCACCTCTCTCAATCACAGTGCTGTATGATTGCTACTATTATGTTTGCTGCTACCGCTGTTGCCCTGATTTCCACTGCACCCATTCATCAGCCGTGATAAACACAGGCCCCTAGACAGGCCCCTAGACAGGTCCCTCTGTCTCCTCTCTCACTCCCTCTACTGGCCACTGCTTAGTATGATGTGATTCGTGGTCTTGTAAACCCTTCATTACCCACACAGATCATAAGTCACTAATGTGTAATTAGAACGAATACAGAATGTGCTGTAAAATCCATGATAATTTAAAGGAGTTTATGTGGCTTTAAGATGAGAGTCATACCTTCTGTGAAGTGGAGTGAGGCAAGTCAGAGGCTTGACTGTCTGAGCCAGAGATGTGGCTCCTAAGAGAGACTCCTTTCCCTTGGTGTGAACAGTAATGCAGAAATCAGTCAGACTGGGCGCCAGCTCTTTTCTTAAGACTGAAGCCTCCCAGTTTACAGTGATGAAAAAGCAGACAGAAGGAGACTTCCTGCTCACTCCCATAGTCCAGAGGTCAGCTGCTTGCTCAACTCCCTGCTGACCCTTAGGGGCCGAGCAGGAGGAGCTGTCTGTTCTGGTCTGTGACGTAACAGAGTGTGGGAGCCACTGCAGAGGAGTCAAGATTCACTTATCTACAGCTCACCTTAGGCCACAAACATCATGTCATGACTTCTAATGGTTGAGTAACTATCACTGTACCACTACACTCCCCAGGTTGAGAGTCAAATACGAGTGGAGCATTTTCTGACCAAAGGTTTCTCGCTACAAACATGACAAACTGTCAAAGACAGAAATGTGCATTGAGATTAACGACAGTAGAAGCACATCATTTGTGTCTTGTATTAGAGATAGTGATGGACATAAATTACAGAACCCCCCCCCCCACACACACACAAATGATCACATAGTGAGTTTCATTGCGTCTCCCACAACCAACCAGATCCAGTAGCTCTGAGGAACTCTGGAGACCTCTACAGCTCTGATAACTATCATTTCATTAAAAAAAGAAATAATTGTTGACTCAATCGCTAATCTGTACAACACACAGTGTTTAGCCACCTGCTGTGAGCAATTGGGCTGGCAATTATTCCATCTTGCCACCGCAAATGCTGCTGCAGCGCTCATATAATTGCGGCTGCGGCTGCGAACGCGGCTGCTGCTGTAGGCTCTCTGGCTCTCACATGTGCAGTGAAGCCGAAATAGATCTGAGACACAGACACGCTTCACAAGGGGCTGATGACTGATGTCATTCTTCGGGACGCCTGCCTGGCGATGGCCACAACACAACAGCTAAACTGAATAGACCAGATGGAACTGATGGGGGGAAATTGGGGGGTATTTGTTGTGGCAGGTGCACAGAGTTTGACAGTATATTTGGCGAGAGCCAATCCTGTTCAGAGATGCTATTTGATTCATCAGGAAAAACTCCAGCGGCAGCTTGTTGTAGAGAGGGGATCCTGAATTCAGTGTTTATCAAACCCAAGAATAATTTGTAAAATGAATCCTTACATAAGGCTTATGTAAGAATGACAAAGATCAGTAAGTCTTAATTGCATGGTGTGATATTTTAAAATCACTCAGATTTACAAGCATACCATCCCTGTGCTTTTTGGAGACAAATAACATTGTTGTCAGATATTGTCAGATGTTGTCAGAGTAAAATATCAGAGAATGTCTTCTATCATTATATGATTAGATTGCTTATTATATGGCTGAATTATGGTTTTATTTGGGTTTATTGGATTGTATGAGCAGTCATCATATTAGTGCCCAAGGGTGTGGGCAGAGTTAAGTGTCTGATGGTCTCTTTGATGTAACATGATAAAAGCATACTTGGAATTACTCTACGCGCAGTATAAAGTCTTTATAGACAGCAGAGAGTTGATATAAATCAGTGAAAAGTGTCTGCCTGTACTGAGGTGGCTACACTTGTTGAGAAGTGTCTCTCTGTTGGCTTACTGATCAACAGGTTCTGAGACTGCTGACTTGTACGCAGTGAGTGAGTGGGTAGACCACATTCAGCTCAGCCACTTGAGAGGAGAGTCACGAAATCTCAGGAAAAGTAAGACACACACTAAAACACATTTCCGTAATGACTACTCTCCATACACCTTCATGTCATTTATGTGAATAAATTCATTACATACACACTACAATACAGATACATTTTAAAAGCACAACACTGACAAACACATTATCAGTGCATACCCCCCCCCCTCCTCCTCTCCCCCTCTCCACCCCCCACAAACAAAAACAACCCTGTAGCCCCTATCCAGGAGGGGTTGCCCTTACCAGAGCCGGCGGTGTACTGCAGGCTGCCCCTCTTCCTGAACGGGGACGTGGGCTTGGGTTTGCCTGAGGGCAGCTTGGAGGACATTTTCGTTTTCTGTGGCTCCGTGGCGAGCGACTCGAAGATGGGAGTCAAGCAGACCTAGACGAGCGTCAGGAGAGGAGATGGCAAGGAGGAGAGGAGAGCAAGGATGGCAGCAAGCAGACTGCGTGTCCTCAGGGGATTTTATTGCGGTAGGGGATGTTCCAGCATGGGCTGCCCTGAGTCCCCCTCTCTTCCATGCTGCAGAGGCACTGGCTCCTCCTCCCTCCCTCCATCCCTCTCTCTCTCTCTCTCTAATCATGATCGTGCTGCATCTACTACTCTTCCATCTACACACAGCGAGTGCCCTCCCGCTCTGTTGCCATGGCAACTGTGAAATTAGGTGTCAGCAGCCCATCCAGTCCACACAAAAGCATGATTGCCTGAGACATGAAGAAAATACATGAAAAGTTGGACCTCTGAATCATCACAGTTTCACATGACTGTAGATGACACACACCTACTGACATCAGACAAAAGCTACGATCAGAGAAGAAAAATAAGTGAACATAATCCGGGTCGTACAGCACATTGTGTGGTTTTGTAACTGTTTCACCATTAGACATGGTGGAGACAGGTGGTATAGTGCTTGGTGCGAACAAATTGGGCCAAAGAAAAATTGTGTAGGCGAACAACTGATTACACTTTCATGTGCTAACGCTACAATCTGCGAGAGAGAGAAAGAAACATATATATATATAGAGAGAGAGAGCTGTGTGCCTAGTGAGAATTAGAGTGAGAGAGAATGAGAGAGAGAGAGAGAGAGAGAGAGAGCTGTGTGTCCAGTGAGAATGAGAGAGAGAGAGAGAGAGATGTGTGTCCAGTGCAGACACCCCCCTGAAATGCAGATGACAGCACATATGGAGTCCCACCAACTATGTGCTGTGAGTGCCTTTTACATAACAAAGGGTCCAGCACCCAGCAGCTCGGACTGGATAGTTAGGGACAGAGGCTGACCATCTACAAAACCTGTGGGGTGACGCTGCTGCAGCTCACAGGACTAAGAGAATGCAATCCCATTTTACTAGCCAGTATAACTGCAAAGATTCTCCTCCCTTTTCTTCTTCTATATCATTACAGAGCAAATTATTATGATCTCAAGAAGATTAGTGGTTTGTAACACCACTTGCAGTGTTTGAGTGAAATGAAATTCAACAAAATGGAGGAGTTGACATTTTCACACTCCTCCACAACCCTGTTTCGGAGAGGATACAGTAAAACTACCTCACATCCCCCTCTGGCCTTTTAGATTTGCATGTGTATGACTGACACTGCTGTGCTGAAATCACTTTGGTACAATTTAAGATCAGAACCTCCGCAACCACTCCAATACAACCAATGTCTCAATTTGAGAAAACGGCAAATCCAGCAAAACCAGCAAAAACAGCATGTCAATTCAAACTATTATGGGCTTTATCAATGAAATCATGAAATCATATCTCAATCTGAATATTCACTTGTGATAAACGTGTCAGATATGTAGGCCTATGCCATCATTTTCAGCTGGTAAGCATAGATAACTGCATGTACTACACAGAGATCTGCCTTGGGGATTTTTCCGGTTTTTCTTTGTACTATGTATAACTTATAGAGGCTTTCTATTTTGTATGGCATTGACACGGTCGGTCAACACACACGCAGCACACACAGTAAAAGTGAATATGAATTCTGTCCATTCTCTTTTACATTTATGCTTTGTCCAAAGCGACTTTTGTCATCTATCAATTACATTAGAGCCAGTCTCCCATACAGCAACTTAGGATTAAGCACCTTGCTCAAGGGTGCAATGGGGGCACTTGGGATTCGTACCCATAATTTTCCAGGTTACTTGCATGCTAGCCAGGTTCCTTAACTGCTACACCACCACCCAGTCTCCTGCTGTTGATCTCCCACATACACTGTGTAAGTGGTGTTTGTGAAAATAGATACTGTATATGCCAAACAAAAAAGCCTTGTGTCATTTCAGTCATTGTCCTCAGACATTAGCTATAGTTTACATAAAAGCATTATAACATTGTAGACTCTTACACTGACTACATGGCTTAGCATTTTGACTATATAAAAGATGTCAAAAGAACAATAAACTGGCATGTTCATTGACTAAAGTGCGAGCAAGTAGGCCAATCCACATTGCAGCACTGCTTGAGCTGACTGTTGAAGAAGTCATTCACAGTCTGTAGTTATTAATGAAATGGCAGAGCGAACATGCCAAAGTTACCATGAAACTGTGACACAGCATACAGCACAAAAACGTGGAGTATATAGCTCCCTCTTGTGGGAGAGAGTGAAACACTGTGGCTCACATTCTTTTGCAGCTTGCATCAGGCCTACTTGTTTTCATGAATAACATATCAGAATAAATTTGGAGACTTTTTATTCATAAAACAACACAATAGTGAATATGTTGATTAAGAATTATGTGGGAATTTTCAAGACTTATGTGAGGCTCAGTGACAGCCTGGTAGGATCCCCAGGGAGAAGTCCTACAAGTATGTAAGTCCAGCACCTGCTGAATGAGGTTTGAACCTGGGATATATATAGAACTTGACCTCTTCTCACTGCACATTACGTAAAAGAGCTGCAGAAACTCTGAAATGCATGGAGAAAATACAATAAACTGTGTGCACATATGAATGGCGGTGCTTTTTTTGCTTAGTGTTGGCCTGTATTATATCAAATTTCATCTCACATAGACCATTTCTATATTTAAATCCCTGATAGGCTATTCCAGGACCACTATTAATAGCGCAATATGAGCAATATGGAAATGTAATATCTGTGCTTTATTTATGCAGATGGCATAATATCAAGATTTTTTTCTTTATGTGTGTCTGTTTTTCTTCTAGGCTCAATGGATAAATGAATGCAAATAGATTCAGAGAGAAGTAGTATACAGGAAATCCTAAATTCCTTTTGCAGATGAATAGAATAATCTGAGTTTGAGTCATCCTGTGTTTTCAAATACTGTAAAATGTCAGCATAGCATAAAGGTGAGGTTAAAAACAATGAACCTGCACCATAAACTGGGCCTACCATTACTACGGCTATGAAAACACATGCCAAAGCTTGATGGCACACACCGAGGTCTTTTTTTAGTAAAAGGCAGACTTAACCTTGCACCTGAGGTGAAATGTAAGCTGGCTGGCAATCATTTTAGTAGCACCTTACACATAATATTTACCATCAACATACATCCAAGTAGTAAAAATTACAAAAAAAAAATGAAAACAGAACTGAAGGAACACATGTACCAGTAATTCAACATAATGAATGTTAAGCTGTGGGGTTAGACACAGTCCTTAATGGCACAGTCTGAAGTGCTGGTCATGGCCATTTTTTGCGGTGACATCTCATCCACCACAATATGCTGGCTCTAGATCTGTGCTGCCATGGACACCTGGTTATTGCTACTTGCACATCTATTTTACACCTGTTCTCAGGACTCACCCCACCTCCTTGCAGTAGCCACCCAAGGCAGGAAGCAGCCATCTGCCACTCTAAGCTGTCCCCTCCCAAGGTTTATGCGGGACTTATGTGGTGTGTAATCTTGTCAACAGATCAACAGGCCTGATGCTGGATGGGAGGCGGGAGAAGGCAACAGGCTGTAATAAGATTGGAACGGACGAAAAGTAGGATACCATGATTAGCTTGCTATATTCCTCCTGAAAGCATTTAGGGATTTGAGACCCCAGCAACCTACACAGGATGGGGCTGGTTCTGACTAATTAGGGGGTGGAGGACAGGTGATTTTGGAGTGAAGAGGAATGTCTGGTCATTGTCAGATTGTTTAGAGGAAAGTTCTTATTTAACCACGGCCAAATTCAAGAGGTGCCTGCCATCAGTGCTACTGTCTATCTGAGAGATGTTAAGCACAAGTACAACCACAAGTTGCTTGGTATATTGGCCTGCTTGATACTTGGCAATGGAGCTGATTACTTATTTTTGGTTTATGATTGTATTAATGCATCACAAAACTAAATATGCATGTGCTCACAACCCAGGAGGTATGCTGCTACTGCTGAATTGCAGAAAACAAATGTTGGCCAGTGAGTGTCCAGCAACCCTGTTGTTGTTATGTAAGATATCAGTCCTGCAGAAGGTTAGGTGCACTACAAGGAAGTAATCTTGATCCTGAACTGAAATTGGCTCGAGAGTATCTTCATTACAACAGTAATTTAGGTCAGAGGAAATGACACACTTTTCAAAGTGGACTTTCTAATTGCTTGCTCTGACTTCTCCAAAGCACTCTTGGGTTCCATTAAGACAATGGAAAATGAAAGTTTACTGTCTTTTTTGTAGTGCTTGATAGCCTTTTAAAGGCCGCACTAGCATAGCTGGGATTCTTTATTCAGTTTACAGGATTTCTCGAATACAGCATATTACAATAATCTTGCTGATAGCAAGGAAGAAAGACATAATCTTGCTGATTGCAAGAAAGACGACGTAGCAAATTATTCATAATTTTGCAACCATGCTGCATACTGCCCTCTCTGTCAAGGTTATAAAATTTCTCAAGCTTACACAAGCTCCAATGTGGCACCTCCCTTTCTGCCATCCATGCAGATCCTGTGCTCCTGCTTTGAGGTCTCAGGTGTGAACCATAATCTGTACAGAGATCTCCCACTTGCCTATACAACCTCTCTACGTATTACGATTAGGATTGAATGGACTCCTGTGAAGGCCTAAACTTGTGATGTTTTAAGTAATGTTGACATCCATATGGAGATTTTGGAGGTAGCAATTACAGCCTACTTACAAGGCCTCATTTGGACCCAGTGAAACTCCAGCTACAGTGCGCTTCTACTGAAGTTCCAATATTTGTTTGATCTCAGCTGCAGTGCACATCAGAAACCATGCCCTTCTAGGCTTTCTTTTGCCAAACTGATGAGCTGTGTATTCCACACTGACATCAAGCTCAAGTTGTACAGAGCTTCCTCCTTATTGTATTTGTCATGCATATTCCCATGATATCAGAATAATGTGCTGTTGTAATTATATTGGTGTATTGGGAGAGAGAGGAGTAAAGATCTCAGGAACACAGTAGGGATGGCTAATGTGACCTTAAAATTATATTGTGATATTATGGTGGTACTGTTGGCAATAATGACATAAAGTCCAATACTAAAAATGTCTTAGTTCTCAGCTACATGCTACATTAGCTTCCAGTCTTGTCTGCAGTTTGACCTCTGCATTCCATCATAGTTCTATTCATTAAACATATATGCTACCCACTATGCAGTGCATATAAACTGGTCATCAGTTATAACATTAACGGATGGATAGGAAATTCTTGATAAAACGGTAAAAGCTAATTTTATTTTAATAGACCTATTTTTTAATTTTAATTAGATTCTGAATGATTGAATGGGGTTTTTACAGCCCTGACCGTGCATTTGACTGACTGTAATCAAGGTGTGAATTTGTCAAAAAATGGCTTCAGGAAAGCATCTTATACCCTGACATGACATGACATTTTCTTTTATCATGATATGGAATTTCAAGCATTGGCAATGATACAAAGTTGTCCATCCCTAGAAAAGAGGGGTCTAAAAGGCCCTGGAACCTTGGGGCCTCTGTGGACTCCTCATCAAATAAGGCCTCAAATGTGAAATGAAAACCACAGCCAAGGCAAGCATCAAAACCAGACAAAATTTGCCTTGTAACACATCAGGCCATTATATGTGACCTGATGTAGTCTGACAAGTTGTGTAATATAAAAAAATCTTTAGTTGGTATACAGGGTATACAGGCAATATCAGGACATGGCCCTCTGATGACCAATGCAAAGAACTTTGTTGTAAGGGTGCCTATTTTGAACCACTGGATTCAACTAACGAAATGTCGAGTTCAGCTGTGGGACTTTTTCTTCAGCAGTTCCCAACTGTCCAGCAGCCCAAATGAAATTACTCAGACTGGGTGTGCAAGCCTTACTTTTTCTCAACCTTCACTTCTTGTCCTTGTTAGCTGAGCTAATTGGATTGGCTGGTTCACAGGGGAAGATCTAGAAACCCCTCCCCAATCCCCAACCCTAAGGCATTAGGCTTTGACAGAGAGGAATTAGAGTGGTTTGAGCCTCAGACCTGAAAGACACGCCCGTTTGCCCGGGTCCTTGGACAGTCCCTATCCAATCATCTGCCAAAGGAGTGCTGGGGAGCTACTGATCTCGCCACTTTCAGGTCATCGGCCCGTCGCAGATCACTCCTGCAGCACCCAGGTGCGTGCGTCCTTTTCTCTGTGTTCCACGCAGGGAGAAAGCCGGCAAAATTTCTAACCTCAGGACCTGTAGGATTTTAACTGGGAAGGTGCAGACATGGGAGCTGGAGCGAGTGCCGAGGACAAGAGGTCTAAAGAGCTGGAGAAACAGCTCCAGGAGGAGGCCGACAAGGAGTCAAAGACAGTGAAGCTGCTTTTGCTGGGTAAGAGAGCTGTCTCCTCACCTTCCTTCTGTCACATTCTGCTGTTGGTTTGGGAGCTAAGCTTAACAGCACTTGGATACTAGCTACAGAATTGCTGTAAGATTTCAATATGCCACATGCCTTGGGTTTATGAACTTATTGCATTATATCAGTGAAAGCAGCACAACAGCTGAGTCAAGAGTTCTATGGCTTGGGTAAAAGTTAAAAGCCACGGCTTTAAATTGTCACCAACCTCACTGCGGAGTCAAGCCTTCTTTAGAGCTAAAGATTAAGCTGTCACTCAGCTGATACTTACACGTACAGTATGTTCTCCATACAGGTCTTAGGCCTACGTACAGAGGTGATCAAAATCAATTTGGAAAAAGAGGAATATCCAACATGACAATGTATTCACCTTTCTGAAGCTTTGTGAAAAAAAAAGATTCAAAGGAAATTTTAACTTTTACCTTTACTTTTAATACAGATAAAAAGAAGTAGACAGACAGTAAGATTACATAAGCTTTTGGAATTTATTTTGAGTTGTGGAGAATGGATAATGAACAGTATAATAAACTGTCATTGTTGAGGCTTACCACCAAATTAAAGCTATTTAATGTTTCTAAACTAAAACTTGCATCACCTGTAACTGAAATCATATTTAGATCTAGGTCTAGTGATTAGTTTGAGATGTTAGATGCTTCTGAACAAAACGTTTAGACACCTGAAGGTCATGTAAACCAAACCACTGAAAAATTATGGCCAACAATTATTGTCATTACAACTACCAATATCAACAACCAGGACTTCAGGTGCAAGAACTGACTTGATATTTTAGGAATCTGATACAGATTAATAATATGGTTCTCATATACTTGATTGGGCAAAATAATGATTCAATTTTCTATTAATTGAGAAGTAAGAAAGAAGAAATTCTTGCAATAAGTGCGGCCTTTTCCCCTCTGTTCACTGGCTATACAATATCTGCTTAAGAGATCATTACCTCAAGGTTCAAGTGAATTAGGGTGCACTGACAGTGAAGGGGAAATCCGATTACTTAGATGGATTACGTCCAGATCCTCTCTCTGAGCCCTTGTTTAGTTTCTCATAGTGTGGCGCAACAAAACAGAATATTGCTTACATTAAAAGACACACACTAAATTGACTTTCACTGGCTTCTGTTGAAGAGCCCAAAAGAAAGTCCTGACTTTGACTGATGCACATGGCTTCAAACATGCTTCTGTAAGGAAGGGGAGCAAAATCTGAGATCTTGAGTCCACATCCATGCCTGGAGCTGATGTCATAATCATAGTCTACTCAACAGGGAGGATGCTTCCAAAAGTTAAAATGCAGATAATAGACAGGGTTCAAAGGCCAGTAAGGCAGATTGTTTTGTAAAGAAGGAAGCGTCCGAGCAGGATTTAGACGGCTTTCCTGTAGGCTCTTGCTAACCCTATTATCCGTCATTTCATGTCCATTTTATAATCATCTCCCCTTTGACTTTTTAAGCAGTGGCACGGTTTAAAAATACAGAAGCATAGAAGTAGGTAGAAGATAAAAGTGTGAAGGGATTGGCTGTGGGATTTCTTTTGCCTATACTATATGCTGCAATTATTATAGGATGCTGGACCTCAAATTCATTTCACATTAGCAAGAAGGTTCTAGCACCCATCTATGATTGAAACTGATCTTGCAGTATTGTTAAGATGACAGGTTCATATTTTTTTGCATGCTGTCATCTTTTGGGACCAGGAACAATAATAGTGAAAGTTTAATTTTTTTCTAGGGCCTTGTGCTGCCTAATAAATAGCTAAAATGAGCAGATAAGCAGTAGGTCCAATAAACATGTCTTACTTTCACATCCATCCAGAAAGTTTGCGCAAGATTCTGACACTCTCTGGAATTTGCATTGTGTCTTGTCTGAACTCCATTAGGGTCTCCTGAGGCACTTTTGATCTGCTATAGTACCAGTAAGGCCATTAGAATCAGTAATTGTTCTATGTGAGAAGTGTACGTTAGACCTATCATCGCCCTAATCAGGATGGGGAGTTAAGCTGATGATTAGTCACTAAGGCAACAGTGATGACGCAGGTCTTGGCTAATTTGTTCAAAGGCAGGGGGCAAGTCAGCCTCGGGGACAGAGGGAGGGTGACATCACTGTGGAGACAAGCTACTGCTGAGCAAAGCCCTCTTCTGGTCTAAGCAAGCAATGATCACTGTCATGTAACAGAGCCCATTGAAAGACTGGGATGTAAAGGTTCCAAAATTCTAGCAAGGCCCCTTTAAAAAAAGCACAAATGTTTTGTGCAACTAATAGCTCAGTAGATGCTGAATGTGTTCATCTTTGAGAACTGTTTTGCATATCATTGTCTTCAGCTCCCTCTCCCACCTGCAGCAAATAGTGTTATGATAACAATTCCTTTTTTATTTTTAAGTCAGGTCCTGGTTTAGAATGCTGAATCTATACAATATCAACTACCCACCTTGTTGATAAAAGTCAGTCTGTTGGAAAGTTAATTGGTGACTTACTCATCTAGTTTTTGTCTGTCCCTCCCACACAGGTGCTGGTGAGTCTGGGAAGAGCACTATTGTAAAGCAGATGAAGTGAGTAGCAGCACAGCACACCTAATGCACAACCCTGCTCTAGAACGTAGAACATTAAAGCAACGGCACAATTCTGAAACACCCAGGATAATAACAAGACATAAGCATGAACTTTCCCATGCTAATGCTTTATTGATGAACATCCTGTAGCTGATTTATAAACCCATCAAACCCATTTCTAAAATGCACATTACTAAAATGTGCAGTAGCTGGATTTCACCACCAGAGGACTCATTTGTGGAGCACAGAAACATAGGCTAACAAAGCTGTCAGTGAGAGCACTACCGCAGGCTAGCATTTGTTTTCCTCACCAGCTGTCTGTCCAACCCACCATGTATGGTAGCATTTGCAGTGCACACAGGTCCATGAGCATTAGTGTCTTACCATCATGAACACCTTAATACTGACATGGCAATTTCCTCTCTCTCACTCAGAATTCTTCATCAAGGTGGTTACACAAAAGAGGAACAATTGGAGTTCAGGGCCGTCATCTATGGCAACATCCTGCAGTCTGCCCTGGCCATCATCAGAGGAATGGAGATGCTGGACATCAACTTTGGCTCATCATCTGGCCAAGTTAGCAAAGAGCCACTCACATTATTCTTTAAGAGAAAGCCATTTGTTTTATTTTACTGTTCCATGCGATCAACCCAATGTTGCCCACTAATTGATGCGATTGTATACCTGCATACAGGAGGATTCCCAGAAGCTGCAGAACTTGTCAGACTCCACTGAGGAAGGCTCCATGCCTCCTGAGCTGGCAGATGTAATCAAGAGGCTGTGGAAAGACTCAGGTGTGCAGGCTGCTTTTGAGAGAGCTGCTGAGTTCCAGCTCAACGACTCTGCTGGATAGTGAGTACATTTTTATATCTAAATCACACAAACAGTCATGATGATATCATAATTATCCATTCAATCAGCAATGAAAGTGAAACTTTATAGTAAGAAAAAAAAATCAGGAGGACATTTAAAAAAACCCTCAAAACGCTGATTGGATGCAAGTGTCTATTGTGATATTAAGAGAAAAATGCTAAATACCATAAAGCTCAAGCATCCATTTGGTCTGATATTCACAGCTACCTCGCAGACCTGGACAGAATTGCTTCCGCTGACTACTTACCAACTGAGCAGGACGTGCTGCGATCTCGAGTCAAGACCACTGGTATCATTGAGGAAAACTTCTCTTGCAAGGAGCTGCACTTCAGGTGGGTCTAGTAGATTACACTCTGTGGGTAAAAAATCAGCCTCACCCATGGTACATGGTAATCAAGGGACAAGTTTTTTCTAGGCTTTTGACTTTCACAGAAAACATCCACTGTATAAATAATTTGCTCCTTCTTCCAAACTAGGATGTTCGATGTGGGTGGCCAGAGATCGGAGAGAAAGAAGTGGATTCATTGTTTCGAGGGTGTGACCTGCATCATCTTCTGTGGTGCCCTCAGCGCCTACGACATGGTGCTTGTGGAGGACGATGAAGTGGTGAGTGAGTTGCCAGGGCTGATGCTAACACTTCCCAAAATAACAGAAGACACAGTGCCACTATTTGCCCTTATAACAAAATAATAAAACAAATAACAGTAACAAAAAACATGGGACGATCAACATGGAAAATAGGTGACTAAAGAGACAATCTGAAAATAGTCAGTCCCCTGACTCAAGCACATTAGGCCTGCAGAATTCCCCACAGGCATCACTGTTTCAATGGGACTTTCATTACTGACGCATTCTCATGGCCATTTCTGTCTCTTTCCTTCTCTCAGAACCGCATGCACGAGTCCCTCCATCTATTCAACAGTATCTGCAACCACAGGTTCTTCGCTACCACATCCATTGTGCTTTTTCTCAACAAGAAAGATCTCTTTGAGGAGAAGATCAAGAAAGTCCACCTCAGTATTTGCTTCCCTGATTACGATGGTATGTTGCACGTGTTTACCATTCAGAATGACTGACACATATCCCAGCAAGAAAATGTCCCATTAATGAAGTGATTGTCTTGACTCACTACCCCTGGCGATGAAATTATGTCATTTGGTAAAATTTTCCTCTTCTGTTCTTTACAAATTTAGGCCCCAACACATTTGACGATGCCAGCAATTACATAAAGCAGCAGTTCCAGGATCTGAACATGAAGAAAGGAGTGAAGGAAATCTATGCCCACTTGACCTGTGCCACAGACACAAAGAACGTGGAAATTGTGTTCAATGCAGTGACAGACATTATCATCAAAGAAAACCTTAAGGACTGTGGTCTGTTCTAGGCTGTCATCACAAAAAGGGTGAGCTGAACTGCATTCTGTACCGGGGGCTGACTCCATGGTAACTGTAGTTATGCTTCAATTCCCTCCTGACCAGCAGTAATGAAGGCCAGCTTTAGCCAGATAGAGGGAAATAGACCAATGGAGATCAAATTAATTTAAGTCCACATTTGATACAGTACACCACCACCAGTTGCATCATGATGTACGACAGTGTCAGCTAAGATGGCCCCAGCACCATTACGTAAAACACCACATTCCTCAACAGGAAGCTGGGGAAAGCACTATTAGTAGTTCATGTATTTCAAATGCACCAAACGTGTCATGCCATCATGACCATTCTTTTGGGAAAAGTACTATGCAGCACTGATCTCCTGTTTGTACTGGCAAAACAACATCTGTAGGTGAACAAGAGCATAAGTATTAAATACACATAGAATTTTTTCCAGCCTGACAAGCCAAACAATAACATCAAAATGCATAGTCTGACCACGACCGATAGACTGGGCTCAATCCTAGGGATGGAATCAGTGGTTGTCTTTCAAACTGGACAGCACTGCGACCAATCAGAGCAATGTTGGCAAAACAGCACCATAATAGCCCTGTCATTATTGTGCTAAGCCCACCAAACGACTCTACAAAGATAGAGCGCTGTGATTGGTCTTACACAGCCTTGGCAAGACCAATTGTAGACCTACTGAGGCCCCAATGGTGTGTGACTAGACATCCCCCCTCAGCAAAACTATTTGCTACCGCTAGGGAGCATCTAGATTTCTAAACTATTTTTTTTCTGTTGCATAACACTAAATGTCCATCTGAGGTCACTTGAATAAAATGATATTTGTGTATGTTGCAATAAGTGTGCATTCTTGTTGAATCTAGGACTATGTTTCTGGGACTGTGCCTCGTGCACAGCTCTGAGAAGACACACAGTTTGCGCTACTGGCTGTGGCTGACACTCACCCAGAAGCTCCAGGTTACCATCGTCCCTCTGCCCACACCAGTCTGCATTCATGCTGGATAGTGCAAAACAGACTTGACCCAAATCACATGAGACCCAACTCTCCCGGAAACAACACACACCATTGCAGGGGGATGATGCATGTCACCTCGAAAGACACATTTTATAAAAATTTGAGTACCTTAAAGTACATCTGCCTGTAGGCACAGGTACTGTATAGTTGAACCCCTCATCTTTAAGTAATAGTATACTTTTGGTGGCTTTATGATGGAGTGGTTTTGATGGTAATGGCACATCATCAAGCCTGAAAAAAACAAATCAATTTTTATAGCAACTGTTCCACTTTGTTTTATGTACAGAACCACCTGATGTCTAGTTTGCAATTTCTTGTAAAATTTTCATGTTAAAGTCAGAAATCTACCAGTATCATAACACAGATTACAGACCAAAACATATTTGGTTTTGATGTAATCAGTATGTTATGTAATTCATGTGACAAGATCTTTTCTCAGAACCAAGTAGAGGATGTATTTTGTAAATAAGAGTAGGTAAAATATTTATGCCACAAAGGATATATATATACACATATATATGTATCTACATATAAATACAAAAAATCTTTAAACAATGAAAATGCTAGTGTCCTGTTTGATTTTGAATCTGAGATTTAATGTTCTGGCTTGTAAATGTAGACAAACAAAAAATAAAGATTTGAATAAGCTCCAATGTGTGCACTCTTCCTATTATTAAAATAGTGGCAGTTCTGTTTGAAAATGTCTAATAGGCCGTTCCATTGCAGGAACTTGGGGAACTTCCTTGGTGGGAAATATTTACACTTTTGGCCCCATACAGCCCCTTTTCAGCCTCTGTTCTGAGATGCATGTCAGTAAGACAATTATATAAAGTACATTTTGCTGCATTGACTAATGCCCTATGTTCATATTCTTACTGGTTTTAGTGGTGCCTCTTGTTGTCTGACATTCCTGCTAGTTCCTCTCTCCAGTGGAAACCAGCCTAAGTATAATTCAAAGACTGAACTACGTTAATTACATAAATGACCACTTTTACTTATCAAGTCTGAGAAGCTGCATCATCACAGTTGCATTGAAGACCATAAAGTGAAGACAGTTTTAAAACATTTATACTGAAATCAACATGGAACACACTTGGAAATCAAGAACTCTAAGGAAAACATCTATGGCAAAACAACATAACAGGTTTGCTGTTTCAGGTGGATAACCGAGTCCACATTTTGATAAGAGAGAAAATCTGAGAGAAAATCAAAGGAGTACAAGGAGAGTCAAACTGAGATGCAGTGCTTTAATAGATATTAGTGGTCAATTCTCAAAAAGGAATAAAAGCACTTCAATCTAATATTTTTTTAAGCTAAAAAAATAAACAAAATTGAATTCTTAGTGGCACCATGTAACAATGTGAAGATAAAGTCATTTATCTGGACAAAGCTAAATAATACCAGCCATGTCATAAACCTCTCCTCTGGAATGTTCAGGCTGTCTGAGAGGAGCAGACTAGTCTCACACCCACAATCTGTTATTAGGTATCTTCCAGAACATCTGTACAAAGAAACAAAGCATGCTAAAGGGCTCTAGGGCATCCAACAATGTAAAGGGTCTTCCCAAGTACACCACTATTTAATTGCAACGTCCGTCTTGTTTGGTCAAATATAATTTTGCATCTACTGAATCCACAGGATTAAAACAGAACATCTAAGAATGGCCCTCTTTTAAAAGTCTAATTCCGCATGACTAGGTCAAGGTTACTTTCATTAAAAAAGGTATTACAAAGAGTTGTATGAGCCGGGGAACCATGTGTGGCAAGACCATTACAAAGACACTCAGGTCACTGGTAATGATCTACGCTACACAATAAAAAATGTAGTGGCTATCTACAATCAAAAGTACAGACTGATATAAAATGGTCCATTTTTGGTTAGTGAAATAAAAAACATAACCTGCATCATCCCTGTAGGTTATCAAAGCTATTAAATCTATTTGAAAGTGAAATAACAAAAAAAAAAAACAGGCATCACATTTCATTAACCTGTCATAAGACAGAACAATTCTGCCTGCAATCTCACAAGAGGTGACAGATGAATTTTCCAAAAGATTACTTCTAAAATTATTATTAATTTACCAAATGTGGAACATTGTGAATCTTATCTATTGCAAGAAAAGTTAGTTACACTGACTGCATTGTACAGGCATGTTTTGTTTTAGGTCAAAAACCTCAATAACATGACTAAAACATAATCAAAACAACCTGAAAAGTGAAAATTGAGATGAAGCCATTTTTCTTGTTGTTTAAATCCTGTGCATAGTATGGCCTGATTTTGCAGAGTACATGACGAGAAGAACACAATGTGATGATTAACTAATAATGACATAAAAGTACCAAAATTAAGTCCATATTTTTTTTCTGAAATGCTTGGTGGCACGATAAATACAAAGGATTTCTTTGAAAACAAACAAACAAAAAAACAATAATAAAAACACGTATATTGCTACAGGTGGAGGCAAAGTATAAAAGGAAGTCTCACACTTGAAAATCAGTACAGCTGTGTCAAGAGTGCAGCTCTGTTACTGTCTCTACTAGCTCCGCTTGTCAAAGACTTGGCTGTCATTTGAAGAGAGCCCTGCTGAAATCCATCTCATTCCCCACGCTGCAGTCGCACCAACCACTGCAAGAGAGAGGGAGGAGATTAGGACGCAGTCTCCAATAAGAGTACATGCCAGTGAAGTACAGTGAGAACACTCGGTAACGAACCTGTGTTGGAACTGGTTCAGTAAAGCCCGCACTCCTTCAGGTTGTTTTTAATGATGACATCTGTGACCGCATCGAAAACAAACTGGACGTTCTTGGTGTCCGTGGCACAGGTGAAGTGTGTGTAGATCTCTTTAGTGTCTTTCCTCCGGTTCAGGTCCTCAAACTGACACTGGATATAAGCAGCCGCCTCCTCATATGTGCTGGAGCCTGAACACAAAACCAGGATATTTAAGCTGTGCTCACACAGTTCACACTGTAAACAATGTCCAATTGTTTTTCTGCATGCCCTCTGAGTGATGACCTAGTTACTAGACCTCTGTGGTCACTATGTTGTGCACATCCATATGAACACAGGCATGATGAGAGGCACTTCTACTTATGTAGGAAAGCTTATTATTAGTTTATCATAGATGTATCTGGTAGGACAGCAGAGATCAAAACAGTTGTTTATCACCACCATTATAAATACTGTAAAAGCAGAAGAGAACAGACTGCACCAAAGCTGCTGTTGGGAAATCTTAAATTACTTAAAAACATGATATCTAAACAAAAACTCTTTGGGCTTTTTTTATTTGGATTAACTGAGATGTTCTTTGTCACTACACATTTTTTTCAGTTATAAAAGGGTTGCATAGGCAGTACATTTAAGAATGGACTGGTTACACAACCCAAACAGATATCTAGGGGACTCTTAACAACGAAAATAAAATCTAACAAGTAATGGTCTGCGCTTCTTTAATATTCTGGTTTGTCTCAAAATTGGTTCTTCAAACAGTGAGACAGGTGCCCTTAAATCATGCGTTTCAAGCGCTTACATAGGTGCACAGCCACACTGAAACAGACTGGTGGCGGCAGGCATCCAATCTGTGAAGGTAGAATTGTTTATGATGGACAGCAGACCAATCAAATTGGGCCAGTGAGAGAAAATCAGCTGTGTACACTAGCTGAACCATAGAGAGGCCCTTCTTCCTGAAGACCCAGAAAGAAAGTGTAACAATGCTAGTTATCAGCGGGACAAATAACAGAGTTATACAAAACCATGAGACCGTGATAAATTGCTTTGCTCATCATGGTTTAGAGGAACTCCTCTACTAAAGGCACTGTTGCCCTAGTGAGTCAATTTTCCCTCACCAGAATATTCAGGGTAGCAGATGGTTAGAGGGCTCTTCTGTATTTTCTCTTCAAACAGGTCCTTCTTGTTAAGAAAGAGGATGATGGAGGTTTCTGTAAACCACTTATTGTTGCAGATGCTGTCAAAGAGCTTCATGCTTTCGTGCATGCGATTCTGCAGACACACATGATATCACTGTTACAGCATGTACATAATGGAGGGCTCTGGAGGGATATAACAACTTAAAGTAAATAACAGGAGTAAAATTTCAATAATAATAATGAGATTTATGCAAAATTTCATATGCGCACAAAAACAGGGCCAAGCAATCATGTCAGCAAGGTTTGTCTCTCTCTCACTCACTCACACACACAAAGTTCTCCTCACCATTTCCTCATCCTCAGCCAGGACCAAGTCGTAGTCACTGAGCGCGACACAGAAGATGATGGCAGTAACCCCCTCGAAGCAGTGGATCCACTTCTTTCGCTCTGAGCGCTGGCCACCCACATCAAACATCCTGTGTTCAAACAGAAGCACCAAAGCCAGTTATTGGGCTGCTGACATGCAGGACCACTCACAAACCCAGGCCAGCAGCCCAGCTGGGTGCTCTAATTCCACCACAATACAGCCGTCCCTGCAATTAGATGTGCCTGTGTGTGCCGCCTGACGTGCTTTTCAGAGTACCTCCGCACAGTGCTCGTCATAAACTAGATATTCTCTATGTGGTTACCCCACTGCTAAAATAAATACTGAATTGATTATCAGAATAGCAAAGGGGCTGTAGCAAGAAGCAGAATTCTATGGCAAAATTCTAATATAGAGTTTATTTGCAGAGCAAGAGACATAATCCTACTAAAATAAATACTGAATTTATTGTCAGAATTGGGAAATCAGAATTCCATGGGATCAAGAACCTCAGTATTATTATTTTTCTGTCCACACAGTCTATGAAATTGTAAATTGCCACTATGTTTATTCTCTGCAAGGGAGGGATGAGACGATTAATTGTTTAGCGATTAATTCGCAACTAAAAACATTGCAATCAATGGTAAAAGCTCCCTATAATCGTTATGATGGCATTCATACAAAAATAATATATTACGTCTGGTAGTCGCAACTTAAGTCCAAGCGACACAACTCGCACGGGACAAAAATATACACCAGCAGCACACACATGCGGCCACCGGAGGCCATGACACGCAACTGCAGTTGTTTAGCTGCAGGACTGCCAACATGATAAATGAGTCAGGACTATAAAATGGTAAATCTCCTGAGACACAACCATTTGGCTTTATATGCTCAAATGAAGGTAATGTACCATAACAGATATGTTAGTGACAAGTTACTTAATGCCATTTTGAGTCGTTCATTAATAAACGTCGCTCTCAATGGTGTAACCTTGCTTAGTGGTGACAGTTGTAATGGGCAAATGTTTGGCAGTGAGACGTAACTTTTCTGGGAGATAACAGATAACGCATTATAAGTGGGTTACTGAAACGTCAAGTGAGGTCATGTCAAAATAAATTTAGAAGACTGGCCTTTGTGTGGGTCACACTTTTACTGTCTATGGGCAGTGCTGCTGTCTCAAGTCTTGCCATGTCCACTGATTATCATGGCTGCTAATGTTGATTTTTGCAGCATGTTGCCTACCTATGCGACTTGAACTCTGATTACCCGGTGTAGCCTCCCTCCCAGTCAGTGGACATAACGTTACACTGCTTCCTCCTGTATGCACCAGTTCTAGACTAATGTAACATGGAGCGTGTAGACTTCTAGCAGTGAAAAAATCGGGCCGCTGTTTCAGTTGTTAATAGCAGTGTGACAGACTATCTCATTTTTCTCCATAAGCCCAATACAGCCTCAAACTAACACACAAATATGATTTATAACTATTAAGATGAAATTAGGACAAAATTAATGAAGAAATGGGTGTGAATATAGGTAATTACACTTCAGTTCCCCCACTTGGGATCAATAAAGATAATTTGGCAATATTAATAGTGATATAGGCCTACACAAATAATGACAATATGTAGCTCCGTAAAGGGACACAGATTTTGTTAATCTTGATTTTTACTGTGAAAAACTGCAAAAAGAAAAATGAAAAAATGCTATAATTTTGTGTTAAGCAGAGGCCCTGCATTGCACGGCATAAACGCCGTGCCTGTTTTGGACGCACATGACATGCCACCTAAAAAACCCTCCTCATATCGATGTGCTAGTGCATCTGCATCACTTGTGTAGACCATGAACCGGCCCTAACACTGTACAGATTCCTGAACCAACTGTCAAGATTTTTAAAGAGTCACCCAGGAACAATAAAGTCAAAGCAAAGAGTGTATTTCTATTAATGGAGGGCTTGATGGTGCTTGTGAGTGATGTGTGGCCATACTGCAATAGTTGAATACAAGCCCTTGGAGGACTCAGACAAGGATTCTTATGAAGGGGTTGGTGCTCACTTGAAGTACAGCTCCTTGAACGTGAAGTGTGTTTCCACGATGCCCGTGGTCTTCACTCGAGTCCTCAACACATCTTGTTGAGTGGGAACGTAATTCTGCTGAGATATCCTGTCCAGGTCGTTCAGGTAACTGCGGGAGATGGAGTGTGTGTCAGAACATGTAGCCATTAATGCTATCTGCAGGCACAGACATGACCAGCTGGAACCTGATGAGCTGAACAGGTTTTACAAGCATGGCATAGTGGAATTTGCTACATGACAGTGAAGCTCCTTTGAGAGCACAGTAAAATTCAACACAATAACCAAAAGCCACATTCAATAACCATCATGGTGAGGCCTGAAAAATGACTTGGAGAGTGTGATGGAACCAGCGGGCTGAAAAGCTAAATATGGGTTGATATTTTTCCAGCCGCTAAAAGCCGGGTGCTCCCAGGCTGTGTGTAACACGATGGGGAGAGCCGCAGCCCATCAGGGCAGCTGAGTGGCGGCCCAGCAGGCTCCTCTCCGGCCAGCACGCCTCCTCTGTTTCCTAAATAACAGCCCCCACCCCCCTTCATGCCCTCCCGCTTGCCTTACCCCTGCCCTCTCACACACATTTGCGACAGCGGCGTTTTTTTCCACCTCTTCTAAATGTCATGTGCTCACATGTGAAAGTCTGGGAAATGGCCATAAACTTCACTTTCACATTAAGCTTTGCACAAACAGAGTTTTAACGACCAAATCCCACGATACAACAAACCACTTTGAATCTCATGATGGTTACAAAGGAGACTGATTTTTCATTAAATTCCATCATTTCTTTCAACAGTTAATCACAACTTATTAACACTGACACTTTTTCTATGGAAGTGACACTCCTCCGAGTGGGAGAAAAATTCTTGACAAGCTTAAGCATGCAACTAAGAATGCAAGATCAATCTTGTTCCTGTCTAAAGCTCCACCCCAACTCATAAACCATAGCACTGGAAGCTCTGTCAGCCACCAAGTCAACTAAATAGACCCGACTCCACTGGTTCACAACTGATAGCTGCCTTCAAGGCCAAGGCAACCCGCATGGAGGCCTCCTGCCTGGGTGCTTACTAGGAAGCGGAGTCATTGAGCTGGTACTCTCTTGAGCGGCCGAAGCAGTTCTGGACGCCGCCGTCTTTCCACAGCCTGCGGATGACGCCGGCAAGCTCCGCAGTCATCACCCCTTCCTCGGCTGAGCCAGCTAACACAAACAGCTGCCTGGCATCATCCTGGCAAGACGGAAAGTGCAGAGATAGCAGAGTCAGGGACGTGTGTGATCATACTGGACACAGAAATATGTGATGGGGTAAACATCTTAGGACCTCGGACACTTTGCATTGGCTACTTTAAATGCCCCTTGCAATGACTACTCTTCCTTATCCTTATCCTATGGAAGACTGCTCAGCAGAAGCGTGGGCATCTGTAAACATGCTTGTGGTGACGTCTGACTGTTTGAACATGCTCTAAAGCTCAAAGCTGAGGCACGTACTGCTCTGGCGGGGTCTCCAAAGTCAATCTTGAGCCGTCCCATGGCCCTGATGATGGCGATGATGGACTGAATGGTATTGCTGTACACAACCACCTTGTACTGCTTACACTCGTCCTCAGAGTAACCATCTTCATGAATAATCCTTGAAAGACATTAAGGAACATCAGAATGAACACTTTGATAGGGTGTAAACAATGACAATACTGTTTCAAACAAAAACTGAATTGCATTAAGATGGTTTCTTTTTGGAAATTTTTGTTTATTTCAAGATCATCTCTGTTAAAAATGTTTTAAATTGCACTGATTGACTGTGGCTGGTTGGTTGTGTCTTTGACACTCATATTGAGAATCTAGATGTCATTGAGGTCAAACAGCTGCTGCTGCAAAGCCTCGGTTAGATCGTTGCTCAAAATAACTTACTTCATCTGTTTCACTATTGTACTCTTCCCTGATTCTCCAGCACCTGAAAAAAAGAAAGAACAGACCACTGCCGTCACCTCAGAGCCAATAATAGTACCAAATCAAGTCGCTTAGCCCAACTCACCAATCATAGGCCTCAGAGCAGATCATACATGCTGAATAGAATCTTTCAATTTCTCCCTCAGACATCACGAGCCGGGCATGAACAAAGACAAGACTCTTTCTATTTGAAGTCCTGATTTCTCATTCTGGGAGATTAAATGCCATGAAGATGAAACGCTGGCCTGATGTCCCCACCTGGGGACGTACTGCTCTCCAGCAGAGAGCTGAAATAACCTAAAGAGCAGCAGCAGACAGGCAGACAAGAGGAGAGGTGGCTCATTTACACGGGCTGCCTGACTACCATTGATATTCATGTAGCAAAACAATCCTAAATCTCTACCCAATAAACACTGCAGTTTGGCCCAATGGCAGACTTCACTTCACTGCAGTGCCTGCTCCTTTCATCAGGGACAGGGATATCCAGAGAGCTCCTATTGCCCTGCGATTTAGCGTCAGCAACAGCAGGCTTAGATTCTGAAGACTGCGAGAACTCGCAGTTTAGTTCTAAAGCCCTGCTGGCTCACTGGCCTATATTTATAGCAATGTGTGGGTTTTACTGATAGACATGGGGATGATCATGCGGAAAATTCCTCTCACTTTCTCTTTTTCTCTCTCTCTCTCTTTCACTCACTCACTCACTCTCACACACACACACACCCTCAAGGAGCTCAGTCCAACCCCTTCTTAAGTCAGGTGGGAATCTAGTCAGACTCTAAGCTAAAAGGAACTCATCTGATCAGTCGGCCCATTTCCATTTCACCACACAACACAGCCTCAGCCCCTATCACTGCCTACATCACCAACTTCACTCTGCTTTGGGGAGTGTCACAAATACAACTGTTATCTGCCTGCATCAGCACTCAAGCAAGTTCCGTGTTTTACACTGTGAGGGAAGGCAAGGCACACTGTGAGAACATAACACATTTCCTCATGCACTGTTAAAGGGCAGCATACTTGGTCGAGCGCAATGAAGCAATTTACCCACAATTAATGAAACCAGAGCCGACATGTTCGGTAGTTTAGTTCGGTAGTCAGGAAACTTCTGCATCAAACTGACATATTTTCTGTGCATGTGAACAATTGAGTCAGCAGACTCAAAAGTGGTGTACTGACAGTAACTATGCATGTGACAAATAACAGAACCTGAACTTTAAAAAAACATTTATGTGGCAACAATGGATTAAACAGTCATTTGGTAGTATCTGAACACATCACACAGAAGAGGATCTTCATATGACACAGAAGGTCTATGAGTTATCATCTATCGGAACTCAACTGATGTACTACAGAGTTAACCAGAAGTCATATGCTGAAATAGGAAGGTGTTCTCTGTTGCCAAAGTTACACCATCACTTCTAGTTCAACCCCTGATTACAACATAGCATAACAAATACACTGCTGCAAATGCACAGTCCATGGTAGCCTTGCTAACTACCATAGAACCAATGCAAGCATAGTGCCATGTAAATAGCACTATCCACTTTTTCACCACCCATTTTTGGCAGATAAGCTCACCAGTATAGTATCTATACTACTTCACCAATCACATAAACCTTGGTGATAACATTTTAGTCTCACAATGGATGATTTTGAATACATGGTTTGTGTCCTTAGGGCTGCATTTATCCTTTATTGTAGCATTCTGAAGTTAGCAAAAAGGCTCAAAGAAAAACTTATTAATGAAGCCTATATTTACACCGAGCCAGAAAAGAAAGGTTTATTGCGTTGCAGCAGTATAACATTTGTGCAGCCATGAATTTTTGGTTGACATAGGCCTAAATTTGTATGTCACGGCTAGTCTATGGGATATGTCTTTAAGGGATGTTCACATGACATCACATGACTCCACAAAGTTCTAAAACATTTTTTGGTAAATGGAGAAATGGCTAATTATCATTGGTCGGCGAAACCTTTGGGCCAACTTTGTACCATCTGATCTACAAGAAAAAAAAACTAAACCAGTTGATCTTCTAGTTTAACTTTCATACTAAGAAAACGCCTCAAGGCATTTCATGTAAGCCTACCCAATTCACTAGAATGTTGTTTTTCCCCTCAATTTTCTATTCCACCTTAACTCAAGATAAAACATGATTTGAACGCAATTCAAAACTTTTCCACAGTTACTAGAACTTTGTGTATTATAGGTTGTGTATTATATGTATGCAATGCCAGCTATAGGCTACAGATTTTAATATTTCCTACCTTCAGGTCAAACAAGAAATGTCAGCAGATATCAATGGATCTATTCAGTGCCTGCACCATTAATGCAAATTATCTAGGCTATGCAAGAAAAAGCAAACATATATTTCCACTTGTGTCAATGCTGTGTCTGCAAAGCTCTACCAAACAGTAGGTAGCAGCTCCCAATGGTAACTCCAGACAAATGCTGCCTCCATTTTTGACAACTATTGATTCTACTAGAATGGCTACTACGTGTGGGCCCAGGTGGAAAAGAAGACCAGTAATAGTGCACTATTTTGAAATAACTCCATGCATTAATAATGGGCTTTCAGTGAACTATTTGGCACAACAGAAAGAGCACTTCAAGTGCATGTAAGAAAAGTTCATTAAAGGGCAAAATACTTTCCTTGCACTTAAAAGGAGAAATCTGGTGTAATTCAATCCATGGCGCTATTGTTTGAGTGCTGTCGCAGAGTGCTGTCTGTAGGAAAAAAAACAAGAAAACCTGATACAACATAGACCAAGTAGCAAACCGGCAGATAAGATGAACTGAATGGGGCATAAAACAATGAATCTGAAAAGTGAGTTTCTGTGCCCAATTCAGTTAGTGTTAGATGCCAGTTCACCATTTGGCCTATGTTGTATCATATTTTCACATTCTTTTTCCTGTCGACAGCACTTGGTGACCTCGAACAACAGGGCTATGGACTAATTCACACAGGGTTTCTCAAGACATATTAAAGTGCACCCCTTTTCCATTTAGGTGAACTTTGAGTGACCTTAAATACCCAATGCGGAATTCCTGATTTTCGTGTGTGTACAAGATTGACAAGTCGACAACCAGTCAGGCTGACCTAACCTGATATTTTTCCATTTTTCACAAAGGAAACACATTCAAAGCAATGCTTTGGAGCCACAATTCAGTTTGGCAACATATGACAATCCCATATGAAGTGAATGGAGAGACTCTCTGTTAATGGATCTAATGCAAGTGTCTGAATAGGGCATTAGCGTCCAACTAAACGTTCATACCCAGTCTTATCATGAATTTAGAATTGTGGGAAGTACACACACAAAATTACTCTTTCATACATGCATTGAGTTTCAAGACAACCACGTTATAACCAACTGTTATAACCACTTGAAAGGCTAAAACTCTAACCCACTGTCCACTTGTGTTATTTTTGACTGTGTTTCTCGCAAATTTGTGCCTTTAATCTAAAAAAGAGATTTTTTTCTCTGAATTTTCAAAAATATTTTCTCTTCACGTGGCCCTAACAGTCTTTTGTATTCATTAGACTGTGAATTAAGTGGCCTATCTTCAATTTCTCCATCATGTGTGCTAATTAGACATGTATGATGCCACAATTATTTTTTTGTCATGATATTGGATTCCAACAATATAGCCTATTATGTTACAAAACACTATTTGTGTTTGTTAGGCTCTGTAGATCACTTTGCAGACAGCCAAAAAACAGTGTTAAACTGTAGTATATATACTTTTTATCTTTTTAACGTTAGTTATTGATATTGTGATAAAATTTTTAAGTCCATATCGCACAACCCTACTTGTCAACACAACATGAACACCTGCTAACCCAAGTTGAATTGCAACGCTTCAAAGATGGTTTGCCAAGAGGGGTCTTTAAACTTAAAATACATATGATGTAAAAATATGATCATGATTTTATTTTTCAAAATGGGGGTAATCCCCGCCTCCATGCTTCACTTGGGTGGGAGTTACAAAGTTTGGGGGAACACTACTTACAACACTACAGCTGATTCAAAATGCGGCGTCTAGAATCCTAACAAGAACAAAAACAACAGAGCTTATTACTCCAATTCTGAGGGTCCTTCACTGGCTTCCAGTAAGCTATAGAATTGACTTTAAAGCACTGCTGTTTGTGTACAAGTCTCTAAATGGGACGGGGCCTAATTAACTCTCTGATATGTTTTAACAATATAACCCAATCAGATCTCTCAGATCGCAGCAGAAAATTATGCTGGTAAAACCTGTCATTAGAACAAGTTGTGGTAAAACAGCCTTTAGCTACTATGCAGTTCAGCTATGGAACCAACTCCCAGAGGACATCAAAAGGGCCTAAATAGCCATAAATAGCCTAAGCCCCACTAAAGTAGACCGCGGTGAACCAGTGTAGCCTACTGTCGGCTGTTACCCAATATATGTGTATTCTGAACATGTTGCCATCATTAGAAGATACGAAGGACACCACTAGGTGTTTCCTTAGGCTTCTAGTCAGTCACTATTAGATTGAGTTTATTCATTGATGTTGAATTGAAAAAAAGTGAATAAGTGACGAGAAAAAGTGAAAAATTTCAGGTGAAGTGGTTACTGCATGCATTTTGCCTGAAAGCAATGCAGAAGTGTACAATGGCTCACATAGTCTGCTGTTGCTGTGAAAGTGTTACAGGGCCTGCACCTCCGGTGCTCAGGTCCTAATTAGCCTCGGCCTTGAAAGCAGTAGCATGTCAGAATAAACTCCTCTGGATTCTCTGTGAAAAGCTATGTTGCATCGCGATCACCCTCAACTGATCAGTGAATTAAATGACTTCTAGATTACATAGTGAATTTGGCTTGTAATATTTACCGGAAAAGGTACGTGACTGTCAACTTTGTTAATGTTAATGTTGGACTTTTGGAGTCTAACATTGAGTCAATGGCATGACTTTAATGCGAAGCAAAACGTCAGAGAATTAATCTCAATTAAAACATCAAGATTAGCATTCTTTTTGAACCCATTTTGCTGGCAAGATAACAGGAATATCATTTTATATATCATTTTAGTATCATTTTTATCCAGACTAGTGAACTTGGTGACCAAGATCAAATCAATGCAACCTGATGCCAATTCTTGCACGTCTGTTTCATTTTTTTTCCTGTGCACTCAGAAGAGGCAAAAGGAAAGAGAGAAGTAGAATGAGCAGGCAGGGAGAGCAAAGGCGCGCAGTTCTAGTTTACAGTGTAACTGGATTTAATCTATCTGAGAAATAGAAATTCATCTAACAGTAATAACGGTGGTCATAACCAAAAAGTCAAAGTAGGGGAAAGACTGCTGGAATTTCCCGCATTATAAGTACTGGACTAGCAGGACTTTTTTAAATTATGCACAATACCCACAATCCCATGCACAAATTTAGAACCTGACAGTATGTTATAATTTTAACTTGCATTATAAAGGAATGTCACACCTCAGATTTATGTCCAAAACTGTGAAAAAAGCTTGCAAAATGTAAAAAAATTGTGGCTTGACAATTAACATTTAAATTTCATGAATTAACTGCGAATATGAATATATTTATTTATATACACTTACTTCATTAGTCTACACATTTTTTTATCAGTTCCAAAAAGTGAGGATACTAACACTGATTAGCCTAGTGTGCAAGAAATTTAACACTGCAGGGCAAAATATTTCAAATTGAAATGGGTGAGTGGTTCCTCATAAACACCAAAACATACCACCGTCAACACCTGTGCAAAAGCTGTCCAATTAACAGCCTACAACTGCTCAAGCTTAAAAAGGGTTAGATTGTGCCTGATTGTTGGATCAGATTATTAGACTGTCACATATTCATAGTATCCCGAGAAAGAAATGCTTTTACAGAAGATGTGACAGCTATGAGAAAGTACACAGAAGCCAGACTTAAAAATCTGGAATTCAAAACTCTGGCTGTAGCATGTTTCTACGAAGACTACAGTCAGGACAATGCTGCTGATAAACATTCATTTCCATGAACATCTGTGGCTGATTTGACCATGGGAACAGTTCACATAGCTCTCAGCCCAGCGTGTCCTCACGACAGTTAAGTGGTGGAGCACAAGCATGCCTGCAATCTGGTATAGACCTCAAATAATTTAAAAGGCATATCACTGAGACATCAATGACTTGCTTACGTTTAGAAACCAACATTCTCAGTTTCTGGAGAAGTTGTATGTGTCATAAAACCATTGTTACGAAGGGGAGAAGCAGAAAAGTGTCTATTTTTAAAAGTTCTCTACAGAGGCAATGACATTTCCTGTAGTGCAAGAAAAAAAACCTGAAATTATGAACCAACAAGTTTACTCACTTCAGTCTATTTAATTCAAGCTACCAATCCCATATGGGCATGGGATGAGCACTGTACAAGTCAGGATTGTTCAGCTAATTCAAATATTTCAGTGATGTGGAAGCAGTAGTTGTAAAACGCCAGACACTGCTCAGTGGTGGATTAGCATACATAAAGGGTGGAGAATCACCAGCCAGTGAGAGATGTGCAATATGAATGACAGTCTCTCTTGAAGAGAGAGGGAATAGCCCACATTGCTGTTATACTCCTGACCTCAAGTGACTGGACTGCACATACTTAACCACAAGCTTCCTAAATGTTCTTCCTGAAACAGACGGAACAGAGCTGTCCAGGCCGACAAAGATGAGCCAGACCTCCAATGAGGAGGGGCCTTTGGCCGGTGGCCTGGAGCCCGAGAGACTCTCGGCCAGTGTTCGAGGAGCCAGTTATATGAGTCTCGCATTCATGGTGAAGCAGGGCATGTTTCATTAGGCCCACTGAAAAGATTTCCTGCCGCCAAAGCATAGTGGTTTTATGCATCCAGAGCAAAAGCCAAACTCCATGGCTTTGCCCAACAAGTTCTGTTCCAATGCCAACAAAAGGAGGGAACAGTGTCTGGAAAATTGTTTGAACCTACACTTCTCACCATTTTTCTCTGCTGATAGGCAGGAATTGTTTCACACAGCCACTGGCATGTTTTTATTCACCCCAGGTGGCACAAATTAGCAAAAGGCAGAAATGTGTGCCTTTCATGGGCACTGCAAATAACAACCTCTCTGATAATGAGACTAAATAATAAATTGACACAGATAGGGACTGAAACACTAACATTATGCACAAGCAAAATATCAATGCAAAACATAACATTTAGGAGTGGCCTTCTTCTTTCTAATGGCTTAACTACGTGGATGGAAGTGTTTTGACTGGGTATGTAAGATTGGGGGGCATTACTTGGCTATAAAAAAACGAAAGTCATGACTCTTTTTAATCATTCTATTTGGCATTATGCACAGACGCGGACAGAATTGAGCAACCAAGACAGAAACTGGTTACATGCAATACGCAACTACCAGAACCAACATATTCTAACAAAGAAAATGCAAATGTATTCGATTAGTTGGTTTCTTTTCTAGTTGAGTATGCACATTCACAAAGACAACAAAAATGGAATGACATTAACGTTAATGTTATCATAGTGTAGCGTTCTACAAATAGTGCCTGATGTCCTCGGCTATGTCAGCTGTTTCTCGTCACGTATGGTCTTTGCAGACATGCAGCCAAAATATTGCGTTTGTGAACACTTATCTCTTCAGTTTTAGCAAAGCATAGGTACTCACCAAGAAGCAACAGCTTCACTTCTCTGGAAGCTTTCTTCTCATCCTCCCGGAGATTGCGGTCTATCATTTTACTCCTTTCCACGGCCGCTTTATCCTCGGCGCTCAGAGTGCAACCCATTTTCAAAACCAGTCTCTACAAAACTATTTGTTGGACAATCAACGAATAGGTATAATTTACGCTAATCTCACGCTGCCAAAGTTTTAACAAAAAGTCGTCAAACTTCTACGACTTGTACACCGCAACATAGAAAGCCAGGACTTAAAAAAGGCGTTGGCACCTAACGCAACTCTAACGTGGGATAATGGACAATATATAAGCCATCCGCAAACGCACTTACAGCAAACATAAAATGAGCAAAGACTATGAATATATAACAGTAGACTGTTAACGACGTCTTACCATTCAAAGTTGTATGGGTTTGGTCGCAAATCTCGAGCTAGATTTCACAGTTCGCTAACAGTTTGACTTCTAAATACTCTACTAAAAAGTAACGTTAGCTGTCCTAGCTGGCTAAGTTACATGAGTTTGATTAGCATCGTTAGCTAGTATTCTATAAAACTTGAAGTACGTTAAGACAAAGTAATTAACAGTACACCAAAGGGTAAATGAAAACACAACAAAACACAAACTTCCATACGTAATTCATGTGAATCTGCTCCAAATACTTCAAAAAGTTTTGTGTTATCCCCGGGCTACAGATCGCGTAAACCCCCGCTCTTTCAGGCGATATATTATACTGGTGGTGTGGAAGAAAAATGCAGAACTGCTAAAAGAGGAAAAAAAAACAGAGTGGATACTGGGAAATGTAGTTCATGGGAATAAGGGCTTCGTATTCAACGTGTAACCTAATGTTCACAAATAATGATAAATAAACACGGTTCCTCTGTCATTCCGTTTTTTGCATTTCTTCCTCAAATGATTTATACAACACCAGGTGCGGGAATAATATAAAACACCACAAATAGCTGCGACAAAAACTGGGGCACAAACGACTGTTACGCTCCCACTTCCAGTTTTCCCAAAAGGTTTATGCTCTAGAGGGCGCTGCCGCGTGTCGAAATGAAACGTGTCACATTTTGGTGCAATCAATTAAGGGTTTACAAACTATTCGATGTAAAAAAAACATTTTCAACATTTACACAGAAATTTTACCGTCCAAAATCCAAGTCTGAGATAAGTTGATTCAACAGAAACTCAGATGATAAAGTCAAAGAGTATACTTATCCAGAAGTCATAGAGTATGACTATATACCTTGTCTTTTATCAGATTTCTTTTTTAAATCACTTGAATGATCTGTATGAAACTGTTTTCATAAACATAAAATTAGTTAAATGTTCCTGTTATCACATAGTCGTTCTAAGAAGTAGGCAAGGCCTTCCATTCTTAGGCCTGTTTGACATAATCAGGGCTTGCTCTGGATGCATTATATTGGAATTGGCTTCTTTGCCCACCCATTCATTATCTTACAAAAGTTGCTGGTCAAGCTGACTAGCCCTATCTGTATAACCAGTTCAGCGATGTAAGTCAGTCAGAACCAAAACTGCTGATAAACCTCTTTTCCTGTCAAATCAGCCAGATGTTAAACAGGTGGCTTTGTTTTCAACACACTACAAATATCCAATAAATGAACCTTTGATCACATAGAATAATGGACATAATAATGGACATATTCAGGTGACTTTTTAAAAAAGAGGCTTATCTGTAATTTTAATATCAGATCATACATAAACTAATGCAAACATAGCTGTGATTAGGCTATCAGGACCAGGTGTGGATGTATTAAGCAGCTTATTCTAAAATATAATTCCAGATCATTGATTGACTGATTGATCCAATCTAGACTCTGCTATAACTGCTACAATTGCCAGGTTTAAGACTGATAGGTGTATACTTTTTAATAGCCTGTATGCTTAGAGCCTACCTCACATCTATTTATTAATAACTGTGAAGTATTTTGGACACAATCTTGTTGACTTATAAACTGTCATTAAAGTGGCACCCATCTGTAGGTAAGGCAGTATTATCATTACATCTTATAATCAATATTTAATTTGTTCCAAGTCGTGGCTCACTATGTTCAGTTCATGGCTACATCTTGCATATAATCTTAATCTTGCACCAGTTAAGTTCATATTTTAAAGTGAATTTGAAACATTATTACACTCTGTGTGGTAGACCATTGCCAGTCAAGGGTGAGACATTTTTTTTTTACCAAAGAAATATTAGTAAGTTTCATTAATTTTATACATTAACTTGCTTAGTTAAATAATGACTTTTGTAAAATAAGATCTCCTTTATTAAAATAATAGATGACCATAAGATAGTAAGCAAGTTAAAGGGCCATGGTAGGGCTTTGGTCCATGCTTCTCTTATCTTCTCCCTCTGCCTGTGAATGTCAGTGAGGATAAGTTGCCATGGAAACACCACCTTCAATACTTCTGAATGAAACAGAGCAGTTTGGAATAAGCTCACCCTGTGTACCACAGTACACCCGCGTTCTCCTAAAAGGAAATGCAGAGACTTTACTAAGGGTAACATGTCTGTATTAAAAATCTCGTCTCAGAGTAGATAATGGGAAGTATAAACGGTTATAAGGGAGCTATAAGGGAAGCTGGGGAGAGAGAAACCCTGACATAAATCTATGGGTTAGGACACAGAAGCACGTCTTACATCATAATATGATTTATCGTGACACCAATGAAGAATGAGGAGCCACACCAAAAAAGATACTCAGTTATGTCACCAAAAAGCCTAGCTGAAAGGTCATACTTTTTGAACCACTCCAACAGGGGCCTCTCTTATACACCCTCAAGGCCACCACATCAAAGCAAAAGTGTGTCAGTGTGTGTGTGTGTGTGTGTGTGTGTGTGTGTGCATGTGTGTGTGTTGGGGGGTGGAGTGGTATGTATCCTTATGTCCTGGAGGTGCCTCATAAAGACTATACCATTTAGATTTTTTTTTTGTATGTCATATAGTCATTTAGAGGTAAAGTGATCTTTATTCACATTTTAAAATGTTATTTTCACATTTCACAAAAGCTCTGCTCCATTGTTCTAGGTGGATATCTTTAGGTGGGTGAGGGAATATTCTATATTTCATTTTGATGTAAAAAGAAATTTTAAAATGTCAAGCTGACAGAAATAGACATCAAAGGTAAAGGTAAAGGTCGTTGGCTAAAATATTTGGCTGGTCTTTGATTCATAACATTTAGAGATTTCTATACACCTTTTTGAACAGACAATGAACCAAAAACAAAGCACTTATTGATTTTGTTGTTAGCATTATTTGGAGTCAATACTTGTGATGATTCTGCAACTCTTAGACAAAAAGTAGAGAACAGGCATTCCAAATCAGTCATATAATTAGACTGTAGCTGCTGCCCCCTCACCCACCCACCCACCCCACCCCACCCCCCACCCACCCTTAAATGTCACATCCCAGTTATCTTCATTCTCTCCTATTTTACTTTTGTTTCCCTTTAGTTCAATATAAGCCTAAATGTCTAACATGTGTGTGTGTGTGTGTGTGTGTGTGTGTGTGTGTCTGTGTGTGTGTATGTGTGTGTGTCTGTGTGTGTGTGGCTGACAGCAAAAATAAATTAGATCTGTGAAACAGAAAAAAATAAAACAGAAAAAAATATATTGTAAACATCCGGACTGATTTTGCCAGTGATGGGATGGAATGGACTACAGATATACAAGATGAACATTTAGACAGAAACACATGCATTTTGTAATGAGTTTTAATTAGAATCAACAAAAATAACAAGGACTTGGCAAATAAAAGCAACAATATCAACCAGGACTTTTTCTGAAAAACACAATGTACCCGAAGCAAAACTAATTGAACAATTATACTTGAATACCAAATGGATGTGTGGTCGTATGGTATCAGGCAGTGTCCCCTTAAAGGCTATTCTCATTGAACGCAGTATCAGGTCATGCTTGGCCACATGGATGTCCTGACATAAATACAAGTTAGTAAACCTGATGGTCATCTGTTTCTCCACTGTATTTGCATTGACTTGCATCACAAGCAACTGAGGCAAAATGGATGGAGAGTTTCATATGGCAGTAATCTTATTAGATACAGATATGTGACATTGATCATAAGTGGATCCCTCACCAACCTGCATGGTGCGATTGGTGTGTAGACTGATTTATGAGATAAGGGGTTTTATAGAAGGATTTTACAGTCCAAACAAATCTTGTTTGAGTAAGAAGTTCAGTTTTGGCTTTCCCATGATTTGTTGTATGCCATCTTTTTACCACCCTGTTGTCATAATAAAGTCATCTGTGAGAGAAAAGACAGAGCTTTTACACATTATCAAAGGGATTCTCCAAAATGGATTGGCACTCAATTGCCTAGTGCAGAGGGTTGCACTTGAATGAGATAATTATGTTTGTTCTGTTTATATGTAATTCAATTTATACAAATTTCCACGTAGCTTCATCAACCCTTTCTATGACGCAAAAGAACCTTTGTCACCTGAATCAAGAATCCGTCTGAAAACACCAGCCTGTACTGAAGTCATTAAACAAGAAAATTAGGAGCGTTATGTCGTGAGCCCTTTTTTTTTTTTTTTGCCCAGTTCCGTACCATACTTTTAACACCAAACCTAAGATGTCTTAAAATACCTTGCTTGACATCATGTGATTTAGGTTGACTAAGCTGGATAAGAGAAAAGGGAAAAAAGAGAGAGGCCAAGGGATAAAAGAGCAGAAAATGTGAGACTTTGTTTATGTAGCAGTTTTACAAAGCATCTCTGTGTTTTATTTCCTTGAGGTGAGAAGATGGTAACGTCCTCCGGCTCTAGCTAAAGAAAGGGCAAAAGCAGTCATGAACAAACGTAAGCACTGCCTCCATTGTATTCTGTGGTCACAACAAGCTTCATCTGCTTATGGCAAAACACAGAGGTACTTAAAGTGTAGTGTGGAGAGACGTTTGTTCTGGTTTAACCTGTAAACAGCGAGCCATTTGAAAGTGGGTTGGTCCTAATCATTAGAATTTGTCCTCTGTGATGTAGACTATAACACTGTATTATGAGGGAAGATAGGACCAAGCAAGACAAATGAAAATGTGTCCAATTTGCTGTGCTTACATTTTTTTGCTGTAATGAATCTCTCAAGTTGATGTCTAAGTGCAGTATTCCAGTGGCAGATACACAACATGATAGACTGAGTCAATGTGTTTCTCTGTGCTATTTCACTGAATAAATTTTCAGTGCAATCAGTGGGAAGTTAAAAATACTCGTCTCTGTCTGACTCGCTCCTATAAATACCCCTGCTATGAAACCATTCAATAAAACCTGTTAACATTATGTACATTTTAATTAGGATATAGTCAAAAAGGCACAGCAATATCATTTTGGACTCCTGAGAACAAAAATGTGACAGAATTTGCATTCATTTCTGTCTTGAAAGATGAGGGGGTGGAGATTGAGAGAACAGTCTTCTGAATCGGTGACAGCTCTCCACGCTCTGCTGTTGCTGTTACGGCACATGATTGCCAGTGACCTGACTATTTTATCCCTTTGTCTGTCCACACTTGATTTCATCCCCAGGTTTTCCGAACTACAGCAGAAGGTCCTTTGGGGAGAGATGAGCTGAGAAGTGGCCTCAAAGGCACTCAAACTGTGCAAGATAACATGGCCATGTTCACAAAATTATCACGACGGCATCAGTATTATGTCAAAACTATTTGCTGCCAAAAGTCTGTCCTAATGTAGAATCTGTTATTTGCCTGTATCAAATGACAAACTCGTTAGACTGTCGAGGCGAAATGGTAGAGACCAGCACTTGCATGCATGCTTAAATCTTGTTTTGTTGCACTGTTTTGTTTAAATGGGTCGGCCTCTCTTTTATCAAGGGAGAATTGAACGTGAAACAGAGGGCAAGACAAACGATTATAAACGGCATTACAATTTACTTTTTTGAGCTCCATGAACATCTTGGTTTGTAATATTATCATCTATAGTCCACCATCTGACAGGAACATGTAAGAATCTTAACCTGATGTATCATTTTTAAAAGTGCTCCTCTTTAAACCCTGAAATTTAAAGCACGTGAAATCGAATGAACAAAACCAACCTATTTAAAAAAAAAAAAACTGAGGGGGACATCAATAGCAACAAAACACAAATTCAAAACAAATGTGCATTTTAGTCCTACAGGTCAGGCATTGTCCTGCGGCATTTCTCTGACAAGTTGAGATCATTGTTCAGGTGGTGTTGCTCCATGAACTCGGATGTCTCCTCCACTATTTGTCCAGGGATGTTCAAGTCAACAGAAGGCCTCTGGAGGCACGGTGAGGTCTGTAGGGGCTCAGGGGGTAGAGCATCGTCCCCCTTCTGTGGCCCAGATATGCTTTGGGAGTTACGAGGCTCCAGATTGCAGCCTGTGCCCTGGAGGAACTGTAGGAAGTTCTCCTCGATGGAAGCCTCGCGGCTGGGCAGCTGCTCCTCCTCGCGCGGCCGTCCCCACGTGAGGAGGCAGGCCAGCTGCCTGGAGAGCTCCTCTCGAATCTGACGGTTGAGGCAGCCGTAGAAGATGGGGTTGGAGGCAAAACAGAAGTAGCCGATCCAGGTGACCACGTCCTCCAGTTTAGCTATGGTGACCGGAGACGTGGGCACCAGTGCCGAGTAGAGGTGGAAAGAGAAGTAAGGCAGCCAGCAGCCCAGGAACTGGCCGCCCACTGCCACCAGGACCACGGCCGCCTTGCCCCCGCTAAAAGTCCGCTGCGGCGTGATGCGTGCGCCTGCCAGGCTGGCCACCATGCTGGAGTGGCTGCTGAGGGACTCCGAGCGCTGGCGCGGTGTATCCATCCATGTGGGCACAGGCCCCTGCTGCATGGCTGCCACCCGAGCCACCTTGAACATGTTGCAGTAGACCACTAGGATGATGAAGACCGGGCAGAGGAAATACATGAGCGTGAAGAGGACCATAAAGACCAGGCGGGGTGTCCCACTGCCGCCTGTCCAGTGGAGGGAACAGCGCCTCCGTCCCGGAGGAGCCAGGGAGGGTCCGCTCACCCCCCCTGCCCCCTGCAGTGCCCAGCCCAGCAGAGGGAAGGTGGACATGAGGATGGCTTTGACCCATATGGCCACCAGGACCATGACCACCAGGCCCACGGTCATCTTGACCTCATAGCGCATGGGGTAGACGATGTAGTAATAGCGCTCCACATTGATGGCGCAGATGGTGAGGATGGCGGCGCAGATGAGGCCCACGCTCAGGCAGAGGTAGCCGCGGCACAGGGCCTCGCTGAAGAAGCCCTGGTCTGAGAGCATGCCCAGCGGCATCAGCACCAGGGCGGCCAGAAGGTCCACCATGCACAGGTGAAACACAAAGACGAACTTGCGCAGCTGCGGGGTGCAGGCGATCACCGTCATGATAGCCAGGTTGCCCAGGATGGCCAGCAGGTCCACAAGCAGCATGGCGCCCAGGGCCAGCGACTGCGAGAGGGTACTGCTCCCAGGGCCGCTCAACTCGGATGTGTTAGGGGAGCGGGGTGAGGTCGGGGTCCAGTGGCTGACGTTGGAGGCATTCCATGGGATGCTAGCGGTGGCAGCAGGCTCCATGAGAGGATGGGTTGAGCTAAGTGAGCAGTGCCACTTGCAAGCCCATTACCCATCCTCATGTGCCTGAGCGGGGTGGAGGTGGGAGGGTCTTGGAACTGTGGTTCAGATGCTGCTATTAGTCCAAGCCCAAGGTATCACCCCAGAGAACACACACCTTCCCAATGGCGATCAAGGATAAATCTCACTCTTCTTTGTCCTAAAAGAAACAGAAAAACATTTTCAGAACAAAAAATACCACATGACTTCAAGTTAAAGTAGACAAGTAGCGTGAAATAGTGGCAGGTGATGTTTTCAGGCTGTGTGATGTTGACATTTGTAAAGCAGAAGTGTGAGAGGCATCATCATAGCCTGGGGTGTCCAAGAGGCCTTGGTTTCCTTGTTTATGGTCCCAACCTCACCTGTCCACTACTTCGCAATCCATCAAAGAAGTGGATCACGTGGGCTGACTTTTGGTAGATTTCCATATGAACACACACACACACACACACACACACACACGCACACACACACACACACACTTTTACGCACTGACACTGCCCTGCATGTTTTTTTCTTCCCTGATATAGCACACCTAAAACACATCAGTGAGTTTGTTCTTTTTCAGACATCATTTCAGTCCATATACAGTGGATAGTAATAACACGACTGATTTTGAGCTATTTTGAACTAATCACGGGGACCAATAAATAAATTCAGTGCGACTGATGTCTCTGGGGCTATTCCAAGCCCTGTGGACTGTGATGAAACTAAGAGAAGCTCTATCATAACAGCACTAATTGGCAAAGAGCAGGAGGGACCCCTTGGTGAAGAGGACTAACATACTGAAAGCAAAGCATACTGTTCAAGGATAGATGTCCAGAAAGCAGCTGAAAGGAGTAACATTCTACTTGAACATTAGCATGTCTTCTGCTTTGGTTTCGCTTGAGGATGAGAAGAACAACTCTAGAAAATGATGTTGTACACTTCATATATTTATTCTGACTGCATAAGCAGTTAATAAGTTATCTAGAAAAAGACTAGAAACCACTACCAAATAATTCACGAAGTATATCTAATAGTGTTACAAGAGAGAGGGTAAAGAGTCTCACCCAGATAAACTCTTAGATTTTTTTTATTAACAGAGTATAAAATAGATTAAAAGCTACAATATTAGTATCATGAGATCCATAGCAAAGCAGTTATTTTCTAAATATTGCTCCTGTAAATAAATGCATTTTTCAGTATAGGAAATTTAGGAACAAGATTCACTATAGGAAATGTCAGTGAATGACAAACAGTTCAGTGCTAACACCTAGTCCCATTTTGCCCAAAATGAAACTTAGGGGGATTTCTTCAGTTAATTTTCATGCATCATTTGCAGTTGCCCAAAAAGTAGCAAAACCAAAAGCGCTCAACTAAAAATATCTTACCCCTCTAGTAAATAGTTTCTCAACCATCCAGTCCACACCCAAGCATCTTAGCATAGCAAAAATCTTATAAAATCTTATAAAAAAATCTATAGTGGCATCCAGGTTCACAAAGTCAGTGTTGACAGAAGAAAAGAGGCTCATCCCCGTGTTTGTGCCATGGGTCTCTTCACTGTTAGAGACTTGAGTCTGATAGGGAGAGAGAATCTTGGCTGCTGCCAACTAAGAACCATATGACCCTATTATATGCACATGACTCAGTATTTACTGTGATAGAAAACAAGCACTGTTGCCCAACAACTGATTTCTTTCTTTCTTCCTTTGGCTTCCTCTCCTTTAAGGAGAAAAAAAAATCTCCAAAGACACACAGGCAAACTTTGTAATGACACAGAAAACAGATCATAATCTGACGCGTTGTTGCCTACCACAAAATGCACAGTGGTCTCTGAGGTTGATCCTAGGAAGAGATTGATGTTCTTAGCCAATGGTTGCAGGTATAGTTATCAACTGTTCGAAAGCATAAGAAGAAGCCCCCCCTTCGGTCGGATCTCCTCCCCTCTGCTTTGTGTCGTCCACACCGACGTGGCCCCCCTGACCCAACCTCACAGGTCTCCCCCAGTCTCTGCCCTGCCTCCTCACACTCTAAGTCAGATCCTAGCGGCGTAACAGTGTGACCTGAGCTCCAGCTGCCTGTCGACATGGACACACGGCACAGCACGCATGGCAAAAACAAGACAGCAATATGGCAACAGTGTTTATACCAGGGAGGAGGGGGGGTGGGGGCTGGTGTTCAGAGGTAAACCTCATCTATGATGTGTGTTGGACTGAGCATCTCTGTTTTCTAAGCAAACAAACAGGCACTTCCATGTGACACAGCCCAGATTGGTGGAAGATGACATACCTTAGGTAGGGGAGCGAAGCTTCTCCGTGGTGCACACACTCCGCCTGGGAACGTGGTCCTCTCCTCCTCTGACGGCGCACAGAAGTGGGAGAGGAGAGGGGCGTCAGTGTCTCCTCCTCACCTGGCCTTTTCATTCACCCCCACCCCCCCTCCCCCACATGCACACACACAGACACCCGCCCTCAGCCAACCCAATCACCCCTCACTCCTTCCCCCTTTGCCCACATATACACACACACACACACACACACACACACACACGCCCCTCACATACACACACAATCACACACACACCCCTCCCCCCCTGCGTTGCGCTCCAGGCAGCCGCCCGGTCCAGGTGGCCAGGCTGGTGCTGGAGCCGAGATGACAGGCAGATAAACAAAAAAAAAAAAAAAGAGCAAGAGAGGAAGAGACGGAGAGGGAAAGCCTGCGAGAGAGAACGAGGGAGACAGAGAGAGAGAGAGAGAGAGAGAGGCACTCCCCTTGGCCGCCCGTTTCAGATGCAAAGCGATGCTCGCCCGAACACAAGGCACACACTCATGCACACACACAGTGCACATGTTTCCACAAAACCGACGCGCACAAACACACTGACATGCACACACACACACACACACATTCACACATGCACGTGTGCTCGTGCTCACACACGCACAGGGCAACTGCAGAGCGGAGTGGAGTAGACAGGCAGGCAGGCAGGCAGGCTCTGCTGCTCTCCACTGGGTCTTAGTGTCCCACTCTCCTCAGCTCCTCCTTTAACTTTCGCCCTCATTCAGATACATGGCCATTTGGCAAGGGCACGCTGAGTCTCAGAGACACGGGTGAGAATTAACACAAAAAAGGCATTTCCAGTCTGCTTTCCTCTACAACACTGAAGCGTCTCCCTACCTCTCTAAGAACATGGCATGGAAAGACCTCCCATGATCCAATCCATTCAAAAGCCCTTTCACGAGGGCAAATTATTTATTTGTAGTAAAAGAGGCAACAGGAGGAAAGAAAATACAACGTTTATGTTAATATGAGACATCATGGAGTCCCATAAGACTGATCCATTTTTAGAACTGAGGTTTTAAGGACACGGACTACATAGACCTGTTGGGCAGGAGCAATGACTATGACCTAACTGCAGCTTCACCTGTGGTTCAGAATTTAGATAATGTGGACATAACTGATCTTCATTTGCATCCACATTTACATGTCATTGACACATTGATACATTTGCATGGTCAACCACCCTATTCCCTTAAGCAAATATTTTCCCTGGAACACCCCTTCTTTCTTCTGCTGTTGGGGAAATTAATGTGTCGTTTTTTTCGTTCCTGTTTTGGTTTTGTTTGGAATAGCTTGTTGTTTTTTGCTTTGCTTACTGAAAACAATAGAAGCGATAGCGGTGTATTGTCTAATGTGAGAAAAGTATGTAGTGTATAGTTGATTTTCTCAGTCTACCTTTCATTTGAAACAGGCTGTGTGAGAGGTACATTGTGTTAGAGGATGTGTGGGAGGAACGGCTCCATACTCTACTCTATAGCTGTATATAGCATTAATATGAGTGCTATGGGAATTCTATGCTGTGTGATTCTATGCTGTGTGAAGTGAGCTGTACAGCAATCGTTGGTTCATTATGATCATTAGAGTTCTGTGCACAACCAGGCAATGGTACCAGAATCAAATGTGCACATTTCTAAAATGCAGCCTTCGTCACTGTCATCACAGTGACCTCATGAATTGAATTAGATGACCCTTTAAAAGTTAAATCAATACAAGCAACAGTGTGTTCACCACCTTTGGCTCCCAGTGCTACTCTGGTAAGCCATAGTAATTACATTGCTATTTCAATACATACAGTGTAGGGGGATATCCATACGTTCAGTAATCAGTGAAAGAGCAAGGCTTACGTCCAGCTGTTGCTTGGCTGCGGCATGGCGTGGGCCGTGCCGTGCAGATGGATGGGCCCAGTCTTGGCTCGGCTGCACCGCCTCACCCAAGGGATGTGCACAAGTGTGCAGGATCAGCTGGCTCACGTCACCCCTCTTTTCTTCCCCATCACTGCTCCGTTCTTCAGGGCTTTATTCATTAGTAATCGTAGTGGTCCAGCAGTAGCAGCAGGACAAGCGCATGACACCCAGAGAGACTCCTGTGCCAGGGTGCCCCTGTTAGGCACAGGAGTCTGAATGATCCTTCCTCATTGATTTTGACCGCCATGTGATGATGGGTGTATTAACAGAATGACACTCGAGGTGGCACTTGGCTTTTTATCATCGCACCAATCTGAACATTGTGTGAGTTCTGTGTGAAGTATGTATGTACTGAATCTGATGTAGGCAAATAGGCGTAGTAATGGGATTTAAATATGATATGGAGGGCACACAGCTGAAGCAATGTCTATGAAAAATGACAGCTTTTACTGTTTACATCAGTACAATATGTAGGTGAAACTAATAGGATAGAAATGCAGCAAACCTCCAACCTTATAATACAAAGGTATGCATAATCTGTCAGTGGTTGCACTATTATAATATTGTGGTATGTGTTTTTATTCCTTGGATTATTTTTGTCTTTGTGCAACCATAGTGCACGTGTGTGTGTGTGTGTGTGTGTGTGTGTGTGTGTGTGTGTGTGTGTGTGTGTGTGTGTGTGTGAGAGAGAGAGAGAGAGAGAGAGAGAGATGTGTGTTGGACATGTTGAATAATGACAAAAATAGCCGACACTTGCTCACTCAAGCTGCACCAATCACAGAAGAGGCCAATACAATGGTTTCCATGGCTACCCAGAGCACTTACAACAACCTAGACTCTAGCTTTCTCCTCAGAAATAATCAAGTGCAACAATGTCCACTACCAAAAGCCAAGACCAGCCTGTTGTTGAAGGGGTATTGAGCTGAGATTATAAAATGCGATTAAAATGGAGAGGCCTTACACATAAACATGAAAAGAGTTCAGTGATTATTATTAAAATCATGACGAATTAGCTAAACAGTCATACTCACTCACTTACAAATCATAAAAAGCAGTGAATTTAAATGACTTTGGGTATATCCTCTCTCAGATGCTGATATTCCCGTGAAAAATGATGACACAATGTGAATATCTGAATATTTGTCATACTTTCAGTTATATCTACATACACACACACACACACACACACACACACATACACACACACATACATATATATGTATTCATTTATTTATTTATGTATTTACTTATGGTGAGGCGTGTATGTGACTGCTGATTCATTTTCCGTTTAATTAATCTTTTATTTTTTCCCTAAGAAAATCTGTGTTTCTGTGTTTCTGATGGATGAAATGCCATGTGATTCTCCACCAAAGCAGAAGGGGGAGCTCCTTGATCTCTGATAGTGCTGTACAGATCCATTTCATGCATGATGCTGCTCAGAATAAACTGAAAAGGTCATTGGAGTAATTCACCTGTATCCTAGTAGAATTTCACGTCATTCTGTTTAATAATGCCACTGGTTTGCACTCAAGAAGGAATGCTAAATCATCTAAGAGAAGTTTGTGCACTGAGCCATAGGCAAACGTGAATTTCATAAATATTAAAATAAATGCAGATCTGCAGGCCTACTAATAGACCATGTATCCTGTCTCTCAACCATCCTCTTTTGTCAGTTATTTGCATCTTTGGTTCAACAAACACTTGACAAGGCACTCTTATTTGGCTTACACAGTATCTCTACAGCTCACCGCAACAAGCAACTAACCTAACTGCCATTTCATCCAGTTAACCTTGCCTCAAAAAATATCACTATATTTTTAAAAATATATATCATTATTGTGTTGCTAATTGGTTCAACTTAATTCAACTTTGATTTAATTTGGGCAGTGGCTGACTAGTGTCCCTACATTCAAAGGTTGAAACTCTCATGCACAGCAATCATGGCACACAATCAGGGAAGCACACACAATGACCATTTGATTACGGAGTGATTGACATGGCAAGATTTTTAATGGTGTGTGCTGAGCTGGAGCGGAGGTCTAATAAGGTCTATCCCTGCAGTGACTTCTAGAAGACTTCAACATTTCTGATGCTTCGCCATGAAGATTTTGATATAGGTTGATGCAAAGGGTCATAAAGGGATCATTTTATAAATCTGATATTCTAAATGATCCAAAGAAATGTATGGCTACTATACATACTTCTCAACTAAAACTGAAAAGTATAACTGTTCTGGAGAAATAATCATTTCTAGCATTAAACATTCTACTAGACAATCTTTAGGCTGCAACTAAAAACATCTGATCTACTACTTCATCCCTTTTCCCTTTGCTCTGTCAGTTCCAGCATTATATAGGACCAATGTTTGCCTTGAAGCTACAACTATGAGGAAAAAAGTGAACTTCAAAAAGAACCATAAATAACCATAAATATTTTTTTTCATAGTTTTGATACTTTTTTGCAAAGCCATGTAATCTATCCTAATGATATGCTTTGGAAAATTTGAACTTATACGTATATATTTTAAATATATATATATATATACGCACTACAGTTTTAAGCTTCAGAGAAACATAGTGTACAGTGTAGATGCCTTAGGATGGGTATGCCATGGATTGTTTTAGCTACGTCTAAATATAGCTTTGAATCAGTAGGGTGACTCACATTCCGAAGACAGTGGGGCCAAAAAGCACTGTCTGAAGCATGAATCCATGAGATGTAAACTAATTTTTGCGTACATTTTGGAAATTCTTTCAATTGTTTATGCACAATTATCTTGTAAATGATCTTCACTGGTCTTATGATCAGTCATGATGACAAAGAGAGGAAGATGTCCTCAAACCCAACCTAGTTTCAGTGTGGTTTAGATAAATTACCCCGAATCACAGGACATTTTTATCAAAAACATCGCCAGTACTAAAAGAACACACACACACACACACACAAGCTCAAAATGTGTCAGAAGTCCCGCAGGCCACAACAGAGCTGCCTGGTGAATAATTCCTTGTTTTCTAATCACACCGCCCTGCACCACATCTTCCCTCTGCTCACCCCATGATTCATGCCAGTATCTAGAGAGAGGGGATAAAGTCACATGGCGGAAAGCTCCATATTTTAGATTCTCCTGTATCTCCACATTTACCCTTAAAGGAATCTTATAGGAGTGGTGTATTACAGGGACATATGCCCTCTCTCTTTCAGAAATCGCACCATGTATATCTCAGATTTCCTGATATCTTGTACATGGATGCAACATCACAAATTTTCTATTACACACATCAAAAAGGATAGCAATGCTCAAAATGTCCATGGATTCCTACTGGATGTGATTTCCCACCAGACTTCCACTTGGATCAGAAGCATGGCTGGATGTTCTCCACCCACTGCTAAAGCCCTGGGGATCATGTGTGGCTGTTTGATTGCTCATGCTGGTGTGCATGCTGGAGGAATTTGCATGAGTCTGAAACTGAACTTGGGCGGGGTTAAAAGAGAGGCCTGCATTCAGACACACACTCCGTCAGACAGCTCTTGGTGTGCCACAGGGAACTGTTCCGTCTCAGTGTGTAGCTTTTGTTGATGTTGTCTAAATCAGCCATCATCGTTTTTGTTTCCATTGTTCAGAAAAGCTCAGCTTCAGGGAATTGGAAAAGAGCAGGCGCTTAAAATAGACCGCAATTTATTGGGCTGGGGGGTTGTGAGCTTCTCACGCATTACTAATGCCCCCTCCTTCTCGTATCCTCAGTAGAAGCATACAGCAATCAAGAGCTAATCCAGCCAGGAAGCATCAATGAGCGAGCAGGCAGTGCCAAGATAATCAGATACAGGGCCTGGATGGCTGGAGAGTGGGTGTTCGCTTTTTCGGAGCGGCATGAGCTATTTGTTTATTGTCCCTTGGTTTAAAGACAGAAATCTTCCAGAGGGAATTGGAATGCCATCACGAAGACAAAAAATTAATGAATAAATAAATAAATAAGTGAAAAATAAATATGTGAATTAAGACACCGTTGTGGCCAACAGCGTGCTCAGTGCATAACAGAAAATGTGAACGTCCATAGTGGAAAAAGAAAACCACATCTAGCTCTTAACATAGCAGAAGTATTTCTAGAGGTGAAAGCCATGAAGAGTCTGTTGAGGAGGAAGCCTTTCAAGGATGACTGCACTGAGAACATCAAAGTACCCATAAGCAGTGGTCTGCGACACAGCAGACTTATCTGTGACAAAAGGGCTCGATTTAGCAGCAGCTTCGCAGCCCCCAGACTGCAGGCTATCCCATGGCTAAGCCCGGGGTCCTCTGAGCCATATGTGCTGGAGACGTCTTTATGAAACAGACATGATGAGCTAATGCATTGCTCTGCCAGTGCAGCGTTTAGAGCTGCGTGTCAGAGAGGGACTGTGGCCAGAGGGAGGCAGTGTTATGCGCCCTGTGAGCGCACTGAGCAGAGTCAAACAGGGGAGGCAATGACATGGCGAAACATGCCAAGGCCTCTGGCAAAGGTTGCACAGTCGGATATCAACTTGTCAGAGGTTTTGCTCTGTCTACCAAAACCATGGGGAGGCTGGGACGGGGGGTACATGAATGTAGACTTCCTCCAGGGCAGGGGGTTCTAATTTAGGCGCACAAATTCCCCACGGAGAAGAATTTCACTTAGACAAAAAGTCGGAGGGGCTGTTTGGCTGAGATGGGCAGGCAGAGTGCAGCCACTTAGAGTGCGCTAATGCACAGGAAATGCACTGGGCTTTGATGATTCGATTATACTTGAATGCTGTTACTGACAGTTAGTAGCACATCCACACAGAGCCGATTTTCTGACTTGCCTTGGTTTCAAGCTCAGCTGCCTGACAAGTGCTACAGCAGAAGCCTTCAAATTTTAGGTACAATTCTACAGCCCTCTGTGAAACTCTTTCTCTGACTGAATATCTTACTGGAAGCAGTTGTGTCACTACCATTTTAATATTTAATGGAAAAGTTATAGGGATGAATGGTGTCAAGGAGAGATTTTAGCAGGCCTTTAGATTAGTATAAAATCTCAACAAAAGCCAGGTAGGGCCAAGTAATAAGAAATGCTGTAATTGATGATAAAGATTAGGAGACAGCAGTGAGATATAAGCAGACAGCCTCACCATCACTCTGCAGACATAAGTTGTCCCATAACAGAATGCAAGCACTTGGGGAGACGTGAGAGGTCATAATCATACTCAGAGGTCACGTGCTTTGTCACATGAGTCAAGGGTTTTGGATGTAATGCAATATTACACCTATTACACCTGATTCAACATAGAAAATGAATGAACTATTGATCCTTCCTCTTCAAAAGCTTCCCTGAGAAGACTGAAAAAGGCCCCTTCTGCAATATAGAGTGCTGCATTCTGCATTATTTATATTGAACTCATTTTATACAACCAGAGGCAGTTATATCTGAGAAATGATGTATGAAAAGAAAAACAATTCTACCTTCATTTTCTGACAGTATTTTTATGGCTCTCATGACATATGTGTCAACTACTAAATTACTAATATATAAGACACAACTTCAATTAATGGTATCTGAGTCAAAATGGTACAAAATTTGATGACACCATTGATAGTGTTTTATAGTGGTAGTCATTTAATTTCCGTCAGAAATGAATGTCAATAAAGGCTCTTAATTAGTGTATGTGTATAAGATGAATTTTCAATATTCATCTCTCAGAGACATCAATCATCTGTGTCCCTCAGAGAGATAACACTAAGGCTAGTGACCTTTTCTCTGCTTTTCAGAAGCTCTAATGAGCACCCAGTAGGGTGCATCCATTAGAAAACCTCAAGGTCCAAAAAGAGTAGCTAGAAATTTAAAACAAGGCTATAGGGGTTAATAGCCATTAGAGAGCCAAGCCAGCAGTCTGCACTGCAACCCATGTGAAATGGCTCCATCATAGTCATTTATCCATGCGATGTCCTTGGCTGATGTGCAAAAGGGACCCCCCCAACCCCTACACCTCTGCCCCCCCCCGGGTTTAGCATCGCACTGCGGCATGGGTCGACCTTCAGAGGAGGGCCGGCAGGGCACCTGGCTCTTCCGCTTCAGTGGCCTTTGTGATAAATCACCTGCTAGGCAGAAAAGTCAGCCCACACCACACCAGCCCACACAGCCTAGGCAGGCAGACACAGCTGTGATGCACAGTGCACAACGGCATGACAAAAAACAACACCCGCGAACGACTGAAAGCTGTAGCAGATTAGTGTTTTCACACACAATGATTACTGTTCCAGTGAAAGTTCAATTGTGTTTTACCGTGCACCTCTGCAATGGATAGTCAGGACAGTATAATTATTAATGTCTTAGCAAGTGATGTCCATGAAAGGTGTCCTACAGCTGAATGTCACCACATCTGCTGATGTCTCCACAGGTCAGGACAAAGACCATAATTCACAGGGAAAGGTGCTGCACTATTGAGACTTCATGCCCGGCAATGAATCAGTGAAGGATGAGGAGAAGACCCTAACTCCCAATGGATAAAGACCTCATAAAAAATAGCTCAAGGCCACTGACAACTGCTGACGGGCCACCACACAACTCATCAAACACCATCATGGTAGAAGAGGTTACCTCAGCATCTTGTCTAAACAAACATATTTCAGGGGAGTGATTGGCAGAGGGATCAATTGTGCAGCATCTTTCATCTGTCTTCTATATACTGGCTTAGTTACACAAACAGAAAACGTTTTTTGTATGTGGCTTTGAGAACAGGGACAAACTGATATCATTCCGTGGCCACAGACGAATGCCTACAGAATGGTCCAGGTGTTTGCATAATGTGGTTATTAGGAAATATTTCAGGTTTTCACTAATCTGAATTTACATAGTTTTTATCCCTATGTGATAGACTGACAGAGGTTTGATAACCCATGAGTCATTTGTGGTGGAGTAATCTTCAACTCCAGACTGAAAGAGGATTACTGGTTAAATAAGCATTCTGCTGGTCCCTGTCATGACCCTGTTCATTTAAATTCAGGAGGTGATGAATATTATATAACAGTAAAATTAGAGGGTTGTAAAAGAACAGACATCGACATAAGCTTCTTGGTATCTTTGATCTCTGACTGACAATTCTGATTCGTCCACCCATGTCAACATATGTTTAGGAAGCAGTAGGTCAGGAGGTGAAGGAAAGGTCAACTCAGTCACAACACTAGTAAATGGAAAGAATTTTTCCAAACTGTTTTCATTTATTTAATGTTTATATTTTACGTGACATATTTAAAACAACCAACTATCTTTAACAAAAAAAATCAGAAATGTTGCGTAGATCCAGGGTGAGTTGCTTCTGACGCAGACACAGGCACTAGGCAGGCAATGACCTGAGGGAGTAGTGGTCGCTATCTAGAGGAGAGTGACATGGGAGGAGAACAAAAGGTCACAGGGTCAGCATATGCTATTCTCATTACTCACTGGGTGACATTTCCTCAGGGCTGTGAGACTGCTAGCACAGCCTGACTTGACTGGAGGAAGTGCCAGTCCAATGACAGAATGCATTGGCACAGGCTTTCCACCCCAACTGGAAACCCACTGAGAGACGCTACCACAAAGAGGCGAGGCTGGAAGGGTTTGTGTTCTGTTTGAAACTGGCAGTGTGCCTCTGTTATAACTGTTGGGTGGAACAGATGTGAAGGTGATAATGAACAGAGTCACCACCGGGGGGCAGGCAGCCAGATGTTGCTCCACAAATGCTTGGAAGAGGAACAAGACTAAGCCAATAATGAGGCAGTGATGTGTCACACAATAGTACTGTCAGGGATGTGCCGGTGAAAAACACATCTCTTTATCTAAGTGGCTCCTTTAAATATTTTTAGGTTTATTTGAGGATTTAAGATTAACCATATATGTATAATGCACTGGTCATATATTGTCAGCAGTGATTTCCCTGGAGAATAATGGAGTCATAAAAAGGCACTGACTTACTGTCATGCAACTGTCATAAAACAAAGGCATGCAGAGGTAATGGGGGATATCTGACTTATCAATGCATGTTCTTCAAACCAGACATAAAGTAATCCCTTACAGTTCCCAGAGGTCAACAATATTAGTCACTTTCACCTGCTATCCAGTTGCTTCATGTAATGCACTTCATCAATTGAGTATTAAATATTTACAGGATCACTAAGCACCAGATTCAGCTGTCTTTTGAATGCTAATACTGACCTGGGGATTGCCTTATCAGGAAGGCACTCATGTTTACAAAAGAATTTGATATTCACCCAGAAATAACAGCAATGTTACATGATATGCTAACAGGTGAGCACTGATTAATCTAATTATTATATCTAATTCTAATTTATTAAGAGATTAAGAGATAATATGACTCATGAGGCCTACAAGGCCTAATTACACATTGTTCTTAGTTTGCCTTACAAATACTGCCGGTACAACATTTTGGTGTGAGTTTGGTGGATTGGCTAGAGTGAGTCCGTAAAGGCATAGTTATTGGTATTTGTCACCTCACTGGGTGCATTAACATGTCATGTTCTGTGCATGTTTTAGAATCACAGTGTGTCCCCCTGCTGGTATTTTAGCACTCTAACTGATGAGGGTTATCTATCTTGTTTCCAGCTGTTGCTTTACCTTTTCACTGTCATTCTGTCTGCCCCCGAAATCCATTCATATATAATGACAAAAGGAAATATATACAATGAATGAAGAGTTGTATTTTTGTGGGAAGGGGGATGTGTGGGGACTCCTCCATGCCTGCCTGTGTTTTGTAATGGAGCCGGGATTAACATTGGTGGCTCAGATTGAAGAGGATGCCTTTAAATCCCTTAAATCTTACCGCAAGGCTCCTCACTGAAAGGAAGATTACCACCATTGACAAAGGCTTTATCCAACAAGCAGAAATAAATCTGTGTAATTTATAAGACCACAGCATCAGGAACAGTCTGCACTGATTTTCAGAGGTGAATATTCCAGTCTCTTTTACAATTTTGTTAGAACATCGTAAAATCATAAAACAAAACAATAAAAGGCACTGGCTTTGCCTCAACATTGCACAGTGTAAGGCTGCATGTGGTTTGGGTGAAATGTTTAATTGCAATTTAATTGTTCTAAGAGACATTGTGATATATTTTGAACGGCAAAATTCAGTTATCCAAATGTGGGCCACTTCTGACTGGTGAGCATGCCTAGCACATGTGGACACAGCACTTTTGATTGGGTAGCCTTTCCGTTACACACAGGGAGAGAGACATGAACATGAAAATCAAAGATGTGAGCAGATCACGGTCTGAGACAGATTGGATTGCATGATTAACTGTGGCCTTTGTGATTAGCTACTTGTGATATTTCAAATTGCGATTTGATTCATTGTGCCATAGTTGAGAGGGTCATTCTGCAATGTGGCATAAAGTAAGAATCAAACAGGGCTCAAATCGTTCTTTTACAGAGCAGATGGTCTGACATTTAACACATTTTTTTCTTTGATTTTCCATGTTGTTCAGTTGTTTCCAAAGTAGTAAAGCTTTACGCTGACGCTACACCAAATCAGTAAAGCCTTTATGAAACCTGCTGAGTGCAATGACTGTGTTGGGTGCACTCTCAAAACCTTTTTTTACGTAAGCCCCATGTCCAACCTTGTGGTAACTCATGTCCATCCAATTCTGTGACCTCTACAAACCTCTGCTACATAATAGTCCCTCTGTTCATCTGGATTCTCTGTGATATGCTGAACATGCTATTTTAAACTACTACAACTAACAACACATTATTAAGCTAGAACAAAAGATGATGCTTTCATGAATTGAAATGAATGTATCTGTCTGTGCTGGCACTGAGTGTGCTGACAGCGCTCTTCCTTAATCAACTCATTTTTTCCCTCACTCAAGAGACAATATGCAGATAGGCTGTCATCTTGCAGTCCCGGAGGGTGACGCTAAGTCTTAATAATATATGGCCTGTTCCCTCCCATGAGCATCCGAGCGCATGAAGAGTAGGAGCGCTTGTGTAACAGCCAAGGCCCTGCCAAGTCATTAGCTGACGCTGGGCAGGAGACAGGGGTAGACTGAGTCTGACTCTGGGATTCGGCAGAGTCCTTGAATGCATGTAAGGGGAGATGAGATTTCTCACTGTTGACCAGAATTCAGCTTGGCTTAAGACCATCTGCTGCGCTAGAGTGGCGATTAAAGTGGAGAGACAGAGTGTGTGAACGTGTGTGTGTGTGTGTGTGTGTGTGTGTGTGTGTGTGGTGGTGGTGGGGGGTTGGAAGTTGTGAAGATGGGTGAGACAGGAAGCAGCCATTGTGTCTCCCTCCTCGCCAATCCCTTTAAACGCAACCTCATGTCTCATCCTCTTCCTTTTTTATGCCCGCTGCATGTGACTTATGCAATCAATCATCCTTACCCTCCCTCTTTCTCTCTCTATTTCTGCTTTTTGCAGGCAGATGTTGGCTGACTCAGAGCTGTTTGCCCCTGTGCATTGAAAGTCCTGGAGGATGCCATGTCCTGAGTGAGTGGTTCACTCTGCTTTTCATGAAATTATTAGTTCTCAGGCTGATTATTTACTCTGTTTAGTGGCATACTCCAGTGGGTGCATGCAATGCTGCTCAGAATGGTCTGAAATGAACACACACACACACACACACACACACACACACACACACACACACACAGCGCACTGACACAAGCAGACAAACACAGCCCAGCTGTGACAGGAAACAAACTGCAGGCATAAACAAATCTGGCCTCAAGTGACATCTCTGTGCTTCGTATTCTCAAGCCGAGACCCTGTCTTGGAATCTGTTCACCTGTCCTTCATTATTCACAGTGTGGGGATAAATAAGTGAAGACAACAGCTTAAAAAGAGACGGGCTGGTGCAACGGGACACTGTGGGGCACAGGACGGGTGTTTGGTGAGTCACGCGGTCACCCTCCTGGCTGCTGAAGAGCCCTGCTACAAAACAGGCAATGCTGCAGTCTAGGCAATTCCATTAGCTTGATGGCCATCTGTGCATGACTGATATGATCTCTTAGCTGCTCACGGGCCCTCGGCAGGTCATAAAGCTCGAGTTATTGGCTTCTTAAAGGTACCTCTCACACAAACCAGCGATGTGCTTTTATGGTGGATGACTACACCTTACTCCCATCTATCCAGTGCATATATCACTTCCTGCTCTATGGAGCATATACTAAAGTGTTAAAATGCAAGGATATTCCATTGGCTACCATGCGCTATAATTAACCTGCTAGTTTCATTGTGTGATTTCACTCTTTACCCTTATTTTATTTTCCAAATTGTCTGGCAGCTATTAATATAGTCCTCTACAACCCACAACAAAGCCCTCAAAGACAGAAAGAGAGAGAGAGCTGTGACCATTCTATTTGAAGAGGGGAGGTTGAAGGGGCTATTTATTTCCAATATGGCTGGGAGTGCTATCACTGGGGCAGAACCATGGCTGCAGGGTCATGAGAAAAAAACAGTCTGGGCCCTGCAGCGTTACTACTGCCTGGGAGCCTATATGCGAACCTGTCCACTCTACTGAGTGAATGCCCGCTTGCCAACAATAACAAGCGGCGGCTGAGAGCAGGTGTGCTGCTCACTTCAATCACCTGAACAAATATCAGTTATTAGCGGGCGGAGATGGACTCCACTGGCAGGGGGACGGTGGGAACATTGGCTGTTGGCTGCCAGCTGGTGTCTGTTAATGGGCCTTCAAGACACTACCAGCAGGCCCCATCCATGTGTTTACCCTGGCAGACAGGACAGATAGGGCAGTTGACTGAGGGGAGCAAAAATATCTCATCAGAAACTGAACCAACCTCACATAAAACATGATTTCTGTTGATTCCACCCCTGTCACTTATATAGAGTTTCATTCAATAGCAAAGCAAATACAAAGTCATGCTAGAACTAAAGATCATCAAAATATTGATGAAAGTTCACAGGCCAAACCCTGTCAGTGGTAAGCAAATAAAACAAAGGTTTCACCACATCAGCAATTCGATTAATTATTTAATTTGAGAATTACATTCTCAGTGCTACAGTATTACAGGCCAGCTATTCTCATCACAGATTGCAGCAAAATAAAACCTCTGCTTTCTTGATATATATATTTCAATAAAAATACAAATATCTTGCTCTGGTTAGATTCATAATGCTATTTTAAATTTCATGGTTCAGTATTTTCTGCCTTATTCACGGATTGTAAAAATGTACTGCTGAGACAGACTGCCTGGGAACCTTCCAATGTGCTCTATCTTGCCTTGAACATATGACCACAACAGCAGCGTGGGTCAGTCCTCAGTATTGTATTAACGTCAGGCCAGACATGGAAAAAAATCCTGCCCGTTGCTAAGCAATAAGAGGTGAGGGACACAGAAAGACAATGCCGGCTGGTGTTTGTATAGTATCATTAGCCAATGGGGATCCCTGTCGGCTTCCACTGGTAAACCCACACACACTTCTCATACAAGCACACACACACACACACGCACATACATACAAAAGCAAAACAGTTAAGGAGACCACTAAATGCAAGCAGCCAGCAAGAGAACTAAAAAAAAACATAGTATCTTCCAAGAAAGCAAAACACATGATTCAGCATATTTATTCCCAGCATGACCTCATTCTTTTCACATGCATTATATCTGCCAGATATGGGCCCAACAAAGTGGGCCCCTTAGCTGAGGGAGAGCTTGCATGAATAAATCACCTGCCCAACTATTGTTATCTACCTCAGCACAATTAGACTATAAATAACTGTAATTTGTCTCATGTATTTAAGGGTCATTCATTATTCATGTTTGCCCATAACTGGGGTTGCATTGTCATCTGTTCAGAGAATCCACCGATCTGCTCATTTGTCAGGCTCAAATGAGTATGATTGACAGAGGCATTTAGACCAATGAAATATAATTACACTCTAGAAGTTAGCACGGACTCCAGCGTCCAGATGACCTGTGTGGAGAGTTTGTTACAGGAGAGCATGTGCAGTATGCCAGGCATATGTGATCAAGTGAACTGGAAAATTACAACAGTATAAACCATATGATAGCTTGTGTAAGGTCCTGTTGAGCTATATTTCTTGTTAATTATGATTGTGTACAATTCCAAGGCATGTATTTACCCAAAAGGCAGAGTGGCCAGGTGGCGCATACGCTTACGAAGTATCATTTTAACCAAACATCTGATTATTCATGCGGGATGGAGGAGCTATTAAGGAATCTTCGGTATCGGAAGAATGAAGCAGACCCTCACAGCATGAAGTCACTTCCAGAACATAACCTTCTTGGAGATAAAAGCATGTCGGCGTTGCCACAACACCCAGCAGAGGCATCCCACTGTTTGAGGAGGCAGATAATTATGGGGGAATGTTACAGTTTCGTTGAAATTCTGGCACCAGCTTGTTTTGGACGTGAGCCCTGTGACACAATAAAGGCAAACTGTTTAAATATTTAATTGCAGCTGATGTATAATGAAGAAGGAAAATCCTTTTTTTTAAGGTCAGGGTAACCTATATCAAAGATACTTTAAAAACCATCTCTGCCTATATCATCTGTTCCCCGAGGAGATGCTTGTCTGTGTGTGGCTCCATAAATTCTACACAGTATGCACAGACTAGGAGCAAGGCACAAGGTAGGGCTTCTGAACCACCACAGTAGATGCAAGGCTACAAATAGTTGCCTGGCAACACTGTCCCTATCACAGCAGGAACCTGAGTCAAATAGAACATTAGTCATTTTGAGCACAAACGCAAGCGGCTGGTGTCTAGATGGACAAATAATTTATGATAGGCTTCAGTGGGCTGGCCATGTAAAAATAAATCCAGCAGTCTGTCAATGACAATGTGCAAGCCAAATTAATGCATCATTTCATTCGTGTATTACTCTAATCAGAGAAAATGAGATCAGCATGTCATTTAAACCTACATGTAAAAAAATCAAATCCTTCTAAAAAAATACTTATGCCTAAGTGAGAAATGGTGTGCACTTGAATTTTAAACTCTCACTTTATAGTCTATCCTGTCTGGGACCAACAGCAGATGGTCATCAACCATATAGAATCTGCCTTGCTTGAACCAAAATGTTTTTTCTCCCTTTGTACATAAGAGACTGGCATAACTGGCATTAGCTGTGGTTTTTTTCATTCATAAAGTATGTGATCTCTCCAGTCCTATTGATTTCTTAGAGCGCATGATCTCTTGTCCCACAATGCATTTCTGGTCATGACATACAGTACTATAAAAACTAATGAGATGCAATGTAATCCTTAAGGAGTTATGTGGCTTTGAAAAAACACACATTGCCATTAAGAAAGCTCTTGGCAGTCTTGTAAGCCTGATGAGAGGAATATCCTTTAACCTCAGAGTCCCTTGGCACTTAAATGTATAGAGCTCTCTAAGGTTGCCTTTAGAAGGAGGGAGAGAGAGCGAGCGAGAAAGAGTCTGAGAGCACAAATCATCATGAAAATCATTGGTTGTTCTTCTAGTTGGCTGACCAAGGTGACCTCACTTTGAGGCTTTCATGTTGGCATTTAACCAGTCTCAATCCAAGAGAGGGGATCCTCAAATCAATAAAATATTCCCTGAAAACAAAATACCAAAATTTGATTAAAATAAAACGTTTTGTTATTTAATGCAACTATACTCTGCAAAGATTCACATAACTACAGATCCACATGTAGACTACCCAGGGGAAACACAGGTAAGACCTAATGTTACCAAGTCAAGCTTTAGGAAGGTCTGTAATTACAAGCAGGATTTTCCATCAGGCCTATCCCAGTGGATGGCAGAACGAGGTTTAACACACTGTCCTGTGACCAGTTCATCGGCACAGAGGGGGCAAACAGGGGTAACAATGATTCAACCCGTCGTTATGGTTATTCATTAAACTGTGTACCACACTAAATTAGCACAGCATGCGAAAGCCATTTACAGTTACAGTCGAATCATGTTTGACTGCCCAGTCGACGGGCTGAAAACCATGCCGTAAGTATTTATCCCTTGTAAGACAGGAGCCAGTACTTTAGGCGTGTCCGCTCACAGTAAAAAGGGTTTGTTTTGCTTAGCCTTTTACTGCCTTCTTCAAGAAATCGTCCGGCACAGTGGCAGATATTTGGCAAGGCTAACTATACCCTACTCTTTAATCCTAGAAGGAAAACGTGCCATTTGCTGAGAGGATGAGACTATCTATTCCGGCGAATATCGAGTACTTCTTCTAAGAGCTCACCTAGGCTAAGTGCGCTGGATCTTTACTAAGAGACCACCGATGATTTCTCTCCGCACTACTGCTCATGCGTCCAAACGATTCAGTGCGAGGAGATGCTGTTTGGACTTCGGTGATGAGTCTTATGAAGAGACGGTCTAATATACAGTAACACTGATTCGCTTCGAAAAGACTGGCGGTTCCTTGAGCAATCTCTTCTTCGCTGTCAAACGCAATTACTTTGAAGAATTAAGGTGTTGGAATATTGGAACATCTTAAATTGTGGATCGTATCCACAAAAACTTGTAATTTTATGTAATCTTATTTGCGTAAGACTCGATCAGTCACACGTTCATAACATCTGGATCTCGGGATAATTGGATCGTCTCTCATGTGCCCCTCCTTCCCTCCTGCATGTGAAGGTGCAGGTTTTAGATGGACGACTGGCAGTGATGTGTTTTGGACAAAATAGATTCGCGCCGTATGTTTTAAGAGGATTCGCTATTGCGTTTGGTCTGGGGATGGCGTGAACCGTATCACAGCAAGCAAAAGGTATGTATGCTGCTTCCTGTGTAATGATATTTAAGTTGTGGTTCGTTTGATTCCAATTTTCAACCATCATCGGCCAACTCAACGAGAGAAATGGTGCAATGCAACACTTATCTTTGATCTGCCGAGGCCGGACAATAATTTTCCAGCTGCTGTAACTTTTGATTGCGAACCCGGCATGAGAACATCTTGATTTTGTAACGTTCTGTGTTGGGTACTCAGTGCGCGTAAGATCTGTGTTTGTTTACAATTCAATCCTTGAGTCAAAATGTTTGTGTCCTCCCGAGGGTGCGTGTGCATGAGAGCGCGCGACATGTATCAGAATTTAGGGGTTTAAAGAAATGTCAGTAAACGTCCACTCTGATATTTCATTAAAGATTTTTCTATTTCCTTTTTCTTCTTTTTCTTACAGGAGACTATAAGACCATGGATCCCCCCAACTGATGGCCCTTGTTTGGAAAAAGAATAGAGTTTGAGCAAAGCAGAGCACTAATGATGTCTTTTCCACACACGTTAGGCAAGTGCGTGACAGGCATATCATTCTCAATGAGTGCCTGGGTTGGCTGGGCTCTCTGTTTCTCCCTGCTTCCGCTGCAGTTCCTAGGGACCCAGGGCTCAGCTTTGAACTGCCACACGACCTGCATATGTGCCAGCAATGTAGTCAGTTGCTCCAAGATGAGCTTGACCACCGTCCCTACAGCTCTGCCTTTGTACACAGCGGTATTGGACTTGAGCTACAACAACATCACCAGGCTGCGTGCGGAGTGGACCCCAGTCAAGCTGCCCAGACTGCGCAACCTTTTACTGGGTCACAATGGGCTTTACTTTGTCTCATCTGAAGCCTTCATATATGTCACTCATCTCCGCTACCTTGACCTGTCCTCCAACAGTCTGGATCAGCTGAACGAGTTCATGTTCGAACCTCTGGTGCACCTGGAGGTGCTGCTTCTCTACAACAACCGCATCTCACAGATTGACCGCTCGGCCTTCAGCGGTCTAAACAGTCTGCAGAAACTCTACCTGAGCCAAAATCTAATCTCCCGATTTCCACTGGAGCTGGTAAAAGACAAGACGCGATTAGAGAAGCTAAGCTTGCTGGACATGTCTTCCAATAAGGTCAAAAGTCTGCAAATTCAGGAACTTCAGAACCTACCAGGCTGGATAAAGAATGGTCTTTACTTCCATAATAATTCACTCGCATGTGACTGTGAGCTCTACAGTTTGCTGACTCATTGGTATCTCCGAAAGTTTAGTTCAGTCTATGACTTTAGGGATGACTACACTTGTGTGCTCCCAGGCACGGACAAGAAAAAAACTGTAGCCGTGTTTGAGTTGAATATCCTCTTAAACTGCAGCACTTTTAAGGAGGAGGGCCAGGAGACCTACTTGGAGCAGACACTCATCCTCAGCTGTGAAACGCGGCAGCAAGACATGACAAAGACCTGGCTGCTGCCCAGCAATGTGCCTGTGACACCAAATGGCAACCACAGCGCCACAGTCTTGCCTGACGGCCGGCTCCAGATCAGTGAGGCGCGCGCAGAGGACTCGGGAGTGTACACCTGTGTTGCCGTGAGTGAGTCCCTCAACGAGACCCTGTATGTGGTTGTGAAGGTGCACAACTTCACCATCAGCGGCCACGGCGAGACACTCAACACGGCCTACACCACCCTGGTGGGGTGCCTGGCCAGTGTGGTGCTGGTCCTCATCTATCTGTACCTCACCCCCTGTCGCTGTTTCTGCTGCCCCAACCACAACAAAGGTAAGATGCACCATGAGGAGAGCATCCACTCCTCCATGCTCAGTGCTACACCTTCTCATGAGGACTTGGCCACCAAAGCCGAGCTTAACAGGCATGTTGCTTTCATAGACCCCAAGGATCTCCAGGGGCAGAATGGCAAACTCAACCCCAGTGGTGAGGAGGACGTGGAGGAGGACGGCCTCCAGGGCAAAGTGCACAGGAAGAAATCCGTCGCTGAGTCCATCAGCTCTGTTTTCTCAGACACTCCCATTGTGGTCTGAGAAGGGACAATCTGCATTGGGTTTAGCCTTTTCCAGTTGGATAGCTACTGGGAGGGCTCCACCCAGTGTTTGCCGAACTCATACTGTGACCTGTAAAATAAGAGAAATTGACATAGACACAGTCGCTCTCAGCTTTTAGCTGACAGGGGCTGTGGAACCATACCATTCAACTTGTATCATTCTTGACAGGACAATATAGAAAGCCTTTCCAGCATTGCAATCTGTAGCACTCAAGTAAATACTGTGATAAGGCTGGGCAGCATACATTAATATGTGGTTATATGAGAAAAAGGGGTTGTTAGTTGGAACAGTAGGTCATTGGTAGCCTTGGACATGGTCACAAAGAATGGGAGTACATTGATTAGCCAGCTGGGGAGAAAGCAGACATCTAGTTCTTTCTCAAGTACTAGCCTTGTCGAATCAGATGTTGAAAAAGAATAGCTTTGAAAGAATTCTCAGTAGATGTTAGTACGCACAGTATGTTTTACTCCTGACTGCCACTAGACCAGCCTCACATCATTTGTAGAGTTCTTGTCAATGAGTCATTTCTAGGGGAGTGGCATGCCATAAACAAACATCACATTAAGTCTTGTGTCTGTCTTTGAGCAGAGGACAGGAATCTGGACTAACAGTATCATATTAAGCGAACTGTCTAGAAATAGTTAGGTCTCTAAGACTCTGTACATGTAGAAAGTGCATTACGTCTCTTTAGGAACATTCTGTTGGAACTGTTTGTTCTTGCAGAGCAAAGTGCTTAACCTGAAGGGATTTCAGATCTTCTGATAAAATGCAATAGCACAGTTACTTGAAAGTGTTTATGTATGACCTGAAAGAAACAATGTCAAATCACAATGTCGTCATATGTCTATAAAGCATTTGTTAATGTTGTGGTTACATAATTAGTATATAATAGTGCTCCAAACGTAGCCTAGAAATTTAGACGTACCCTAGTGGTAACAAACAGTTTTCCTCAGCAGGTACGTCTAGCCACCGGCATAGGGCCTAAGTTGGCCTTCTACCAAGGCTTGGTAGGACCGATCACAATGCTCTATCTTTGTATCATGTCAGGGCTGTGACAGTGCAAAACAACTAAGATGGCTGTGGCTAAGGAACAACGGTTGTTGCAATCGGCTTTGGCATTGACTTTGGAAGAGTTAGACGTGGGCTTTTTTTTTTTGGAAAATTGAAAAGAAAAAGGCAAGTTATTTGTTCCAAAGAATGCCATATTTGCTGTTTTGCTGATGCTCTGATTGGTCGTAGCACTATCCTATTGCGTGCAGAGGCAGTCTGAAAGACAACCGCTGAATCAACCCAGTCTATTGGTCATGTCCAGACTATACATTTTAATGTTATAGTCTGGCTTGCCAGGCTACTCCAAATGTGTTTTTCTATCGACATTATAGAAGGGTCATGCCAATTTGATAAGTTTAGATCTGACTTAGTAGTGCTGTTTATGTGATGAGAGGAGAATTATATGCTGGGATGAAAATCACAGTAGTGTTATTGTGCCCAGTATTTCTTACATATAGTGTTTAAACTGTGAGGACCTGTACATTGCCCTCATGAAGTATATGATTGTGAAGGAGGATGTTATATTCAAACAAATTGTATTTTTTGCCCAATATTTTTCCTGTTGTTAGCCATTACCTGTAAATGATGAGAACCCCTGGCATAGGCAAGCACGGGCATAAGCCTAGAAATATAGAAATGCCCTATGTTAATTTAGTTTATATCATGAGAAATAATTTCAAACAATTTGCACACAACATTTGAAGCTGATGCTCAAAATTGGAGGATAGAAGAATAAGAAAATGTTGTGGTCTTTACAGTTTCTTCAGAATTTATACCAACATCACTTGTATAGTGGTGATTTTACAGCATTAAAGGTCTTGTTATTCATTGCATGACAAACAAAAGTAGGCTACTCACTGTATGATCCAGGCAGTCATTGGGCCAAATGTTGGAAACATTTGTGACACTCATCCCTCGGCCAAAAAAAGAGGAACACTCTCATTAGCATGATCATGCTTGTCGTTACAACACAGAGTTGTCAGTTAACAAAGCTAATGACATTTGTATTGGACTATAGCAAACATCTTTTTCAGAAGCAAGGCTAATTCCATTATGACATTGGCGCCATGGCTAAACTATAAGCTGTTGATCATAGCCTCACATTAATTCGTCCTCACCTCCAGATTACACTATGAAGAAAGGATTAGCCAAAGCTACAGCATGCAATGCCCTTTAAATATGCTTGATAATCTCCAGTGATGAATAATAGGCTACTCATGGCAAAAGGATGTTTTGTTTTCATAAAAGCACTTAACCCTCTATAATTCCTGAAATTTAAATAGGTGAACATTATTTACCTTCACACCTACTCATGGTCTGGTTTGACATGTGGTCACTCGGCCAGGCAGAGCTGATGCATTGCATCATATGCTGAATAACTGCCCCTACTGTGTACATTTCCAGTAATGTACTGATTAGATAAGACATGGTGGCATATGGATCGGTGTGACGATAATTCTCTTTAACTGATTTCACATTATGACTTTCTCATGTCAGGAAATAACCTATAGGGATTAGCTTTCAGGGAGCTGTCCTAGTACTTGTATGGACATTTAGATCTTTCTCTAATGTACATAAAGTTCCCCTGGCATTTTTAATACTTAAATTATAAGCCATTATCTGACACAATCTTCTTGACTGAAATCCTATCCAAACTCAGGGAGGTGTCTGAAAGCCAAAATCCAAGGCAAATTAAAAAGCCACTGGGTTTTAATCATGACTTCCTTCACAGCTGTTAAAAAGATAGGCCACTCTTCTCTCCCTCAGCCTTGACTTACCTCCAGACAGTAGAACTGCATCTCCATATACTGCCTATTAGCCTCTTAATTCCTAATGTTATGCATATTTCTCTAGAAATCACAAAAAAATGACATCTGCTAGAGATGTAATTACATGTTGCTGTATTTGTCTGTTTTGTATGATTGTAACTGTATTCATGTCAGAAACATTGTTGCTGGTATGTGTATCATTTAAATAAGAAACATAGGTTTGTTGCTATCTGTTATCTTTGACTTGTATAGTGATGCATTTCCTCTCCACACATCCACAGGTAGCCTGTCAGAACATGTGAATGTAGACATGTTACAGATAGGGCCACCTAGAATGTATTATTGGCTCTCACGGTTACAATAACACCAGTGGCTGTGTGACCTACGGAAAGTAACACGGTCTTAAATGTATTGGAGGATTTACTAAGCCATTACAAAGTATAGTAATACTAACATGGTGTACGGTAATGCTAGGCATTATGACACACCCAACATGGTCTGGAATAAATGGAGAATTGAGGTGTAGTTCATATGTATTTCAATATGAGATCACATTGCAGTGGATTTGATTTGCCGTTGTGTATATCCTCTTCTGCCAAAGGATTTTCAGTACATGTGAACTCTCATCTAGAGAAGACTAGTTTGGCTATTTATATTAGAAAAAATAATGTTATGACTATGGAATTTCAAATAAACATGACTATATCTATTTCAATCTGGAGCCATTTGAAAATGTTATCTCTTGCAGTTTGAGAAGGGGACAAAAGATCACTCTCAGTTGTAGTGAATAAAATAAGATGTTTCAGCATTTTGATAATGGAGTATATGAGCAAAACTACCCTGTAGTGAGTAAGAGCTTCCCAAAGATAAACAAAGTTGAAAGGCAAGTATGGTGCTGCACAACTAATCCCTAGTAGGTGCAAACAATGTATAAATCTACTACTATGTTAGATATCAGAAGATTGCATCAGTAGGTTTGCAGAACTGCATGCTGAAGTAATGCATCAAAAGGTAGGCAATGCAGGAGAATAGGTACATGGTAATGCTAACCCCCAGGCCTTTAGGGTTTATAACTGTAGACAAGGTATTATGAGAAACAGTAAACTGAACAATAAAACCATGATGACACTTTTGGTCTGACACTTGTTCTTTTGTCCTGCTTAGCATAAGGAATAAAAAAAAAATCTACAAAAATAATCTTAAATGTTTCTTAATTACAGACGATACAGTTTCATCATTTCTTCTTGCTTTGGGAATTACATGCAGAATCCCCCATTGCCACTTTACTCAGCCTTCTGGCAAAATCCTGCCTGTTTTTTTTTTCCATTTCTGTAAACAAATGGGTATGGTTAAGGGGAGCAAAGCTTTTAGTCCACCTGCATACTATTGACACCAGACCTCTGAATAACCCTGTTTATGTGAGTGTATCTCATTATGAGTGGCATTAGTTAACACCCACACATTTCCCACTGCCGCCATGCTCCAAATAGCCATTACTGCATCAGAGAATGAAACCATGTGAGGGGTCAGATTTGTTTTTGTTGTTCTCCTCTTCTCATTTTAACTGGCAACTGATGACGGTAGTAAAATGCCAGCCAAAAACAACTACATAATGTACCAAGAGACCCAGAGTTCACATTTGTTGTACATCTACTTAATCTGTTGCAGATAGAGAGTACACCACCTACCAGAGTCTATTTTAAAATACAAGTTAGGAAGGCCTACAGTGGTAACGAATGGAGGATGGGAGGACATGTGCACCAGTATCTGTGACGCAGTTGTGATTTGATTTTGGAAGGGTTACAGGGTTATGCTGACCTTTTCAACTTGTGTTAGAGCGCAAATAAGGGAGCTGCTAATTTGGTTGATAGATATCTATTATGTGTTTCACATGCTCATGTTTAGACCTGAGCAGCATAAAGCACTATGAACACACTGCACCACTTACTCAGGTCAAGTCAAACACAACACAACCTTGGTGCAAACACAAACTGCTTTTATCTGACCAAGTGTAATTAGTCATTACATAATCTTAGGGGTCTTGCATGAAATCTCTGGTTCAAAGTGGATTACATCATCCTGCTGACTGTATTTTTCCAGTCTTGGTAATGTAGAATAGAGCTACTTGGTACTCTGCTATCATCTAGTGGTGAAGACAACAAACAACTACTCCCTGTGCGAAGAGGGAAGCACTGCAGTGAGGGCAGCAGTACCACCATGCACTGTCCTCTGCATCTAATGCTTCTCAGCTTTAGTAAGAAAGTTACCAAAGTCTTAAGAATCACTAAAGGACAAAACAGGGTAAAATTACATTTCTTTTCCTGACATGATGGGAAATATATATATATCTATATTTTAAATACCACATTCTGTTTAAAGGACAGATCGTGACTCTTATTCTAGTCATCTGAGAGTTTGTATCTCCTAAATGCAAAGAGCATAATTTGTAATCTAGATGGTGGTCTCTTGCTGTAGAACAGCAGGATTAATTAATCCAGGAATGTTTAGAAAGATGACAACGAAACGGAAAGGAATTACATGCAAAACTGATTGTCATTACATAAGTAAAACCATGTGGGTAGTTTTTTTTTTTTAGGCAACATTAGGTAGCACAGACTTTTTGACAGAGGTATGTCATTATGGGCAAATCATTCGTTTTGACTATTCATTTCATTTTGATTGTTATGGTCATGAAGGAGAGGACTTGCCAAGGCTAGCTGTTATGAAGTTCAGAGGTCTAGGAAAAAAAAAAACAGCCATAACACCCGTCTCAACCACCATCATCATGACCAAGGCATTAGTTAAGATTTTATCAATGTCCGCTGTACTGTTGGTGGTTTCTACCAATATTAGTCCACTAATTTTAGACAAAAAATAATATAGGCAAGTATGATATGGTTTTCTGCTGCCTGACTGCCCAATCATATACAGTTATACAGTATATTCCACTGCATTATGATTAGGAAATCAAGATTCAACAAATAAATGAGTTGGGTTGAAAACTGTAAACAACAAGCCATCAGTAGTGTCTTCTCTAGGCCGTATCTCATTATTATTGAATATATGATTAACAGCTTATGTCAAACACTTGAGTTGGTGATGAGAATGGTTCTTCCTGGTCTCTGCTGCTGAAAAAAGGAACAGGGTTGAAGAACAAAGCAGCCATGGCATTCAAGTGTTAGGGATATTTAATTCATTTTCCATTAATTGACATTTTCTATTTAGCAGCATCTTAGGAAGGTTTTGAGGTATATCTGTACTCATACAGGGGAATCAGCTCTCATTCATATTCACATTTCATAAACACTCACATTTACAAACACTCACACTCGCGCATACAAAACACTCGACCCAGCTGTCTTACGTACAGCCCATCATATCCTGTGCATAAATTCTGTGGCAAAAGATGGCAGTAGGCTTCTTCTCCTAGTGGTTTTAAGGCAGGCTGCCTCAGTGATGAAGCTTTGGCTGTGGAAGCAAAGGCAAGAAGAGTTTTTAGTTTAGCTCTTGTTCATTTTGTTCCACTTTCCATTCCTTAGACCAATCCTACAAAAAGGCAGATCTGTTTTGACATTATTCCTTATAATTCCTTAAGTTACATAAATACTTTTTGTGTGAACTTTTTTACTGAAATATTTTGTTATTGTGTATACGTGATAGAAAGGGTAAGTAGTTTACTGCCAGTATTAGTCTTTAAAATCCATCTTAAAAAAATTAAAAAACAACAAAAAAAATGAAGACGGCTCCCTAACCCTGCTGTGGACTGTGTTCTCCAAGTATTCTCACCTTCTGTGTGTCAAGTTTCTTCTCCAGCCCAAGGGAGGCTGCTGCTCCTTTGCTGTCCTTTTTCCAAGAGAAGAAGCTGGAATGTGAGGGGGATGACAGGCCCAGAGATTTGGGTGGTTGCGAGGGGGTGACGGGAGGCGAGACGCCACTGGCCTTGCGTTTCTTGCCCAAGCCCTTGTGGTCATATCCGTCGGGCCTTCGGTGCGGCCCTGGGCCGCTGCCTGCTCCTGCACCACTGGCGCCTCCACCTCTGCTGGAGTGCTCTGGGGGCGTGGAGGGAGTGTGGCCAGAGGCAGGCCCTGAGGGCCGCTTGGCAAGCGAGGGCGAGCGAGCCTGAGCCATGTGTGCCGTTGGCCGTGATTTGCCTATCAGCGACAGGGCTCCATTGACGGGCCTCCGAGACGATGCGGGACTGGTAGATTTGTCCGGGGAGGCCGAGAAGACGCGCTCCTCCGGCCGCTCGTAGCCCCTGCTGCCAGCCCGTGACGGTGACTGCGACTGCTCCTCTCTTGCCCCTGTGGCGCCGGGCGATGTCCCTGCTTCGGCCCGCCGGTTCCGCTCCAACTCCAGCTCACGCTGGCGCAGCTGCTGCTTGCTGGGCCGGCCCACGGGGTTCTTGGGCCGGCCGGGCCCCGAGGCCGAGAGCGGCCGGCTGCTTTTAGTCTCTGATTGTCCTGAGTTCTCCCTGCCGGCGCTGCGTGGAGCGAGCGAGGAGCTGCTAGTCCTGAGGGAGGAGAAAGCGGGCGAGGAGGAGGCAGACGTGCGGGCCAACGCGCCGCCTAAGGGGTCCTGAGAGCTGGGGACAGATGCCGCCGCTGCTGGAATTTTGCTGGGCCGCGTGTCTGTCACCTGGGGGATTTTCCTGCAGAGAAGAAAAGATGGCTGAATGGTTACCATATGATGACGGATGACGGGAAGCGGACAAAATACTGACTCTCTTACATAACAGCACGCTGCTTCTCTCTTACTTGTATTACAACTTCTCTGCTGTTACTTGTGCCATCAGCAGTCGCGTCTGTTTTTTCTCTGTTACATTACTCACTGAGTTTTTGTCACACAGACATCACATGCCTATCAAGCAAAACTGCACAACCTGACCTTTCCAATGGTGCTAGTCGCTAGTAAATTAGCAGTGAATTTATATCACAGTGTATGTCACTAATAAAGCACTAAGTCCATGACGTACCCATTCTTCTCTGTGTAATATCTCACCATCTTCAAAATTAAAAATAGACTGGAGGTCCTACTGATTCCAATGGTGTCTAATTCTCTCTATGATTAGCGTTTCCTGAGTAATCCGGTTTTGAAATTACATCAAATTTCTTATCCAGACAGAAGTAACAGAAGTTGTTTTCAGACCCTGTTTGACATATAGCCAGGACAGATGCTAGACATGTAATTTCAGGACCCAGAACTGCAACAGAGAGGAATATCAAACAGCATTGTCTCTACTGAACACCAATTCTTCTCTGTGTAATAAAATATGAATAAAAGTAATAAAGTGAATAAAATATTGTCAGTACATATATATTTTGCAAATTGTGAAGTCATACAGTATCCCACCATCATGATTCTTATGTTATAGCTACAGCGCTCTCTCTCTCTCTATATATATATTTCAGACAACCCCTTCTATCCAAATGTGAATAGCTACTTGTGCTGACATGCTTCCAATGGTGAGATATCTGCAAACATGTAAAAAATATTTTCTTCTTGAATTGAAGTCTGATGTAGTGTGATGTAAGCCATATGTAAGTAGTATCACATCAAACACTGCTAGATTAGCCTAGACCTGGGGTTGGCAACCCCTGCCTGCGTGCCACAATTTGCATGCAGAGGGATTCTCACTGGCACGCTGGGGATGGTGCATAGCCCTTGTTTTTATACATTAGAAACAGTTTAGCCATCTCATCTGCTGTTAAACAGCCATTGGCTGTTATAGGGTGTGTCTACTTTAGGGTGACAGATGGTAATGCACCCTACAGACTTTAAACATTTTTCCACAAGACGAATCCCAGGGCAGCAGTTGATCAGCAGTTCATCAGTTTGTGCAACAGTTATGGCAAACTGGCGGTTCAGGCATTAGGGCACATCCTTCTTGCATATTTTGGGTAGAAGTGCTGTGAGCTTGTTGTATTTTGAAAGTGTTGTTGTTTAGAACAGTACCAGCATGACATGAAAGAAGCACAATTAAAACACAGTGAGAATGTTGTTAGTTTTGTTACTTGGCTATAACAAAAATCCATATTTGCACAAACCCAAAAATAAGTGATTGCTCTGCCCGTTATGCAAGTCAGACTGCAGCGCACTTTTTCATGAGTGAAAATGACATCAACATGTTCCTAAAGTGCTGCTTTGAAAATGACATCAACATGTTCCTGAAGTGCTGCATTGCATCCAGCCAGAACGGATTCAGAACTGCCTTTAACTTGTGGCAGGTGTTATACAATAGGCAAATTATAAAAGCTACTTGAGAAATTGAAAAATGGTATAGGCATAAGTATACTGTTTGTTCTGCCACCCTATCTATACACTAGGAAAGATATTGGAGGAAAAAAAACACAATTGCCGACTGTTGTCTATATGTATTCTGTATTAATACATGATAATCCAGAAGGTGTATTTTCAATTTTACAAAATCTGAGTACTAAATAATCTGCTTTCTATGTTCTACAAAAGGTATAATTTACAAAACTGACTAACTAGGCGAACCGTAAACTTTTTTTGGTTTTGTCCCTCCCATGTCATAACTGTTAAATGACTACAAATTTGATGCAATCTAAATTACCAAATGCTCTACACTTATTTAGTGATTTAGAGAGCAAACACGTGGATGAAATAGGCAATACACATAAATATTTTCAAATGTAGAAGCCTGATCAATGTTGTTCACTGATTTTTCTGAGCTGCACTAGTGGGAACTGCCTTTAAAAGATGTAAAAACATTGGTGTGTGTGTGTGTGTTTGGAGGGTGTTGGGTGTGTGTGTGTGTGTGGAGGGGTGAATCTAGTTGTTGTGCTCACTCACTTCCAGAGATGCGCGCTAATGTGCTGCTCCACCATGGCACTCACGGCTGACCGCAAATGATGCAGCCGTCGGTCAAAGGTAAATACACTGCAGCTCAGTGCCCGACTGCCAAATGTGCACAACTGTGAAGGAGAGGAAAATCTGTGTTAGGAGACCTAAATCTCACCACGTCAATGCATCTTCATGCAGCTAACAAGCCATGGTGAGGGTTCTGCCATGAATGATCTAGAAACCTAACTGAGTACTGACAGGTCCATTATGAATAATACACACAATCTAAAAATGGTTCTGACAATATTAACATCCCAAAACCAAGCTTTTTTTTCATGGATTCATTTGCGTATATGGTTAAAATGTATGATTCCTTTTTCGGTGTCATACCCCAAGAGGTTTGGGATGCCATGGGCTGAACGGAAGGTCAAAGGTCTCCTCCTGGCCCTCTCCTTCGCTCTCGTCGCTGGACAAGCGACTATGATTGTTGGGTTGCGGCGTCGGCTCCTCTGCTTCCACCGGAACCTCCATCTCCTCCTCCGCAGTGCTCTCCGAGGGAGTCCGGGGCCTGCGAATCAACACACAGCACAACTTAGCACAGCACTCAGTCACATTCAACATCAACCTCTCCCAACAGATAAGCCTTTTATGTGATTATAAGATTTCCACAAACAGTGTTAAGATGAACCATCAGACAAATTGAAATGCTAATAACGTCCCCTCTTGTGTGGAAAGGGACATTTCAACTAGTGAGTCATTGTTTGCCCTCTACAGAGTAGTAACAGAGCCAGTGGTGTGTGAGAATGTTAGAGACTAAAGACTTAAGTGACTGTCAATCTCTGTCCCCACAGCTGATTGGTTATTGCTGTTTAATAATGGCAGGCACATCTTAATGTGGTTGGACTTGTGGACTTCTTCATCTAGCTGCTCATACCTGAGATTTATACAGTTTGGCTGACGTTTGCAATGAGGTGGTCCTGTTTGGCTCAGAGGGGTCTCAGAGCAGGGCTGCTCCGTTTCCAGCGGTTCTCTGAGCACCGGGGCCCGCTCCCGAGCCTTGGAGCACATCTTCAACTCGGTGACCAGCTGGTCAAAATTCTTGCTCCTTCCGACAACCTGCCTTCGCTGGTGAATGGAGTGAATCTGCCACAGAAATGTGCACAAAAGACATAACTGAAATGGCACAACAACTTTGACACGCCATATATTTGACACAACTATGACACGCCATATTAACATTAAAAAAAATAATAAGTTAGGCAGACAACAAAGCTAAACACACAGGAGTTTGAGATGCATACATGGCCAATGGCAACAGATACTTACATTACATGTCAGGAGCCTGGTGCAAACTTTCTTCCTCTCTGGATCAAGCACTCCGCAGTGTTTGTCCAAATCTAACTCTTTTCCTCCTGCAAACAACAGCATGCACATGTGTTTATCACAAGTAACACAATGCAAATATAAAACCAGTGTGATGAGCCTAACTGTTGATGCCGCCAACAGTACACCATCTTTTGATGATTATGATGACTCATTTAAGATCTTGATGTGACACTTACTGTGCACTTTCTTGTAGGTTCTGCTGTAGGTTCTCGGCCCGCGCAAAGGACTTAGAACATCCACAGGTGGTCCTTGCATGCCCTTCTGGAGGGGCTTCTCTCCAGGAGAGGGTGCGCTGGGCTGCACTGCCCCATGGCGCCATGGTGGGTCTCGGGGACTGGGGGCAGAGGAGTGGGGTGGTGACGGCGGGGTTCCCTGGGACAGCTTATCGCCCGGCAACACACTGAAGGGGGAAGAACATGTCATAACGAAACCCAAATACGAACGCATATAAACTAACAAAGTGGTCAACTGATCATCATTCCATAACACACAGATGTGAATATCAATAGCACAAGTACTTGTGACTGGTGTGCACTAGGAAAATCCCTTCCTTCCCAAATGGCAATAACTAATTGATCCATCATACTTGCTTTACACAGGTGTAACAGTGTGAGGGAGACAAGAAGATAAATGGCAGAAGTGAGGGAAGAGAGTATGCAGACTCAGTGCCTAACCTGGCGCCCTCTTTCTGAGCTTTGGTGGGCCTGTGGGTGGCAGGCGGTGGTGGCGGTGCCCTAGGCGAGCCTGGCTCATGCCACCTGCCATCCCGTGCTTCCCGTGAGGCACTGTGCGGTCCAGGAGGACGGCCAGGCCGAGGTCGTTTCAGAGGGCTCGATAGAGGGTGGTCGCTGTACAGCTTGCTGAGTGGCCCGTGACGCCTTTCGCAGTGTTTCTCAAATGCCTGGGGCTTCACCACCTGTCCACAATGACTGCAAACCACCAGGAAAAAGTCGTCGTGCGCTGGGCAGTGGCCATAAATTGACATATCTGCATGAAACAAGGGATAAGAGGGAGTGGTAGAATGTCCTTTATAAACACAGCACTGGTGTCATGTCTTTGTAGTCTTCTTGTTCATAATAAAAGAAGCCTGGAAACACCTGATTTTTAATTTCTTTTAATTGGTGCGCCATAACCACTTGACAACTGCATTTTTTCTGACTTTCCAGCTGCTACAATCACAAATGCCACAAACCTTCTTTCCTGAGAGTCATTGTTTCCATCCTTTTCTTCACATTTTTGCTGCATTCCTCTGTATTTGTCGCTGTAGAGAAAGACCATGGCATCAATACTGTTTAATAACAAAGCTATTTAATGCAAACAAACTGAGTAGGGTTAACGCTTCGACGGGGCGCAACTGGGTTCAGATTCAGGTTACAGATTTCTGCACACACAATGAAGTACAGGGTACTCTTCAGTGAACTTTTGTAGAGAAACATTTATGAGTGCGTGCACTTACAATCTGCTAATTGCCTGGTTTAGCAAGATAAGTCAAACTGTCCATCTTAGTGCACATACATGGGATGGCATCTTTGAAGCTTGCTAGTGAGAAAGTACATGAGGGCGTATACGGAATCTTAGCTAACTGGTTGGCCATCTAGCTAGCGAGCTAGCTAAGTGGGAAACGGTAGCTAAACCTCAGCAATGTTGGTTTCAATGATTTATTCTACGGGGGCTTACGAGACAGCTCAATGCTAACAGATCTCTTCCGACAAACTGGTTAACACTCAAACTTAAGAAGAGGTATTTAGCGCGTTCCCTTAGTCGCCAAGTCAACTTTGCTAATCAAAGAAAGAGCTCCACCTTCACTTCCCGTTGTCTGCAATCCATTTCTCCTAACGTTAGCTTGCTAGCTACCAGCACCATCCACTCGTCTATGTGGTTCACTAAATGGCCAACACACATGTGCGGCTAGATATACAATATACATGTTAAATGTTGAAAATATCGCCGATTAACCAAGCTTTATTATGCTAAAGGATAACAAACCAACCGAGAATGACACAAGCAAAGCTCAACAGCTAGCTACAAGCGTTAGCTAGTTAGCGAGCCAACTTAATGGCTGTGAAGCAGGAAAACCCTAAGCATGATCATCTGTGATGAGCAGATACATATCATTGAAATACAATACATGCAATTAAAATGGATTACTCATGTACATCATTAAATACATGGGTTATGTAGAGACTGAACAATGGGACCTACGAGGTTTTTCAAAGTAACGTTTGTTAAAGAAGTTGACTACAAATCTATGCCGCGCTAGGACCCAGTGGGTCTTTTGTTTGGGTTACGGTGAGTGGGTGCCGTGCATTTTTTGAGAATATAAGTCTGTCCAGACTGTCAGCACGATCACAGGTATTTCTGTTTGGAGGACAATCGTATTACTCACCTTCCGATACGGAAACGTTGGTCTTATCTATCCAGGAGCTCCAACTTTGTCCCACGAACTCAACTGGGATAGAACTCCGCCGATCTGAAGCAGCCATTACTGCTGCTGCGCGTGCACGTACCGCCATCATCACAGCGCGCTCTCCCTCAAGACGTCATAGCACGCCTTCGCAACACGTGAACGTGCATACTTCTACTTCCTATCTGCAGGTGCACATATCAAAAAATATCAGAACACTGATATTGTTGCTTGTATTTGTATTTATATACTGTAAATACAGAGCTCAACAAAAGCACTGAGACATCGTACATCCTTTAGCAACACCTTGGCAACGGCCATAAATATTTCTCACTCACGCACTATAGTGCGTGACCCTCTTTTAATCCTGGCTGGGAGCAGGTTTATAGGCTAAAAAACCTCTAGTCAAAATAAAGGTCTGAACAATGAAATATCTGGTGAAATGAAAATCAGCCACACAAAACACTATGACCAAAAGAATCATGCTGCAGCTGCGCATTTCAATCTAATCTTTCCACTTCATTCTCCAGCACTGAAGGGTCTAATTTAGATTTTGATCTTAAATCTTGTTTTCCAAACGTGGTCTCATTTTCTTGTAAATTTGGGTATGTTTGAAACATCAAAATAGTTGAACTTTGACGGAATCCATCTGACTGACGAGATCTGTCGGTTTAATGGGCGGGGCGAAAGAACTCAGCAGGAGATGCTGGACACATCTACCTGCAGTTTATACCGTGTGACTCACGGGAGATATCGGAATTCTGTTTTAATTAAATACAGTTTTAATTCCCTTTATATTCATTAAAATACAAATTATTTTTTATGATGTAATGGCGTCCATTCACAAGATCTGTGTTATAGCACATTCAGTATTAGACTGAATTTTCTGTAAGCTTGCCATATATGGTCACAAAACCGCATTAAATAACAGTAGACTATTTGAAAGGTTTTTTAGTAGGCCTAGTAGTGCTGTCAGAAATAGTAAGTAAGTGTTCAGAGAGAGAGAGTGAGAGAGCGTGTGTGTGTGTGTGTGTGTGTGTGTGTGTTAGCTGTCATTGTTTCCGAGTTGAAAAGCCTTTTCGTTTTGTGAAAAAAAAACTGTTCTGGAGTCTGGTGGTCCGAGCCTACGATATCACTTGCCAGATGGTAGCAGCTAAAACAGTCCATGACTAGGATGCCTGGGGTCCTTGCTGATTCTTTTGGCCTTCCTGATGCATCGCCTCTTGTACAAGACTGAGGGCAGATCACATCCACCGATGCTTTGTGCTGTGCGTGCGACTCTTTGCAGTGCATTTAGTTTGGCTGCAGAACAACATCCAAACCATGCAGTGATGCTTCAGGTCAGGATGCTCTCTGTGTTGCCTGTATAAAAGGCTTTTAGGATCTTAGTCGTCTAAGGTGGAAGAGACGTCGCTGAACTTTTTAACAATCTGGTCAGTGTGGCTATCCCAGGTCAGGTCTTCTGTGATGGAACTTGAAGTTGTTGACCCTTTGCACAGTAGACCCATTGATAATAATGTGGTTTAATTAATCTCCTTTCTTCCAAAAGTTTACTATCACAGACATCCCAAGTCTCCCGGACGCTTAGGCATGGGACCAATCCTCAACTTGAGACACCTAAATGGTCATGCTTAACCTAAAGCAACTTATTTGCAGCGTACGCCAGCACGACTCGGATGGCCTGAGGATAGAATCTTCTCCTGAGACTCTCAGTTCTGGCCTTGGGACTACATAAGCGTCTTCTTGATCTTAGTGGTTTGAACAATCCATTATTTGCATGAGAAGAATCCTTCAGAATCTTGCATGCTTGCAGTTCACACCTGGGGCTTCTAACGTCATTTTATGTCCTAACTCTTTCTACGTGACCAAAGTCCTCACCGCCTCATTCAGATCTCAAATCATCGATCTGCCTGCTCAAGACCTTCTGGTCTTTCAGTCAGAACCGGAGCTTAAGTTTATCTGTCCTGTCAGAGCATTGTGTGCATATGCAGAGTGCACCCTCATTACGAAAGACGAAGCAGCTTTTTGTATGTTTTGGTGCCCAAGCTCATGGGAGAGCTTTGTCGAAACAGCGTCTGGTGCACTGGCTGGTCGAGGCTATGTGCCCTTGTTTTCAAAACCATTTCAAGAAGTCAAATACAGTCTATTGTATACTAGTATATACAGTCTATTCTACTGTCAAATACAGTACCAGTCAAAAGTTAGGACACACACTCTAATTCAATGTTTTTTCTTTATTTTAAGATTATTTGCATTGTAGATAAATATGGAAGTAAATTATGAATAAATATATATGGAATATTTTAGTAAACACAGAACTTAAACAAATAAGAATATGGTATATATTTTAGATTATTCAAAGAAGCCACATTTTGCTGTAATGACATCTTTGCCTCCTGGCATTCTCTCAGTCAGCTTCATGACCGAGTCACCAGGAATTGAGCCAGGAATAAAGCAAAATGTGGCTTCTTTGAATAATCTAAAATATAAACCATATTCTTACTTAAGTTCTGTGTGTACTACAATATTCCATATATTTTTTTTAATAGTTTGGGTAACTGACGTATTAATCTATAATGTAGAAATTTTAAAATATAGAAAAAATATTGAATTAGAGGGTATGTCCAACCTTTTGACTGGTACTGTATGTCAGCTAGAACCAGAATCACCCAACTTTAACCTGCAAGACTGGTCATCATGCTCCAAAACAAATCTAATGGAATCCAAAGACTAGATTAGAACCAGAATCAGTACATGTGTGTTTTAAATATATACTTCTTGTATCTCCTGATAGCATGCAAATTTACAGAATGAGAAATAAAAAAGATAGTACCTTTGCTAAAGTAACACGTGTAATAGTGTCTTCGTGTCAAGACATAGCACAGTACAAAGCTTTTTGTTTTGTCTTTGGAAGAAAAAAACATTCAGCAACACTTTAAGTGCAATAACTGACTTTGAAATGCATTATAGGCCATTTTATTTTTTGTGCTAATCTAGTTTACAGCATAATCTACTGTAGTAGGGCCTGTCTTGTCATTTATGTGTGGAACCTTAATGGATTACCCATCACTTCAACCTTTTGACTACCCTGACAAGCCAAACTATAACATCAGAATGTATATGTTCTGGCCATGACCGATAGACCAAGCTCAATCCAAGGTGTGTAATCAGCGGTTGTCTTTCAAACTGCCACTGCACACTGATAAGCTACCACTAGGGTACAGGCACCTCTCTATAATGACAGAGCGATGCGATTGATCTGACCAAACTTGGGAGAAGAGCTACTGACACTCTATGGCTCGTGGCTAGGTATACCGGCTGAGCAGAACTATTTGCTACCGCTAGGGTACGTCTTGATTTCTATGCTATCTTTTGATATGTCTTTCAAAAATGAACAAAAGGAAAATGATTACTGTAGGAACTATCATGTCTGTACACAGCAAATGCCAATTTATTGTTACTTATTAACATTGCAACAAGGCACATTGTACAATGTAGTTTTATGGCAATGTACACAAGATGTAATAATGCAGTTTTGTGTTTACAAGCAGAAAAGCTTTCTTTTTCATTTTATGGTTTTATTAGAAATCCATGTTAATTTTCAGCAAAATGTTAATAACAGAAACCAAAACAGATAAAAAAAATCTAATTAAACACCCCGCTGCCCATCTTCACAAATTAATGGTGAGCGCATGAACAGTAAAAAAAAACAAAACAAAGAAAGCTATTACTACTTTTAGAATAACATAACCCGACTTTGATGCAATCAAAATGTATTATTAGTCTACAAACACAATGTACGGTACAATGTAGTGTGTTGACAAACAGAGATCACAACAAAGCGTCCATTTCATATTAACCCCTTTTTTTTAACAGATGACAGATGGGAGATGACACATTTTGTATACAATATAATGCAGTCTTTTAACATACAATTCACTGAAGTGACACACAAAATAGCATGTGAAGAAATAAAAAACGAGGTGTGGAGTGACTTACTTTCAAATACTCGCTTCAAAGCAAAATCTTGTTGCTTGGATCTGCTATATATGCCATATTAACCTTTAGTACTTTCATGAGACCCCTCTCATATCAGCTCTCGCTCCAGAATCGTCTCACACCTGACATTCCTGTCTAAAACAGACATGCCAATATAAGCCATTTTATTTCACCTGACAGTAACTCTGAAAGCCCACTCAACTATTCTACCGCCCAGGGAAAGGCTGCTCTCCTCCCTCAGGGTTGGCAGCAGGGGGTGCTGTAGGCTTGTGGAAGGGAGTTTCTTTAAAGATGAACCAGCAGTTTCCAGCCCACAGGATGAGGTTAAGGAAACCAAAAGTCTGAAATGAACAAATGTGAAAGCTTAAGCCAGCCATAAGAGGGACACTAAAGAAGAGTAGCATAGTGGGGTTTCTCTGCATTATAAAGTCTCAGATGCAGCCCCTTAAACTCTCTGTGGAGCATCTAAGAAATTAATGTAAAGGCATTATCATGTTTACTTATCCTTATTTATTAATTTATATTATATATAGTTATTATGATTGTAATTTCCATTTGTGTAATGGCCTGGGTGTAGACTGGGACAAATCCATTTGTTTTCTGGCCATATATATCTTCCATTTATCTACATAACTGAAAGGACCATCTGTGTGTGTTTGTCCACAAATAACTTCTGAACAATTCGTTCAACTGACCTCACATTTTGTAGATGTCCTGCTAATAGAGAGAGTAAAATAGACCACATCCCCAATCAAAGAAATGACCATGTCACATCTCAACGATTTACACATTGCCTGAATTTGCAAAAACATACTGACACACCACAAGATTGATATGCTACCCGCAAATTCAACTTTTATTACTTTGGACTTCAGTAAGCCTCATTTCTATGGGTCTGAATTCATATCATCACAGATTCAATGAGGACCTACTTGCATACGAGTAATTGGGCTACCAGTTTCCTGGATAATGTTTTGTACGAGCACTGCACTAGGATATTCCAGCTCTCTCTCTCTCTCTCTCTCTCACACACACACACAAACATATACTACATACATACATATATATATATATATATAAATAATCTAGCTGAAAACATTCATGCTCTCTGACGAGCTAGGGAAAAAACGTATGAACTTTAAAGAAGTATTTTCACAGTCATCAATACAATTACAGGAAGCTTGGCACTGTCACGAGGACTTTGAGCCTGTGTGACTAGGAAATTACTTTATGGATACAATTTGGTATGCACAGAATGGATTCAAGTCCCATATGTGTAGAAATGGCAACTATAGTGGGGATATTGATCACGCTTGGGTACCAAGAAGTGCATGAAGACATCACAATTTAGTTTATGACAATGGCTGCAAAACAGTAAGACTTCACGGTGTGGTTATAAATACAAATTTCCAGAAATGTATGTTTATGGATGTAGATTGCTCTCAACAAGAAACATGAATACAATGTTTTGATACAAAACACTAGGAATAAGGGAAGGTAACAACTGGACAAAACAAAGTTAACTGACAGACAAAAACAAACTGATGACAGAAAGTTAAAGGAGAATTGTGACTGTGCACCTACCACTGAGGCATTGAGACGGCCCATGTGCGGGATGGCACCTGCTGTACACTTGTTTGGAGCTTTCTTGCATACGTCGACAATGGAGGAAAGTACAGATGGACTGGTGGCATACTTCACATCAGTGAGGCCCTTACCCCAAGCAGAAGAGCACACCAGCCACAGGAAAGCAAAGGCTCCGGTCACCAGCAGGTCCTGTAGTTAAGTGGGTGAAGGGAGAGTTTAAGTACAGTCATTCTCTGACTGGCCTATAATGCATGTTGACACACTGGATATCAGCACTGATAACTCATCAGGACTTCAACCAGAGGTACAAACATCACCAGAGGCAAGATAGACACCCAGACATAGGCTGCAACAAAGCTTAATATCAATTGTGCTGTCCACTGTACAATCAGCTACGCTGCCTTTTACCAGCTTCCGTGGCATATCTAAAACCAAGTATACCAAAGATATCTTCAAGGCTATTCAATATTTTTAGAAAGTGCTATAGCTTGGTCTGGGGAACATTATACACAGTCACATTCCAACAGAGCATTAGCATATGTTTTACTGTAAGAGACATTCAGACTGCAAAGAAAGCTGTACAGTCACTGGCAGTTTGTTTGTCAGGGAAGGCGCTGGTCTGTAAGTCTGTACACACTAGACTGTGGGTGTGACTAATTTCACCACATGACTGTTTGCTCGTAACCTTCACCAACTAGGCAAAGCAACACAAAGCAACAATGTCTTGAAATGGCATTATTTATGGTAGTTCTCTGATCATCTAAGAACATAAGTTAACAAAACGGTCATCATTCATGTGGATTTGTACAAGCATAAGTGTAGACATCCCATTGCTTAATAAAAATGGCTATATGAAATATCAGGCAAAAAATCTGGTTGCGGTTTCCGACAGACTCTGTCAACTTATGTGTGAACCAAATTTATTTTATCGGCTTGTAAGGTTGTAAGGTTGTGTACCGAAAAGAACCAGCGCCTACATAAAGGTAGTAACCAGACCGAATAACAACGTGGCGCCAGTGCCAATTAAATCCCCAGCTGTTTTTACTGTGCTCCGGTGTTCCGACCCTTTATTGCAGGTGTTCCAACATTACACATCAGAACCATCACTGCAGACTGCATACAGCTGCACCATCTCCGTTCTGCTTACATCAGTCTACACTTTCCATAGCTAAAACTAAATTTAAAGCAGAGGGATGCAACACATGGGTATTTGCATACCCCCTAGAAGTAGTCCAAGTACCCCAGTTTGACAATCATTGGACTATGATAATTCTACTAAGAGGGTCTGTATTCTACTCTGCTAACAACACACACAAATAATATCCAACAAAGCATCTGAAGTGCAGTCACATATGCGGCTAATCTTACACGAACATACTAGAAACAGTTAAAGGCAAAGGGAAGATACTAAACACTGCATAAATGGTGATGCTTTTGCACAGGATTAATCCATCTTTTACATTTTCATTTTTTTCACGTTTTTCTTTTGATAGGCTAACTTTGGGTAGGCTTCTGCTTGCCTAACCAAATACAGATTAGTGTATCTTCACTTTCATCCAAATAGATACATACAGAAGTAAAATCAAGATATTCAGAAACTTAGCTGCAATATGTCAAACCTTCCAACCTTTTTTTTTTTTTTTTTTTTGAGTAGCACCTTGTCAGCGGAAAAAACAGTGGCCTAAAACCTATACTCTATAACCTATTATAGGCTATCGGAATGTAACTGATTTTGGATAGTATATGTCAGAATCCTCAACATTTCACAGACTAAGGATCCCTAGGCAGACAGAGACTCAGTGGACGTACCCCATATTAGCTACAATTTCAAATGGAAGGCACTATAGCTTCAGTCAGGTCAATGTTGATGTGTGAGTGTAGTCAGCAAATGTCTTGGATATTAGTTTGTTTAGGGTCTGGGTCACTAATTAGTGACCCAGACCCTAAACAAACTAATATCCAAGACATTTGCTGACTACACTCTTTTTAAAAACTTTACAATTTGGCAAACTGCATTAATTATGATTGACCTCCTGGGGTTCAGGACCCCTCTTTTTAAACATCTCCTCATTTTTTGATGTCAGAAAGTTGTACATGAAAAAATTAAAATCCAAACCAGTCTCTGTAGATCACATAAACACACAAAAATCCTTGCCTGACAATTCTCTTCACTGATCATGACTGACCTGTCTACAGTCTGAAAAGAGTTACCCATGTTATTTTTCTCTATTGAAATGTTTTATAATCCAGGCATTCTTGAGATAAGGGACAAAACCAATTATGAAATCTTCAACAAAAAAAAAATTCATGAATTTTCAATAGATACATGTATAAATACAGGTCAAACCATGTACAGGAACAGGTTTAAAATGTAATATTTTTTGTATTACGACACATCATGATATGATTTGTGTCAACTCCGTCTGGCACCTCAAAACTCATTTTATTTTAATTTGATCAATCCAAATACAGTTTTAAGTCCTTAGGGATGTAAAAAATGAAGGTTTATACATTTACATGTCTTTAGAGAACCTAATAAACATATATAATTTAAGTTCCCATGCAAATAAGACATTGATACACGTAGTTCAGCTGGGATTTAATATATCAAAACACAAAAACAACCTTTTTTCTGAAAATAAATAAATATAAAAAAGGCAGAAAAACCTAATGTTTTGAAGTTGATGAACATGACGGTGTTGACCTGTTGAAGGGGAAACTGGAGCACTGGATATGCTTCCTTGTGAAGATAGCTTTGTCCATTTTTGTTATCCATTACTAAAAATAGTTTTAAGTGGACCTTTCAACTCAATCAGTACAAATGTCAACACTGTCAACCTTCAAAATCTGATGCAACTGATCAAAATCTGATGAAGTTGATGCCTGACAGTTGACAAAATATTTTTTTTTCCATCTTATTCAAAACAGATGACTCTATAGCTTGAACTAAAATGCAAATATTTCTTCAATGATTCATAATTAAGATGATCATAATCGGATGACGGTGTTGACACATTAAAGCTGTGACTGCAATCACATTAACATTGTTCATTCAAAAGGTTTTAGAAAAGTGAAATTTCACAGTTCCACCTCTGCTACTTTTGCAACCACTAAAATTAGAATGGGCATAAGGGCCCCTCAGGTTTACAGTTTAATATATTATGCCTGATTTACTTTATACAGTATTTTACTTTATACAATATTTTAAAATACTGACAGAGTTGAAGTGAGGACACAGCTTTGATAAACTAAATTTAAAGTTCACTTAATGTGATTTGTGACATTTTATGGAAGTGAAAATTCTTTTGATATTAATATTTTGTTAACATTTATTAAATTTTTAACCACTTTTTTCACTGTTTTACATTGAGACCTCTTGAAGAGGACAGGATAAATTGCATGCACTTTCAGTGCACAGTGTCAGTATTTTTAAGCAATGTAACACGAGTGAGGGTGAGGTCAGCCTTCGGCTTCGTGCCTGCGACCGAACCACACCCGTGGGGATATCCATGAACAACCTCACTCCCACTCGTGTTATATTGCTTAAATAAAGATCAAATAATTTTGAAATACATTAAATTAATTTCATGAGTATACACAGAACCTCAAGACTAAACTTTTGGTGTCCTTTTAAATTTTCAATTCCTTGAATTTTGACAGAAATTGCCATTTTCATATAGGGCATGTTTTGTCCCTTATCTCAAAAATGACTGAATCATTATTTTAATATCCTAATGTCTAACCTCTCAACTTGTCAGACTTCAGACTATCAACGAGAACAGCAGATATTTCCTTTATGACATGAGAACATGTTATTCTTTACATGTGCCTGTGGCACATAGCCTATTGACATTTGTGTTGCTGTCTCTTTTAATTAACATCTGTACACGGCTGCTCTTAAATTCCAAACTTTCAAATGGGACATTAAATGTTGGCGTTTTATGAAATGTCAATCGCAGGCCTAAATGGGACGTCATGAAATGCCACAGCCATCGTTTTCGGCTATTTTTGTGATGCGAGTTCGGCCGCAGTAACAACCTCCGTCATTTATATGAGCGGATTGTCTCTAATCAGGTTCATGGAAAAACTGCGTGATTAACAATACATTTTCTCTGGGTTTTCTCCACGTTCTCTGGGTGTGCTCTATATGCGTTTATTAGGCTATGCGTGTTATAACAAGCCACGTTTTATGCAACACATGGACAATAACTTTGCCAAATGACTATAAACACATGGAAACTCGCAAATACACTGCAACGTTAACGTCAGGGTAACATTAAAACTAATTTGACCTAATTCATAATTTCAGTTTCCCATTTCCATCCGATTATTTACCTTGGCAAAGCTGCTTACAACCTGACGTGAGGAAGATGTGCAACAGAGTGAGGTTTTGGGATTTGGGAGGTCAGCATTGCTGCCGTCTGCGCTTGAATCATTCCCGCCTGGTATTTCTTTTTGTACTGGAGGGCAAAGGAGAACGAATGCTGCACAACTAAACTTTTTTTGCAGGCAATCTTGCAGTCTGCAACAGCACTGGAGCTCGTCTAAAAGTTCCGGCTAATTTACAATTAGGCTAATTTACAATTAGGCTAATTTACAATTAGGCTAATTCTCTAGATACGTTTACTTCCAAGTGTCAATGCGTACCAGCGTATTGTCAAAATGTGTGGTTGCTACACTAAATGCGTACAGGTTGGCAGGTCTATGTTCTGTCTGAACTATGAAGCCTCTCTAAGTGATGTGCAAATATTGTGTTAGAGTTCAAATCTATGGTGGTGCCAGGAAATATGATAAGAGTAGCATGTGGATGGTGGATTACTTACACTCCTAGTTTATGCAATGTACTCATAAATGAATGTCATTTTCTCACCAGAGTTAGCTGCAAGTCATCCTAATGATTCAGTTAAGCTATTCCAACTTCAAGTTTACACAATTTGAACCTCATATAGAATATTGCTAATCAACTATTTACAATAGCACTCTGTGTAACTACTGAAAAAATGTTTTAATAGTGCTCTCACTTCAGACTGGGAATGGCACACATACAAAGTGGGCACATGTATATGTGTCAACACAGAGATTTTTAATGATCAAGCCAGACTAAAGTACAGTAAACACTGCAGGCTATAGTCATGACCCTTCTGCAGTGTTGTTTATTGTACAACAATCCTCCGTGCCTTTGCTGTCACACAAAACACTCCTGTCGACAACACAACACCAAAATGTTCGTTTAAAGCTTTGACTCCCTTCAGAGACAGACTACTGTGTCTACTGGAAGTTGTACATTAGTTGCTGGTGGCGATCAAGTGGCTGGTCATCTGGGCCCCTGATATGCTCTTATACTGGCTTCCAGCCCAACAGGCCAAAGCCTGCAGCTGTTGTTAGCAGGACACGCCCTTTAAAAGATTCATTTACATAGTGCTGCGAGGTGACCTTAGACCCACCTCTGCCTATGTGTGTGTGACAGCAGCTTCTGTGGACCAGATGGTTGGTCCAAAAACATTCCTCACAGCTTCTTCGTTGCACACAAATAAAATGCTTCGTGTCAACAAATCCAGTGAAATCACTTGTGTCTTTTCCTGAATAAGGTTAGCCTATGCTTGGCCTTCACTACCTTAATCAGATTTCGGAGACATGTTTAAATGAGAGGGTAACAAATGCTGACTACTGCAGAAACTATGCAAAGTATTTGTTGATGTCAAACTCATGAATTTGTGCAGCTGCATAACACCTTCAGACAGAGCAGCTCATCCACTACACGGTACACTCCGACTAAGACTTTCCACCACCAAAAGATCTCCCAAAATCTTTGAAAGACAAAAAAACTCTTCACAGTTAAGAACGTGTGTTTGCTGACAACCCTGACTTTCCTGCTCAATGGGCAAAACAGCAGGCGTGGATTTAAACACTCACCACCACTGGACCACGGCTCGTCTCTCTGTACAGCTGCTGATAACCAAGGTAGATTACTAGAGTGGCTATGCTGTAGAGGAAGGCAAACACTCCAATGCAGACGAAAAACTCAGCAGAAGAAGCGTAGTTTCCTGACAGGTAGGACTGAGTAGTTGGGGCAGTGGTATTATCGCAGGTTGGGACGTTGTATGGTTCACTCATTAGCCTAAGAGAAATAATCAGATTGAATTTATATCAGTCACATGATCTTCAGTGCGTCTGTGTCTCCATCTCAGATAGGATGAGCCAATAGCTTAAAAAAAGTGTATAAAACATAGAAAGTTGAAATTCAATTGACCTGAAGGGGTAGTAAAAGTTGGCTTTAACCTCCTCGGATTTAGTGCCTCCACCACATATCACATTAAAGCTGGTCTCTCCAGAGTAGCCACCAGTCGTTGCAAATGCAAATATGGAAAAAATCTGCAGGCACACCCAAATATGTAAACATTCAATTAAACAAAGACAGGCACTGGCAAACATGGCTGTGAAGCAATAATAACAAAAGTATTAAAATGACCAGTGTAACACAGTCCAGTGTGAAGCCATAAGGCACAAGAAAGGCACATGTGCTCAGAGGAAATGAAAGACAAATAATAACAAAGTTTAAAATTTGTTGTGTCTGCTGGACTGGTACATGTAAGTACTTTGTGAGATGTTTTCACAACACCTTCGACAGCAGAAGCAAAGTTCATTTCAAAGTTACTTTCCTCACTTTCACTGAATTCTTCCTAACAGAAGTGGCCATTTTTTCTTTCTTTTCTTTTTTTTGCTGATGAAGCTCAGTTTGCGCTGTTAGAGCTGGAGTCACACGGAAAGGTCACCGTCAGGTGAAATAACTTCATGGACCAGGACTATAATGATCTACATAAGTCATTAGACAATTCCTATTTTCCCCATCTTAAAGCAAAAAGTGTGCTTCTGTAAGTGGGTCAATAACCACTTCCAGGAAGTGAACAGTTCACTGTTTTCAGCAAAAACTTTTTGGAACGTTAAAGTAATTTCCTAGTATTTGCTGTAGTTCATTTGTGATGAATATTTCCTGACAGATCCTGACATGGATACATTTCTCTGGACATACTATAGACAAGGAAAGGATAAAGCAGAAAGGGACTAACACAAAATAGGTGTGTCTCTTACACCTGACTCATCAGTTTCAGTTCATTCCCTTCATGTTTAGGGGAACGTTTCAGTAACCTTGTGTCCAGTAAAGGGTAAAGGGTACTGTTAACTGGGCCCCTCCCCCATTTGATGTGTGTATACTAACATAACGTTCTACTGGTCTGGTTATCAGTCACTATCACAGCCCACCTACAAGATGATCCGGACCCGGAATAGAATTCTGCATGACTGATCTGCTTTCTTTAAACTGAATAAATATAAAAGTGCCTGTGTGCACTCGCCTGCTTACTTAAAAATGCAGCATTCACGGCAAAGTGCACACTGGTAGCAAGTTATTCGGAACATGCACTGTAAGCAGACAACTCAATTCAGCATAGGCTCTACACAGCATTAGTTCAACTTTAGGCCTAAGCAAGGGTAAAAGCCTAAACAAGGCACAATATTTCCTAGGTCCATGTAGAATGTAAACTCCCAGAGAGGAAAAAAATACTAGCGAAGTGACACCATCTCACAAAAGTTAACGTTAGCCCTCAAAAGTCTAGACATTTATTAAGGTAACGTTAAGAGACTAAGCACAGTGGACAGAACTAGACGATAGCTTGCTAACTCGCACAACTAAGTTACAAATAAAGTTAGGTCCAGTTACATGCGGATCTAATCGATGTCAACGTAAGGACGATTTCCCTACTGTAACTAAGGACAGGTTCATATGGATTTTCAAGGTTGAGACAACTTTAAAGGTCAGCGTTATTTAATGTAAGATAGCTAATTAGTCAGGCGACACAATTTATGACAAAAACTTACCGTCTCGAGAACTCGAATAAACCCCAGGGGCTCCTTCAGAGGTCCAATATCAAGGCTGAAGGCTGTCATAACTTTCTGCGGGAGATGACGTTAACGTAAGAAGTTAGTATGTTAAATACCATTAAATCCGTCTTACATGGACTAGCGTAGGGAAGTAGAGTGAAAGGGTAAAATCTTTCTAGGCCATTAACTAGGAAGAGTGCAACGCTAGCGCCGCGTAGCAAACATCGGCAGCATAACGTTACTCCACGGTCAGAGTTTATGGACAGAGCCTCATTCTGATCTTTGCTTATCGCTTATCTTTTAACGTCCTCTCTCTCTCTTACCTGTGTAACCCCATCCATTTTGCTGCTGCTGTTGAAATTCAACAAGGGTAGTAAACCCTCTTAATGGTTTTACTACACTTTTCGGGGGTGGTCCTCAACTGTCTGCACTGTAGACTTGTCAAACTTTTTTTCTTAGAAACTTGTTTCACACGTGATTCTGTAGGCCGAGACCTTAAAGCAACAGCTAGTCATTAAAGTTTTAATATTCCTAATCATTGAAAGCAACAATACTAAGCTATTATTGTAAACTTGATCTTGTTTTTTTTTTTTTTTTCTTGATTTGTTTTGTTGATTAAGTTTTCTCTTGTGGTATGACCTTTGCTTAGTGTCATTCAATGGCATATCCAATAACATATCCTTCATAATAAATGGTCAAATTCCTCGGGATCCTAGCTACTTTGTAGCGGCCTATAATTTAAATAAACACCAAAACTACAGTAAGACGGAGAATTAATAACTGAATGATCTAGTTTGACTAAGATATCTTAGGTCTACTTCAATAAACTTTTTTTTCTTTTTTCGAAATTGTTTGCCTTAAGCCCCTTAGAAACAGGGACCGGCTGATTTAGGTAAGTTTCACCTTAAGTTCTTTTTACTGATCATCTTTACCTGACTTTTTCAGGAGCCTTTCGCAGTCTGACATTTTAGTCACAACTCAAAGGCTAAGTACCACCCTAAAATGGCCACAAGATGTGGCTGTTTCCGCTTATAACAATGAAAACATTGCGCAAAACAAACGGAAAATAGTCTTGCTTTGCATCATCACATATCCCATCCGTATGTCCGTATTAAAATTGTTACAGTAGTGTTTATTAAGATACAATATTGCTTTATAAGAAACGTATGAGTCATAACTCAACTTCTACTGTAAACCTATAAAACTGTAATGGAAGTCCACTGTGTCATCATCAAAAAATACCCCCCTCCCAAAATAAATGAATAAATGAATGAATGAATGAATGAATGAATGAGTGAATGAATGAATGTCGTTCATAAATGCACACACACAGGCAGGTTTGGGTGACAAAGGCAAGAAAAAGAAAAGAATATTGTTCATGCTTAAGAAGACTGCATCCATGAAGCAGGCCATTTGTGAACAGGAGAAAGTATTAACATACCACCCAGTGGACAGACTAAGAACAGTAAGGTGTTTGGAGAGAGGCCTCCTTATCGCTGGTTCATTTCTAAGGAATAAGAGTGCCTTTGTTTTTGTCTTTTTGCAAGTCGCCTAAGCTGGCATGGGGGAGGGGTGCCTCTGCATTGTACTGTATTTGCAGTGGAATGCTGCCTGATAGATCACAGCCAGCATAACCTGTTCTTCACTGACAAGAAACCATTTGAGATATGCTCTTTATAATGTGTTTCCATGGAGTAATCATTTTAATGTGCCATGTATTAGTATATCATGTTCCTGTCTCTTCTATACAAATAATCTCATTTTAAACTGTCACTGTCCAAGCTGAATGTGGCAGTGAGAGGCAAGTCGTGTACAAAAGACCCAGATTAATCTCAGGATTGAGTGAGCAACCCATCTGATAGGGTTCCATTATGCTGGTGGTGTGAAAGTGCTTAACAGTCTCCCGCCAACATTCTCGTCAAGGCCATTGCAGGAGAGAAGAATGTGCCTCAGTTAGAGCATAGAAAATCTGAGTCAAACGGCTGCACTAGACCAGACGTTTCAGAGGCATGGGGGTAGGGTTGTGAATGAGGCAGCATGGGTGACACAGAATCCCACTCTCTTTTCCTCCCACCACATGATGTACTGTCATGGGATAACCCTAGCTACGGGACCCTTCAAATCACCCATTAAATCACATGCATGGAGACAATTGAATTAGCAACTAGATCAGACTCTGTGAGTAGGGTTGGGCCTAACTGAAAAATCAGATTTTCCCAATCAGTAATAAATACCACTCCTAAATCATCTCAACTCAGAAATGCAGTCCTATCAAATGGATCCTCAAGGCCACATACCACTGAACAAAAATAAAAAATAATCTCACAGACTCGATATCCATGTCATCAAGTGATAGCTCAGATATGCAATGAGGTAGACCCTATCAAAATAATTGAAAAAAAATAAGTCATTTTTGCTAATTAGGCCAGAGTTTTACTCTGCGTGTAAGTTTAATTCAATTTAGGTCACAGATTACTTGAAAATATCAGAGGCCAGGATACAGGCCTACCATATGTGCAGTAGCTTTGGTTTCATTTCAACAGTCCTATCATCGGTGGTGTCATTTTCTAAGACATGATTAGTCAGACGCCAGCCTAAGATATACTCTGAATCAAGATTAGGAGAGTGCTCTGTTTAGGTTACGGTAAAGCTAAATATTTGATAATCCGTGGAAGCAATCTCATCACACTGGCCAGATTTAACAGAACATTCACGTGAATTGCTTGGTTTCTAACGTTACAAAGAATACACCGTCATACTATTGCGAGTTCTAGGTTAGTTCTAGGTTTAGCTGTTTTTTGTTTGTTTTTGTTCTGTTTGTTTTCTTTTGAGGCGTAGGCCCACATAATTCTTAACATGAGTTTTATGGGTGTTTTTTATACTCACAAGGTAATTCTGTTAGTTATATAAAGTAAGGTTGTTTATTCTCTGTCCTGATTCATTCTCTGATATGTCAACTGAAACGACAGACATGTTGTGTATAATTTCATGAAGTCTACGCAGAACGAGATTTGCTTCTGGACAACCGAACTTGAGTGCTGATTTAACTTGTGCATATGAACACTGACACAGACCAATGAGAAAAAGGAGCATCTCGTGTCACATGAAGCAACAGCCAATCATTTTGTCTTGCCTCCAAGGTGCAGTCTTGTGTTTTAATATAGGGACTCACATTAAAGGGACATTTTGTCACACAATGAAACCATAATATTACTTTATGTAACATTTTCGTCGATTTATTCGAGAAGTAGATTTTACTAAATCTTTTCACAAACTCGCACATTTCTTCAAAATAATAATACCTCAAGAAAATAGCGTTGTGCATCAACGCGCCGCCTCGAAACGTAGCTTCTGACCCGTCTCTACGATGAGCAGATCAGATAGCCCGCTGTCAGGAAAACTGTGTTTTTGTTGATGACATCTTCAGTCGCTCTGGTGCGACCTACAATTTAGCACTGCATGGACATTTGATTCGTCACCCTACTTGGATTTAGTTACAAAGTTGCAATAATGGGGAGGCTGTGGTACTGCCTCCTATTTTTTTTGCTACCCGTGGTGTTTTGTGTAGATTTTCGAGAGGAATCTAAAGAGTCATCTCGTTCACCTTTTTTTGCGAAGCGTTCCCAACTGGGACAGCACCGCATTGCAAGAAGATCACTTGAGCACAAAGTTAACAAGAGAAGCACGGATCCAAGAGAAGACACCTGTAATGCTCTTCAGGGATATGAGACCAAGTTAACCGACAATACTCACAGCGTAAGTCACTAAATTGCTCATGCACCTGTGAAACTCACATATACACAGACCGCCTGTTTTTTTCAGTAGGCTATCTATTCTTTGTCCGCCTTGTTTAGTCTGATTCCAACCGAAATGTAACTGTAAAAGTTTAAAGAAAGAATAAGCTCAATTTCTTTTGAATCTCCTAAAAGTAGACGTTGCCCGTTGCCTTTTAATATAGTGCCTTAATAGTCTAATTATACAGCTCACTATTTAAGAGCCGTTGGTCTGGTCGGGGTTTTTTGTGTAGAAGAGATAAATAATAACACCAGATTGAAGACTTATTTAGGGGTAACTAGAACCTGGGTAGCACTGTCCCACACGCAGTCCTTGGTTTAACCGAAGGGGACTCAGATGATTCGAACTGGTTGCACTGGATAAACTTGTGTAACAACATACAGAACAGGCCTCTTGTCACGGGTTAGGGAATTGATCTAGAGCTTTCAGCTTTCAGCTGAAGTCTGGTTCTCCTCTTGCTTACACTTTCACACTATTGCACGTTTAAGTCAATTTTAAAATCTACAGTGAGAATGTTAGATCAGTATTCTTTGTTTAAGATAATAGAATTTCCCTTGGTATTTCACTTATATGGTTTTGAGTGGTCTGTATACAGTTAGGCTATTTCTTATGTAGTGTGTGGGGGTGTGGGACAATTAGAACAGACCTGCTTTAGGAGATTAGGGGATTTAAGTGTTTTATTCAGGGTAACAGATGCAGTGAGTGCACAGAGAAATTGAAAGTATTTTGGTCATGTCATGTTTTTCCGGGGAAGAGACACCGAGTCAATAACACTTCAAGCAGAATACATGCCCTAGGTGGTCATTAAAAAAGCTCTGTTGTTTGACACAAATATTTTTCCCACAAAAGTGTTCACTTGAGGGCAATTTGTAGGCAAAACTTGTCTTAAAATGGGTTATTTTCATTGAAGGCATGAAATGAAGTAACACATGTATAAAGTATAGGCTACAATATTACTTCCCCCAAGATACTTACATGAAATGCATGAAAAGAAATTGTCATTTATTTTAGAATAAGACTAATTGCATCATCATGTTCACATTGACTTTTTCATGGAGCTGTTAATGGGGCAGATGTAAATATTGGTCTTTAAAGGTCTCAGTTTGCTCTCCATATTTCTCCCACTGTTTTGAAGTTGATTTTAGTTGATTCATTCAAAAAGTTATGGAATGTGATTGTTTTGTAGACAAAAGTTGTGAAGGATAAAAAAAAAACCCTGTATAAACAACCTGATCCTAATCACAGGCAGAACATGAGTGCACTTTAATTAGTGTGAGGTTAAACTTCACTTCAAATAGTTTTTTCAGTCTAAAACAAGCCATCCCATCCAGAGATTTGCTCAAAAGGTTACTCACAATATTTATGTGAAATGTGTCAACATTGCAGTCATCCCAAAAATTATTTATGAAACGTGTAAACAACGTTATAACTAATATTTCCAATTACGTCCATTTGACCAAAAGTCATATGGCGCAAAACAGGAAGTGAAATGTAAAAGTTTGTGCCTATTTTCATTATATGGCAGATGCTTTTATACAAAATGTCTTACAAAATGTAGGCCAATAGATCCTTTTGTAGCATGTCCTGTTATGACATACAGGCCCTTCAATCAGAGTCTTGTGTTTAAGAAATTTTATAATTTATAATGTTCAAAAAAAAACCCTTTTTAAACAGTGACATATACGCATGTTTGGTAAAACACTGATCTGAGGTAAACATCTGTCAGAAATTCCTTAAAAAAAAAAACAAAATTCTGTTACAGGACTAAAAGGTGTGAAATATGTGAAGCAGTTTCCTAATTTCTTTTCTCAAAAATAACTACCAAAGACTTCATGTCCATATAATCTATTAATACCTGTGCTGTTATTTTCTGTAGTATTCCTTCAATGATCTGAGTGGCTCTGTGTCTCTTGCTTGGGTTGGCGATGGAACGGGGGTAAGTTGTCACTCTGTGGTTCACAGTTTCATGTCTGTTTGGTGCACACTTGCACACACCTGCTGCTTCCGTAGCAACCGATTGTGTTTCCTGTGCTCATGAAGCCCATTCTGCATTTGTTAAGAATACATCATGTCACTGTTCTTGGTGACCAGGCCTTATTTTTCCCTGACATCTGACTGTAATTGGAACCTTTTCTTACAGGCTTACTTTTCACAAGTGATCCTACACATTTAATCTAGAGCGTTGTGTGCATGAGGCCCTCTCCCTCACTTCCTTTCCTGTGTTAAATTTAGTGCCTTTGTGTTCTGTCACCAAAGACTGGCGAAAACAGTGAGATCATAAAGCGGGTTGGGCTTGATTCGATTGGGAAATCACAAGATTGCAAAGATAGTGGTGTTTGGTGCATCGCTTTCAAAGGCTGCATTGTGTTGTAAACAGCCCATGTTAAGAGTTAGCCTTACAAGACAGCTGGACAAATAGAAGACTGTCACACACCCAGGATATGTTGGGTAATGTGACTTATCACTGTATTACACTTAATCAAAAAAGTTTTGCATTATGGGGGGACAGTCCAGATATGGTTTCATTTATTCTGTGAAAACTCTAACCCGTATCCTAGATTCCCCTGTGCTGTTCTATGGGAGCACCAAGCATAGCAACCTTGGCCTAGCAATGACTCTCAAGGCTCCACTTACTGCTAGTGTGCTCTCAGGCAGTAACTCTGTCAGCCAAGTGGGTGACATTAGGTGCTCACAGTTGTTTTTGTGTTATTTTACTTGACAAGCACTGTTTTCATGTTTGTAGAGGTGAATGGCTGCATGGCTGATTTTGCCCTGCTCATAAAGGTGTGCAGTGTGCAGTGCTGAGTTTGCAGAGGAGGAGATGGCAGGGAGTTGTCAGACAAACTGAGACAGCTAGCCTAGTGCAGCACTGGAGAGCTGTGCCAGCAGACTCTATTCTAACTACTGCTGTCTGCAAACTCCTGCTCAAAGAGGAACCGGTCAAATAAACTCTGGAACAGCAGATTGCTGGAAACATCTGGAAAAATGTGCTTTAACATTACCAGCTTAGAACCCCCTTCCATTGTTCAGCATAGGTACCCTTTCCTCCACGTGTTAGTACTGTTAATAGACAGTGACTAAGCAAACAGCATATCCAGCTTCTGAAGACTTTGAGACTATCCCTAACAGTGTTTTGGTCAGTCAAACTGAAAAAAGATAGTCCAGCCATTTTTGTCATAGTTTCTACCCCTACGATTATTCCCTCAAGATCGTTCCCACTGCTCTCCCCCCTGCTGAGGGTGCAAGAGGAAGCCAAGTGAGCCTTTACCATGAAAACTGACTGTGTTCTCAGAGATTGAGGGAGTTTTGATCTGTGCAGATGAAAAAAGAAAGAGGGAATAGAGTCTGCTTTTGGAAATGAAAAATATGATGGTTCCCCATGGACAAATATGATGGTTCCGTATTTGAATCATCTAGCTCAAGCCTCCCGCTTATTTGACAGGCATTCCACTCTCTTGATGGATTCCATTAAAAACCTTGCTAGCACATTGTTAGAAAGATGCTCTGACACTGTTGGGCTTGTTGTTAGACATGGTCTTAGTTTCTTCTTGAAAAAGTAAAATGTAAAAAAAAAAAGTTAGCAGACAGTGGTGCCACTGCCATAGATACAAGTTCTTCCCGAGGGGCAGACATGATTTCACCCACAGGCATTGCACAACTGGGAGAAAAATTCATAAACCTTCTACCAAGGTGACATCATTGTTTCTGGAAGGTTCAGTGCTTGTCTGAATAGTGTTGTTTGTTCTCTCTACTGCACAGGTAGTCCTGGCTCTGACAACATTTCAGGTTCCATTATTCATGCTAAGGTTTGGTCAGTCCAAACTGTACCGAAGGTAAAGTGCATGCTCTGTCTCATTTTGCTGTTGAATGGTTTTATGTCATGCTTGTGTCTCAGTAATGATGCTTTCAATTTGTATGCTGAAGTCCAGTTTTGTTGATGGCATTTGTTTTTTTCCATCTGCTTTTGCTCTAGTGAGAACTATGGCAAATCCTTCCAGGATGTCACAGAACTCATCAACAACACATTCATTCAAACAGAGTTTGGCATTGCTATAGGTCCTGAAAAGTCAGGGAAGGTGAGAATAATGTAATAGCTGGAAAGTTGGCTTTTGTATGCATCTTAATATCAACTAAAATACTTTCAATTTGTTTTTATTATTATTTTCAAACACTGTGTTTCCTAATGTGTGAAACTGTAATTATGATGTCATTGGGACTCAGTGGAGAGGCATTCCAAAAATGTGTATTCAAAATACTTTCTTTGTTTATTCAAACCTTATGTTAACAAAGTTCTTCATGTGACTGTGAGATGTGGTCATTTGCATGAAGCTAAGTCTAAGCTGGTGAATACCCTGGCTCATTCCTCCTGTGTGTTTGCTCAGGTGATTCTCACTGGGGATGTGACTGGAACTTCAGGGTCAAGGATTTTTCTCTCCACCGACTCTGGAAACAGCTTCATCCATGCTGACCTGCCCTTCCATCCCATGGTGCAGATCATGTACAACCAACATGATCCCAGTGTTCTAGTTGTCATAAGCAACAAGGTAGGACTTCACTCACACCTGTCTAAATAGTGGAATTTCCTTCTTGAAGGCATCGTTTCCCTCTAATAATATACAGAGGTCTGAACTCTGTCAGTTATTTTTAATGATTACTTAATGGGAGATAAAGAGCCGCAGTCCTTATCTAAATAATGTTACTGCACGTGTTATTGCTTAGCAACACACACATGCTAAAGTTCTAGGCAACTGCAATGTTGAATTGGTAGCAGTGAAAATGAGTACTAAGGTTAGTATTCAGGTTATTCAGTACTCACTATGTAGTATTCAGTTGTGCAGGTAGTCTAATAACATCATCATGTTTTTCAGCATGACCTGTGGCTGTCAGAAGATTTTGGGTCAAACTGGCGGATGATCCATTCAACTGTCTGCCTCGTAAAATGGTAAGACCCGGAAGCTGTGCTATGGCTGACATGACGTCACTAGTGTGTTTTTTTGGTGGTGATAGTCTTGTGAAATTTCACAGAACTGCTCTCTCTGATATTTAAAGGAGATATTTCAGGCATGGACCAAAATCCTCCTCTAGAATTTCAGGCTGTGGGCTCAGTGGAAGGAACACTGACAAAATGTATGAATGGTGTTTGTTTGTGACTGTTAAATAAACCTTCTAGCAGAGCCCAGCCCGGCTTCTCTGTTTATGATTAATCCGGTTAGATATGACTGTAGTGTTTTCTTTAGACATATTTACAGACACACATTGAACCTCACCCACGATTGAATGTTTGGTGTGCCGTACTTAGAAGCCCTATAGCCTGTGGGAAAATGGGTCAGACAACGGCATAACTAGGGTAGGAGTTTCAGGACCAAACGTGATAGTTTGCACAGGGTGCAAGTTGCAAAGGTTGGAGCAAGGTTTTGGACACCCATGTGATAAACACCTCACGTGATTGACCGCGCTCAGCACACAGATGCCAGAGCAAGCCGCTGAATGTTCCTCTTAAGCTTGAAGGAAGTAAATAGTGAAACATTTGTTTTTACTGGAAGAGGCATTTTTGCGGGAGGGGAAACAGAGCACAAAGTTCTCCTTGCTGAAGGTTGTCACTTGGCCAAAAATAACCACATCTAATTAATGTGTCTTATTGTGTGTTATTGGCATGGCAGGTTTTGCTTACCATGGTCAAATTACTGTAACTGAAGAATGTGGACACTATCAGATGATGTTATAATTTCTCATATTTGATAGTCTCTCATCGTGTTTAGTCATACCCATTGTCATATAGAGGCCTATATTTATATAGGAGTTATTTTAAACACTCTTACTTATTGTTTCTTCTTCTAGGGGCATTGACAAGACCCTGTTCTTTACCACTAACCTCAATGGATCTTGCTGTAAGTGTCATGAATGGTTTGATGAATTCACATATACATTCATTCTTTCCTGCTGCTATAATTATTGCAGGATCGGACGGGGAGAGTGGTGGTTGGCACTGTTAAAAACCACAGTATTATTTAAATACAAGTGATTGCTCTTGTGGTCGCTTCTCCAAGTTGTGTTGCACTCAGGAGACAGCTTTGTGAGGCTTTTGTAAATAAGCCATTCATCCATTCATGTCCGACTCACTTTCTTTGTGTTTCTCTCTTGCTCTCCATCTTTCTCTCCTCAGATGACAGAGGAATGCTTGTGCTGAAAAAGACATCGGACTATGGGAAGACCAGTAAGACCATCGCCGAGAAGATCTACTCCTTTGGAATTGGTGGACGTTTTCTCTTTGCCTCTGTCATGACTGGAAGTGTAAGTGTGACACTGTTATTTGGTAAACAAGTGTGTGATTAATATCTACACAAAATGAGACCCATTTGTCACGTAGTGTGGTTATTACGGCCTAGCTGTTACTTTTGGTGCATTGTATGCATGTCAGGCTGTGTTTTTAATGGTTACTGTATGTCCCACAGACCAACATGCGAATGATCCATGTGTCAGTGGACCAGGGAGAGTCATGGAATATGGCCCAACTTCCTGCTGTGGGCCATGAGCAGTTCTACTCCATACTGGCTGCAAATAGTGACATGGTCTTCATGCATGTAGATGAACCGGGTGGTCAGTTTCCTCCCTCCATTAACCTCCAGAAGACTATTTATATTTCTACATTGAATTGTGAGTAAATGCCCTTTCTTTTCTCTCAGACACAGGATATGGGACTATCTACGTGTCCGACGATCGTGGCACTGTATACTCCAAATCTCTTGAGCGCCACCTGTACACCACCACAGGAGGAGAAACTGACTTCACCAATGTCACCTCCCTCCGCGGAGTCTTCATCACCAGTGTTCTGGCTGAAGGTAGGAATCCATGTCTCAAAATGGAGTACAGTGGATCTATGTAAGAAAACTTCCCTCTGGCTATTTGGACCTGAGGATGACGGGCAGGCAGATACATGAACCAGTAGTTGACATTTTAGACCTTCCTTGTACCGGTTTTTCCTGTTTTTTTTCTCTCCTATGCCACAAAAGTTTTAGTAATGGTCACCAAAGTCAATAGTGGCGAATCTCATATGCTTGAAGAACCATACCACATAAACCTGTAATATGTAAAGGCAGTAATATTTACATGCAGTGCCTATGTTCTGTGTCCTGTAGATGGGTCTGTGCAAAGTGTGGTGTCCTTTGACCAGGGAGGAGAGTGGGTTCCCCTTCAGAAACCAATAAACAGCCAGTGTGACTCAACAGCTGCAGACAAAGAGAAGGTAAGGGGCTCCTAGGTTCCTCTCCATAAAGGGTGCCCCTCTCAGACGGATTATTACTATGCCATGGCCTGCACCTGTTTCACTGGGTGTGATTCATAGCCCATCTGTGTTGGACAGAAGAGGTTTGACCTTGTGCCGTATCTCCCCCTGCAGTGCAGTCTACATATCCATGCGTCATACAGCACCTCCATGAAGCTAAACGTACCCATGCTGCCTCTCTCTGAGCCCAACGCTGTGGGACTTATCCTGGCCCACGGTACTGAACTTCACTGAAACACCACACAATGTCACTATTCCTGTTCTAGCACTGGGCCAGTTGGCCACTCGCTTTGCTGCCTGTTAGTCTACACTGGTAATCTATTACCATGGCTCAGTTTTATCAAGAGTTTACCTTGTGCTAAGCAAATAAGGTGTGACATATTTGAATTCATGCTTATCTTTATAACACAGTGTGCATGCGTGTGTGGCAGTTAGCTCATGCCAGACTGTTTCTTTTTTCCTCACCAATGCTGCCCCCTGTGACTGATTGCAGGCAGCGTGGGCGATGCCATCTCCATCATGACGCCGGATGTGTATGTGTCGGATGACGGCGGCTACTCTTGGCAGAGGGCGCTAACAGGCCCTCACCACTATGCAATCCTGGACTCCGGGGGCCTGCTGGTGGCTGTTGAGCACAGCAATGAGCCCATCTCCACCGTCAAGTGAGCACCAGGCCATTAGTCTACTGAGACTGATGATTGCAACACACAATCTGCCTCTCCCACTGACAACTACGACTGTTGATTGCTCCACTAACTTATTCAAAAATATTATGCAGCATGCAATGTCATTAAACATAGAAAACCAGAACACATACCGACAGAACTCAATTTATCAAAGGCCTAAATGCACGCCTTATTAAATATAAACTCTCTTCATAAAAGCCATATCAGTGTGTGTAAATACTGTCATAATACATGATAAAATTATATATACATTTTATCTGACTTAACTAACACTATTGTAGGAGTGTGTACTTAAGAAGAGCTCAGATGCAAAGTCCACACAGTCTTCACAGAAGTCCACACAGCAGTTTGATTGTTTTTATGAAAATAACCATTATTCAAATTCATTGATTTTTCAATCAAACTCATCTGTGTAAGTGTAGCATCTTAACTCGTGTGCATCTGTGTTTCTTTGTCTGTAGATTCTCCACTGATGAAGGCCAGTGCTGGCATGTGCACAACTTTACCAATGACCCCATTTACTTCACTGGGTTAGCATCGGAGCCTGGGGCACGCTCCATGAATGTCAGCATCTGGGGTTACCGGGACTCCTTCCTTAGCCAGTACTGGGTCTCCATCACCATTGACTTCAGAGAGCTTCTGACCCGCGACTGTAAGTCTGCACTGGTTGAAGTCAAACTAAACAAAAATCTTGCACATATATATAGATAAATGTTATAATTAATATAAATAGTATAGTCTTTTTTGTTTAGTATAAATAATACAATACATGTTTGATTCTTTTGATATTGTTTTCTCATTTCATTTGCATTATTAGTGATGGTTTCATTACAGACTGTTCAGACTTCAGACTTCAGTTGTTTTTTTTTGTTTTATCTTTCAGGTAAGGATAGTGACTATGTTCAGTGGCTGGCTCACTCTGATGACATTAGCGATCCCAATGATGGCTGCATGCTGGGGTACAAGGAGAGGTTCCTGAGGATGCGTAAAGACTCTGTGTGCTGGAATGGAAGGGACTACACTGTCAACAAACAGCACACACCCTGTCCTTGCACTCTGGACGACTTCCTCTGGTAAGCCCCTTACTCAAACGCCCTTCTGCGCCATCATTGCTGATAGATTTCATGGTGTAGTTATCAGTGTGTTATGTATTTTGACAGTATTTTGTTTATGTTACCTTTGTTATCATTTGCTAACATACAGTGTTTTTGTTCCAGTGACTTTGGCTACTACCGTGCAGAAAATAGCTCAGAGTGCTTGGAGCAACCTGACCTCAAAGGCCATGTGCTGGAGTTCTGCCTTCACGGCAAGAAGGAACAGCTGCAGACCAGTGGGTAAGGCTCCGCTCCTCAATTCACCTTGATGTCTGCAAAGCCACAGCTACCACTTCTCCATCTACTTGATCTACAGAAATGATGATAAATCATTTTTTGGTATGTGGTAACATTGCAAGTGTGTCAGAAACAACTTAACAACTGAAATTAGAAACAGAAGTTGAGGTCAGTAGCTCTGCTGGTTTAATGAACACAGGGGTAGACAACATCAGGAGAGAAGAACTGATTGCTGTGGAAGAAGCTGCAAGACATGTTTGGAATATGGCTCCCATTCATCTTTCCCTATTGGCACTGGTTAACTGTTAACTCCAAATGTTCAATGACCTCAGTGTATCTTATTTTTTATCTCCAGCTACCGGAAAATTCCAGGTGATAAGTGTGAGGGGGGAAAACAGCCAGAGCGAAAAGAGATTGACCTGAGCAGCAACTGTGTCAGTAACCTGATAGACCCTGAGCTACTGGTAAGTCTACACAGGACTATCAAGTCTGTTTATACATTTTCTTCTTCATATAATTTTCATATAATGAACTTTTTGGAGTGATTTATGCCTCTTTCACACCTTTTTATCTCATCAGAAGGCCATCCACCCCTCCAGCTCTGCACCCATCATTGCTACAGTTATTGCCATTCTGGTGCTCAGCATTGCAGCCGGTGTTCTCTTTGTGAAGAAGTATGTCTGTGGAGGAAGGTGAGCCTGTCATGCTTTAGCCTTTGTAGGCTTTTTATCTTTTTGCACTATTTAAAATCCCATCAGATAAGAAAGACAAGAATAAGCAATAGAGTGCAGAAAATGTCAAAATGCCTAACAGGCCCATTTGAAGCCTGGCTACACCTATAATAAAATGAAAGTATTTCATAATGTTTATGTTGGGTCCCATTAAAGGTGCAGTCAGCGGTGCTGGTGGAAATCGTGTTTGTTTATGTTTATATTTCAAAGCAGAAGCTTTTCACCAACAAAGCTTACATTATATTTGACCCAAGCACCAAACAAAACATGTCACAGTGGTAGCTCACCCCTGCCTTCAGTCCTTCTGGAGAAACTCTGTGTTATTGTTTGGGGGCAGGCTGCCCACGTTTGTTTGTTTTCAGCTTTTGCAGCCTTAATATTGTAAAAAGACTGGATTTTTTAATGGTGACCGGGGAAAATGAAGTTATTTGATCATGGGGAGACATTTTTTATGTTATAAAAAGTGTTGTTTAAGAAAATCTTTTAAGAAAAGTTGCGTTGTGCAGTGATCTTAGTAGTCGTGTGCATTGCACTGACAACAGGACTTTCTTTGTCGTCCACAGGTTTCTAGTGCACAGGTACTCAGTCCTGCAACACAATGCAGAGGTCAACGGCATTGAGGGTGTGGATGAGCCATTGGACACCAATGTGGCAGCTCCTGCCAAGATTGAGTTCCATGATGACTCAGATGAGGTAGGACTCAACACAAACACAATGCGTACCTCAGTCTCTTCAAAGCGATGCTGTAGTCATGTCACCATTTACATGACGCATCAGATTTGACTTGATCACTATCACTATGTATTTCTTTGGCCTTTGTAATGTTTATGAATTACTCACTATTGCGCTCTGTGTATTCAGGACCTTCTGGAATGAGGAGGAAATGTCAGGTGTCAGCAGCGGGAATCTGAGAGACATTTGATGTCTCATCACATCACAGTGCAAGGCTCCTCTCTCCTTTCAAGCACACTGTCATTTCCTGCAGATCTAGCCTTCACTCACCCTCATCTCCCTCTTTCTGCTTTGGTTTTGATGGAAGCGACGCCTCCATTTGCACGCAGCACAGCAAGATGGTATCTACATTGACCCTTGTAGTGACAGGTGTAGTAACTGTAGGCTGAGCAACAGAACCATATTTCTGTGGTTAGCATTCAGCTCGCAAAGTCTTACCTGGTGCTGGAATTATCAGCTATCTTTTAGATCACTTTTTGAATGGCAGTTGAAAACCTAAAAGTAATTTGGCATGGGGAGTCATTTGGTATGGTTTGGTAATTGTTAGGTACTTTTGCAGAGTCATATCTTTATAAAATAAATGTGTGTTTATGGAAACAGATAACTAATTTCCTAAATGCAGTCTTTCTTTTTACCTCCTTGACTTGTCAACCTCAGAAGTAGCTTTCTGTAGGAATCCTCACATGAATATTTACATTTACTTTTTTGCAATCTGACCATAATAAGCAAAATGCTGGAAATGTGACACTGTTTTCTCCTCTGTGAACTGATTTTAATACTTTTAGAAGTTTCTCTGTTTTGGTTTATTTATTTCAGATTAACACTGGGAAACTTTCAACTTATCTAACTACTTACATAGAATGAGTGTCTAGATGGCCATATTCCTAATGTAATAAGCAATAAAGTGCTTAGATACAGTGTATCAGCAAAGCAAGCTTACCAAGCTGGATTTGGTCAGTTGTTGTGAAGACGAAATTAATGGTGTATGGCTGCACAAATTTGTGATGCCATGCAAAGATAGTATTTTTCAAATGGTATGGGCTGGAATTTAGGCATTGGATTGGGCCTCAATTTGTAAATGGCAATCTTATATTCTGCTAGAGAGAATCCATACGATGGAATGTGATGCATTGATATTTAATTCATAGGATTTGTTCATATTCTTGAAGAGATGTGAAATATTTTGTAGAGGGCATCATTGTTTTAAATGCTAACAAACCATTCTGATTAACTGCAGTTTTGCACCATGATGGTTGATCAGACAGCACAAAAGCTATGTTTTGAGTCAAGTCGGCAATTTCTCATACTTTTTCTCATACCTTTTCTACTATTTTCTCATTACTTTTTCCTTCTGGCTTTTGTTCTCTTAATTCCAAAATGTACAATTTTACTTTCCTTCCATGAAAAATGTTAGAAAAATCCATGTAGACATTTTGATGTAACTTTTGACATCCCCTCTACATTTTGAGATATAGTTTAGTACATTGTGCCCCCTCCCCCAGTTGATTTAGAAACTAATGTTAGAAGTCTTCCTTCCAGTTTGATATCTTCCCATGCCTAGTCTAATTTTTCATTGTTTGCAATGGAATCAAACACATGAATGGTCATTTAGGCTAGTCATTAATGTGACTTAGATGCTCCAGTAGACTTTTTCCTTGTCAGCTCTCATCAATGTTTAAGACCTCCAGTGGAAAAAAAGCCCTGCCTCCATTGCACAGGTTTATATTACGAATCATATACAGGCCCATTGCAAGTATGTACACACTACTGTCTGGATGTGTTCAAACAAGTGCCTAACATGGAGGTATGGTTTGTGCCTTCACAAGTGGTGTAAAGCTCATTTTAAATAATTGATTATGGGTATCAGGTCCGTTTGCCCATCCCTTGTATTCAGTTTCCATTGGAACTCGTCTTGTTTGTCACATATACTGTAGAGGTCTTTGCCTTTGAAGCAAAGACCAGTATCTCATTTAGTCTGCCTCACTGAGTTTCCTTGTAAATATTGGCCATTCTTGAGTTATACGACTACTGCAACTTTAAACAGTTACCGGAGAACTGGGCTTGGTTCTGTAAACCTGAGAATGAAAGGGTGTCATCAAAGGTTGCTTCTCGTCTGTCATTTTAAAAGCAATATATGTGACTGGAATCTACCCAGTCTAACAATGGCAGCCTGGAGATATGCTACGATGAGCATAGGTTTATCTAGCTGTAGCTCTATGGTTTCCAAGTGACAAATCTGTTCATGTCCACTTATTTGCACAATAGGTCTGGTTGAAGTGATTGCTGTTGGTGTGTTGAGCTAAAGGGTACCCATGCAGGATGCTCCTAAGTGAAATGTATTTTGAGGTGTGGTGGTTCTCTAGAGGTTTTGAATCAATGTACATAGCATTAAATGTGACAGCTCTGTAAATATTCAGCTGTTCCAACTTTGTATCAGCTGCTCTTGTTCTGTATATTGGAAACAATTTGCTTTGGTTGAAAAAAAAATAAAGAAATTTATGTGTCCCTTTTGTGCTGTTCTAGGTTTTGTTTTTTATCTCAATATAATGTACAGCTTTACCTTTAAAAAGCAAAATTGAGAAAAAAAAAGACACCTGGAAGTGTTATTTATTTATGCTACCAAAGTGAAATGATCATTTTGAAGACTCTCAAATGTATGTTTACTTGTATTTTTGTTATGTCCACAAGAAGACAATGAACCAGTACCATGTTCAAATGCTAAATCAATAATCAATAAAACAGTCCTTGGCTGTTTCAGAGAACATGATAGAATGGGTCTTCAAACTCTGTATAGAAAGTTACCTTTGGTATCAAAATAGTCTCTCCCCTGCTGTACAACTGGAGTTTGTTTTTCAGTCATAGTTTGGGCAAAGTCTTGTAATTCTGCATCTGAAAAAGTAACACCATCCCAGATCTCTTCATCTTCAGAATAATCCTCATCTTCCTCTTCATCATCATCTTGCTCAAACTCCACTGACTTTTCACTGATGACGGTGTCATATTTAGGAGGTGTAGGTACTGTTGTAATCGCATGTGCTGTTGACAGAGTGCTTGACAGTTCTGAGGGCCTTTGAGAAATGGCTGCAGAGCTTTTACTGAAACGTGTCACTTTTTTATTGTCCACCTTTGTCATCCCTTGGCTTTGCTGGGCCACCACCAGAGCTCCTGTGGCACCTGGGGGAAGAGTGGCTGTAGTGCTGCTCCTGGGCAGTAACCTGGGCTGAACCTTAGTCCCGTCTGCAAGAGACTGCTGTTGCTGTTGCTTAGCCAACACCATTGTATCTTGCTTTATTTTCCGCTCTGGGCTTGGACTGAATTTGCTGTGGAGTATTCTGGAAATTTCATCTGGCGTGACAGAGAAGCCCTCAGCAAGCCGCTGTATGGTCCACTCCTCTGGAGACTCCTGTTTTAGAAACCTGATGGAAAAAAGTATAGCAAACAAGCATTCAGGAGGTCATTAAAAAAAGAGTTGTTCAGTGCAGATAACAGAAACATGTATGTCCTTTTGGCATTGTGTGTGTACAAGATATTAGACCTGATTTGTTCGATGGCCTCCCATGTAAGTTTCCTTTCTGGGGCTCCTTTTGTCCTCAACTGCCTATGGATCTTATGGAATTTAATAGTTTTCATTTTTCTCTTCTCCTCTCTGCAAGAGAGAGTCATCATCCCATTAGACAGAATATGACATCAGAGTATTCACAACTTAAACAGAACAAGGTATCACACAGATTTACCTAATCACAGCCTCAATCTGTGCATCCACATCATCCAGACCAAAATCCTCTTCATTTATCGTCTGTTTTCGTCTGTAGGGATCTGAAGCATGGCCTCTCTCACTCAACAAACGCACAGCATGGTTAGCCAACCTCGAGCTACTCACTGGCATATTAAGTGAAACACTGGCCAGCTTGAAGACCACAGAGCGCAAAACTCTTGTAGGCATAAACATTGCTGGACATCAGAGGAAACCACAAGACAAGAGTGGTGTATTTTATGCCTAATTCTGTGAAATAGAAAGGTTGTAAACACTGTCATGCCATTCTGAATTACAAATGTTTTAACATCCAACAGTTAGTAAAGTCACCGACAGTACTTCTAGATAACTATCAATAGCTTTCAAATAACATACTGTAACAATAACTTTTGCTATGTTCTTAAAAAAAATAACTGCAAATGCTTTCCAAAGAAAAGGGGTTAGTATAAAATATTGCATATCTGTAGAGAAGTGCAGGAGCGTACTTTGATGTGCCTGTAGTAATTTTCGTGTCCAAAGTAGTATACTTTTAGCCTATAAATCTTGACGTACTGCAGCAAAACTGTTTAGTAACTTTGTACTTTTACTGCAGTTTAGAGTTCTATCATTTTTCTAAGCGGGATCACGAGTCACAACACCTGAATTCATTCAAGTTACATAGTAACGTTAGCCTAAGACAACTTACTTGCAAATAACCTTTCTCTTTTTCGTTAAAGCTTGTAGACAACGGCAGAGATTGAAGAAAACAAACCAAGACATTTAATTAACCACGACATAGATGATATAAACTCGTTGATCCTCTAAAAGACCAAAAAATCAGCTGGCTATCCTGGAAACTTAGATTTTCAAGGTTCAAAGCATGGGTCCAACAGCAGACAAGGGACAGTTTGGTGCGTACTTCCGCCTTCTGCGGAAATACGTTTGACTTGAGGGCGGAGAAGCATGGTCAGTAGATAAAGAGGTAGTGCAAGAGAAACAGCATCAAATAATTTGCCAGTCTTGGTCAGTTGGCAAATACACTTATCGACCAATGTTTCTAAACTCCCAATATTAAATGAATGTTCAACAAAGTGAACAATAACTAATTCAATTAATTAATTCAAACGAATTAATTTGTTATTGTTTTCATATAAATTTTGCCTGTTATTTGTTTAACTGAGCCGAACTTATCCTTCTTGACAGCTCTAGGAAAACTCTAACAAAAAAGGTGCAGTACTTGTGGAGAACATTTTGTAACTGTGATCTGGGACATTGTATCAACTCCCTTGAGAATGTTGTGTTGTGCCCGTACACAGCGCCTCTTCTGGTTGTGCCATCAGACTTCTTTTTCAGGTCAGTCTTTCACAGTCACGTGACCTCCAAGCCTGCCCCTTTGTTGGCTGGGATTCTTATTAGCGCCATTTTCTCTGCACACTCTGATGATTGGGTTTTTGAGATCTACGCTGGAGCCAATCAGAGGATAACCGGACAGCCGAGAAACGGTAAAGGGTGCACGGCTTGAAAGGGATGGTAGCTGACAACACGGATTGGTTTGTCATTGACCAACCAAATTACTAATTCTGCAAAATACAGAAATTGAAACGGTAACGTGAGACGAATACAACCACGGCGTGGTAAACCGACTGTGGCGTTAAGAGCAAAGCCCACTGAAATGGCCATGGGTTAGCAAGCAAGTTAGCTGTAAATTACAAGGTAGCTAGCTAGTTAGCTAGACGTGTCGTTGTTCCTTTGTTTGGGGGCCGTACGGGTATTTTACTTAACTGGTCTCGAGCCTAGAAGTTATCTGTTGGGTTTAGACAGATCTCCGCGCGGATGTTAGCCTACGTGAATATAACGTTAATATCCTCATCTTTTTGTTCGGCGAGGTCTAATGATCGCTGAAGGTCTGTCTGAGATGTTTCACAACAAAAGGGTACTACCGTTAACGTTAGTCCTTTATCTCATAACGTTAGATGGTAACTTAACGAGAGATGTGGCCTTTACGCTACGCCGCAGCTCCAACATTCCCTCAGTTATACCAAGCGGGTTATCTTTTAAACTCTCCATGAAAAATAACTAAAATAACAGTATCTTATTAGGTTGGCAAACATGTTATCTAAGTGGATTCTTTGGGTAAATGAATAGGCTAGATTCCAAGTAACGTTAATGCTGACGTCCCTCCTCCAGGCATGATGCCTAGCAATGCTATCGTTGTATGTTGACTAGCTATTAGCTACATACAGCTACACACTTGAGTTGGAACTGTTCTGTTGAGCTCCTCTCAAGTGTCTTCAGTGTATCTTTACCGATCGATGAAGCTAGCGTTATCATGCATACCTTGTAGCCAACCTTTGCTTTTAAGTAGGCAGGTACTATTTAAATTTTGGTAGCCAACTGGCTGACTTTAACAGAGGGCTAGGTATAATGTGGTGGCTTCTTAGCTGTTTATTATCGCAGTGTAATGTTTTGGGAAGGTGAACGCACAATAGCCCTCAATTGACAATGTACCAACTCGCTTTTTTCGATCTCTTAAACCAAGACAGCCATTCAACAGTTTCATTTCGCGCGCATCATTTGGTCTAAACATTATCCTTCTGAAACGTTAAGCAATTTGCTTTCTTGATGCTGTAACTTGTGTTAACTGAGTACCCCATCTCACAGGTAGGGAATATTGACGTGTGGTGACAATGGAGCAATACACTACCGCCAACAGCGGGGAGCAGATCGTGGTGCAGGCCACCAATGGACAGATTCAGCAGCAGGTAAAAATCTGGTGTAATGCCATAGTGGTATGAACAACTACTCACACAGCAGTGTCCAATGAGTGATTGCATTTTGAGGTGTGAGTAAAAGCATTTTGTCAGTGTTTTGTTTCTGAGTGTTGCTTGAGAGGTCACTGAACAACAGCACCTTTGTCAGGTGTTTTACATCTGATTCTTTAAGTTTTAATGTGTGCGTGTGTCAGAAGTGAGTGATTTTTACGGTGACTCATCATGCACTCTTTTGAGCCGCTCCGTGCTAACGTGCCATTGTCTGCAGGCACAGGGCACAGTGACCGCTGTGCAGCTGCAAACTGAGGCACCTGTGGCCGCGGCGACAGGCCAGCAGGTGCAGACACTCCAGGTAGTGGTGTGAACTCGGACCTCCAGCTCTGCCTTTCTGCATGCACTCTTTGCATATGTGCTGTGAGCCAGTCCAGCATGCTTGAGTATCCTGTCATGACCCTCACTTACCACGAGGACATGTACATACATGCCATCAAGAGTGCCATGTGAGCTTGATGCCATGTGGCTTCCCTTCACGAAAGGGTCTACAAATAATTTGGAATTAGAAATTTTGTCAGCAGCCCTTGAGAATTGTTTAGTGAATTGTGCACTCAATGCAGTGTTTCGGCATGCTTCTCCTCACACTCTTGTGTGAAGTACATGGTATTCGTGCAACCTGCAGCATGGTCACTCATCTCGTGGATCAAAATCTGTGTTGCGCCACATCTGAACATGCTGCATGTGTGTGTATGTGCTCTTGAGTCGCCATGTTTTGCTCCGTGTCTTATAGTTTTTGATGTACTGTACAGAATAATCCTCTCTAAAGATGGGCCATCTAAATTCTGCTTGACTGCAGCAAGTTCTTGAAGAAGCTTATTTTATTCCCAAGTGTTTTGGGAGTCAAACTATCTGATCTATCAAGATACTATCTAACTCTGTAGACTGTGACCCATTGTGACTTTTTCTGTTGTGGCTGTTGAAATGGGTTGTTTTTAATCACAAGAGGCATCCCAACAAAAGTTTTTACCATCCATTCATTACCTCTTAACTCTTACATGCAGGTTATAGGTTTAGGCTGGGCTGGTAATCCTGTGCCGCAACTCATTACTCCACTTTGCATCTCTTGCTTTTGTGTGGTGCTTCCGCATGTGAAGTCCATGAGTCACAACGGTGTCCTAATCTTTTACAACTTGTCTCTTTTGGCAGGTACAAGCCCAGCCCCTCATGGTGCAGGTGAGTGGTGGGCAGCTCATCACCTCCTCCGGGCAGCCCATCATGGTGCAGGCCATGCCAGGTGGCCAGGGCCAGACCATCATGCAAGTACCAGTGTCTGGAGCACAGAGCCTACAGCAGGTAAGGCTAGTGGTTCTATTATTCCTGCTCTCCCCCAGTGTGTGTACCTTTTGGTTCCCATCATTGTTGTTTCGGTTGCCTTGTAGATCCAGCTGGTGCAGCCTGGGCAGATTCAGCTGCAGGGAGGGCAGACGTTGCAGTTGCAGGGTCAGCAGGGTCAGGCTCAACAGATCATCATTCAGCAGCCACAGGCTGCCATCACCGCCGGCCAGAACCAGGTGAGGCTCATGCCCACACTGTCTTGAGAGAACTTGCTGTCATGAATGTTGATGACCATCAACATGCCTTCTGAATCTGTGTGATTGTGTGTCTGCTCTCCTATTTTAAAGGGACAGCAGATCACTGTGCAGGGGCAGCAGGTGGCTCAGACAGCTGAGGGCCAGACCATCGTCTATCAGCCTGTTAACGCAGATGGGACAGTCCTGCAGCAAGGTATTCTCATTCGAGTTTTACAACAGATTTAATAATTAAATTATTTGTTATTTATTTATTACTTGTTTTATTACTGTTGTATTATTCTCTTAAAGTTTTTTTTTTTTTTTTTTTTTTTACAATGTATTAATCTCTTTTGTTCCCCTCCAGGGATGATCACCATCCCTGCAGGAACCCTGGCTGGCACACAGATTGTTCAGGCAGGGGGCGCCAACACCTCCACGACCAATAGTGGTCAAGGCACAGTCACAGTCACCTTGCCAGTCTCGGGCAACGTGGTCAATGCTGGGGGAATGGTCATGGTAAGACCTTCCAATGAGGTACCTTGAATATTTTTACATAATATTTTTGTAGTAATTCACCAAAAATGGGGATGGCCTAAAGTGTAACTCTAAAGTAATTCACAATCACACTTTTTCTCTTCATGGGTTCTATCTCTCACTCTTCATGGGTTCTATCTGTCACTCTGGTTTAGCCGTGGGTCTTTGCTTTGCTTTTTTCCATTCAGCTTTTTTCAGAGAAAAAAGTTGTTTTCAGTATTATTTCACACCTATCTGATTTGATTCTGTAAAACTACCAAAGTAATCCCTTCCTTTGACTTTAAGTAACTGCTTTTTTCCATGACTTCTAGAAGTCACTGTCTCAGACTGCCTTGTACTGTCCTTTGAAAGCTGTACTCAGGCACGTCTAATGAAACATAAGTGAATTAAGCCGTGCCTGTGTCTCCCTCTCTCCTGCTCTGTTCCCTGTTAGATGGTGCCTGGTGGTGGTGCAGTGCCAGCCATCCAGAGAATTCCCCTGCCAGGAGCCGAGATGCTAGAAGAGGAGCCTCTCTACGTCAATGCCAAGCAGTACCACCGCATCCTCAAGAGGCGACAGGCCCGAGCCAAACTGGAGGCCGAGGGCAAGATTCCTAAAGAGAGGCGGGTGAGTGGGGCTCGGAGATTGTGGGGGATGACTAAAGCAGAGTTGACTGCACTGGGAGCCAGCTTAGTCACTCACTGGTGCAATATTAATTTATTCGAATGCTCTGGCAGTGTAGGCAATCTTTTTTTTTTTTTTTTTTTTTTTTTTTTTTAGGTGTAAAATACCACACTCCACTCTCACACAGTTTCATGCTGCGGTATGCAGACTTAAATGATGTTGCATAATTTCACATACATGGCCGTGTAATCACTGCTTTTAGATAGAGAGAGATAGAGTGTTATCAGGAATCAAACTTGAGTTGAAAAGTTGGAAGGATGTTGCTGACTTTTTACCTGCAACTACATACAAAGTAAAGTCTTATGTGTTCTCCCCTGACAGAAATATCTTCATGAATCACGCCACCGCCATGCCATGCAGCGCAAGCGTGGTGATGGCGGCCGCTTCTTTTCGCCCAAGGACAAAGAAGAGATGGCCCTGGCCGCCATGCAGGTGAGGCAGCAGCAGCTGCAGCAGAAGAGCGGGGTGAAGCAGGAGCAGGACATACAGAGAGCAGTGGAGTTCTGCTCGCAGTGGCTGCCTCAAGGCACCCCACCTCTGGCTTAGCGCTTTACCTCTCTAACCCCCCACCTCTCCCCTGCGCTTCCCCAACTCTGCTTCCGCCATGACATGCTGCTCAAGAGTCCTGTTCCCAGGCAGCATTCAGGGGCGTACAGCTATTTCTGAGCTTTGGAGTTTTTTGTTTTTTTTTTCCTCCCTTTTTTTTAAATGATATATAAAAAAACTGTTTTGAGCACAGCACCAAATTAGCATAAGCTGTGAGCCAGGAGGAGGTTGTGGGCGGCTGTAGGTCCCATACTCCACTGAAAGCCTCCACTTGCCACTGACTGTAGTCTGGTCCGAGGGTCTTTTAACCTGCATTGCAGAATGATCTCTGGAGCAGCTCCGCTTTACTCCAGGCACTTGAATCTACAGCTCCTCGTTACAGAACAGTCATGTTTACCTTGTAAGGCGACATTTAAGTGTGAAGTTTTGAATGTATCTGATATTGAACCCATTCATTGTGCACATAGCCCAGTGCAAGAAGGAGTTTCTTTGTATTTTCTGTTTTTAAGAACAATGATATTGTATGTTAAATTCTTATAAGACCCTGACCATTGTCAAAAAATGAGGGGAAAGGTACATTCATGCTGTGCATTCACTGCAGAGAAATGGGTCATGGTTGATTCCCCTCATTTATTTTAAGGTTCCAGAATTCCAGAGATCACAGAATGGCCACAGTAAAAACCACAGGCAGCCTCAGCTGCTTGGACATGCTGCTGTTTTCACTCTTGTTTGCTACTGCTCATAGGGCACAATGGTCAAGTTATTTGCTCCTGTTTGTTTTATGCAAGCTTTCGCTCTGTTATGTTGTGTACCCCCCGCCATCATGATTATTGCATGTTTACATTCAGAAGTTGTAGGAAATATCGATTGCCTCCATTTAATTCCATGCTTGTGTGTTTCATGACTCATTTCTGTTACTTCCATTGGCATGATTTTGCCATTGTGTCATTCCATGTTTTCATTTGATCTGTTTTGTCATTAATTCATAAATAAATGACAACATGGAGCATAACTTTCAACTGTTTTGCAAATCAGTAGCCAATGTGATGGGGTCCTTTAAACTTCATCTTCATGCTTTGCTTTGCTTCTGCTTGCTTTCATTGCTTCTCCTGTCCTTTCCCCTTGTGCCTTCCATGGTTGCTGTTCTCCTGCTGTATCCTTTGAAGTCTAAAAATACTGGTATATTTTAAGATGCAGTGTTGGTCCTTAATGCCATCGTCTGATTCAAGCTTCAGTTTTTCCAGGATGTGTTTAGTGATTTAAAGTCTTTTGAGGAAAAACAGGCTATATTTATTCACGCAAGATGAAAACTTTCCATTAGAATGACAAATGCTCATTTTTGAAGGTTTATCAGAAGGCCTTCATCTAAAGATTTTAGTGCTTATGAAAACTGGACATACCTGTCAAGAATTCAACAAAGCAATCCAAAAAGAAAGGGACTCAATAAAACTTCAGTTAGAAGTGAAACTCAGAGGCAAAACCTTACACCTATGTGAGGGTGTCCTTTTTGGTCATTTGTAACGATCAGCTTGCTTCTTCCACCCACAGGAGCAACAAGATGCTGGTGGTGATGACACTGTGGCCCAGATGATCCGAGTTTCATAGGGACAACATCCACAGTACAATCCCATGTGTCTGCAAGTCTCCCATTACCCTGATGAACCTCCTCACCCCACCCTTCCTTCCCAAGCATCCCAACAATGGAGAGCATCACTGCCACCCAACCAACCAACAAGCAAAGACCTCCACCTTGCTGATCTGGTTTTCACAGGCATGTGCATCTTGGCTTCCCCGTCTTCCTGAAATGGTGTGGTCACTGCCCTTCACCTAGGGTGTTCCTCAACCTTACTGTGTCAACAGAGGACCACCCCGTCAGGCCTTCCCGCCTTAAAAGAATTTGAGTTCAGTGAGGTCAAGAAGATGACCTGCATAAAGATCACATGCTGTGACATAATGAAACATGTTTCTAACTTAATGGGAACAGCTATAGCCTTTAAACTGATTACCTATACAATAGGTTGCCTCCACTGATGTGCTCCTCTGTAGACACTCTGCAAAAGTTATATATTTGTTTTGTAGCATTTAAAATTTGATTATAAAGTTTTGTTGTTTTTTTTTTGTAAAGACTTGTTTAGACTTTACCACACTTTTCATTGGGGCAGTGTGGCTCGATGCGACTTACAAACCTTCATTTACTAACTTCAGCTAGTTCTTTCCTGGCCCTTATCTTGCTTTGTTTGCACCTTGTTAACCATGGAACAACTGAGGTGATGAGGGTACCTCTTGGGAGCCAGGTTCAGTACCTCATGGGGAGCGAGGGCAGGCTCTCAGGCCCTCAGCAAGTGTGTGTACACTATTTCCTAAAACAGGAAAAGACTTTTACACAAATATTTTGATTACAATTGTAGATCTGTAGGTTATTATGACCGTTTTTGGTTCTTCTCAGCTCCCAACCCTCAACATGTGGCACTACGTGTCTTCCATGTTCTGTTAAAAATTGCAGTTTTTTTATACTTATTTTGGAGGGCATCTATGATAATATGGATGAGGGCAAAGGAATTGATGCATATTTAGTAGGATTATGTTTTATGCTGTGTTTATATAATATATTTTAATTAAATGTCATGTGGTCTTGAAAATGCCCTGTATTGAGTTTTCCCTTGTTTTAATAATTGACTATCTTTATGCCATTGCACAAGCTGCCCTTGACTGGTAAACCTTCAATTGCAGATGTTTTTTGTTTTGTTTTGCCTTCATTTTAACAAAAGAATACACCACACACACACTCAATACCACATACCAGTTTCCCATGAAAGGAATTTCTGTGGAATTGTACCAGTAGTACAATAACTGGTAGATGTCCTGTCATTGCCCGTACAACATTCGCAAGCGTAGAGAGTGCACCATGGTGTGCATGCACCCTGGGAGGAGTGCACCATTATAAGGCAAGCCCCTCCCACTCACTGCCTACATGTTCAGGTACTAGCTGCAACAAACTGCTACGCTTCCTGTCAACCGGATAGTGGCATTGAATCGTCCGTTTATTCTGGTTTGTTGTGGAGTGAGATCGACGACAACTCCGAACTACCACCCGTGCATAATTCGCATTAAAATACTGTTGGTGCAGTGTTTATAATATTTCATATCCACTTGTCAGTTTTCACCAGCAAATTCCGAAGTACAGGCTACGCAGAAAGGACGGCGAGAAAGGTGACACTCGTGAGAAGCCTCTCCATTGCGTTAACCGCTAAAGGAATCGGACATCACTCATCCGGGTTGTTCAGTTCATTGCAATGACAGATTCAGTTGGGGATGGCAAGTTGGAGGTGAAACAGGCCAGTAAAGAAGTAAAGGAGAGCGAGAATGTGGCAGAAAAATACTCAGCAATGACAGTCAAGAACACCGACATGAACGTGGGCGAACTATCCGCCGCATTTACTGCAGTCCCCTCTCACAAATCTGTCAAGAAGGTAAGCCTTGGGCTATATATCAGACATGTTGAGAGATGAACGCGATAGCAATGTATTCAAAACTCTGTATGACGTTCATTCCTCTGCGATTTAAGCTGTTGAGAGAGTCAAGTCTGTCGTGATCAACAGGGATCTGTGATAGGCTACTCTGGTGTTAAAGCACCCGATGTGTAGCTGCTTGGTATTTCTAATAAAATATTAAACAGTCTTGCTGCTTTTAATAACATTCACAACACTTGCAAAGAGCGTAAAACTGTTTGGCCTACTGATGAGCTGAACCTGTCAGTGGAGGGATAATGCAGTCCTCTGTAACACTTTTCAACTGGTCAGTTTCCACTAGGCTGTAGTGTGTGGTTATGTCTATCGATAGTCTAGTTTCATTTATTAATTGGTTTGTGCAACAAACTTTACTTATAAAGTTAGGTCCATTCCACGAAATAGGTTGTACTACACCTGATATCCAACTAAATTGAAATGGGCATTTCTCACACATTTGAAAAAACATGATCCAGTCAACATCTGATTTGAGGAGGTAGACTACAGCGTTTTTGCTCCTTAATTGTCCGCTCTTTATGTGTCACGTTTCCTCATCCAGGCTGTCAGTCTTAGCCAGGAGTATACAGGCATGAAATGAGAGGAAAACTCAAACTATTTGTATCTGCAATGGTCCTCCTGCAGTTTTTGTCATAAAAATGTCTGCCCACTTGTAGGCCTGTGTTAAGGAGGACAGTCAGGCTCTGGTTTTGATCTTACTTCTGGGCAGGGCAGAGCTATGTAGTCGGACCATTTAGCTATTATTGCTTCATGCAGATGATGTTCCATTCAGATTACAAAGAATGTTTAATCTCCTGGGATGTATATATTGTGCTCATGGAGAGCACATAACAATTTCTGATATGGAGTTAAATGGAAGCTGTATAATTCATCATACCCATCAGATTAATTATTTTGTCTATATTTAGGTGCATGCCGCATGTATTTTAAATGCGGATGAGTCTTGGCTTCAAATCCAAAGCCATTACTGTTGCTGATTATCTAAGCAGTCATTTAGTTATAGAATGCATATTATTTTGTATCCATTGACAGTCTTATATTGATGCTGAGGTGTATGAGCACTGTGTACACCAGACTAAACTGCATTGAGTTAGGCCATATCTATTTCCTGGTGTTGTATTATTTTAAGATTAAAAAAAATTCTCTCTTACTTCCTGGAAACATTTTCTTGTCTGGTTATGAAACAATGCCAGGTTTTCAGTTACGAGAACAAAATGAGGAAACTATTCGGGCCTTTGACGTTTGAAAAGCATTCTTAAGCATGCAGCAAGGGTTGACAGGAAGAATGGGTTAACTTGCCTTGGTATGGCCGTTATCTACAGACAAAATACGTACTCTATGAACTCTGTTGTATTGAGTCTTCTTACTCCCCCCTGCACTAGTCTATAATGTATAAACAAATAATGGCAGAGTCACTTCAGAGACCACTTGTTTGTGCTCAGTATGAAGGGCACCATGGGAGTTTGGTGACATGAAAGGTCGTGGTGTAAAATATCTTTGGACTGCATAGCAATGATTCTCATGTGACTGAGGACAAACAAACCTTTGGGAAAGGGGATGGATCAAAATACCTGCTAGTGAGAGATTATCAGTCAACAGATGTGGTCTTTGTTGAACAGCTGTTTGTCCCAGTAATGATACATAAACTGAAGATGTAGTCTTATTTAGGTTATAAGGCATGGTTCTGCTTCTATCATTAAAATGCAAATATCCTTTTGACGGAGCATTTCTGACCTGTTTGGCTGTATCACTATATTATACTATATTGTCCTATACTATACTATATTACACTATACTGTACTATACTAGGCTCAGCATAGCCTCTCAGCACAACCCACACTCTCTTAGCATTCCAGGGCTGGTCACAATGGAGTGGATTTGTTTTCTTATGTCCTTCAAAGCATTTTATATTATGGCGCTCTGATTTCAATGCATGGCAGGAATGCAAGGAATTTCATAGACCTCCAGTCCAGTTTATTGATTCCTCTCCTTGACGCAGTATTTTCCAGCTTTGATGTGATTTTCATTTGAAAGTATTCAAAGTGTCAGCAACTTGTGAGCAGATAACAAGGTGAGTAACCACACAGTGCAATGAAGATGAAAAGGCATACATAAATAATGTCAGAAAGTCATTCAATAATTTAGATCTCTGTTCTCACTGTTCGTGTGTATCATGTATGTCTTGGTTGCCACGTGACTATTGTAGGGTTGTTGCTTCAGGTGGCGAGAGTTAGCTTTGTAGGGCTCAGTCATACATGACATTCTTCTCTCAGTGTGGAGGGATAGTGGTCATGCCATTCTTTAGCTATGAAAACAAAACAATGTTGTGTGGGTGTAGTGGAGAATATAGTATACTATGAGGAACATTCATCCGGTGTACAGCTGGATTGCACACAGCTCTCGCAGGGTCTTTGTGACCTCTTGTCTGCACAGATCTGTGTAAAGCCATCTGATGCTTGCTGCTTGTGTTTGCATGCTCACAGTCTTGCGTGGGCCGTGCTTCAGAACACCGGTCCTCTGGCGAGTGTTATTTTGATAACCTGGGAGAAAAGTTGCAATAAGCTGAGAAATTTGACACATCTGCTCTCCCTCGTCTCAGGAGCATTTCTGTCTCTCCTCCTGTCGTTCGCCGTCTGAATGCTGGCATCCCATCAGGCTCTCTTCAACCCAGTGAGGGCTGCTGAGAGACCATGACCTTCAGACCTCCATGATGGGGGTACAATCTTGTCAGTGTTTGGGGGAAAAACAAATCCTCAGTTCTTCTCACACTGATCCCAATCAATGGGAAAGCTTATCTGTGTCAAAGTCATATTCTAGTCTTCCTAGCTGCCATTTGACCACTGTGCAAATCCCCAGAAAAGAATACAGGAAGGACAGAGGAATGCTGTGATTGTAACTCTTATTTCCTTAGAGTTGAATATATCAAATACTTATGACTTAATATGACTCAGGGGACACAAATGTTCCTCACTTTTCCCTTTATTTTACTTTATTTTGGGACCCTTTTCACTGGAGGCATTGGCTACTCTACCTAATGCTAGGAAATCATGTTGTTATTTAGCCAAAAAAGAGCCACATAATGTACCATGCTGCTAGTCTGACGCCATTTCACCAGCTATGGGTAAAGTAATGCAGTCAGGGTTTCGTGCAAACAGATGCTGATAAGCTAGCCTAATGATATACTTAGTGTATTCTAGCCACAGCTTTTGGCTGGCTTAACCTACTTGTTCTCAGGGAAAGGTTTAGAACTGCAGCCATCTTTGTTATAATTATAGCATAATGGACTGCCAATGTGGTGACTTCTATCATCTGGATGGTCTTGTTGAAGTGGGACTAGATTATGGATAATAAATGTAGTTGTATTTTAACTACAGTGGTGTTAAAGCTGAAAGGTCTATGGGTTTTATGGTTATAGTATACAACTTAACAACTTAAGCAGCAGCTAAGCCAAACATTACATTTTGTAGTTCTAATTATTTTTGTTAATCATACAATATGATATTATTCTGTCTCCCCCAACTGATATTTTATGCACCAGGTTTTGTTATTGATAAGTCACTGCAAGAATTTATTGTTTTTCCTTTGCTTGTTTTTTTGTGTATTAACTGCACTACAACTTTTCTCGAAAGTCACAGAAAGCTCCTAAGAAAACTTGGCATGACGGTGAATGGCCTGGGGCCAGAAAAGTAATTCCCTTCCAGGTCCAGGTATTAACAGAGTCACACTGCTCAGAGAGTCTGCTGCTCCGCCTCCTGTGGCTTGACCACGGCCAGGCCAGAGTCTGTGACCCGGCTGACTCTTTGAGACTCTGAGCGGCAAAGAGGAGGAGGGGGGCAGTGCTGGAATATTTTTAGCCGGGATTCAGGATGGAGCTCCAGTGGACGGCCGTCAGTGCTCAGGGTTCATGGAAATGGCCCTTAAATCCTCCTGAGTCCTTTTTTATTAGCACTCCCAGACAAGGAGCCCTCAGCGGTTAAGTGAAAAGCTGGCTACACTCAGGGACTTGCGGTTTCAGATTAATACAGATCAGAGGCTAAGTCAACACGACTTGTTTTGGACTTTGTTTTTTTTCCCCTCCTCCTCCTTCTCCTTTTCCTCATCGTTCAGTGGAGGAAGGCATTTTCAAATCCCTCTCAAGAATCCAGAAATGGGCTGTCCTGTCTGTCTGTGCCTCCTGGTGCTGTGGAGGGTTAAGGCAGTCAGACATTCAGTCAGACACAAGGAAGGGGTGGGTGGGGATGGATGGGAGGAGAGGGGTGGTAGTGGTCTGCTTTATGACTGGTGGAGGCTTGGGGGATTTGGACTCCCCACCTACCCATCCGTCCCACTCCTGTCTGAAGTTAGCCATATGAACATCATGGCAATCTCAGGGAACCTCCCCCCGCGTGTGTGAGCAGACTGCTGGGAGAGCACACATGGGATGTAATATCAGACAGTTGGGCCAGCCGACAGACACACAGACGCACAGGAACCATGGAGCAGAATAATGGCAGGCACAGGGTGAGTGCTGCTGGGCCATCCTGGCCGCCCAGTGATGCCCACCAGGGGTTTTTACAGGGCAGGTGTGGCACAGAGGGGACAGGTGAGGGCTTGACTGCTCTTTGAATAGGATGTGATCTAGTCAACATGGAAATTGTATAGCTGCTATAAAAAGTGAAAACAAAACAACTTGAATTCTGCGGCCCAGAACTACCTCTTGATTTGATAGTCAGTTGTTTCAGAGAAATGTGGATTCCTAGTACTTTGAGTGCTAGATTGGAAATACCTAAACACTGCAATGATGCATTGCTTTCTTGAGTAGAGTAGAATAACATACTTGCTTTGCGATTTTTGCACTAACTGATAGCATCCTAAATGTTTATATACTACAGCAGCCCCCACAGTGGCCTTAAATGTGAACTCAGCTATTTGTTGTAAGTTGAGTGTAAGCTATCTGTAAAATGTAGGTTTTTGATGAAGGCTAATTATATATCTAATTGTCTATAGATGTACAGCTGTATAATTCAATATCTCAATTGCATAAAAAAACATATTTCAAAACATATTGCATAAACATATTTTTGGGATACTTGGATGTTATTGTATTTAAAGGGACTGGGTTAGCTCCTATCCTGTGTTTTGCACTTTCTACGCTGTTGATGCACCAGGGCTGTTTAATACTACTCTGAGATTCTAGGCATTTGCACCATAAGTGTGAGAGACCCTTGCTCTCATGCAAGTGTGTTTTACTTTCACACTTCTTTGTTCATCAGTTGTGTGTTATGTCAACTTTCTGAACCCAAAGAACAGTTTGTAGTCAAAATAAGACCCGCCCAAATCTCTAAATATTTGGCCATGCCATAATGCCATCCCCGAGGGCAAAGAATTACTAGATATGCATTACGGATATGCATTATATACAGGTAATATAACAAACATTAAAAAGTCTTGAATAAGAAAGAGTGATCATATTATCACCATTATTTTCTGTCATACAAACTCAAATAGTAAGACTGTAGTATTATTGGTCAAAAATTGTTTTTTTCAAGAAGGGGCATTTTAAACTCTCTGTGTTTAACATTCAGTTTTGGCCTTGATTGAGCCACACATACAATGTAGATGTATAGTCATCACAGAAGTTTCCTTTTTTCAGTTCATCAACTTACCAGAAAGGCTATGTCACATAAGAACATGAATGATATAATATGAAATGTTGCCTGCCTATTCCCTGACTGTTCTCTGAACAGGTAAATAAATATCCTTTAGTACAGGCAGATGAAGGAAAGATTCCAGTTCTATGGAGGAGCAGTTATGAGCGTGTACTGTAATATGTGAGCATTAATATGTGAGTGAGTTACATCATTGCTGTAGCCTGTGTGGAAGCGTTTTGTGTTATTATGTAAGTATGTAAGTCCAGATGCACAATTCATGGATGCATTCATTAAGTGGCGCTCAAGCACACAGCTTTGCCTGTGTTTTTGTTTTATGATGTGTCTGGGCTAAGTTTACTCAAATATTTGGACAATGTCCAAGCCCATTCCTTTGCACTGAGGACTTTGTGAGCAACGTGTGAGCACATCTCCTCTTACTTGCAGTGCTTTTATGAAATAGCTTTGAGGTGGTTTGGCGATGCATGTCAACAGCTGACTCCTCAGTATTTGGAAATAAAACATAAACATGCACGAAGGAAGGGGTCGAAAATAGAATTTGGGCCATGTGGCGTTTAAAGAGCCCACTGATTTATCTGTGACGTGCATGTGTAAATCTCACACCCTCAGGTGAAACCTCAGCCTGCGGGCCTGCTTCTGCATGCTGCTCTTGTCTGGGACACGTGAAGGGGTGCTGTTTCTCAGGCCGATACCGAAAACTGAGATTCGTGTCCTGTCCGAGTGAAGCAGGCCAGTGAGGCCCAGCCTTTCCACAGGCTCTCAGTCGGTCAGGAAATGTGAGGAGCGCTGATAAGTGGGCCGTAGGTGCCGCCTGTGCCCGGGGGGTGGGTTTCGTTTGGGAGATAGTGTGGCACCGAGCTCTCGTCTCCTACCAGCTCATGGGCATGCTGACGTAGTGAGGAATTCATGCCCTGCTCAGTGCATGCCTCTGTGTCCTAATGAGAACACATCATCGACTACTTTGTTTGCCACTGTACACTGGCGAATCAAAGCTTTGTCAAATGCTAATTATGTTATGTCATGACAGCAAAATGATGCATCTTTCACAGAGATGTCTTAGAGAAGTAGACCTACTGGAATTACTGATTGATCTGCAGAAGCCCATTGAGGTCTATAGTTGTTGGTAAATACTGTGTGACATATTGCAGTAGCAGTATATGCAAAGATATATTGCAAAAATAAATGAATCCAGTGTCCTTTGATTGTTTGCATCAGTGCAATTGTTTTGTATGAAAAACTCAATAATTGATGTGCTCAAAATGTCCCTACATTTTCTTGAGATTTCATTTCTTTCAGCTAAAAAAAAGTTCAATTAAAAATATGCTGATGTGACAACATTATCTAATTACAGTCCCAAGGTGCCACATTGTCATCATGCATATAAGTCAGCCTCTGGAAAAAAGGCTGATACCATCAGAGTAATAAACAGGTCAAAAGAAAACACCTTGTCTGGGCCGACCTCACCACTCAAAGTGGTGACTCACTTATCTCCCAGACAGACGGGGCTGTTGTGATTTTATGCACGGTCGGCCCTAAGTCAGACGTCTAAAGATCAGCAGACATGTTGTCTAAACACTTGAGAGTTGGGCTCAGCATCAAGGTGATTTAAGGTGAGAGCTTAATGTGCAGAGACAGGAATTTGGCAATGTGGTTACTGCATCGCCTTTAGCAACAGTGCTAAAGTCACAGAGAAACCTGAGCCAAAACGTATCTTGTGTGAATGATGTAGCAGGAGCTGTCCTGTCCTCTATATATGGATGATCTGATTCATAGCCACTGTGTTCTCTCTCTCCCTCTCTCTCCATAGCAGATCCAGTTTGCCAACCAGGAGGACAAACAGGAGTTCAGCAAGTTCCCCACCAAGACAGGCCGACGCTCGCTGTCTCGCTCCATCTCCCAGTCTTCTACGGACAGCTACAGCTCAGGTCTGCCCAGCCTCTGATCCGCTCTCCAGCACCGGAATGAGCAGGAGCCCCACTGCCACTCTCTCTCTCACTCTCACTTCTCACTGCACACATCTATCAATACCCATTCAACAGTCGTCAGAGTGCCTCAGCTGATTGGGTGCTAGACTGCCTTTAATACTGTCATAAAGAGTTAGTGTAGCTGGTGAGGAGATGTTGAAGGTTGCACGTAGGCTGATATTTCCATGGCTGATGGGGTGGTGTGTGTGTGTGTGTGTGTGTGTGTGTGTGTGTTTGGTTCTGTGTGTGTGAACCCCAGCGGCCTCCTACACGGACAGCTCTGACGATGAGACATCTCCGCGGGAGAAGAACCAGGTCAACTCCAAGGGCAGCAGCGACTTCTGTGTGAAAAACATCAAGCAGGCTGAGTTTGGCCGCCGTGAGATAGAGATCGCAGAGCAAGGTAGAGGTTTTGTTTAGTACACACACACACACACACACACACACACACACACACATACACACAAACAAACATATACATGCTTCCCCTGTCTGTTTTCACATGCTTCAATTGTTTTCCCTGGCTGACTGTCTTTTCCTACACATACACACACACACACACTCTCACATATTCACCGCAGATATGCCCTTATATACACACTCACCATGTTGGCTTTATCTGAAGTACTTTTAAGTTGTTAGCACAGCCAGTGGAATCATTCCAGATATATTTATTGCCTTAGGCAGGATACAGCCAGTGCCAGTAACATTCCCTTATGTAACAGTACCATAGTAATGCAAATAATTGATCTTTCACTGGCCGTTTTACAACCACAATTTTGCACACGTTCAATCTAACAGTTATGCAAGCAAAACATTTGTAAAGGCCACTAGATTAAATGATAAATGGAAAAGATATATCATATTATCATCATGTTTGTATGGTGTATATTAAATATCATGATTTAAATGTTGTGATTATGCATACAGTTATACAGTTAACTACAGTTATAACCACAATATTTTGTATATTTTGATTGCTCAACTGATGGGTGTTAAAGGCTAATCACAAAATAGTTTGTGGTTTCCACCCTATGTACTGTTATCCAACTTCAGTGAAAACTTCTTGAAAGGGAATTGTGCATTGTACCTTTAATTAAGCATTCTTGTGAGAACACAGAAAGGTTTTTTTGGAGAGCTGCCTCTCTCTGACAGTCAGACACACAGGCTCACACACAGACACACACGCACATACACACAGACATTCACTCAAGCAACCATAGTTGGTAAATGATACATGTTACACTGAAACAAGACCGCAGTTTTACGAAATCGTCTGCAAAAGCTGCAGAGAGAACACAACACGGACGACATTTTCCTCTGCGCTTGTTGAACTGAACATCACATCACATGGCGCCCCTTCTGTTGCTTTGGCAGCATGTGAGTTAACCGTTAATGTTTCCCTCTCTCAGTCATAACGCATGAGTGGGTTAAAGCCCAGTCCACAGACTGCCTGTGCTAGGTTGCCCGTGGCAAGCCAGAGGAACAAGATATTACCTCACTCGCTTACACTTTATGTCCCCCTAAAGAGATGGTGGATGAATTTAAGGTAGACCGAAGCACACAACTAGTAAAGCAGTGAGGCAGAGTGCTCCTTTGGACACCACATGACATTGTTACTCGTGAGACTACAGGATGTGAATGCTGGCGTGTTTAATGTGTTGCGTGGGAGTGCTGAGTGCTGAACAGAGGTGTGCTGCTGCTGATGTTAAGGAGTGGCGTGTCTCGGAGCGCAGGCCTTAAGTGATGAGTAAGTGGTTTTAGTCTTGCTCCCAGGGCTCGCGGCTGTTTGTGGCAGGCCGGTTGAGAGACTTGCGTGCATCTCAGTGTCATTAACCTGTGCTCTCTCCAATATCCACCCCACCCCCACCCCCACCCCCACCCACACCACACCCACACCCACTCACACACTTATCACCCTCAGTTCTTTGTATTTCTCTTAGCTCCTCAGAACATGCCCTCTCTCTGCTCTGCACACCCAGCCCCAGCAACCAGCCTAGCGCGGTTTGAAGCTCCCCCATCTTGTTAATCTGTAATTAATGAGCGTTTGTGTTTTTCCATGCCCTGTTGTGACCTCCACAGACATGTCTGCCCTGATGGCGCTGAGGAAGCGAGCCCAGGGGGAGAAGCCTCTGGCTGGGGCCAAAATAGTCGGCTGCACCCACATCACCGCTCAGACCGCTGTAAGCATCCCCTCATCTCTGTTTCCACCGCTGTGCTCTACCACCCCTGGCTGTGGTTAATGGCAAACGTTAGGAGTGCTTAAAATATCAATAAGGATTGATCCACTTTGTTTGAGAGCTTAAATAAACAGACCAGGCTTCTTTGGGCTGTAATATGGGTTTCATTTGCATAGTTAATTACAGTTTAGGATTTATCAATGTAAATGTCTTAATCGCTGTCCTTGTCTGCTGCCTTTTTTTGGACTAAAGCAGTGCTCTATTCCACCTCTTTCCCTCAGGTCCTGGTGGAGACCCTGGTTGCCTTGGGAGCTCAGTGCCGCTGGACCGCGTGCAACATCTACTCCACTCAGAACGAGGTGGCTGCTGCCCTGGCTGAGTCAGGTAAGCCACTCAGGGCTTTGGGCTCTCATGCACACCAGAGAGAGAGAGAAAGAGAGAGAAAGTGTGAGGGAGAGAGAGATAGAAAGAAAGAAAGAAAGAAAGAGTGAGAGAAAGATTGATGATTGATGAAGGCTTGAGCTCTGGGAGCATGACTCACAGTAACACACATCCCCTCTCCGTGTCCCATTTTCAGCTTGTTAGAGCTTAGGCTACAGCACAGTCAACATCAATCTGATTTTTGACAAGTGAAATGCATAATTTTATGGAGTGTCAATCAGAGGCTCTCTCCTCTGAGAGTTCATTTCTAAAGTCATTTCAGCTGGAACATATTTGCCCAAAGATCTGGATTATATTACTGTAACAAGCAGGTGAACAGTACAACTTGTTCAGAGGGATTTGGCTCATGTGAGTTTGTCAGCAAAACAACTAACTGTGAGCTGTGCACTTTGGTTTGCTGAAGGTGTCGCAGTGTTTGCATGGAAGGGGGAGTCTGAAGATGACTTCTGGTGGTGCATTGACCGCTGTGTCAACACCGAGGGCTGGCAAGCCAACATGGTAACTGAACCACAACATGAATCACATGAACACACATGCCATGATTACAGAATCACAGAAGATTTGTATGATTTATTTTGAAGGAGTTACAAATTCACAAATACTTATGTTTCCCTCAAAAGCGTGTGTTCAACTGATGTTATTTTTTAGTTTTGTACATATGTTTGTTAGATAATAGTGAATAAGATGCACTCTCTTCTTACACTAGATCCTGGATGATGGTGGGGATCTGACCCACTGGGTTTATAAGAAATACCCAAATGTGTTTAAGAAGGCCCAAGGCATTGTGGAGGAGAGTGTCACTGGGGTCCACAGGTAATTTATGACTGATCCGCTCCATTTTTTGTCTGTGAAGTCAGGATGTATGACACTTGCAGTGCAAATGTACGTGTAAGTGACAGAATGGCAGGATGGCTGTAAGTGTGAGTGTGTTCCCAGGCTGTACCAGCTGTCCAAGGCAGGCAAACTGTGTGTCCCTGCCATGAATGTGAATGACTCAGTCACCAAGCAAAAATTCGACAACCTCTACTGTTGCCGGGAGTCCATCCTGGATGGGTAAGCGTGCCATTATTAAGCAGTGCCTGGTGCAGAATGTTAACGCAAACACTTTGTGGTGAAACCTACCTCTATCGTCTCATCATATTTTCACGTTGTGTTAATACCCCTGCAGTCTGAAGAGGACCACAGATGTGATGTTTGGTGGGAAACAAGTGGTGGTCTGTGGGTATGGAGAGGTCAGACAATTTTCCTCTGCTTGAGTAAAGGTTCTCCTCCTAAGAGAGAGCCTGATTGCAACCACCAACACGATTAATTATGTACTATTGGCACATTGTTTGTTTCACTTTCGCCCAGTGTATCTTAGTTCCACAATATAACTTCAGTGGTGGTTGCTTTCTATTCTGAGGCAATCTAGTGTGACAGGATGTTTACTTGGCTGTGGTTGGTTGTTCCTGCAGGTGGGGAAGGGATGCTGCATGGCGCTCAAAGCCCTCGGAGCCATTGTCTGTATCACAGAGATAGACCCCATATGTGCCTTGCAGGCCTGGTGAGGACCACAATGCAAACCCAGCACAGCACTTGTAAAACAGAATTTGAACTCATGCCCCTGGGAAGATTACAGGACTACCTATTTGTACATACAGACATACAGTATTTCAGATGTTGCTGTTGCATAGAGGCCAGAAGTGTTCAAATGTTGCAGTGTTTTTGTTTCAACAGCATGGATGGCTTTCGGGTTGTCAAGCTGAATGAAGTCATTCGTCAAATGGACATGGTCATCACGTGCACAGGTATGAAGGTGCAGTTGTGAAGTCAGTGAGGCATCAGCACCTGATTGTTCATGTTTGTGTATGGGAGTGCTAGAGCAGATTAGTAGAGTGCTTATTGTATAAATGAGCTGATGTGGCCAGCAATAACAAAAGGCTCTGTGGCTCCAGTGGCGCCATTGCTCTGACACACACAGGTTCACCGTGTGTATATACATATGTCAAATGCTCATGACAGGAAGGACAGGTCAAATGCAAACTCACTAGGTGTTTATCCTACAACATTTCGCTGGGTCACCTTTTAAGTCTTTAGGTGAGGTGAGGAGATTTTTTTTATTTTTATTTTTATTTTAATTTAACTCAATTTTTTGCCACCAGGAAATAAGAATGTGGTGACCAGAGAGCACTTGGACCGCATGAAGAATGGCTGCATTGTGTGCAACATGGGCCACTCTAACACAGAGATCGACGTGGTAAGAGCGAGAGTGCATGTGTGGGTGTGTGTGTCAGTGTGTGTAAATGCTGGGTGCGATTAGATGCCCCGCAGAACATATTTGCATTTTGCACACACGGTTGAGTTGGTCTCTACACTTTAGCTGTGTTCAACATTTTATCTGTGTGTGCTGGACAAACATGTACCTGAAAGGTTTTTTTTTCGTAATGGTAGGTTTCCAACAGCTGGCACAGTGTGATTTGACAACAGAATGCTTAGCCTGGCTGTGTTTTTCCATGGGTTGAATCGTTCTGTTGTACAGTGAAGCAACTTGAGTGTTCCACTAATTTTATGGACATGGCGCAAAACATGCACATTTTTAGCATGACTTCCTGCACGTGCACATGAATCTGTGTTGATCTGTATGTTTTGCTGCACTGTATGAGTGGCTACGAATCTTTTCAAATCTGTTCCCAGGCTAGCTTGAGAACACCTGAGCTGACGTGGGAAAGGGTTCGTTCCCAGGTGGACCATGTCATCTGGCCCGATGGCAAGAGGGTCATCCTGCTAGCAGAGGTGTGCTAACAGACCTCCTGAGTTCACCTCATCAATGTGCCTTCCTACCACAATGGACTTTCATTTCATGGTTGATTGGCGGTGCAATTGATCTGTTTTCTGTGCACAGGGCCGGCTCCTGAACCTCAGTTGCTCCACGGTTCCCTCATTTGTACTGTCCATCACAGCCACTACGCAGGTAACTGGCAGTGCGGACTGCTCTTCTACAGCTTAGCAGGGCCAGGAACCCAGGACTGCCTGTTTGCCTTAAAGACTAGAGATGTGTGTGACAGTCGATCTGAGATTCTTTTATGTGTAGTACACTCAAATAAGAAAAAAATCTCCTTAGTATATCCTTCATTTCTACTTGCCAGCAATAAGATTAAATTAAACTAAATGTAATATTTAAACTTTAATCTCTTGCTGTTAAGTTTTCACAACGAAAGATATTTAATAACCTTTTAACAAGAATATTGTTCCAAATTGTTGTGCATCTGTTATGAGATAGCCAGTTATGGAGTATTTTTAGACATCTAGGTCTCATGAGCTGTCAAAGATTCATATTTGAGAAGTAGAATTTTTCCTGTGGGAAAATGCAACAAATGAATCTGTTGGTGAGTGTATTTTTTTCTGAGTATTTTTATCTCTGGGTCCCTGAAGGCTTTGGCTCTGATAGAGCTGTACAATGCTCCAGAGGGCCGGTACAAACAAGATGTCTATCTGCTTCCCAAAAAGATGGGTAAGACTTGCTCAAAACTACCTACCATTTTTTTTATTATGCCTTTTGAAAGTATATAATGAACATACATTTGTATCTCTTTCAGATGAATATGTGGCCAGCTTGCACCTTCCCAACTTCGATGCCCACCTGACAGAGTTGTCAGATGAGCAGGCAAAGTACATGGGTCTGAATAAGAATGGGCCATTCAAGCCTAATTACTACAGGTATTAATGCCTGTTACAAGTGATATTCTCAAAACAATACAGTTCCCTTAGTCCGCTCTACCGGTGACCAAACAATATTGTGCATACTGTGAACAGTTAATTAGCTAACAAATCACTACCACAAATCACCAAACAAGGTGTCTACTCCCCCCTACTGGTGGTAGATGGAAGCCATGCACCCCAATGTCAAACATTCCATTCAGGCAATCTTTGGGATGTGCCTGTGTTTCACTGAATATGAAGGACACTTATTCCAGTAGCTGTCAGAATTGCTTGCATGCAGATGTACTCATAAAATTTTATTTTCATAATTACAGATATTAACAAGAGGGAATGTCAGACATGCAAGAGGAAATCAGTAGTCTTCAAAGTTCTGAAGTAACTTTTTTATTAATATAATTTTAATCAAGTCTAATCTATTAGTCAATATTTCTATATTTAAGGTACTACATATTCAAGTACACATAGGTATTGTGACCAATAATACTTCCTTAATTCTCCAGTTATAAAATATGTCTTAAATCATGTCTTAATATGTTTTCTATGGTTGATCACTTTTTTTTAATCAAATGAGTACTTATTGATCATAGTCCATCTACAGAATTATTTGAAAACAGTGCCAAATCCTGGCCACACGATTGGAACAGAATGTATTCTGTTTGTGATTTAATTTCTTCTGATGAATGTGTTGCACAAAAATGGATTTCAACAATTACTTAGAATTCATTCTTTATTAAGAAACCTAATCAATAACATTTAATGCACCCAAGGTCCCTCTGTCTATATGTGTTAGAATGTTGAGCTGTTCTTCTGTGTTACATGTGTAAAATGAAAATGTATAGTGGATACAATCATTTCTACTGGTATTATTTCTATTTTAGCTTCTATTTTAGAGACAAGTGGCGCTATTTCTGTAAGCTTTACTCAGCTCAGGAGTGCATGGAGCACAGATCTAGATGTAATATTATTCCCTGGACCTAGAAGGTTCTCTCTATAGCTGGATATCACAACACTCTCGTCACTGACCATGCTTTACACTCCGCCATAAACACTCCATATTTCAGCACTGCATTATAAGTTAGAACGATTGAGTTATAACTGCATTATGAGTTATAACGATTGAGTTATAACTGTATTACGAGTTAGAACATGTGAGTTATAACTGCATTATGAGTTAGAATGATTACGTTTTTCTTTTGCCTTATTTAGAGGACATGACATGTGGTCATAAGTATCGATTTTGGGTCTTGTCATAGCAGGTGTGCCTTCTAAGGCACTTTGTCATCAGACCAAAATGCCTCAACTCCTCGGTAAAAAACCTATGGAAATCACAGAAGCATACATAGCATGGCACTTACATCAGTATTTATCTATCTAACCCATGTCAGTAGCTGTGTGACTAGTAACATGTAGAGCGTATATGAAAACTGGCTGATTGCTCACAAATATTTTTACCTGTTATTTTGGTGTATCATGTACATAAATAACCCATGACAGAACGCTGTTACTCTCCATCACTCCTCTTCCTTGACCCTTTAAAAAACTCTTTTTTGTGTTTGTACACTTGTACAAAAATGCCAGTTGGCTTGAAAGAAACATCACTGTGAATTTCAACATGGGAAAGCATTAATGTAAGTGTTGATTTTCTTGATCAGTAAGATATGCATCTGGACACCTCTAGTGTTTCCCATGGCCAATGATTTTGTTTTCACTGTGTAACTTGACCCGCAGCCTATGTGTTGTATTGAAAACGTATCGACTTAATTGCTGTTTTAGTGCAAATATTTGCATCACAAATAAAGTTATACCACTCTAAGTCATGCCCAATTTTCATTTCCTTTTTGCTGCATGGTCTACACATATTGGTAGGGTGATTGTGAGGGTGATTGTGACGATACTTGACCATGTTTGATACAGGTAGGATTATCAGAAGGCTATAGCCAATATTGGGTAGACGTGAATACAAGTAAATAAGTTAATTAAAAATGCAAGGAGGGCACTATGCATTCCACTCAGACTAGATCCACAAATAACTATCTTCTTGGCTGGCTGCTTTCTCTTCCAAGCAACAGCTGACTGTCACAGCGCCAATGTTGACGGCAGTGGTAAGTTCAAGAACTATCCACCACGAGAACATTCAAGTTGTATCCGCCAGCATCTGAGGTTACACTGTCGTCAGTGTTGAGTAATCTAAAGGAATACTGTCTAGTAGGCTAGGCTATATAACTGCTGTCCCTGCTCATTTTTTTGAAAAAGGCAAAGATACAAAACCAGTCTGCATCACATACAGAAGAAGACGTCAGCAGGGCTAATTTGTGAGTGCATTGGAGCTTTGTTTCTAGCTTTGTTAATGAGTTTCTACTGTTTGACTTCAAGAGATGATGATGGTTAAGGAATTAATCCAGTAATCCAGGAATGACTTGCTATTTTTAAAGCTTATACAGCGTAGCTTATACAGTTGTACGTTTTTTTCAGCATTATATATACATGTTCAGTGACTAATGACTGATAAGCTATGATAAGATATTGTAATGCAATTTCACTATGTGTCTTACATTAGCATTTCAATGTATATGACAAATAAACTCCTTGATCCTTGATAATTAAGCATGTAAATGCATGTGTTCTTTTTTAGATGGTTGGTTTAAATGATCTAAATCTTCTATTTATCTGAATTTTAGGTGATCTAAAATGTCTGCTGCTAAAGGCGTATCAATTGGAATTGATCTGGGAACAACCTATTCATGTGTAGGGGTATTTCAGCATGGTAAAGTTGAAATTATTGCTAATGACCAGGGGAACAGGACAACACCTAGTTATGTGGCCTTTACAGACACTGAGAGACTTATTGGAGATGCAGCTAAAAACCAAGTTGCCATGAACCCTAACAATACTATATTTGATGCCAAACGGCTTATTGGCAGAAAGTTTGATGACTCCATAGTCCAGTCTGATATGAAACTCTGGCCCTTCAAAGTGGTTAATGATGGCGGGAAACCCAAAGTACAAGTAGAGCACAAGGGGGAAACAAAAAGCTTCTACCCAGAGGAGATCTCCTCCATGGTGCTGGTGAAAATGAGAGAGATTTCAGAGGCCTTCTTGGGACAACACGTCAACAATGCTGTCATCACAGTCCCAGCCTACTTTAATGACTCACAGCGACAGGCAACCAAGGACGCTGGCGTCATTGCTGGACTAAATGTTTTAAGAATTATCAATGAACCCACAGCAGCAGCCATTGCCTATGGTCTCGACAAAGGGAACAAAGGGGAACACAATGTATTGATCTTTGACCTCGGTGGGGGCACCTTTGATGTGTCAGTCCTGGCGATAGAAGATGGAGTCTTTGAGGTGAAAGCAACAGCAGGAGACACACACCTAGGTGGGGAGGACTTTGACAATCGCATGGTCAAGCACTTTGTTGACGAGTTTAAAAGGAAACACAGAAAGGACATAAGTCAGAACAAAAGGGCTGTGAGGAGACTGCGTACAGCATGTGAGAGGGCAAAGAGAACCCTGTCTTCCAGCACCCAGGCGAACATTGAGATCGACTCTCTCTTTGAAGGGATCGACTTCTACACCTCCATCACCAGGGCACGGTTCGAAGAGCTAAACTCAGAACTTTTCAGGGGAACATTAGAACCAGTAGAAAAAGCCCTCAGGGATGCCAAAATGGACAAGAGCCAAATCCATGACATTGTTCTTGTTGGTGGCTCAACGCGGATCCCTAAAATTCAAAAACTCCTGCAGGATTTCTTCAGTGGTAGAGATTTGAATAAAAGTATCAATCCAGACGAGGCGGTGGCATATGGAGCAGCTGTGCAGGCTGCAATCCTCATGGGTGACACTTCAGAGAATGTACAAGATGTACTGCTGCTGGATGTGGCTCCTCTCTCTTTGGGTATTGAGACTGTCGGGGGAGTTATGACACCACTGATCAAACGCAACACCACCATCCCATCAAAACAGACACAGATATTCTCAACATATTCAGACAACCAGCCTGGTGTGTTGATTCAAGTGTATGAGGGGGAAAGAGCCATGACTAAAGATAACAACCTTCTGGGAAAGTTTGAACTCATTGGAATCCCCCCTGCACCTCGTGGAGTTCCTCAGATTGAAGTCACCTTTGACATTGACGCCAATGGCATCCTGAACGTCTCAGCAGCGGACAAGAGCACTGGCAAAGAGAACAAGATCACAATCACCAATGACAAGGGACGGTTGAGCAAAGAAGAAATTGACAGGATGGTTCAAGAAGCTGACAAGTACAGGGCTGATGATGAGCGACAGAGAGAAAGAATTGCTGCCAAAAACTCCCTGGAGTCCTACGCCTTCAATATGAAGAGCAGCATACAGGATGAGAAGATACAAGGGAAAATAAGTGGTGAAGAGCGGAAGAAAGTCATTGAGAAGTGTGAAGAAACCATCTCCTGGCTCGACAGCAACCAGCTGGCCGAGAAGGAAGAGTATGAGCATCACCTGAAGGAACTCGAGAAAGTGTGTAACCCAGTCATTTCCAAACTGTACCACGGAGGATCGCCATCAGCAGGTTGCGGAGCTCAGGCCCAGGCTGAATCTCAAGGCCCCACCATTGAGGAAGTGGATTAAACTAGTCACATTATAGTGGAAAGAAGATACATCTGCCGTCGTGACATGAGGACGCTGATCTTTATGAAAGAGTTCTTGTGTAGTGTTGTTGCAAATCTTAGAAGCACAGAATGCTTTATCTCAACCAAAAGTCAAACTGGCTAAAATGAGATAGTAAATCTTTTGCAAGGGATTACTCTGAGCCTTAAGTACTTCTAAAAGGCGTTATGGGAAACCACTTTGGTATTTTTGTCTCAAACAGGCACTATTTTTGTCTGTGAGTGGTAATGTAGAAAGTTGGTTACAAAAATAATGAAATACCCTTAACCTGTGAGATTGTCCAAACAGCACTGATAATCTTACAGTAAGAGCCAAAGATGTAAGTGATTGAAATGTGTATTTTTGTTTAAGAGTTAATGTTTTCAGGCTGTATGTTACAAGAAAGTAGTGTTTTATAATTAACTGCATGTTTTGGGACAGAAAATGGTACAAAATGGCTTCATATGCCAATATGTAATCTATGCACTCTGTGTAATTGATTAATAATAAACATGTCACAGTCTAATCTGTTTTTTGTATTTTTTTCGGACATGTGACCATGACTAAAAATCTCAGTAGTGTTACTGGCCCAGCATTAAATGAACTGTATTGCCTGGGTGAATGACTAAGAGAAAACATAAGTATATTGCATTATATCATCGGTATCCACCCACCGACTCTCTCCGCATGCACACTAGGTGGCAACATATGACAAGCGAGTAAAATTGAATGTACTCCAGTATAATCACTTAACTTTTATCTTTTTGCTAGACTATCACTTCACATGTCATCTCTGTCCTACTGGAATGAAAATATAGTTTACTGTAAATTCCCATTTAACGGAAACGAACTTTAAGTTTACCAGTCATTGCATTTCACTACCGCATTGTAGTAGGCCTGATTGATTATTGCCCATTAATGCACTTCAAATTTGATTTTAGAAAAAAAAAAAACACTTTCAGCGATAGTGTTATAGTGCTCTTTCAGAATGACAGTCGTTTATAGATAGGCTATACCTTGTCTCTCATTTTCCTTGTTCACCCTATACAATTTTAATATCAATCAATATCCATGAGTTAATGAAAAACCTAATGAGAGCCAGTTCCATTTCGAGATGGCATGGCGATGCGTAAAGCTTTTGTGGCGACAAACAGGCAATGAACTGTATTGCTTAAAAAGTCAAGAGGTCTAGTTCGGCAGATGGTAGATTTCTGTGGTAAGGGAGGCAAGGTGCTCCCTCACAGATTTCTCCTTCAATGAGGATGAATTGTCTGTTAGCACTTCGTCAGTTCATAGGACGGCAATGTCCAAGACTGTATGAAATTGCACGTTTCCTCTTTCAAAGCAGTATTTGTTTTGCCGAAGAAGCCGCTCACAAGCAAATATATTAAAATAAGAGGTTGGGTCCTTCTTGTGATGGGGAAACAACATTCAACGCGCGCTCTCCTGTCAATTAAGCCGTCGCAGCGAAGAAGGAGTTAATTTGTCTCTGCTGATGCACAAACCATCTCCCGCAGTTGGATCGTCTGAACACGGCGAGGGAGGATACTTTTGATGGAGAAGCAACAGATATATTGCTGAGCAACAAATACGAGCTTTGTAAAATCCACGGAATTATTTTGCGGGCTCATTCGGGGAAATTCGCTTTTTATTAACGACAGTAGATCATGAAAGTGCAGGTGAGAGTCTGTCAGCAGTTTTCAAACATACAAATGTTCACTTTTCTTTTTGCAGAACGCAAAAACACTAAACCCTAACGACGGAAGCAAACAGATAGAACATTTGCCTGTTGCTTCACAGCACAACGGATCAACCAACTCCAGCTGCTGATGGTCGTGCAAATATCACCAGAGAAGATAAACAACAGTGAAATATCTTCATTTGCCAGGTTGGATGCTCACATGCGTAATTTTACTAGGCTACAGAGTGTTGAATGATTGATTATTTAAACCAGATTGAATTTTGCATTTCTAGTTTTAGTGGCGTGGAACGCCTGGCTGGGTCCCCTTATAACAGGTGGTTTTCAAGGCCAGATCAGTGCTGTTGGCTAACATGCATATTACGCTTAAACGTCAACAATGAGAGGACAAAGAGGAGTAATATAGCTATCCAGTTAGAGGACGTTCCTGTGGACTAAAATATTAACTGAATTACTAGCTCTGACGATAACTTTTGAAGACACTTCCCCTGTGTAACCCATCAAACGAAATCTATGATTAGCTCAGTGTGTGTTTCGTCTTATCGAGGGCGCAAGTCAGGCAACAAACCTCCGTCCAAAACATGTCTAAAGGAAGAAATGGCCAGGGGGGAAGACTCGGACAAGATTATCATAAATGTTGGTGGCACGCGTCACGAAACCTACAAGAGCACCCTTAGGACATTGCCAGGCACCAGGCTGGCATGGCTGGCAGACCCAGACTCCCAGGTGAACTCGGAGGGTGGCACAGGGCAGAGACATTCTACAAATGAGTTCTTTTTTGACCGACATCCAGGCATTTTTTCCTACGTATTGAATTACTATAGGACTGGAAAGCTTCATTGTCCAGCAGATGTCTGTGGCCCCTTATTTGAAGAGGAGTTAGCATTTTGGGGTATCGATGAAACAGACGTTGAACCTTGTTGCTGGATGACATACCGACAGCACAGGGATGCAGAAGAAGCTCTTGAAATATTCGAACCTCCTGAACCAGACGACAACGAAGATGATAGGGAATTGGCTAGACGCTTCGGTATCGAGGACTGTCCTGATCGCTCTAGGGGTTGCTGCGAGGTTTGGCAACCTAGAATATGGGCACTTTTCGATGACCCCTATTCTTCTCGAGCCGCAAGGGTAAGTTTTTCTCGTTAATTGTAATCTAGAGTATTTAACAGTAAATGTGTGGTTATATGCGAATGCAATTACTCACAAGAACCATCTTCCTCCACATATAAACGGCTAGATGTAAATAGTGTCCTAACTGTCCTGATATCCATAATGTCGAACTGAAGGCATGAGGCCTATGCACTGTCTCTGTGTGTTTATGTGTGTGTTTGTGTGTGTGTGTGTGTGTGTGTGTGTGTGTGTGTGTGTGTGTGTGTGTGAGGGATTGAGGGCACCCATGGAACCATTGTCTCTGTGAAGGTGTGGTGGTATGAAGACAATCCACAGGTGCAGACCACACATCAGCAAAGACCCCAAACCACCACACCCCAGCAAAGATCCCTCCAAGGGATGTGCTGTGTTATACTGTATGTGCACATAAACATACGAGGGATGTGTAGTATTGTACAGTATATGCACACAAACGCATAAGAGGGATGTGTCCTATTCTATGGTATATGTGTACACAAACACATATGACATAAATATATGCCTAGAGACCAAGAGGTCACCAACCATACGTATACACTTCCCTCAACTCACTGTATTTTTATTTTCAAACACTCCTTTCCAGTTCTGTTCTTTCAACAAATGGTCTCTATACAGAAATAAAAAGAGAGCCGGTGGCCTTATGTTGCACCCATGAATCTATATGTTTCTGTAGTGGTGTAACTGCAAGTTAAATAAATTGCCTGTGTCTGCTCTCAGGCAACAACAGAAATTTCCCCTGGGATTGCAACATTTTTTTTTGCATGACTTTTCTCATCAACAGCAACACGTGAAAGGAGCTTGCCAGTAAATAGCAAAGTTTTCAAATATTTTACTACCACAAACCATATCACTACAGATTATTTTGAACATGTGAAAGATCTGATGATGATAGTGCTGATATGTTCCACTGCTATTCAACCACAGTTTTTTTTTCAGATGATTTTCAGTAATTTTTCCAGTTTGGCATGCCACTCACACAAAATAATCTTTCTTTCCTCCCTAATTTGTCATCTCTGAGTTTTTGTTGTTTTTGTCATCACTAAATCATACAAGCTGCTAGAGCGCTCACTTGTTTTTTTTTCTTTCTTTCTTTTTTCTTTCCTCACACGTCCCTGGCCACCTCTTCACAGTCCACTGTGCAGACAACAGTGGTGCAGGCGATGTGTTTGTGCCATAGATTAGTCTCTCCATCTAGCAGTGTCCTCACACCATACAAGACTAATTGCCCCACTGCCTCTCAGTCAGTCACCTCTCTCCCTCACCAGATGGCTTTGTCTTGCCTTAATTAATTTAGATAGACATTCGGCGAATTGCTCTGACAGAATGGAGAGGGGCTCAGGCCGTCTCCAGAGATTATGTGGAAGTGCAGCAGAGGCTGGGTTTGCTCACATGATCTATGATGGTATCACTGAAAGACAGCTTCCAGGTTCAGTCCCATCAAAGCCGGTGAAATCAAAATCAGTGGAATAGTATAGAGTTGAATTTTTAGTTCTTTCTGGTGATCAGTGCCCTTTAATTTTATGGATTCATTAGTTACCATTATAGTTTTGTAAAAAATAGCTAGAATTTTCTAAATGTAACCATTTTCAAGGGCCAACGGAGAGTTGCAAAAGATGTTTAATGAATGGCATTAATGATGAGGTGATTCATGAATGCCAGTCTCATCTCATTGCGGTTACAGTTGGTTACTTCAGTGGTATTGTCTCACTAGCCATTGGACATGAACAATTCCAGGAACCACAGGAACCACATCTCACCTTACAATTGTAAAGTCAATTTCAAATGTTGTAAATGAATCCAAATAATTCTGACTGTTATAACCGCATTAGCTTAATCAATTAGGCAGGAGAGGAGAAGGTGTGGTTGCAGTCCTGGGAAGCAATAAGACACACCAACATGCAGTTGTATGTTCCTAAATGCTTCAAAGTTTAGTCGTAAGCTTCCAGTTTATTTATCAGAACAATTGGCCTGTGCATATATCTGAGTAGGGATGCTTGACATTTGAATGTGTCACAGCATTCCATTAAGTAAACAGTAATGCACAGTTGTGTACACACAACAGGAAGTGATATGAAGATCGTGCACCAGAGAAATCCGGTGCGAATTCATAGCCTTGTTGTTCAAGGCTGTCAGCCAACGTTAATTGAATGGGCATAGGGAAATGAAACTGAGAGTAAGTTGTGCCCCATTCAGTTAGTGTTAGCTGCTAGTTCATTATTAGGTCTATCCTGTATCAGATTTTCTTGGTTTTTTTCCCTTCCGACAGCACTCAGTGACTTTTTTTTGCTTTAAAGAGTTCCTATCAGGACAGCACATAGTCAGGCACAAGTTTCAGTGTTGATGTTGTGTGTGTGCGGGTATGTGTGTGTGTGTGTGTATGTGTGTGTGTGTTTGCACTCAAGCATGCATATCAAAATGACACACAGATACAGCACAGTACAGCATTCAGTGAACATTTCCCTTTTCAGATCATGACAAATGTTACTCACACTGCAGTATTTTGTACTTTGTACTTGGCCTGGCCAAGTAAGAAATATTACTATACTAAAATATAACATGGCATTATGACATGAATGAAATTCAGGACAGGGTGAGTAAGAAGTTCATTAAAAATTCTGTGCATCAAATCAGTGTCCTCATAAAGCAGAACAGTAGCACACCTCTGGTTGAACACCCCTGAGGAGTCTGATTTTTATTTCAAGCTACAAAAGTCTGACATGTATTCTCCAAAGGCTCTTCAGAATAATGTGCTCTGAAGTTCTCCAACTGAATACATCTCTTTCAGCACCTGTGAGATTATGTAAGTAGTGCTTAAATCAACACTCTGGCTTCTGGATTCTGCCTTCAGACTTGTGTTGTGGGGACGTAAGCAGAGAGAGCTGTGTCATGTTCTGACCTTTGGATGTGGATCAGTCTGCCTTATAACGGTAATTTTTAGTTGTTGATGGAGCTGCCTTGTGTCATATCAGCTGTCACATCTGTCTGAGAACGAACACTTGCATTTGATGTATGCTTAGTCTGTTCTCCCACTGCAAGCCTGAGATCATTTACAGGAGCTGTTTCTAGAATTGGCACAGGTGTTGTGATGAGTCAGATGCTTGTGAATCTTGTACTAATTACACAACGACTTTCCAGATCTATGCTACAGTGCAGCAGAGCCACATCAAAAGCTGTCCGAGGAAGAAAGTACTGTTGTTTTGTAATCTACTAGTACTCTAGAGGTCAATGGACAGACAATTTAATTGTGTAACAGGCTCTTCCATGTAATTCTATTCCTTCGAAGTATTAGTCGCAGAGGACTCTAAATTAGACCAACAGCTCATTTCTTTCTGACCAGTCTATTAGTGATACACTTATCAGACAATAAACAGTTTTATTATAATTTACTCCCAAAACATTGTCTTTCTGAGATATCATTGCACAGTAAAGATGATTATCTGAGAAAGACATGTTTGTAATTATCTAAATTAGGTCCACTAATAGACCATTTTGAAATTTACAAACACTGCCTTAGAAACATTCTGATTTTGTCATTCTGATTCTGTCATGTGAGCTCATATGCTGGTACCAGAAAGCCACTATACTCTCTATATATAAAATTGGGCATTTTCAGCAGAATCTTTAATGAGTTATCATGAGCTAATCCTATGTTATCTAAATAAAAGGGACCAACGGAACGGGACTCCACAGGCAAACTCTAGTTGTAGGCTGATCATGTGGGACATGAGATGTCAGTGGTGCTCATGGGCAGGGGGCTTCCATCCCAGTAGGTGCCCAGATCATTGGGCCTGGTGGCTGAGCAGCTGGAGGTGAGGCTCTCCAGAAAGGCGTTCTAGCTGTCTCTGCACAGCTGTCAGCACGCTGCTAGTGTCCCGGGAGGCAGGGCTCAGCTGTGCTCTGCCACCTCTGGAGGCCAGTACACTGACGTGTATGTATGTGTATTTGTGTGGTGTGTGTGTGTGAGTAGGTGCATGTTCTCAGGGCCGCTGGATGTGAGGGGACCACACAAGGCTGTGTTTAACACTGAAGCCAGAGGCTCAGTGTGCTCTGTTGCTTGCGGTAGACACATGCTGCGTGGAACTGCAGCATGGTCAGCTGGAGTTGTTGTTATTGCTTAGTTTAGCAGCATGGTAAACAAACAAGCTAACAAAACAAACAAATGAAATAATGACTGAGTGCATACAGAAGCTTTGTTTTTCAGTCTCTGTTGTCCATTTCATTGCAAGGGGTTGCAAATTCTGGGATATAACCCAGTTTATATAATAGTTGCAATAGACAGAGACTTGCCTTGTAACCTACAGCATCTGCCAGGCTTTGTGACAATGTTTAAACAAAACATTGCTTAGTGCTTTATCATTATTGGTTACTAGGCAGTGAAGAAAACACATACTTAAAGACCTTACAAGCTGCTAAGAAATGGAAAATGTCTTTTCTCATAGGGGACAGACGACACACTTTCACCATGTTCTCTTGTTCCTCCTCTCTTTCTCTTTCTCATACATGTCTCTGTAGATACACTCAGGCACACACACCTTAACTCCTTCTTACAGTAAGCTGCGTGTTCGGTCCTTTACTGTACCGCCACATGAACCTTACCTCATCCTTTTATGAGCTGCCTGATTCCCACACTTCTGTATTCAAACTACAAGCTCCCATCAGTTGCTGGGTGCTCTGGAAAAGATTCTCCGCAGATGCCCGTCTGTTTAGTGCTGGGATAAACCATTTGGCATTTAGATAAACCAAAGGCTTATGGCTCCTGCTAGGCCGGCAGCAGACGGTAGGAGGGCGGAATTGCAGGGTGATATTTTCATCAGAGGCTCTCAGAGGTCAGTTTCCCAATGAGACCCACATGCAGCAGGTTGTAGAATAGACTGGATTATGGCTTCTGTATTTGTGCAAGAGTGCTGCTTTTTGAGGAAGGATGTTCCTATATATAGAGATGTTATCGTTAATGACTTCCTTTTATCAGGAAGTTCTGTTTAAAAGAGATTAAAATATGTTGCTGAAGGAAACCTGGCCAAGATTGCTTACCATTAAAGTGTTTTTTCTTTTTTTTTAAAAGAAATATATTAATACAAAAAGGCAACAACAAAAAGGCATATAGAACAATGATGAGACATTCAGCCAGACCTAGAGCAACAAGTGCAATATGCATGTACAATTCCGGAATACTGGCAGTCAGAAAGTACGTACGACCAGGTTTGAATTCAACAGATTTTCCATCTGCCCAATGTCAGACATACTGTATGTAAAGCTTGATTTAGCTGTTATTGAAGGAAATTAAAGTGCAGAAAAATGTTAAAATGATGGATGATGCCTCTAATAAAGAAGTGAGTGAAAAAAAACATTTGAAATAGTCCTTACATGACCTACTTATTTTCTGTATGATTTTGCAGCACAAAGAGTTTTACATCGTTGTAAGATGGGCAACAGCAAACTTCTACAAATTATGCACCACCACAACCATCCTAGAGGCATTTCTATTTCTAGCTGACATTTTAGACGGCCATTAGCTTGCAATCAGTCACAAAAGTATTGTTTGTGATTTACATAAACAGGGATTATAGGGAACTGTGTTTTCATGTGCCTGTAAAATCAAGAATCTGCAGGTCGATACTGAAGCGGACGTGTAGGGAAGCTTTATGGGATCACCCACCACCTCCTGTCCAGGTCGCACCATTGGGTCAATCTGTTGAGGGAAAACCAAATGGCCTATGGACTTGGCTCCTGCTTCAATAAGTGGCTTCAAAGCCAAAGTAATTGCTATTTGCTTTTCCATATGTATATAACATGCATATATCATAGGCTGTTATGTAGCACATCCATGTGATAAACATTCATAACACTATTATTCTACAAATAGACACAATAGACACACAGAGACAATGTACATGCACAATGTCAGGCTCAGTTTGGGTGTGCATTTGGGACTGCACTCTAGGAACAGTCCGTCCTGTACTGTAAATGGCGATAGCCTTGGGCTTTGTTAATGGTTCTGTTTTCTGTCACTGCTTTGGAGAGGGAGGAGTCCATCTGTTGTATGCAGAAGGAGCCTCAAATCATTCTCTCCTTCAAGTGCTCATCCCTTGCATGTGGACAGAGAGACTTTCACAGTCCTCACGTTTACTGCACTAAATGTCCATTGGAGAGACTTCCACAAATCATTGCACTGGGGCAGATGGTGAGGCTCTGGTCAGTCAGCTGGTTATAATGGGGAGGGGATGGAGGCTGGCAGGCAGCAGACTGAGCTGACAGGTAGCAGCACGCTGGGGGGAGAGCATCCAAGCCCTACGCAACAGGTTCACAGGCTGGAGGGCTCAGGGACAGGGAGGGAGAAAAGTGTGTGCAGCAAGGGGTTGGGTTAGGGATGCGGGGGTGAGAGACGGGCAGTGCCAGCGGGCTGGCATGGGATGTAAACGCGGTGCCACCGCACACAGCAGTCCCGCCGAATGCCCTTGTTTGTCAGGTCTGCCCTCTGCTCTGTTACACCGATGGAGCTGAGGGCCCTTCGCTTGCCTTGCGTGATTATTCATGAGTGGCAACAGATTAACAACAGCTGCATGTGTGTATGTGCGTATGCTTGCCCATGTGCGCATGCATGTGTGAGTGTGTGTGTGTGAAAGAGACTGAGCTTACTGGTTCTTCTGTGTGGGTCAGTTAATGTTTTTATTATTGCCATGCAACCTGCCTTGCAGAGTAAACATCATCCTTTACATACATTATACATGTTGTACTCTCACTGAGGGCTTATCCAGACATGCTACATGTTTTCTTTGAGATGTCCTCCTCAAGTTTCAGACTTCATTTGAAAAGGTTTTTATTTAAAAGCTTGCAATAACCTAAAATATGTCATTGCTAAATCAGTGTACACAACTGAGTTTTTTCTGTCTGTTTAGGCAGTATGTTTATGGAATCATCTCACAGACAATTCTGCCAAACAATTAACATCCATAAAAGGGATTCATGCATCAGTCACTCACTCTCTCTCTCTCCCTCTCTCTCTCTCCAATTTAAAAAATACTAATTTGTAGAATGATTTGAAACAGACACCCTGCTGTTCATATTGCCTAGAGGACAGTCTTCATGTTCAGACTCAAAGAAAAAAGCCATCTCTGTTCCCAACATTTGAATTTCAATCAGCCAAGGTGTAATAATGGAATGCTCTTCTGAAAGCGTGGCTCTCAAAGGGAAAGGGGCTCAGAGGTGTGTGAAATTGTAAACATGTCTTATGAGCAAAGCAATGGATTTGAATCCTATTATACTGACATTTGCTTTCAATAAGGCTGCTTGAATAATTAATTCTCTCAAATTGATGCCACCACAAGGATTCTTTGGCACAATAAACCGAACACAAAAACATTATAATGTGATGGACCAGTGGTACTTAACAGGATCATTCAGTAAAATCATGATTAAGAGAGAGAATTGTCATTAAATAACCAAACATAATATAATGGATGTGTTTGTCGTTGTGTTTTTATTGAAATATTTTTGTTCCAAACATATAATAGCAATGCATAAAGGAGCAGTACAGTTATCCAACCTGTGCACATGGCTTGAATGTTATATATAATCATGTTATATAAAAATTCGACCATTTGTTTTTAAAAAAAAAAAAGTCTAATATAAGAGAGCTTTGAAAGTGGCATCAGGTAGCAATAGGATAGCGCTACAACCAATTAGAGCAATGCCGGCAAATAGGAAATATGTCCGTCTTTGAAACTAACAGCTTGCCTTTTTCTGCTCAACTTTCAAGGAAAAGCCCAAGTCTAACTCTTCTAAAGTGGTTTCAAAAGCCGATTCAAATGACCACTGTTCTTTGGCCACAGCCATCTTAGTTGTTTTGCACCATTACAGCCCTGTTGCCATCATGCTAAACCTGCCCAATGACTCTCTACAAAAATAGAGCGTTGTGACTGGGTCTACAAAACCTTGGACAGAAGAGCTACTCAGACCCTATGGCTCGTGGCTAAACGGACCGACTGGACAAAAGTGAAGCAAAAGGGTCAGTGAAAGGCTCTGCTGTCTGACTCCTTATTTATGCAGCTGCAGCCCAAGGAGCAGCTGACAGGACAGCAGCAGAGATATTATATTTGTGATATTATGGTAAATAGTCTAGGGATGGATATTTCTATTATCTGTTACAAGTCAAACACTGATACAGGCTGGCCTTGCAGGAGGTCAGATGATGGAGGTATTCTGTTCCTGTCCCTGTAGTCTTTTTTTTGTTGCAGTTGTTTACAGGATCTCTGTGCAGAATTCTGTGCGCTGGGCTGGTGGCACTTGAAGACCTGTTGACTTTGCAAATACAGTATATCTGACTGAATAAGGAGTGTTGAATAGACAGATTTATATCTGTGACCACTTGCTGATCTGTTAGGATAACCACTGGGTATCCTGGTTCTTATGCACATTCCCTATGGGATAGCTACAACCAGTATGGCTGTCATAGTCTCATTCTCTATCTCTCTCCACATCTCCCTCTCCCCCCATTCTGTTCCCCATGGCAATTATCCCACAACTGTGCAGAATCCACTTAGTATGAGCTAAATAACGCTAATGATGTTAACAGAGCCAGTATCTACATGCTAACTTGGTTAAGACTGGGTCTCAGCATGTCTGCTGTCATCTGTTTCCAGTGTAAAAGGCCCAGATGCCCACTCCACTGTCAGCCATTAGCATTTCTCAGGACTTCTCCGTGTTGATTATCCACCATAAATAGTGTTATTAAGGACCCTATAAAAGGATAGGTTTAACTTAGTTTTACTTACTTTGTGTTAGTCATCACTGTTAGTGAATACAGCTGTTAAATGTGCCGGTGCTGGATATTGTGCACAAATAGAACCATGCTTGTGGGCAGATGGATGTTGCCATGTTTTTTATTGTGCTCTTTTGTGTAATGTTGGACATGATTCTCTTAGAGCCCCTGGTGCATCAAAGTAAGCTCCCTGTCACACTTTTATGTTAGTACTTACTCTGTGGTTTTCATGCCCCGCTCATAATATCCTGAGGAGCACAGTGAAGTCTAGGCTAATGTAGCACAGATGCAGTCACAACTACCCCATATGTTTGGGTTTTAGTATGGTGTGTTTTATTAAGATATGACACCAATCAAAACATTTTATTATGCAATATAATAACCACTTCACGAACGCCAACAGTTTATGGAGATCAGCGTCAGGGGAATGGGGAAATGAGGACCAGGCAGGCAGCAGCAGAGCTCGAGGCAATTCGCAGGATCCTGGGATGCTGCAATGACCAGAGGAACCAGCGGGGTAACCCAGGCACAGAGAGAGATGGAGCCGGAAGGCGAGCCGCAGGATCCAGGGGCAGTGAAACCCGTGGGGAGCGGTAGTTACTGAACAGACCCGGGGAATTCGTAGAACAAAACACAACGAGACACTGATCAATGTAGGTGAGCGACTTACCGGGAGGTTGAAGGGAAGGTCGGGAGCAGCTCTGATGGATCGCCCTCGAAACCGGAGAAGAAGGAGGTGACGGGCTGTGGCTCTCACAGAGAAGCAGGGAAGTCCAGACGGGCGTTGACCGGGAGCAGCAGGTACACCCTCGTGGAGGTGGCAAGGCAGGAAACACACGGGATAATCACAGGTCACAAGACAGGCGACAGGTCAGGTTTACTGGGGCAGAAGAGCAGGGATAGCCAGGTTGGTCCGGGTTGGAAACGAGCAAGTCAGAAAAACAGCGTTGCTTGATATCACCATGGATTCTAGAGACGATGTGACAAGGATTTACTGGAAACTGAGGGATAAATACTGTGGCAGGTAACAGGGAGCAGGTGAAGGCAATGATAGAGTAATTAGAGGCAGTAGCGGCAGTGACTGATTGAGAGCAGAGTGGGCGTGGCAGGTGTTTGAATAGGTGCGGTGTGGTGGAAAGTACCAACACAGGATGAGACCATGACAGTACCCCCTCCCTAAGGGATGGCTCCCGACGTCCCAGGAACTCAACCCGAGCCAGACAGGCGGAGGGGGCCCGGAGGAGGGCTAATACTCCACTGACCGGTCAGACCTGCCTGCCTCTCCTCAGTCATCGTGGGCTTAGTGTCGCTGCCGCCACCGGGGGGCGCCTCCCCGGGGTCGGACTCGGATTCCGACCCAGAGTCAGACGCATCAGGCGGGTTGGCTTTGGCACACGTTCGGTGGGAACCCCTGGCTGACCTTCGGGGAAGAGAGGGCTGATCAGGGAGGCGGTGATGGAGGTCGGGGTCCAGGATGAAACGGGAGGGAACCCAAGATCTCTCCTCTGGCCCTCCCAAACCACCAAGTACTGCAACCCCCTTCCCCGTCGACGAGATCTGATGAGCCGTTCTACCGTGTATACCAGGCCCCCATCAATAATTCGGGGGGGGAGGGGGAGGCGGAGTAGCCGGGGCCAACAGGCTGTCATGCACGGGTTTGAGCCTGGACACATGGAACGTGGGGTGAATTCTCATGGTTCGTGGCAGCAGGGGTCTAACGGCTGTCGGGCTGATGATCCTCTGAATGGGGAATGGGCCGACAAACCGAGAATCCAGCTTGCGGGAATCCACGCGAATGAGGCAGGTCCTTGGTGGAGAGCCAGACGCGCTGGCCCACCTGATATTTGGGAGCTGGAGTTGATTAGCCTGGGCGGTGAAGCTCCTCATGGCACGGAGAAGGGCAGACCGAGCCCGGGCCCATGTCCTGTGGCTGCGGCTGCGAAGGGCAAACGATGAGGCAGAAGTACAGATCACCTCCCTCTCCTGGCTGGGAAATAGGGGAGGTTGGTAGCCATAAACTACAGACGAGAGAATTGTGCGCATATTCGACCCATAAAAGTTGCGAGGCCCAGGCCTGAGGGGTCCGGGTGGCTAGACATCGGAGGGCGGTCTCCAATGCTTGATTCACCCTCTCTGTCTGGCCATTGGACTGGGGATGACAGCCCAAGGTGAGGCTGGCTGAAGTGCCCATAAGCACACAGAACTCCCTCCAGAAAGCAGAAGCGAACTGGGGACCACGATCTGAGACCACATCGGAGGGGAGGCCGTGAAGTTGGAAGACGTGCTGAAGGATGAGTTGAGCAGTCTCTTTGGCAGTGGGGAGTTTGGGGAGTGGAATGAAATTAGCCATTTTACTGAAGCGATCCACCACGGTGAGAATAACTGTGTTGCCTTCGGAAGACGGCAGACCAGTGACGAAGTCTAAAGAAATGTGGGACCAGGGGCGACGAGGGACTGGTAACGGCTGGAACAGGCCGGCTGGGGGAATGGCAAGGAGATTTGTGTTGGGCGCAGATGGTGCAGGCACGGATGAAGCCCCGGACGTCCTCTCTCATTGTTGGCCACCAGAAACGCTGGGAGAGCAAGCCCAGCCCTCTGGACTCCCGGATGACATGCCAGATGAGAGCTGTGGAACCACTGGAGTATCTCGGAACGTGTCGCTTCCGGGAGGAACAGCCAGTTGGCCAGACAATTACTGGGACCAGGCTGATCACGGGCTGCCTTCCTCACTCGCCTCTCAACTTCCCACGTCACAGCTGCGATCACACAAAGAGCTGGGATGATGGTATCAGGGCTGTCAGACGGGCCCTCCCCCTTGTGGTAAAGCCGAGACAGAGCGTCAGGCTTTCTGGACCCGGGGCGATAAGACAGGGTAAAATCAGATTGATAAAAAAAAGTTACCACTGGGCTTGACGGGAATTCAGTCTCTTGGCTGTGCGAAGATACTCAGGATTCTTGTGGTCGGTCCAGATGAGAAAGGGCTGCTTCACCCCCTCGAGCCAGTGTTGCCACTCGTCCAACGCAAGCTTCACGCCAAGGAGTTCCCTGTTACCGATGTCATAATTTCTCTCAGAGGAGCTCAGCCCATCATTACTCAGCCCATCGTTTCCATCATTAGCGGACCGCTGGGAGAGAACTGCCCCCACCCCCACATCAGAGGCATCGACCTCCACCACAAACTGGAGATCGGGATCAGGCATCTGCATAATGGGAGCAGAGGTGAACCTGGTCTTGAGGGTCTGGAAGGCTTTCTCAGCCTCGGTGGTCCATGTGTTGGGGACCTTGGGACTGGTGAGGGCAGTGAGGGGGGCTGCCACCGAATTGTAGTTTCGGATAAAGCGTCAATAGAAATTGGCAAAACCGAGGAACCTTTGGAGCTACTTCCGAGAGTCGGGAGAGGGCCAGGCAGAGACAGCGGAGACCTTGGCCGGATCCATGCAGATATTCCCCTTAGCCACTACAAATCCAAGAAACGAGACAGAATGGGGGTGGATCTCACATTTCTCTGCCTTGACAAATAGGGAGTTCTCCAGGAGCCGACGAAGCACAGACTGAACACGGTGGACGTGCTCTGTTTCATTTCTGGAGAAGATTAAAATGTCGTCCAGGTAAACAAAAACTAACTCGTTAACCATGTCTCCCAGAACATCATTTATGAGTGCCTGAAAACCCCCTGGTGCGTTGGTAAGTCCAAAAGGCATGACGAGGTTCTCATAGTGGCCAGTTGGTGTATTAGAGGCGATTATTATGGTGTCTTCCTGGATGCAGATGAGGTGGTAGGCATTCCTCAGGCTCAATTTAGTAAAAATTGTGCCCCCCTGGAGCAACTCGAAAGCTGAAGGGAGCAGAGGCAGAGGATAACAGTTTTTAATAGTGATGTTGTTGAGACCCCAGTAGTTGATACAGGGACAGAGCATTCCATCCTTCTTGCCAATGAAAAAGAATCCGGCTCCAGCAGGTGAGGACCAGGGTCGGATTATGCCGGCAGCGAGTGAATCGCTAATGTACTTTTCCATAGCCTCACACTCGGGAGCAGACATAGAGTATAGGCGAACCCTGGGAGGAGTGGAGCCCGGTGGTCTGTGGGGCAGGAGAGATGTTGCCTTAGTTTTACAGAATACTTTACGGAAGTCATGGTACACGGGTGGAACATTGGACACATTCGGCGCAGAGCAGGTCACTGGTGGGTGGGTGGACGGGATGGCTTCTGTCAGGCAGGTGCGATGGCAGTCACGGCCCCACTTGAGGACTGCTCCGGTCTCCCAGTCCAAGTGGGGATTGTGTTTTCGAAGCCAAAGGTAACCGAGGGTGAGGGGGGTGCCGGGAGAGGGAAGTATGTAAAACTGGATAAACTCATGGTGGTTTCCTGGGAGCGGTCTGGTGGGTAACCGTGCCCGTCTAGGGCCTGAGCTGGAATGGGCTGAGACAGCGGGATTCATCCGACCCCAGCTGGCGAGCTAGCTCATTGTCCATGATGTTTGCCTCAGCTCCCAAATCTACCAGAGCCGCCAGCGAGATAGTGTCACCGGAGAAAGAGAGTAAAACGTGTATGAGAGGCTTCTTACCCTGGGGAGGTCGGGACTTCATCGCGCTCACCAGGATCCTCCCCACTACTGGTGAGCCCTGGCTTTTGCCAGGCAGCTGGCCACACGATGTCCCCCTCCACCAGCACTGAACCTCCTCTGCCATTCCTCTTGGGAGAGCGCAGACCGGCCAACCTCCATGGGCTCTGGGCGGCTCTGGAGACCAACCGACAGGGAAGGCGACCGCTGGACAGGCGGAACCTCCCGGCGTTGAACGTGTGACTGAGGACGCGGCGTCTGTCTGGACCTCTCCCTCTGACAGGCCTGGATACGACGGTCAATGCGAACCACCAGCTCGATAGCTCCATCTAGTGTGGTCGGGGTATCAAGACAGACCAGCTCATCCTTGATATAATCCGCCAGGCTGTGGAGGAAGGCATCCACCAGTGCGTGTTTCAGGTGCTCCGGCTGGTCAGAGTGTGGAAATCAATGGAATAGTCAATATACGATATATATACATCGCCTTTTACAATAGTATTGTCTCGTGGCGCTTCACAGAAGGAGCACCCAAGAGCAACAGGGGCAAGGAAAAACTCCCTTATGTTTGGTTAGTCTAGGAAGAAACCTTGGGCAGATCCGCGACTCAAGGAGCTAACCCAACTCCCGTAGTGTTGGTTGCAGTCCACTCAGGAGGGGAGGGTGTCCGCCAGGGGAGTCCGCCAGAAGGAGGCAGGGATGACACTCAGCAGAGATGATTGTGGACAGAGGAAGCTAAAGTATTAGGCCAGGTTCACACATCAGAGAGCAAATGTGTCATTTGAGCATACATATATGTATGTAAATATGTATATAAATATTGAGAAAGAGAAAGAGAGGGTAAGAAAGAGAGAGAGAGGGCAAGAGAGAGAAAGAGAGTTGTAAGGCATGACACATGAAGGTTTTGTGGTGGCAACATCAGCTCGCAGTTGGTAATGAAGGGCTGGCAGTTCTCCGGATCTCCTCCATACTTCTCCAGTGGACTGATTCGGGGCTCCAGGATGTCAAGGGCAGGCAGTGGTGACGGAACCGGCCTGGGTGTAACTGGGGCAGGGGTTGGAGTCTCCATCTGGGCCAGGTGCTGTTGCATCTGAGCCATCAGACCCAGGAGGCTCTGGTTCGTAGCCTCTGCTGCCACTAACAGCTCAGAATGCCAGTGAGAAGCTTCCTCCAGTCGCTCCAGTCTGTCCAAGGGTGTTGGTGACGTATTGTGTGCCATGTCCATGTTGGTCAGATCGTAATGTTAACACATTAACACCTTATCCAGAGTGTCCATTCAGAACAAATGCAGTGTAATATATGCAGGGCCCCATAGATATTACAGTATATAGATGTATGTCTATGGCAAGCCCCATACATACAGGCCACGTGCAGTACATTCCCCACTTAAGTGCTTTGAGGGTGGTAACATGGACAGCCTGTTTCCTTTTTTCATTTGTAGCATATTTGGATTTGGAGATATGTGCAACATTTCTTCATTAGAGATTTGACAACCACTGTTAAATTAGGTTAACTTAGGCTTTACTAAATAAATGGTTGTTATTAACTAAACCATGGAGTTTACTAAATAAATAGGACATTTATCTTCAGATTTTTGGCAGTAGTTGCTCATAAAGAGCTATTAAAATACAGGAATGTTTAGGCCCCTGGGCGATATTGTGAAAGCCATCCTATAGAAAAGTTTAATTTAATTTAATGAATTTAATCTGTGTTAAATTGTTTTCTGTGAGTCTGGCTTGCATGACATAATAAAGAAACCAGGAACAGTGATTCTCTGACAGCAGAGTACTGTATTATATAATGGATGCAATATTTTCAAATGATCATAGTGATCTGTCAATCAAACTAATGACTGTGACAAGCAGTCATACTATATTTAGCAGTCAGGACCAAGATTCTAAACTGTATTACCATCAATTAAGTGACACATGCATTGCCTTGTTGTGGATAAATAATCCTTTGTAAGGCTATATTGAGAGAATTAAGCAAGGGAAATTGGTCCTCTGCTACAGTTTCTCACATGGGGACGCAGTAAAGTCACTCATAATCAATCACTCCCCTTCACTGATGGCCTTAATTAGCTTAAACAGGTGTTTGTGAGACTCGCTGCTGAGCAGTTTCCGTTAAAGATTGGCACTCGGGGACAACTCGTCCTCCGTGTGATCATTGGGATTTCACACTCTGTCTGGTCTGGTCTGACCTGCTGATTGTATGTCCTGTGTTTTTTCTAGGTCATCGCATTTGTCTCCCTTTTCTTCATCCTGGTGTCCATCACCACCTTTTGCCTGGAGACCCACGATTCCTTCAATTCCCTCCACTACCATCGGGAGAATGTGACAAAGGGGAACATCACCACAGAGATGATTACCCCGGAGATGGTCACCTCGCCCGTGCTGAACATGGTAGAGGGCGTGTGTGTGGTGTGGTTCACCCTCGAGTTCCTCGTGCGCATCGTCTGCTGCCCCAACAAGCTGCTCTTCATCAAGAACACACTCAACATCATTGACTTTGTGGCCATCCTTCCCTTCTACCTGGAGATGGGCCTGAGCAGCGTCTCATCGAAGGCGGCCTCCGACGTGCTGGGCTTCCTGCGCGTGGTGCGCTTCGTCCGCATCCTGCGCATCTTCAAGCTCACGCGTCACTTTGTGGGCCTGAGAGTCCTTGGCCACACGCTGCGTGCCAGCATCAACGAGTTCTGCCTGCTCATCATCTTCCTGGCCCTGGGCGTGCTCATCTTTGCCACCATGATCTACTACGCAGAGCGCATTGGGGCGCAACCAGATGACCCACGGGGCACCAGCCACACCTGCTTCAAGAACATTCCCATCAGCTTCTGGTGGGCGGTGGTGACGATGACCACTCTGGGTTACGGGGACATGTACCCAAAGACTTGGCTGGGGATGATGGTGGGTGCCCTGTGCGCCTTGGCTGGCGTGCTGACCATCGCCATGCCTGTGCCAGTCATCGTCAACAACTTTGGTATGTACTACTCATTGGCCATGGCCAAGCAGAAGCTGCCCAAGAGAAGGAAGAAACACAATCCCAACCCAGACATGCCAACAGACTCGGCCTCCTTCGGAAAGTCTGAGTGTAACTCTCCTCCGGACAGCACACAGAGCGATACGTTCCCTCTGGCTGCTGAGGAAAACAGTGCACGGAGCCGCTCAGGTAGGTCTAAGACGATGTTCAGAACAAACTGTAAGATTTGGATTAGCATTGTCTTGTGTTAAAGGACAAGTTATTTTTTTTTACACTTTGTTTTCTGATTGTTTATGATTAAATACAGTGGTTAAGATTAAAATGTTGACGAATGCTTCTGTTCAGAGAATTTTTGGTTGTTATGATAGCATATTCCCACCTATAGAATGGCTGCATAGGTGCACTGCTGCAGTCTTTCCTAAAACACATTAAACTTTTGATTGTAAAGATGTGAAACTAAGCGGTCAGATATGTTCACTGATATGCTGACACAAAAATCATCGCCAAGCGTGATGTCCATCAGCCTGTATTGCTTCAAACTGAAGTTTGCATACAGGTGTGGTGGGCTTGAAAAAATAGGTCCACAATTGAGAATACCATACTTTCCAGTCATTTTTGTGTCAGTGTATCAGTGAACATTACTGACCACTTGGTGAGTTTCACGTCTTTACAAACTAAAGTTTAATGCATTTTAGGAATGACTGCAGCAGTGCACAACAACTGAAAATTCTCAGAACAGAGCCATTCGTCAAAATTTCAATCTTAACCATCATCATGAATGATCAGAAAACAAGGCTTTAAGTGTAAATAACCGAACCTACCCTTTAAGTAGTTCATGCAATTAAATTGAATGTATTTGCTAAAAGCAACTGCCACATATAAAATGTCACAATGCATGTATTGACTTGTAGTCTTATGTAACATCTTAAGACACACAGCATTTCTCAACTTTTTCAATCATTGTGTGTGTACCACCTCTCCATACGCTTGACGATGATGTATTGCTGGTCTTCTCAGGCTCCAAGCAGAATGGGGACGCTAACGTGGCCCTGTCAGAGGAAGAAGACTGCGGCCTGACTCAGCCTCTGTCCCCCAGTGAGAAGTGGACCCTACGCCGCTCCCGCACTCGTGACAAAGCCAAGAAGGAGGCTGCCTGCTTCTTGCTCACCTCTGGCGATTTCTCCTGTGCCACCGAGACAGCCATCCGCACAGGTACCGGGAAAGGGGAAAGCGACGTGTAGGACGGCTTCCTGTAGCACCTAAAGCTGTTCCACAGTCATCACAGCTATCACTTGACCTTAATTTAGGCTCCGAGGCAGATTTCCACTCTTTCATCAATACCATCCCATCAACATCACTAAGTGTTTTATTGCCTTGTGTCAACCCTAAGGCCAGATGGAGATGCAAGACTGCGCTAGGTTGAAGTAATTGGATTTTTTCATTTATGGATTTGTGTCAAATTGGCTTTTTGACGTTAAATCCCATTTGGTTTTATGGTGTAAAAGGTAATGACGAGTGCTGAAATACTTGCACCTTGCAAGTGAAAAAAACAGCGCAGAAATCTTTTTTTCCCCATTAATTTATCATCAACGCTCACTGCCAGTTTTCTAAATAGCCCAATCTAGCATTCAGTAATGAACTTTTTCATCCTGGAATGAGCTACGCTATAGTCTACCTAATTTTCTGCTCTGTGTGTCACACACAAAAGAGTGTATAGTGCTGAGGGAAAGATAAAATGTGGAATCTTTGATGAGGATCAGAGTGACGGCGAAGCTCCAAAGAATACAGTCACACGTGGAGGCAGGTGCCTCAGTTGATTCACCTTGTTAGCTGCTCCTCTCCTTCTCAGATCTCTGTTTGCCTCAGTGACTTGGGTGTCAGCCTCTAGACTCCCCAAAGCTTTCTGAGAGAGAGAGACAGAAAGAAAGAGAAAGATAGATAGAGAGAAATCTATTTCTAGAGGTATATATATCTGGCGGTTTGAGCCCACGTTTTGCCTCTTCACGGCATGTTTGGTGTGCTATCAGCTGATGAATTAATTCCTATACAGGTTGCATACTGCATGTAAAATGATAACCTCAGGCGCCCTGATTTGGCTCTGTCTTAATTAGCACCCCATAGCGAAGGCAATTCATAATGAGATGAACAAGGGGAAGCTCTAATTGTAAGCTTGGAGAAGGAATGCTATTGTTATTACAAATGCAGAAATCCCATCCTGATAATTAACACATCCAAATGTATTTGACCATTTTTAATGGCATATTTATTCATATTTATCCATATTTATTGTTTCTGGGAAGTGGAGGGTGTGCCAAAGAGAAGCTTTTAACACAAATTCTCCATTGCGTGGAACACTGAGCAACATCCATGCATGTAATATTTAGTGTAATGCGATCTCCCCTGTAACCAGGGAGACACAGAGACTACATGGAGATGGCCTTATTCTGACATCCCTCCCACAGACCCCCTCCCCCACAACACAAACACAAGCATTAGGAGTCCAGGTCCTTCACTAAAATGTCATGCCTTCTTGATTTAAGGTTTAATGATGTTGAAATATCCCTAAAATGTAGAGCAGTCAGTATAAACATGGAGTCGTTGTACTGATAAACAGCAATTGGAGGTAGATAGCACTACATCATTACATCGTGTCATTTTTAAGTGCTCCATACTCTTTGTTTGAGAGGTGGTAATCCTAGAGCCACGACAATGCCCTGAAATTGTTCTATTGCAATGTCTGTATTGCAATCTCAATTAAACATAACTATTTTTGACTTTATGTATTACCTCAGGCCATTTCTTTTCTTTTATGTCACATTTATAAGGATCCCCTTCATTGCCTTTGTGATTTTACCACCCTGTGGACAAAAGAAAAATAATTAGACCCCAGCCTCTCTGAAGAGAGACACACCGTCCCTGCCATGTCATCACATCCGAGAGACGTCGACAGTCCCTCGCTTGCGCTCTCGTGATGAGCAGATCATTATGTGGCAGGCAGACGCCAAATGCGGTGGTCTCGCTGGCTCTTCGTCAGCTGTGGTGTGCTCTTAGTCCCCGAGCAACAGCTCTGCTTAATTGCCCCTAATAGGCCTCCATTAGTGATGCGAGCTGAGGCTGGGCTTTTTACGCCTCCTGTGTGAGCCATGCCTGCTCTATGAGACTGACGACCAGGGGCCTGGTTTTTGTCAGTGTGGAGCAGGAGGACAGATCCATGCTGAACTGCCCCTGGACTCCACGGAGGCACACAAAACCCTTTGATACTCGCAGGGAAACTGGCTGATCTTATGCAAGGGCCAGTTATTTCCAGATTGTATATATATGTGTGTGTGTGTGTGTGTGTGTGTGTGTGTGTGTGTGTGTGTGTGTGTGTGTGTGTGTGTCTTTTTGCCACTCCTAGACCTGCAAAGATACCTTTGGCATAGCAATGGTGACAGTGTTGCAGCAATGGCGACTGCTCTAACTTGAGGGTGACTGGCTGTGGTGTTAGTGGCTTTAGTGGTAGGGAAATGCCAGCTTGGAAGGTCAGCACAAGGGGGTTTGTTTGTTTGCTGTATGGGGGAGGGATGCACATTGTCAGCATCTCTTCATTGGCCCATAACCACCTCTCTTCCTCCACTCCCATGCACAGGATTCTCTGTGAAGACAGCACTTTTATTCCATGACAGAACATGTTCCACTTCCCATTGCATAATCATATCCACATTCATATGTCCCTCAGTGTCTCTCAGTGCATTTGCATATTCTGCATAACCCAGTGATGTCCATCGTATCCTCAAAATAAATGAACATCAAGTCTATGTAATATTAATGGAACTTTGACCTTGGGTGTGTTTGACTATGTGAAGTGATTTGATCTGTTTGGTTAATGTTGTTATTCTTGAACATGGTTGTCAGTTCCTTCCTCCATGGGTCTTTTAGCAATATTTTCAATCTGTTTAACACCTTGCATTTGTAAACTATGATATTGAAAAGTGTGCAATATAAGGTCAAGTCTTCATGCTTATTGATGTTTTCAAACACACAAAAAAACATGTGATCATACAAAGTGGAGTAAAAAAAATGCAATGTGTTTTGATAAATTCCTTGTAAACTTGTGACTTAGATCTATAAGACTTGACATGGTAATGATTTGACACTTTCTGGCAAAGGAACCAAGCATTTGTTTTGACTAAATTGATATAGTGTTTGACATACCAGCCCAGATAGTTGTGTGTCTGTCTTTTGTCATGCTGGATCTCTTTGGCTAAGCACAGACATGCAACAGTAATGTGTCTAAAACAATCTTCTGCCAGGGTGACCATTCACTACACGCATACAGCAAGACAGAATGAAAGAAAGGAAAATAATAATTCAAAGACGATTCAAAGACATTTTAGGACAATTTCTATTCCACTTATTATCACTGGTTGACAGAGGACCAAAACTTGTTGCATTATTTAGCATAGCTTATCACTACTGCTGCAAAACCTTACCTCCAGTTGTGCCTAAAGTAGTTGATCTCAGCTTCCCAGCTTTTTGTTGGAATTATTATTACAATTGCACAGAATTTCAATGAGGACACACCAGAAGTATTCACCCTTTCTGACAGTCTGCCATGGTTGCCTTATGTTGATTACACCAACAGATAATGAACTGAGATATTTCATTTTAACCCCAAAACCCACTTTATTTTGAAGTTTGTAAATAAAAGCACAGTCATATGTAGCACAGTATGTAGAATTGTTAAGAGTATATATAAAAAGAATGCAGTGACTTCTCTTTTCCTTTCGCAGAAATGTAAGAGATTATTTTCATACTGCTACCTTATTTGTCTGTATTTTCTCCCTTTTCTTATGCTGCTTCAGCACTGGAGACATACACACAAAGACTCCTTCTATTGGGTTGTGTAGTGATGACTGTACTAAATGAAATAGAACTGTCAACTGTTGTATGTCTGATGCTGTGCCGTTATTTTCTTGTATCGTGTAGACCTGTATCTCCATGCTGGAATACACAATTAAACTGTTCCCTATATCAACAAGTGTTGCAGTGTACTGTCAGTATTTTTTGCTTTGGAGAGTTTCCTTGTGAGGAATATTTGAGTGACACACAGTAGTTTCATGTGTGTCACTGAGTGAGTTTGAGACAGCTGGGGGATGTGTGTCACTGCTGTCTGCAGCTGAACGTGTACAGACACTCCCAAGGCTCTGCTGCTGCTCCTCTCCATGGATCTGAGGCTGCACACATGCCCAGATTGCACAGACACACACACACACACACAAGCATCACCATGGAGATTGAGAAGAAGATAAGTAACGCTAATTATCAGGCTTGCTCACAGAAACAGACAAACACGTGCACATTTACAAGCAGACATGCACATACACATACAGACACACAGAGAGAGAGAGAGAGAGAGAGAAATGCAGGAAGAAAGGAATTACTAATTAATGTAAAATCCATATAATTTGTCCTCACCATGAAGGGCAGTAATGGATATTTCATTTTTAATTGTCAGACCAACAAAAACATCAGCAAAAACAAACACAACTGCCAATCTTTTGTTGAGAATAGATAATTCACTGAGACGGACAACTGGACTCATGCCTATCCTCCCTGAGGCCAGTCTTCTATTTTGAACCTAAAAGCTGATTCTGTCCAACAGTCCTTGCTGTAGATATGGCAGACAGCAATGATGATTCAGCTTTGGTCATCCTTCCAGTGATATAACCACTTTAATGTGCTCAACTATAAAATGATATCTCTTCCCTCACTTCTACTCAGAGACCTCATTACTGTTTCTAGAATAATATAATATGCATGTAGTGGCTGTGTGGTATTAAAATGGTTGTAAAAATGTAAAAGAATGATCTTCTAAATTGAAAAAATAATCAGTGTTAGGTCACTGCCCATTTTGCAGCCTTAAATTCAAAGCTACAAACACATCTACTGATGGTAGGTGGTTAGTCTTATAAATGTGCAATACTACACTTTCCAGATAGACGTTCAATCAACAAAAATCAACTGCACTTCTTCCAGTCAAACATAGCCACCTACAGTAGCCGCTTTGTAACATTTCACTCTGAATAACAGACTGCAATGTTTGTATAAGTTGTTGCTTCCTTGTCATAAAAAATGATTTTCTTGTCTCTATCACAGTATTCAGGACCTCTATACTTTTGCCACAATGTACTGTCATATGTGACAAAGACAAGTGTTTTTGGGCCAAAGTTTTTATTCCAGGATGCCAACACTGTTATTTTCACTTTTGTCTGTGGCAAAACTAGTGTTTCAAAGTTATAATGACGCCTACCAATCATTTGCCTTTGATGCTTTTCTCCGAACAAAATGTCTGTGATCAAAGCAATCTGGCTGTCGCCTCTCCCAGCAGTGATTTCAGATGCTCAGTTGTCAGATGTTCTCTCAGACACATAAGCTGGGGCCCACTATAAGCACAGGAAACACTCTTTAATGGTTCAGTTTGGTGGGCCATGGTGCATGAAGTATTCATTCTTCTCAGCCTTTTGTAGTTCAGAGGTTATGATGAGATATTGCAGCGACATAGAGGACCACTTTTGATGGCACTTCCTTATTGCCTCACCCCCCCATCCCACCGCTACACTTCTTCATTGTTTCCTGTTAGGTTTTTTTTAGAACCCCACCAAATGTGTTGTCATGGCAATATTGAACACTGTTACCATGGAGAAATGCTCATCCCTAATTCTAGCCAGGCAAGGCCACATCTTAGCGGGTTGGTTTTTAACCCCTCAGGCAGAACTGGGCATCTTAATGTAAATAGTCTAGTATGGCCTAGGGTCAGTTCAGTTCCCTGAGGATGAAAGCAACATGAATTGTATATTAATTGAATAAAATTAATACTGATATACATCTCCAATAAAGATTAATTGGGATCGAAAAGAATAATTGAGATATTTTAATACACTTCTTCAAAGAAAACACCTCAACAAAAATTCTGCTTGTGCTGAAGTTTTGGTTCAGAATATATACATAGTCAGGGTCAGTATGTCGCGATACCAAAGTGTTTGTGCTGATGGATGGAGTAGGTTCAAAGTGTGACCTGGCACTGTGGTCGGATTGGCCTATCCTACAGCCTATGTTCCCTGAGCCTGCTCCCATTCAGAATCTCATCATTCTGTGCCCCATAAAGGACAATGATGGGGGATGGGGATGGGGAGATGGGGGTGGGGGTGGGGGGTTGAAACAGAAGGAGTGGTGGCATAAAGGGCGGTTGCCATGGCAACTCTGTCTCAACTCTGCCTTCCCCTCTCCAATCTGAGCATCATCCAGCTATTGGGAGGCACAAGAATGGCACATGGCTCCCTCTCCTCGAGCTGTGCTTCTACCTGTTTTTATTTTTAATTTTTTTTTTCCCTCTGATAGTTGATTCTGCCATTTGGACATGATGACTGACTATATAATTGGCCCTCTGCTTGCTTGTGCTTGAGTCACGTGCCACTTAATGCTTTCCCCTCAAATTCACTGTCTATCACATGCTAATTATCACCTAACGGCTCGAGCGCCACACTCAATATTAGCAATTATGATTTTTCCTGGGATCTCCACCGAGGCGTGCTTGACAATGTTACGTGCACATAGGTGGTTGTTTTGCCCATGAACTTTGACGCCAAGGCAGAATATTGATGAGTCCCACTTGCACACTCTTGTGTGCTTTGCCACAAAAGTCGGGCTTGGTGTGTGTTGTGTGTTGTGTGGCAGCCCGCTCGGCCGACTGACAGCAGCAGACGAGTGCTGTGTGAGTCACCCTGGCAAAGGTGGCCGGGTCACAACCTACCGCTGCTATGTTTAGACAGAACAAGAAGCACTTGCAATAGGGTGGCTACTGTGTCTGTACACAGAGGTAATGTCTACTTGAACTACCCCAGATAGCTGCTGGACATACACTACTAACAGGGACACAAGTGTTGCTTTTGCAGGTCTTTCAAGCTTTTATCAGGCTCTTCAAATGCTAACACAGAAATGCTGACATTTTCATCACTTTTAGAATAAAGATGAGCGAAAACATTCCATGCGAGAGAGCGGATCTTTGGAGAGATGTGAATGGGGAGATTGTAAAGCTGTATCTTGGTGGACACTTACCATTGGACATCGAGGGAATTCCCTGCATCAGGGAATTTGTTCAATGAGCAGAATCAACATCCCTAGGGGGTGGCTAATGGACATCGTTTCTTGTTTTTCTCCTGCTGCGAGGTAGTCCTCCCTGTGGGAGAAGGATAGACAAAGGAATAGACATGAGAGAGAGAGAGAGAGAGAGCATCAGTTGGCCTTTGAAACACAGCGCTGCATTTCCATCAAGAAAGGCCTAATGCATTCAAACACCTTGGTGCTTCCTCATCATCTGCCACAGACTGCCAATTCCAGAGACTTAGCAGGAGGCCAGGATCAACTAGATATACAAGGTTTAGGAAGGAGAGAGAGGCAACCCTGGGGAGGGATGAGGTAGGGCTTGGATGGATTAGACCAGCCCTGGCTGTCTGTCTCCCACAAGAGGTTCATGCACAGAATCTTACACATGTGCTCAAACAATATAAATAAAACTGCCATTTAAATTGTTTTGTGCAGGCATTGCTCCTTATTTATTGTACTTGTTGATTGATGGGACTTCCAGCTTGGTTTCTGATTTTTTATTGAAAGTGATCTTTTAATCAGTCCTGTCAATATGTGAGTAATACCAACCTGTGGACATGCAAGTGGCAAACTATGGCCAATAACGTTGGTCACTATGGTGTTGATGCCAGCCCACTATATAAGGGAAAATCAGTAACAATTATAATAATTGTTACTTGAAATTACTTGAAATTGAAATAATTCGGACTGAGTCTGACTAAAACTCCACAGACCCACTGTTGGCATGACAGCCGATGGTCTAATTAACAGAGGAGCAGACTCAGGTGCACAGAGCAGAGCATTAAGATGGTGAAATGGAGAGGGAGATGAGAACCGGCAGTGCCTGGAAGGTACCAGTGGTAAGAGAAAGCGACAGATAAGACAAGAAAATGACCTCATTTGTTGAGGGAAATGGAGAGTTCCAAATATGGAAAACAGCATGAAGCAACAATTTTGCTTCATACCAAAACAAGAAGGGCTGAACCTAGGAATGTGTTGAAATGAGTAAATATCATTTTAAATTTAGAGACAGCAATTTTATGTTATGTTCAATCATTTAATAACATGTTTCACAGACAGCGCATTTCAGGACAATCTTTGGTAACTTTCCACACTGTTATAATTGTTGTCGTTATGGAGAGACTAATAGCTCATAGCTAATAGTCATTAGAACCTCCAGCCCCAGAGGATTGGGCCAGGAGGGGAATGACCTCACTCAGAAACTCCGAAGATCTCTGCTCATGAGACACAGAGACAGAGAGAGAGAGAGAGATCACAGAGCTAATCCTACAACAAGAACAACATTTTGAATGTCTCACAACAAAGACACCTACAGACATGAGGAAAGTGTTGGTTTTCATCTGTTTCACAGACCTGCATAAAAATACCCAGGCACTTTTCACACATAACAACAGTGCTGCCTGGGAATGATGACATATTGTTCTGCTGTATGGGTGTGTAGGGCAAGAACAGATCTAACTGGAGAGGGAAGATTTGTGACCTGTACTAAACAGCCCCCTTAAGGGACCAGGACTCACCTGTTTTTTGCTTTGCTGCTGGCTGAGCCACTCTCCCAGGATCAGCTGTTTCTAGAAGTCACAATCTCCCATCATATCCACAATTGTAATTGTAATTGTGATGTTGATGTGTTACGCCACCATGCAAGGAGCTATTTGATTTCCACTGACAATTTTTTTGGCCATCTAGTTTCACAGACAGCACATAGCATAACAAAGCATAGTAAAAAGGCAGACATTTTACTCTGTTACTGATGGAAGGCAATGACTGTTCTTGTTAATTACAGTAATTGTTAATTTTCATTTTGACTGCTCATTACCTCAAACCTGGGCCCAAATGTCACACATGCCATAACCAAATCCCAAACATGAAACTTAATAACGAACTAAAACTGCATGAGTTGTCTGAGAATGTTTTTTGTTGGAGCACCAGATGCACTCTTAGTCTTGTGATAGCTATGAAAGAAATGTTAACATCACTTACAGTTTTAAAGGCACTCAGGGCAGGAAGTCAGAAGAAATCTTCAGCAATTAGTCCTTAATAAGCAATACGTTTTTGTCAGTGTCTATTTTTATCTTATTCATTTAAGGGCCTTTAACATTAAACATTTATCTGTGTGCTCACGGTACATAGAACGTTTTACAGGCATCTCTAATGTCTTAATGGATGAAACTAATAGTTAGCCTCTTCTTGCTGAGCATGTTGAATGTTGTTGTCTGATAAAGGGGATGAATTGCTAGTAAAAGTAAAACCTCTGCTTAGACTGTTTATATGGATTTAGATTGAGTAAGTCTGAAAGTCTGTCCACTTTTCAAATCAATGACTGAGTGGAAAACTGGGTGCAGCTCTTAATCATCCAATCAAGACTCACGCCTCTGCAGAAATTCATCACAAAAAATACAAAGCATCAATTCAAACAATGTGTCTGATTTGTTGACTTGTGAGTGTCTTGTAGGGAGACACTCACAAGCGGGAGAGAGAAGACAGTGTCGCACACACACACACACTCACAGTTCCATAGTATATGAGATGAGAGAAAGCAGACATGGAAAATTATGTTATTCATAACTGAATAAGTACCTTGACTTTGAATTCTTTTTCCTTTGACTTCAGAAGAAAAGGGTAAGAAAAAGAGTGAGATTTGCAGGGTGTAAAAACACTGGATTGGACTGCGTGGGTCTGATTGAGTTTCTTTGAATCACAGAGCTTTTTTATGTTGATTGAGCTGAAGTGATTGCCGTCCAAATGAAACGAACTCCAATCAGGGCAGAGAAGCTTAAAAGGCTTCTATACCAATTCATATGAACCACTTTAAATGCCCCTCAGGTAGGACCTTAGGGATAATATTCACCTATCGTGGCCTTGAGACTGCAGTGACATCAGTTGTAGTCAAATGCAGTATTCAATGAGTTCTGTATGTCAAAAATCTCAGTATGGTAGCCTATAGTGGACATCACGTGAGAGCTGTGGTTTAAAAAATAGATGGAGAGAAATTTTGAAAATATTTCATTTTCTTTGGATGGCACATGCAGAAATGGCATACGGGGTCAAATCGCATACTGCTATGCTGTTACAATCATTGATTACACAAAAGTAAAGCCTTCCAATGCAAGAAAGGAGTCAGATCCCAACTTGATGCAGAGATATTTATTAGAATATTAAACAAATGCCTGTGGAAAGATTTTTGGAGCTTTCTTAGGTAAACGGGAGATTATTCTGGAGAAGCCCTTGTGAGGTTTCCTCTCTAAAGTCTTGTCTCTTGAGACAAAGGGTGCACCACAAGGTAAGCAGCCTGAACTGTGAACAGCTATATACAATAAATTTTAATCATTCGGCTTGTAAAATTTGTTAGCAAACTTAGTGTGTCTATCAACGATGATCAAGTTTTGATAATTCATCATGAAGAGAGTGTGTTTGTATCAACAATGACCAATTTTTTTGACCAAGTCTTTGTGAAATTCTCCAATGAATATTTGGTGTAGTGTTTACTCATGCTCACTGAAATCATTGAAGAGCTTGCAGGAATCAAATCATCCAGTTGGAAAATTACATGTTCCAAAGATGTGTCAGCAGATGGACTTGAGGATGAGCAAGGTTCTGACTCCTGAGACAAGGGGGTACGGACCCCCCTCAAAGCATTCTTTGTGCATTTATCAAGTCTGGAATTCAGCAATTATCCTAAAGCATCGTCGTGTTTGCCATCACTATGTGTCTTCCTGAGCAGTGGACTGGAGGTGCACAGCAGTTGCTCACTGCTAGTAATTGTTGGTTGCACGTGTGAGCACAGAGCAGAAGTAGCATCCATTGGCAGTGTCTCTGCTTCTGTTTAGTCAATATCAAGGGTGGACATGCCTTTGTGCCACAGAATCAGTGGGCTCTTGAGAAACTGCTTGGTCTTTACTTGGACTTTGTCATAAAGGCCTTTAGCTGATTCAAGAGCATGACTCCTTGGTACCACAGAAGGCTCACCATATGGGGTTTCATTCATTTCCTCATTTGAATGTAACTGTCTTGCACATTCTCTTCCATAGTGAGAAACATGAAAAACAGGGTTGAGTTGAACATGTGGTGTGCACAACCTTGACCGTCTATGATGATCTCCCTTTTGTGCAGAACTGCTCACTAGAGAGCCTGTCCAACCCAGCTAACAATTTTTGGTTCCAGGCATGTTCCAGGAAGGTTGTCTGTTGGGTAGGGAAAGATTCCATGAAGGTAGTTTTGGTTCTCTGAGGTGGTACTAGGAAAGTTTTTTAAACAGAAATACAACGTTAGTTTGGTTGCAGAAAAAAATCACCATTCAGCAGAAAAAAGAGCACAACATGGGAGATGTGAACCCGGGTCGCCCCTTGCGTTATTTACTTGCGTTATCCCTACACTATCTGAACTATCAAAAAATTGTCTACAAATATGTTACAAGACACAGACATACATATCATACGTTAAGTATTGGCTCAACTGTCTCTGATTGTTCTGCTGACTTCAATATACTGAATTGTCGGACAGGACACCACACAATCTCAGCGCAACGTTTCAACACAAACAGATGAGAAAAGTGTGTAGGCAAAAACGTATGCATCACGTACTTCTCTGTCACCTGCTGAGCTCCACAGCAACCGTTATTCAAAAAAACACTTTTGTTTCCATAGGGTTTTTCAGTATGGAAATCTGGGGTTGCAATTATGTCACTGTGGAGATTTTTTACAACTTTTCTTACAAACCCTCCAATGGGCCTATACCCACCACCACCACCAACAACAACGAGTCCGTGTAGGCTCCATAGCCTCATGCTAGGCTAATGGGACCTGTCGGCAGATAACACACCTACAAACACACTTAGCCAGAAAACGATAAATTCTCCTCCTATACTTTATTTACTTTACTTTATTATACTAATGAATAAATAAATAAATGAGTCAATTTGACCGTTGACAACCTTCAATCAATCAACTTTTGACAATCCACAATACCCAAAATGACCATATAGTGTGATCTGGTGTTTTTTCAAGGGCTTCAGAAGATGGTTACAGGTAACCCTAAAGTGCCAAATGAAATAATGCTGTTCTGTTGATAAGGCAATATAAAATTGAACAGTTTAAGCCAATGGAAAATGCTATGTGTGTACGTATTCTTCACTGAGATCCATAACATAGTCGTACAATAGGGACATCTCAGTCTGGACCCTGTGGGAAGTAATGTGCTGATGGACTTGTTATAGGCTTTGTAGAGGATTGCTAAACTGCAGCTTGAAAAGCTCAGGAACAGATTATTAACAATGTGAATATCATAATAGGTGAATTGTTATGTCTCACCATCTCACCATCACCACTAATCTCAGCATCATTAGTGCTGCTTCTCTCAGCTGCAGCTGCATCCTCATTGGAATCCATCTTTTTCTGTAGGACAGAAAGATTCCTCATTAACATAAACATACAGCTCTCTGCTGTCTGTTCAGCATGCACGAATTTGAAAGGCATTTTGTTAATGGAAATGTTAGGGATATATCCCCATGTCTAAGTCCCTGTCAGTCCAAGGCTTTTTAGTTTAATTGTATTATATTTATTTTTGAAAAAGTACTCATTGATAGCATCGATAGCAAATAATGCATTTGTCATAATGTCAAAAAGTCGATGTTCTGTGCTGCTCACAAGTTTTGAGCCATTGTCTCTTTCACAGCAACAGCCTAGAGTAGTTTATAACATAATTTATTGTAAATGAACCACTTTTAAAAAATATAAAGTAAGAATTTCAAAGTAGCACACATAAAGCTACTTTAGATATGTTGGTTCATCTATTTATTGTGGTCTTTGTAGGGCACATTCTATAATTGGCAGATATAGATTAACGCATGCGATATTATCCATATAAATTAGAAATGACCAGAAAAGTGAATTTCATTGTTGCTGCAATGAATCTCTAATTTTGCAGCTTAGCTATACAGTCAGTAATGCAGACTCCAAATGCAGACTGTCCAAATGCCAAAAGGAGAGCAGAGCTATGTAGTATAGTGGTGAACCAAGTTATATAGACAGTTGGGATATGCCCCCATTTATATTACTTCACACCAATAGGGTGTATGTTTTTTGAAAATATACAGTTTAGTAATAAAAGGCCAAAATATTAGAACAGACCCATCTGTTATTCATGGCAGCTCGTTTTCTGTATTGGCCAACCTTCTTGGGAGATTCTGCCCAAACACTGTATTTTAAGAGGGATGCTGTGACCTTGACCTTTGATCCCACAACACTAAGTACTTAAGTGACTCATTGGGCTTTGATACAGAGTAGGTATGCCAAGGACCCTTCAACAAGCTCTGGAGATAGGCCTTTTTGAAAATATCATAATACATTAACATTTGATTTTGGCCTGTTAATTTAATGGGGTTAATTGACAGTACTGAAAAAAAAAATCCTGTTAAAAATTTGCAGTGGTAGGCACCCGATATCCTTAATGTACATAACAAGACGAATCCAGTGATACCAAATGTGTCTTCACTCAATGTACTTCCACCTTAAGACCTAATTTTAGGTTTAAAACCTAATTTTAGACTACTAAAACTCCCTTGTTTTCCATGACTTGGCTCAATAATGTAGGTCTATGACATACCATGACTTTCTATGTCTAAAAGAATTTTTTTTTATTCCCAGAAATTCCCTCACATGTGGAAAACATACAGTACTTAGACTGGTACCACTTTTAGAAGTGTACACCTGGATTTGGATTTTTAAGGCTGCTTATTTGTGTAATAACACAGACCCTTCCTGAAATTGTATATTTTTGAAAAGGCATTGCATAATTAATTATGTGTCAATTTGCATACTTTTCACATGTAGAAATTGAGAATTGGATAAAGTCAGGTTAAAAATTATTTCAACATATTAACAAAAATAATGTTATTATTCCTCGGCTCTTTATAATACTGTAGAATGCTCCATTCACTTCAGTGGGACGTCTCAGTGTTCTACAGTCTTAAATGAACGGGATAATGAATGATACAGCATGCACATGTCAGTGAATATTGCATGTTTGAGGTGATGATAGGACTTTGATGCAGAGTGGCCTTTACACCTCGATAAGTGCAATATTAACCAATATACATTCATTCATTCATTATCCCGCTTATATCACTGTTGCCATCTCCGTGCTGTGTAGTTTTGCCAACAATTTGCCAACAAAAGTTTTGATCGCTAACACATGCTCATGAAAAATGGATTTTGGCCATATAATCTGCATTGCAAGGCATGGCTATGGCTGAGCTACCATATTTGGATTACTGTAGTTTATTTTTTAATTATTATTTTATTAATTTGCATTATAATTTTATTAAATAATATAAATTTGAATTATTATGTTATGTGTGCATGTGCAGTATGACCCCCTCGGCTCGCAGCCTATAGTGCATAAATTGCTGTGTGGCAGCCATGTACGGTACATCTGATTTGCTAGTCCAATTGTTCCTTGAAATGGGTTCATCCTCTAAGGAGCCTTTACCAGTACAATGTGTTCCCACCGTTTCTGTGCACTTGACCAACTTTGGTCTTGGTCTTGTCTTTAGAAATGTGAGACCCTCTGTTCTCAGAATCCAGAGTCCACTCCAGGACACCTCCTCGCTAAGAACCTGGAGAGCAGAACAAACACTTCCTTCCTGGAGGAACATCCTGTATTTGGATCTCACTGACCAGGTGGCCTTAGTCCGTAACCTTCCTGGAACCTCTTTGTTTTTTTTTGTTTTTTTGACTGTCCAAATATACATGCAATCTATTTGTCTTACTGTAGTGTTACATTAATAGTGACCACTTAACATTATTCAAGTGTTCAATGTTTTGTTCCAGACAAATGTGTTCACCAAGTATATTTTGCTTTGCATTGTACTGCAGGGGAAAATGACCATGACTGAATATGTTATTATATTTATCCATGTGTGTTTGTTTTGGCCAGTGATACAGTCAGATATCAGCTGTAAACAGAGATATGATTAAATTAGAAGAGTAGTTTAATTATGATTCCTTAGGCGCACATACTTTATCAGGACACTGCAAGTTGCTCCACAACATTAGGCACACAGTGCTGCTGGGGAATCTGTGAAAATGTATCAATTGCTTTAGTCTGAATCCACAGGTTGGGGCATGCCTGGAGAGCTATGTTTTTTTCTGTAATGTTTCATGAATAGAGAGAGGCGATCCTTTTCCAGCAGTCCTGCTGAACTCTGGGGCATTCAGTTTTGACAGTGAATGAGACAGTAAATAATGGTGGAGTGGTGTGAAAATGTGAAGGGAAGCACAGCCAGAGGAGCAGTAGAGTGTGCAGGTGCGAGGAGATAGCGGTCAGTGCGCACTCTTGGCCAACACCCGTCTTCCTGGATGGACGGGTACGATTAGCCTCCCAGGGCCTCCAGGAAAACAATAGCTGGAGATTGGAGTCCTGGCTTCTCATCCCCACATAGACACACACACACACACACACACACACACACACACACACACACACATATCCATGCTGTCTCGTCGGACGAGAGAGAAGTCACGCACTGGCCCTCTAAGGTCTCTGCCGGAAAAAACAGATGGGGCTTTGGGGACCTGTGGGCTCTTCAGCTCCCTCGTCCTGCAGCCTCCACGCCGCCCCTTCCACCTGCTTCTGAGGGTGCCCCCTGTGGCCACTGGCCATTAGCCTCCCCTCCCTGGCCACAAATGGCCCTTTAGTGCACAGAGTGGAGCAGGAAGTGAGACCCTATGCCTGTGTGCTACAAGGGCATTTGCTCATTACTGTAAGAGTATGTGTGTGTGTGTGTGTGTGTGTGTGTGTGTTTGGGCGGTAATGTCTATGTGCACTGACAGTTCCATCCCATACAATTTGCGACTGATGATGACTACTTAAAGGGCTGACTTTCCTGAGCGAAAATACAGTTTTTACCAATTGTTTGAATGCTATAGACAAATGTTTAAACCAAAATGTTGTTACTATACCTTAAACAAAGTGTAACCATACCTTAAACAAAACAAAAACAAAAGTGCTGCTTTGTACTTTACACTTGCTCCTTTCTGCAACACACTTATTCTTTTTCATACATTCAACAAAAAAATCTCAGGGTACCATTGGAAAAACACATGTATTCAAAATACAAAACACACTGGTCAGTTTAAAATTCTTAGACACACAAATGAAAATACTTACTGAGTTACAAAACTGAACACCAATCAGCCAGCTACAAAAAGGCCTCAGTTACAGTAAGCCATTTTGAGAACTTTGCAAACATGGAGGCAGGAAGAGCTAGAGGCAGAGGTAAGGAAAGAGGAAGACAGAGAGAAGAGGACATGGTCGAGGAGGCCATGCCAGAGCCGTTACAGTTTTTATCTGATCGCTTAAGCACATTTTTTGTAAATATTGGCTACTTTTGCAAAACTCTACATACAATAAAAAAAACCTTACGCCAAATCAGCTAAACATTATAGCTCTCTTGCAAAAGCCAATAAATGGTGCTTTGTAAGAATTTTTTTTTGTACCAAAAAGTTAACACAAACCAATATATTAATAAGCACACAATGCGCTAACTACAGGCTGATGGTATGAATGAAAAGCACATCTGTCTTTTGCTTTCTCTGTGCACAAGGCACGTCAATTTGAGTTCATACTTTTGTCTTAAATAGTTCTGTAAAAACACAGGGATTCAAATTTAAAGCATGGATGTTTATTTACACACATCACAACAAACACAACGTGTTTTTTTTCCACAAAAAAAACACACAGTTTCACTGAGAGTCTTTTTGTCTCTCTGGGTCCGGCCACAAAATTTCATCAACGTCAAATGCAATGTCTTCTAGTCCATGACACTGTGGAAAATATCTCCTGGAGATGATGAAATGATGCCTGGTCAATATCCCCACGTGTCTCTTCCATTGCCTGTAAAAGGGCCATGTGTTGATGAGGATGAGGGTCATACCAGCACCAGGCAGAGAAGAACTCTTCAATTGGATTCAAGAATGAGAGTAAGGGGGGGGGTTGAGCACAGTGAAGAGTGGGTGACCTGTAAACCAGTTGCGGACCAAAGCAGCCCTATGGAAACTAACATTGTCCCACATGATGGCATACCTGGTCTGCTCTGGTCTCTGAACATTCGTAAGTATATAATGTAGGATGTCCAGGAGTGTAATAATGAGTGCAGTGTTACATGGGCCAAGGATTGTGTGATAGCGACTGACTACTACTACTACTACTATTTCAACATATAGCTGCACACAAAGTTATGTTACCACCACATTGATTATGGCATGGTGTCCTATGATGTTCCTGGCATGTCTCCTTGCTTTACTGAGGTTAAACCTGCCTCATCCCCAAAAATCAGCTCCTGACCCATGGCTTCAGCCTCCAGCGCCATCACTCTCTAAACAATACAGCCCAGCAGGCCCATGTACATCACTACACTAAACACTTCCAGATTCAGCACCAATGATACTATAGCTTACCTGCACATACGCATATAGCAGCTGTTTTTCACATTCACCGTTTCTATCAAAAGGGACGCTGTAAATATCGCTATAAGTTTCATGCTGATTGTGCTACGTGCCAGTACACAGGATGATACAGAGATGCTCACATTGTTTATGTTTTGGAAGGTGACGTCATCCTCTGTTATGCGCAGCTGTATTTCTCGTAGCCTCATGGAATTATTTGTGATCACCATATCGATCATATGGGTCTCTTGTTCTGCAGTGAATATTCTTCCTCTGCCCCCAGATTCTGGATGTCTAGCAATTCTGAGAAGTAATAGTTTCAGTTTTTACATGTATAGTGTTGTTGTGTTTCTCATTAGAGTATGGCATGACTACAACTACTACTACTACTACAACTTATTATTTTGAAATGTCCTTATGATGCTTGCTACAGTGTAGCGGTTCAGGTTAGGCTGAGCCCGTTGGCCAGCTTCCCTCAGCGTCATTCCATGGTTGATCACATGGTCTGCTATCGTAACTCTGATGACATCAGCAATTCTATTTCTTACTCTTCTTACCTTTCCTCCTTCCCCTTCCTCTTCCTCTCCTCTTCCTCTTCCTTTAACTTCACCTCCTTGCCCTCGTCCTCGTCACCGTCCTCTCCCTCTTGCTTCTTCACCTCCCCATCCTCTTCCTCTAAATTCACCTCCTTGTGCTCGTCCTCTTCCTCTTCCTCCTACTTCTTCACCTCCACATCCTCTTCCTCGCCCTCCTCTAATTCTCACTCTTCTCAGTCTTCCTTCTCCCTAAATTGTTCTCCACACTGAAAACTTACCTGTGGCTTATTTATAGAGCTCAGGCTGATTGCAAAGTCAACTAATTATCTAAAACAGTTTTCACATTTGACAGTGTGGCCAGACAGTTGGCAAAATAGTGTAAATAACCGTCATAAATGTGCATAGTTTTACTAGGAGTGTATTGATCATTTGGAAATTGAGTGTACAGCAGTGAGTTGTGTTTACAGTGCTGCACAAAGAGTGCTATGCAGTGGATTGTATTTACACATTTACAAGTGTGTGTTACCAAATTGCAAATTGAGTGCAAATCAGTGTTTGTGCTTTTAATTTAGCAAACTCAGTGAGTGCTTTTGTTATAAGTATTAATAGTTTTAGAAATTATGCTATAAGAATCATTGTTAGTGTTTAAGATTCAGAAAAAAACTGTATTTCTGATGACATATGAGCAACTTTGGTGAACCATGTCATAAACCATGGCCTGGCTATGAGGAAGCAGTAGTGAAGTGGTTGGTTTAGTTTTGTTTTAACTGAATTTACTGTACTGTGAAGTACACTACTGTAATGTACATTATTGAGTATTTCATTTTTTGGTTGGTGTGAAAATGTTCCTTCTGTGGAACTGAATAAAACTAGTGAAAATGAAAGACCACAGCATTTTATATAAAGCAGACTAGAGTGTTGCTACTGATCTAAAGGTTTATTCATATGATGCAAGTGGGTATCATTTTGTCATCAGAGTGAGATTTTGACAAAGGATTGCTAGGTTTTGATAGCAGAATTTCATTTGACATAGATGTGAATGGTTATTTCCCAGCGTTGTGTCTTTTTGCTTGTGTGTAGAGCTTTGGACACAATGAGTCAAGTTTTGCAAAACATGTTTAAGCAACAGGCAAAAACTGTAAAGGTATATTGTATGGTAATGTTGTTCAGGGAGGAGGAGACGTTTTTGTGTGTGTGTGTGTGTGTGTGTGTGTGTGTGTGTGTGTGAGTGAGTGTGTGCGTGTATATACACACGTATATAGGCCTATTTGAGGACGCGTGCAGGAGTGAGGGGCTGTTGCTAAATCAGGGGTTCAGCTGGTGGGAAAGCGGAAGGCTCTAGAACTGGCCTGATAAACATCTGGAGAGGGCAGCTCCAGCCAAGCCATCCTCCCTTCTAATCAACCCAGAGGATGTGAGGCCCATCTGTGCCTCTGTGTGTGTGTGTGTGTGTGTGTGTATGTGCTCATGAATGTCTGTGTGTTTGTGTGTTTGTTTGTGAGTGTGAATGTGTGTGTTTGTGTATGTGTGAGCATGACTATGTGAAAATGTGTTGGCGTGTATGTGATTATGAGCATGTGAATATGTGTTTGTGTGTGTGTGTGTGTGTGTGCATGAGTGTATGAATGTGTGTTTGTGTGTGTGCGTGTATGCATGACTGTGTGAATGTATGTTTGTGAGTAGGTGTTTGTACACAGGGCCTGAGAGTTCCACATTGGCTGATGTCTTTATAGGACACCATGGAGAGGAATCCTACTCCACTGACAACTTGGTGGTGTGTGACAAAGGCTCTGTACCAAGATATCAACACTGTTGGCAACTGTTGTCAGTCCTTGCATGGTTTGGAATTAAATCTTGTGAGCAATAATATTTTTTAATAATATTAGTTGTTTGAAGAAGTTTGAAGTGTCACAAAAGGAACAAAGGAAATACAATGTGAAAGGTGTGTTAAATCCACTGATGTATTGTGTGCAAGAGATGTATATAATCTTTTCCTTTGAACTACCTCTGGACATAAATGCGCAGGCCCACACACTGAGAATAGAACAAGACCGTGAGCAGAGATATTATTTTTTACTTGAGGAACTACTTCCTGCCAGCGGTAGCAGAGCCAAAGTCCATCATGCCTGAAAGTTGAGTGCCAATTGAGTGTAATTCTAGCAGGGTATCACTGGAGGAGGGACATGCAGTATCTGTGATGTGGGAGCAAAATACAAAGGGACTCCCTGCCACGATCAAAGTGAATATGCTTATTATAGAACGCAATGAGGTCCTGATGGGTTGTTCAGTAATACCCATGTCTGAATGCTACTATTGCCAGTCTTCACTTATCATGTTACAACAGACCTACAGTCTACTGTAATTAAGTATTAGTTTCAACTTATCCGTCACTGTCTGTCACTGTTTACATAAGTAGTTTCAACCAAAAAGGGATTGCAATTTATCCATGCCATAAACATCACATAATGTTTCCCCACATAGAGCTGGATAGTGGTGTATGGGCCAAATAAATGTGGCATAAGCGCAGGTTGTTTAGGACAGTGGCCCAGGGGACAAGTCATACTTATACTGGTCTGGTGTATTTATTTTGCCTTTGAGTCTGTGTGTGTGATGTGCCTTGTACCATGCCACTATGACAGCCCCTTAAAGGCACACAAGGCAATGTTTTTAGGTTAATTTATCAGCTTTGTAGTCATTTCGATGATGGGGTGAATGAAGGCTCTCTCAGGCGCCTAGATTCTGCAGTTACTACACACTTGCAGGATCTGAAATAACGGGGTCCTAGGAAATAAAACGAAAGTGTCATTTGAATGAAATCGAAATTTATTACCGGCTTTGTAACGTACAGAAATGATCGTAGCTGGTTCCTATTCTTTCACTTGCAAGCGTCTTTGTTTTGTCTGCGCGTAAATTCACATGGATTAGTGAAAATGTACAATGTTGTTGCTATTTTTTCAAATAATCAGTGATGGTAGGAGGAGCTTCGGAGATAAAAAAAAATCACAGTCTTGCCTGATATGCCTTTACAGGAACTTGGTCTCTCACTTGGTCTCTGTTGATCCCCAGTTCCCCTGTCTTGAACTTGGATTACTTCACCACTCAAAGGTTGCTTTGTGTCAGCTTGCTGAGACACTAAACTGTGGCCTTGCCCACGTTCCATACATCTCATCTGACTGTGGTCCAAATTGCCCCACGTGACAATAATGGCCTCTGCACTTGCCTTACAAGAGTGTTGCCTCCATCTCACTGGAAATGATGTCCTGTGATGAGTCATTGTTTAAGCATTTTCACTCAATTTGGCGGATGGGAAGGGGTTTGAAAAAGCCATGAGCAAAGTGGTCTGAGAGCTTAAGAGAGGAGTGGGGAGGCTGGACACAGCAATTAACCGTGACCATGGCTCACAGGCTGCTCTGACACACAGAGTGGAGCAAGGAGACACTTCACATTTGGATATATGAGAGACACTGAGAGTGAAAAAAAATCAATAACAAAATGCCATCCTCTCTCTCCAACACATACATTCTCCTCTTGGCGACATCTTGCACTCTTTTCCGCACTGGTCTTTCTGCTCAGAGTGGTGGAGAGAGCTGTGCTCTTTCATGCTCTTTCCCAAGCACATTGGTTCACATCCATACAGATATCCATACAGATATTCACACAGGAGTCCAAATGTATAGATCATTTGCCACTGAATGAAAACAAACTCATACAAACTCATAAATCGTACACTTCATAGAACTTACAAAATTTGCACAACTAATGGGTAAATAGTAAACCTTCACCTTATGTAGTGCATATTTTTTTGCACACAATGCGCTACATTCATAAAATCTACCATCTTCAGAAATTTACCATCATCTAAGACCTCATCATTATAGCCTTTAGACCATTAATATCAGAGTACAGTTGATCCAGCTGATCCAGCTGTACTCTGATATTAATGGTCATTGTTATTAATGGACCTTTGCCACGTCTTGATGATTATGAATTCATCATATGTTTAAAAAATTTAACACATACTACAAACCTAAAGAGGAAGTAGAGAAATCCTTCACAGACTTCCACTAATAGCCGTTTTACAGGCCAGTAACTCCCACTTGAGTTCAGGAGCTAGTGACCTCACCACTTCACATATATGTTGAATGCATACAGCACTTAAGCAGGTCCATTTAGACCACATCCCAGCTTCCTCTTGGCTAAGTTCTTTGGTTTGGGCACACTCCCATGGCAAGGGAGCTACTTAGTGGCTGAATGGGATGGGGCACACAATGACAAATGAGTCAAGTGGTCATTTGTTAGTTCAGCATGACTTTACTTTGTCCTCTCTACTGGTACAGTAAATAGTTGTCATTGCCATCCGTTATATGCAGGCTGGCCACATTAGACCTTTAATGGCTATGAGTACAATAGACAAGGATGTCTGAGTGAAATATGCCTCTTTTCATAGAAACCTATCACGAGACATCAGAGCTGCCCTTTGGAAGTCAGGCACCTGTCAGATCTGGTCCCTTTGTAGCCCAACTCCTCTCTTTTATTGGCATGAGTGGCAGGGTCTGTATGGAGAAACCTTTCAGCTCTGAAAGGGGCCCTCGCTCAGCTTTGGTGGGTGGATGACTCAGACTTGCTGGCTACATTGTAAGCACTAAAGAGACACGAGAGATTGAAGGAATCTTTACTCCAGTTATGCAGTCGACAGCCTCCGTGTCTGGTCGTTTATGTAAAGGGCACTGAAGGAAGGCTTGGGCTTTTTATTTTAGAAAAAAAGCTGAGAATGCTGACACTGTACCAGAAATGTGTGACACTTCATTGCATTTAGGTCTACGAAGAGCCACTTTAGAGCGACAGCTTTTCCACTCTTCTCTCTGTTTTAGCCTAGTCAGAGTGGTGCGCGCGCACACACACACACACACACACACACACAAACACAAACCAGAGATGTATAGTAACTAAGAAAAATACTTCACTACAGTACTTAAGTGTCTATTTGGAGTATCTATACTTGAGTCTTTTATTTTTACTTCCCTACATTGACTGACTTAATTGCATACATTTTCGGTTAGCAGTATAGCTGCTAGTATCAGATGGAACTGAATTTGGTGGTTGACTGAGTGACTGCAACAACGTTTTTGGGAAGCTGACTTGTCATTGGACAAGTGCAAACACCAAATTCTATACTAAACCTGTAGATGTGATGTAATCACCATTTTTCATATTGACTGTGTGTATGTATGTGTGTGTGTGTGTGATTTTTTTAAAGCTTTTCAAGCTTAAGCTACTTCCTACTTGTACTTTCATTACTTAAGTACATTTAATTATAGATTACTTCTTGTACTTTTAGACTTTCACTTGAGTAATATGCTGGTGGGTACTTGTGGGTACTTTTTACAACACTGACACACACACACACACACACACACAGAGGCAATGAAGCTAAAAACGTTAGGAAACAGAGATGTGAGTAAGAATGTCATCTTTATTGTTCTGATCAAACTTAAAATTCCATCTCTACATTGTTTGTTTTTTTGTCTCCCACACAAATGTTGAATACTGTACAATATCAATGACACTTCACTATATGACTGTAGAACTGTCATACGTACAGTAAAAGCGTGTGAATGTGTGCTTGTTATTTTATTTTTCATTTTTTTTAAGTCCGGTGGGGAACTGTTTGGTCTGGGGCTGTGGGCTGGCGGAGAAGGTGCAGAACAGTTCACATGTCTCACGAGCTCTTATCAGTGGAGACTCCCCCATCCCCCATGGGCCGTCCCACCAGAGACGTGCTTGCCCCCTCAGGACTCCATTACCCATCAGCACCCTCAGCCCCTGTGGTCTCAGCCCCAGTGCAGCTTACAGTTTGATGCAAAACATCAAAAAATATTGCTTCCACAGACTATAACAGTGCAAGTGTCAGGTCTTCACTATGCAAAATGACTTTGAGGTTCACAAGAAGCAGTATAAGACTAAACTGATTTCATAACCCAAAAACTCATCCCAGAGGGCGTTAAAAGTGCATTTACATTCACGTTACATACAGCTGCACTTTTTCTAAATAGTATAATGACATTGTTGACAAGTGCTTACAGTAGATTGTTTACTTGTTTACTTGCCCCACTGCTATTTTAAATATTATGAAACAAGGGTGTGGATCATTTCAGACATTTAATTATTATTATTATTATTATTATTATTATTATTATTATTCTACAGTGACAGGAGCAGACGATACACTTAACATTTCATTAGTCAGGCAGACTATGCTGAACCTGGAAAGCAGTGAGTAACACAGTGTTACTGTTATGTACAGGACACGGTCAAACCGACTGGGAACTTTAACTTAACATGCCCAGCATTGAACACTGAAATCTAAACTAGCGGGTAGGGGGACATGATTGATATAGTGCTTTGTCAGACAGCATCTAATAACTACTACTTCGTACTAGGATGCATTGCATATAAAGTTAATGGTCCCATGTCAGTTGAGCACAATTGTAACAACATGATTACCTAACAAACACACAAAACAGCAATTTGGGAAGGCAACATGAACACGCTCACACACAAATAAACAACAACGAGAAAAAAATTAAAAATAAAAATAAAAACACTTACACACATACACACCCATGCGCACGCATACACACACAGACACACACCCATGAAATGTGTGAGGTTTACTAGTTAGGACTAGAAATCAGTCAGCCCACTTGAACACTTACATACAGAACAACACAACACTCCAAAAACGCCTCACATTTTTCAAATACTGTACAGAAACATTATATACACAAAACAGGGTGCAATAAGTCACCCTTCCGTTTTTCCTTCTATATATATATATATATATATATTATTTTCAAGGTCATAATGTACAGCAACATATACAGCTTCATTACACAGTTACATAAATATAGATGTTGATTAACCACAAATACAATGGCTTCTAGTATCACTATAAAAATAAATAAATCACAACTGTGCTTTCGTCAAATTAATTCTAAAGGAGGGGGGGTGCGTTTGTCTCACTGATGAGGGACCTCAGCAACGCCGGAGGCCCCAGAGTTGCAATTGCTTAAACTGCTTTGTCTGTTTGCGAATGAAATGCCAAACCAATTGCCACTAATGAGGGCATGCACAGAGTCATGGTTTTCTTAGCTTGTATTATCAGAGCACAAAGAGGTAGGAGCACCAAATTATGGTCTGGTCCCTGCCAGATTGTCTGACACGCTATGGGAATGGCCACCACTTACATTGGCAGCTGCTTTGCAGAGCCGGGAAGAGAGGCCGGAAAAGTGTTTGAACCACTGACGAGCTGAGCTTCTGGGACGTGCGCACGGCGAAGAATGATTGCATCATTCATGAACATAACAGGATGTGTATTAATCCCTCATGAATATGTTTTTGAGTAATTTCGCTTAGTGTTTGTATCATGTCCACTTCTCTGTGGATGGTAAGCCGGGATGGCATGCTAATGTGTAGAGGAAAAACTCTGGACATCAACCTCATATAGCTTTTTAAGTGCATAATGTATTGTCATACGGTGCTCATTAAATCAATATGAGTACATCAATTAAGGAAAGGGAAAAAAAACAAGAGGAACTTCTCTGAATTTACTTTTTCAAAACCCTCTGCCCAGTGGTACCTAGAAGATTGTGCTCTCATGCGATTTCTAATGTTTTATAAACCTAATAAACGGATCAGGGGTTTGTTCAGCTGACTGACATGCTACTTTGTAACATCAATCCACATATTTCAGTGCTCCTCTACATGGATAAGTGAAAAGCTGGTCTAGGATAAAGATTCTAGAACAGTCTACTCTAAAATCTTGGGGTCTAGCTGCTGTTTTAAGCTTAAAAGCTGTGTGCTTCTAGTTTGTGTTGAAGACTACAGATGCTGCTTGTGCGATCTAGAGCCAGAGTGAGAGATATTTAACCAGCTTCACTGCTCTATTTTGCTGTGCTTTCACTTCTAGATTCTACTTCAGTGTGTCTTTGTGCTTCATGTTGACACAGCTACCATCTGTTATTCTTTAGCAAATATTTGTTGCTGTCTGCGTTGATGCAACACAGAGAGAGGCTGTATTTATCCTACCTAAGTGGCAATCACAGATATTTAAAAAAAAAAAAAAATGAACCTCACACATGGTAACATGGTAGTCTGGTTATACATCTGTCACTATAGACAATTTTGTGTTCTGGGTAGCAGAGCTGTAGTGTTTGTGTACACACGTGTGTGTGTGTGTGTGTGTGTGTGTGTGTGTGTGTGTGTGTGTGTGTTTGTGTTTGTGGAGGGATTATTATAACATTAATCTCTGCTTGTTCCGCAACTCTAGGGACTCATCACATGGTAAAGTGCACATGGTGAAAGTGTCTGTCAAACAGAAATGATGGCGGCATCCGTGGAGAGCTATGGAAAGACCAATAAAACACGGAGGCTGCTGCTATTTACCCTCAGGCACTGCAACAGCTCTGCTCTGCTGTTAGGATGGGCAGGTCAGTGTCTGTTGGAGGCTGTAAAGGTAGGCCACAGACACAGGGACACGCCTTCAAACACCCTGCTCAGTGGTTCATGGTGACACCTTGTGGTGAAATGACTACATTGCAGGACTGGATGCAGCTGCAGCATAAAGTCTGTTTTTTGGAAAGAGAATACCCCCAAAAGCAAATCCACAACAAAAAAGGGTCAATTTATCAAGTTATACTAAGTATATGCCTGATGCATTATTTACTTTAGCCTTCTTTTAGAGAGGGATAATAGAGGCAGGGTGGTAAGGGCCTTGATATTTCTGAGTCGAGGTTTCCTTATGGCTTTTTGCTGTGGAACACTCCTTTACATGGTCTTCGCAAGATAGTATGTGGACAGAAACATCCCCAATCTCTCTCTTGCTCTTCTTCCTGCATCCGCCTATTCATAAACAAGCAGCAGCCTGCCTACCTCTGACGCCTCTTCCCCTGGGTAAACCACGTCTATTTTTAATACTGGAGTCATTGTGACTTGTCGCGGGAGCAGACAGGCAGAGATGCTCCCGGCTGCCGGCTGATCAAACACACCACTGTCTCGCTTATCACCCGCTGACTACAGACTGCCACCACACCACACCCCAGGCCCCAGCCCAACCCCCTGCCTCATAAACACATGTTTGACTGTGGCTTAGATGGGAGTGCTTGTATTTGGACTCTGCTTTTTCCAAAGGTGTTGCCTACATGAAGGTGCAATTCTGCTTAAGGCATTGAACTGTTTTGTGTTTTAAACTCTTTTGAGGGGCGGCTACGGTTTCTACCTAGTTATCATTTTCCTAATTCTTTTATTAACACAATAGAACAACAACAAAAATTACACCCCCACCCAGCCTCTCTCTCTCCCTCTTTGTACACACACACAAACACACACACACTCACTCACACACATATATGTGTCTACAGTACAACAACAGCTAATCAAAACTCAAAAAGGTCAAATGGTAACAGCTTGCACGGCACTAAATATTTCTTATTGCACACAGAATAAATGAAATAGAAGAATCTCAGTGTTAAAATACATGACCTCTCACAGACTACATCTCCTATTTTCCTTGAGCTAACTTTATGGTTTTTTTTTTTATTTCCCTGACCGCTCTCTACTATGGAAAACAGCAGTCCCATGTTTAGAGTGAGACATCTGAATATTTGTCTGTGAATGGGGAACATGCTCTATACCACACTGTGGGTCTTATGAAGTGCTGGCAGTGACCTCAGGGCAATTTCTGTAGTATTAGGAATAGTATAGCATTTTGCTCTCACCCTTTTGATGGATGTCTGTGCTTTGGTATGGGAGACAGTGCATTTTCAATCTAAAGTCTGTCTACGCAAACTACTAGATGTCTAAGTTAGTAAAGATACCGACCTCCAGACACTGGCAACTCACAAGATACTGCCAAAAGGGTAGATTGTGTTAACACAGGCTATTGACGTAAATACTTTTAGTTTCACCAAACAAGCTCCACTAAAATTGTTCCATCATTATTTTTTTTTACTTAAATATTTTGTTTAAATGTGCTTGTGTAGGTGTGTATGTACTTAAAACATTCCAAATTTGGGGAACCTTTCTGATCGCATACACTTGCTGTGCTCCAAATTTCTTTACAAAGGCCCATGTACATTTCCCATTTGGTAAGGCAACAGAGCTAAGCTAATGCTGTGGAAAAGAAGCAGAGTGGATCTCCAACTTTTCGACAGCATGTTGTGAAATACAATGGCTTACAAATGACAATCCTTGCATGTTTGTTTTTTTCCTTTCTTTGCATTTGAGGGGAGAAAAGGCTCAAAAAAGTGAGCTCTGTTACGACACCAAGACAATCTCGGCAAGGAGACTGCATTGCCAATGCAGGGTTAAAATATATATATATAATGTATATATATATATATATATATATACTGCAGCGTTAGGGACACCTTCCCCTGAGCTGATAAATACACAGAGATACATAATATAGAGGTGGTAGGGCTTGAGCCTGGCAGGCATGACATCTGTATAGCTCTGGATTCAAGTGGCTAACATCTCCACACTGCCTGCAGTGCAATTCTAAAGCCATCAGGTCAATCAGGCCAGTTAGTGTTAGCAGCACAGGCCCTTGGGAGGAGAGGAGGAGAGACCGGTTTGAAGGTTGGGTGGGGAAAGTGTCTGTGTGTGTGTGTGTGTGTGGGGGGGGGGGGGGGGGGGGTGTCTGGCTTGTAGCCTCTGCTGTAGAAGCAGTTTGCTTATTTCTCATTGGCTCATTTAAGGGATAAGGTGTGAAGAGTGTTGTGACAACTCCTTTGCTCCTTTTCTTTTGTCTGGCTGTTTGTCTGCCTGTCTTTGTCTGCCATTCTGTCTCACCCACTCATTCTGTCTCTACCCTGTGAGAGCTTGTTTGTGTTTCTGCTTGTATGTGTACGGTAGGCCTACAAGGACATGTATCTGTATGTGTGTGTGTGTGTGTGTGTGTGTGTGTGTGTGTGTGTGTGTGTGTGTGTGTGTATGTGTGTGTCTGCGTAAGTGGGATGGAGCAATCATAAGTCGGTCTTAGGCCCAGCGTTGGTTGTCTGGCTGCTGGTACCGTAGCCATGGCTAGAGATGGATGTGGTGGTGAGCTCTATGGGCGAGGAGTTACCGGGCCCCAGGTAGGCGCGGTGCGTGGGCATGGGCGACGGCGTCTCGCTGGGGTTTTTGCCCAGGATGAAGCGCGACTCATCCTCCAGGTTGGAGATATCTTTCATCATGCTCTTCTTGTAGGAGACGGAGAGCTTGTTGGAGCCGTCGGGGATGAGGTGGAAGTGGCGAGCAATGAAGACCAGAGGGAGCGGCAGCATAGCCACAATGACCAGGGCGAAGCACATGGTCAGCGCCCATGTGGGGTAGCTCTGGAAACGCTCCATGGCCTGCAGGAGGAGAGGAAGAGGATACAGAAGAATATTAACCAGATTATGCTGGACTGGATTACATGGATATCTGTAGCTGAGTTGACATCAGACTTTTTAATAGATATCTTTATCATTTCAGTATGTACTTTAATCAATCAGATATGTGTATAAGGCATTATGCAGCTAAGGCTGATGGCAACAAGTTTATTCAGGTAAAGTCACACTGCTTCAATTTTATGCGTTTCCATGAACCCTATGCAGCGTAGAGTTACAGTAAGATACAGCATCTTTTTCATCTGAGATGACTCTGGGGCTATGGGGCCACTATTGAAAGTGTCCTTAAGTAATTGAACAGCTTGGTATGGAAACAGCAAACAGAGCACAAAGCCTTGCAAAGGGTGGTGAGGTCAGCAGAACACTCCATCAGGACTACACTACCAAATGTTAAGCCATATATATCAGGAGATATAGATCCAAACCCAAGAAAATCATCACAGACCCCAGTCATCCCAAGCATATTCTCTTCTCTGTGCTAAGGTCTGGGAAAGGTTACTGGTGCCTGAATTCTTGTGCATATACTTCTTTTTGTTTTTCTTTTTCTTTCTCTCTTTTTCTTTATCTAGTATTTTTCTTTTCTTTTTTTCATTGTCCCCCAAAGTCATTGGAGTCAGTGGACTAAGCTTTTCCCAACACACTGTACTCTGTATAATTGTATGTGACAAACACAATTTGAATTTGAATTTGAGATATTTGAACAGTGGGTGGAAATGTGTGCGCCCACACACACACACATGTACACACACACACACACACACACCTGTATTTTATTTATAATTAAGTCATATTTCCATGAATGTGTTTAAACTGTCAGAATGTGTTGAATGGAAACAGCATCTTGTTAAAAGTGCTTTGTGGCCGTTTATAATTTAAAACATCCAGAAATTACAAAATTTTTTTTTGCCTTGATATGAAACATTAGGTGCCAGAGGAGGCCAATCAGTGGAAGTGAATGCAATATAGAAATAGAAGTTCAAATGAAATTCTCAGCTCAGAGATAAAGCTGTAGGATGACCTAACTGAGCACGCTGACTGTGGTGAGCAAAAAGGAGACACTGACCAGCTCCTGCACCCAGGCGTTGTAGCCGGGCGGTTTGACGGCCATCTCGATGACGGTGGCGCTGATGAGGACGATGAGGCACATAGGGGACACGTACTTCCACAAGTAGAAGTAGATGGAGTACGGCCGGAAGCCCAGCATGTCCTCCAGGTCCTGCATGAACCTATGTGTCCGTGGGTGAGCGTAAGAGAGACAATTATGCTCAGTGCTGCAAGTTTATCATGTGACATTTACACCAAAGATCATTGACTACTGACCAAAATAGAGCAACACAATACGTTACAATGGAAGCAAATGTGAATGGTTCCGGTCTACACAAGTGGGAGTGTCACATTACATCACAATATAAACTTTCAATCATCTTCTGTATCAGCGGATGAGAGCTTGACTCTGGTCTGCATAAAAGGGGATTTTCCCTCCCTCTCCCTTGAGAAAATAGAACACGGAACTTAACGAACATTTGTGCCTCTCGCTCCACTTTTACTCTCTCTGCTCATACTGTACCTGTAGAATCCTGTTCCTCTACCTAAAACTGACAAACAACAAACAAAGATTGGTCTGCAGCTATGGTCTGCTCTCTTTAAAGAAAAAAACGTTACATCTCACTAATTTCCTGTGCTTTAGCCATTTCCTTTGCTAATCTCTGTATCAGTAGTTGCCCTGGAGAGAAAACAACAAGGCAGGTTTGCAGCTGAACCCAGTTCCCCTGGGACAATAGGCACCATCCTCACCTCTTGCTGCCATAGATCCAGGCCACTGAGATGTTTTCCAGAATGACCACTATGGTGAGTGGCAGCCCGGCTGAGTAGTCATCAAACATGGTGACAAAGTAATTCCCCGAGCGCTGCACAAAGAGCAGGCCGCAGAAGAAGGCCACAATGCAACAGCCCACTGGGGAAAATGGAGGACAGAGGGGAGGAGAGGAAGAGAGGAGAGCGAACAGGACAGGTGGGTTAAATCCAACACTCAGTCTACAGAGGTGTCAGACATCAATCCATAGCTGTGAGAACACACAATAAGACATCCAGATTGACCTAAAATCAGTCGACTACCAAAAAGTACATACAGTATAGAAAACGAATGAAGGGACTTCTCCATGTCTGTAACTGAGAGAATGGGACTTACTTTCTACACAAAGAATAACTATTTAAAATGAGTATTTATCAAACATTTCTGAAAATGTCCTTACGTTTCAATTGCAGTAATCTGAGAGAATAATCAAATCTATGTTTTTTTCCCCTAATCTCTACAAGCGGTAAAGAGAGCAAAAAGATGTGGGCATTAAGCATCCAAACAATTATGTCACTGCTCAAATCAGTTTTTGCATACAGACATTTTAGTGGGTTGTTGACTACTGACTTTTAAACTGAAATACTGTCAGCCCAAATCACTACCTGTTCTAGCATCTCAACAGAAGAAAAGGGGGGGGGGGTCGCTCACCTGTCAGGACCTCCTTGCGCACCTTAAATGTGTCGAGCACTGGCGTGGTGATGCCAGTCATAGTGCCAATCATGCTGCCCAGGCCCAGGTTGATGAGCATGAAGAAGAACATGACGGACCAGAAGGGCGAGGCTGGGAAATAAATCATGGCCTCAGTGAAGGCAATGAAGGCCAGGCCAGTCCCTTGTACTGCCTGGAGAGGATAGACAGACAGACAAAAAGACAGCCAGGAAACGGGAAGAAAGGGATTAAAAAGAAACAGATTACATAGAAAAGGGTTCTCAACACATTCAGCTAAGAGCAGCTGAGTCACACTTGAAAAGTGGAAAATTCCGCTTCTGATAATTGCTACGGCACACAGTAGCTCCCCGCAGTTATCACGGCTGCTGATTTCACAAGAAGCTCTGCGTGCAAAGCCTGTGATAATTAACAAATAGCAACGGCTGGCTCAAACTAATGAAGAGACGTTCTCTGATTGTGCCTGATTAAAACACTGCTACTGTTGCTCTGTGCAGTGCAACAGAAACTGATCCTCTTCTACAGAAATGGCCCCCACCTTGTTGAGTTCATCCTCCAGGACGCAGGGGTCCAGGCCCAGCTGGCCGAAGCTGTCACCTCGGACCGTTTTGATGACTCCGTACATCTCAGCGTAGTCCTCAGAGGTGAGGTGTGAGAAGTTGACGTGTGGAGGTATGAGGTCGTGGCTCAGCACACCTGTGTTCAGGTATCCTAGTATCTTCTCTGCATTACTACAACAGCAATAAAAACCAAGTCAGAACCACACTAAACCTAATGTAACCAAGGTTCAGCCCAGAGCTCGAACCTGCGACCATCAAGTCAAGTGACCTTTTCAGCTGACCAGGAGGCTCTTGAGATGTCAGGAAGGAGGTTGCTAATGTTCTAGATGCACAGCAAGGCTAGATGGCATCCGTTACACTTATCATTCAGACTGTCTCTCACACTGATCTTGGTTTGACTTCAATTCAAAAATATAATTTAAATATATAAATAAACAAAAGAACACAGATGAATGTCTGACAACACATTTGCAACCTTTTAATCCTTCTTGTAATCTTTCACCAGACCTGTTCTGTAAACAAGGCATTACAGAAACATCACTTTGTGAGCTTACGATAAATCAACATACATGCTACTAACTACACAAACAAAATATGCAAAAAAATTTGGTCATTTGCTTTGCTTCTTCCCCCAAAACCTGATTAGAAGTTGATGTTACTCACTCGACTACACATTTCTCATTCATGATGTTGGCCTTGAAGCCGAGCACGGCAAACACCACCAGTGTGGCCAAAATAGAGGTGAGGAAGTTGATGACGGACACCAGCACGGCGTCAAAGTGGCAGTTGTTGTCACGTTTGTTGTAGGAGGAGAAGGCGATGACCCCTCCGAAGCCCAGGCCCAGGGCAAAGAACACCTGGGTGGCCGCTTCTCTCCACACCTGCAGCTCCAGCATCTTCTCCAGCTGGGCATGGGGGACGGAGAAGGGATGGTTTAGGAGGGATGAGATAAAACACAGCACAAAGCCCTGCATAGCCTTACAGGGTATGAGGAGGGATGACTCATTTATGACAATGCAATGTACTGGCAGTGGATCACTTATTCATATCTCCAGGGGGCTTCATTTTTCATAACAGGACAATAGTGTTCTAATTGCAGCTCTATTTCTAGCGCCAGATATGAAAAACCTGGATCAAGATGAAGAGTCTCAAAGAGAAGATGTCCATATAAATAATTTAAAGGAGTTTGGAGGGCTGTGTGTGTGTGTGGCTGTGAACATAACATCCACCACCAGGGGGCAATAAATTCCACACGCTTTTCCTCGGCAGAGAGGGCAATGGAGCGAAACCCGTGCAGGCAAACGAATCCCTGGAGTTCTGACTCTAGCGCATGCACTGCTTGTGTACATGCTGTAAAACTACGCTCAGGAGGAGAGAGCCGCCACTACAACTGCCTTGGTGTGGGTGTATTTGGATATTTATATATCAGTGCATGTTGAATCCAACTCTGCACATTGTTTACAGTGCATACAACAAGTATCCATATGTACCAGCATGCATACTCTGTGTGAGTTTAATGGGTTGCATCTCCTCTCCCCTATAGGTGTCCAAGCCTCACCTTGGGTGTGAACATATGGGCGATTCCATCGGTGGCCCCTTTAAGCATGAGCCCGCGCACCAGGAAGCAGAAGAGCACCACGTAAGGGAAGAGGGAGCTGAAGTACATCACCTGACCATGATGAAAAACACATCACCGCGTTACTATGGAGACCGAGGGCAGACCATTTGTATTCATGTTCACAAGGTGCAACGTCAATCTATCTCTCTGGAGACACCTTCTCGAGAACACTAAAAGACTACAGCACGGAACACAAGGAGGCGTATATGAAAACACTGTGTGAGGGAAATAAACTGTAGCTTTTGAACATTTCATTGTTTAGGTTCATGAATTCTAGTGCGCATATGATTTAAATAATACATAATGGTGCCACTTTAAAGTGACTCCATTGAATTCACATGTTCTGTTTTTTTTTTTTGGTGTCCTCACGTGTACCGGGGTTACTCTGGCCTGCTATTTTTGAACAAGGCATTATTTATTGACAAACAACAACAAAGGTTGAATGACAGTCCAACCCAGATGAGAAACAGTTGAACACAATCCAGCTCAATGTGCAATGTTTAAAACAGCTTTATGGGAAAAAATGCTATACTGTGTGTCAGGACAGAACGAAATGTCACACACTGCGGCAAGATGCTGAATCATTTCCTGGCGTCAGAATGGGACCCTTTTCACCAGAGCGCTTGAGCCTCTGATGATCTATCAACACACTAATCTTCTAACACAGACATCTGCAGTAATGTCCCACAGTCATGGCCCCCTTACCTTTCCGGAGGACTGGATGCCTTTGATCACAGCCAAGCAGACGATTATCCACGCTGCCAACAGGGACAGCGTCATCCGCCAGTTCAGGCCTCCGCTGTCAGCGATAGTACTGGTGATGTTGAGTGTTTCACGGTACCAGAAATATGTTGTGGCTGAACTCCTCTCACACTCAGGCTCCACGTCTACAGATGGAAACAGAGTGAAAAATAAGGGCCAATGGATGGTAGAAAATGACCATTCTTGTAGCTTTACAAGTCCTCAAACAGGCTTCAAATGTGAGAGTTCAAAGTTACCCAAGTCAGTCTTTAGAAACTGCCGCATCATAGTCATTCTGTGCTATCTTTGAGGAGATTAATAGCTCTTTATTCAGGGGACATCCACAGGAGACACAATTCATAATTTCTTGTGTGTCCTCACAGTACACAGATCCCCATGCTTTAGCATGTGGGGGAGGGGGGATAAACGTACCCCTTAGGGGGCTGTTATGGCTGCTGCTATTTAATCCAATCAAGTAGGAGGCCAGCACATAGCACTGAGTAATCATCTAAAGACCTAGGTCAACTGATTAAAGTCAAATAGACGTTGCACTGAATAAAACATAAATGGGTCCTGGGCAGACACAACTGCCCACTCATGGTTTAGTGTTCAAGCTATGTGTCTGTGTGTTATTCCACGATATTTGTGGATAATATACAACATACTCTTTGTACAGTACAGAAGCATGTACATAGAGTATTGGAATCATTCAGAAAATTACATAATTTTTCATTTCTTTTTCTGTGTGTAGCTTCTCTAAAGTGTAACATTTCCAAAAGTGTACATTTCCCTGAGGTCATAAGAAGGAGTGTGGGGCGAATATGACCTGAGGCTTCTGTCTCTGTCCGAGCCAGTGAGCGCACCCGCCAATCACGTCTGCATGCAGCACAAAGTATTCTGGGAATGAGCATTCACTGTCTCTCTCTCTTTCTCTCTCTTTCTTTCTCTCTCCCTCTCTCTCTTTTGACAGCCCAGCGAAAAAGAACTTTGCATATCAAAGCTGCAAAGGCCTGGCGAAAGCTCTGTGTGTTATCACCACAAACACTGAGCATCTCTGGGCTGCAGTCAGCAGAAAGACAGCTGCTCTCAGCGGAGAGCATTAGCGCACAGAATACCTAGTCTGGAGATGTGCGCGCACACACACACACACACACAGACATACACAGGGAGGCAGGCCAACCAACCGCGAACGTGTGCTCCCCCCCCCCCGCCACACTTACAGGCCAGGGATCCATTCCTCCGAATGGGGCACTCGCTCCAGGGCAGTGGGTACTGGAAGGACTGGAAGAAGTAGAAGATGCTCCAGCCGATGATGACGTTGTAGTAAAGCCCCACAAAAGCACAGACCTGATGGGGCAAGAGAGTTAGCATTTGATTTAGCATTTAGCCGTGTTTAGAGAAGAAAAATAAGTGTCCATTTCTGGTCAATGCATTAGCATATGGCTAAGTCATTAACACTCTAGACCACACTGGATGAAATACTGCTGCCTCAGAGAAAACTGATATTCACAACGTTCACAACCTCACCCTGCTCACCTATTTAAGCCCAACTCATTTTGACCTACACACACACACATACACACACACACCCACACACACACACACACACAGTCTCCTATCTTTTTCTGTGATCATATAACTGGGTCAGTAGATAAATGGGCATGGACCCAAACATCTACTAATCACACATTAATAGGTAAAACAAAACAAGACATTATTCTCTGTTATAAGTACAATGTCTCAATGTTATATAAGGAGAATACATTACTTCCCTCAAAATGTAGCATATGGGTCTTGCACAACTCTGTCCAGATGTTAGACATGCTACTCTGTCTCCACAGTCCTGTTCAGTCTTCCACGCTAGAAATCTTGTGCAAACCAGACTAAAATCCATAACTACTGCATTCCCTCAATCTCTCTTTCAGACAATGCCGTAGAACAGCAAAACACATCAAGTAAAGTAACACTGGTCACAGCCAAGCACGTCTGATGACGCAAACAAACAAGGCACAATGTCATCAATCAATCACTGATCCAGTAATAATCCTACATGACACCTGGTTCGCTAATTCTTCTCCATGTCACCCCATTCACCTCCATGTCACCCCAAGACAGCAATTCTCATACATAGTGTGTATTTTATGGCTAGCTAAGCCCACCTCTGCCCTACTGTTTGTTTTTGTTGTTTGTTGTGTCTTTTGTTTTCTTAACAGTTTTTCCCATGTTCCTGTCATTCTGGTGTGGAATTGCTTTCTTAGAGAAAAGAAAACAAATAGAGTTAGTAGACATAGGGTCCAATAAATGAAAGCTCTCAGTACAAAGCTCTGTAGATGTTGGAGCATCAGCCCACACCTGCGTAATCGTTGTGTCTAAAGAACATGCGTGTTTGGAAGAGGACAGGTGTGTGAGATGTGTGTCAGTTCAGTTGCAACGGATGCTGGTGGTGAGTAGGTGGGTGGGTAGGTGTGCCTCTCCCCTCCCCTGCCCTGCCCTGTGCTCTGTGCTCTCCCTGGAGGGACGTGAGAGCGTGTGTGTGTATGAGAGAGAGAGTGTGTCTGCGTCACACAGCTGCAGTCACAAGCTCTCTAAATTATTAAAGTGCACTTACTCTCCGCCCACTCTGCCATCCCTGCAGGATATTTTTAGCCACCCTTCCTCTCTTTCTCTCCCTTTCTCTCTCCCTCTCTTTCTCTTCCTCCCTCTCTCTCCCTCTTGGCTCTTCAGCTCTATGCTCACCTAACCCTGAGCTTGCCACCCAGCTGTCAGTTGCAGACTATACTGTCTTTCTGTCTCTTTCTCACTCTCTCTCTCTTGCTGTCTCCTCCGATGGGAAATGCAGACATTCCATTAGAATGTGTGAATAGTAAGGGCTCTGTGGTGTTTCTGTCTTTACATTCACAGCTCCATCTTCAAGCACAAACATCACAGACTTACAGAAAACAACTACATTACTCTGATCAATTTTGAGAAGATGGACAAGATAAGAATAGCTGAAAAACATTTCTAGCCCTGATCAGACCAACTGGCAGAGCAAAGCACAGTCTACCTGCTGTGAGCTCAATGTTGGACCATAACCTTTCCAGAGAAGCAGAGTATCCCCTTAAAGGGTGGCAGTGTGGGGTCATGTGACTTTAGATAATGCCTGTTACAGTGTTCAACATGGCTGCTCAGGCTGTGGGGCAGTTCCCCTCAGGACAAAACGTTGCATAATTCCATAAACTGGTGTGGGTGCTCTGACCCCCTCAAACAACACATTAAAGGCTCTGGCCACCACGGTGGCAGGCAGCAGGCAGGCAGGCACAGCGCGGCGCATCTGTCCCCAGAACAGGTTTGACACCATCAAAACACTGCCAGCGGCTTTTGTTTGGCTGCTAGAATGATGTCACGACGAGGGCCGGGGGCTGTGCTTATGACTCATCTTGGTCCCCGCATCCTCCCCCACACATATCTCCCCCGACCCACACGCTCAGATGCGTGCACACACACACACACACACACACACACACACACACACATGTACAATGTTTTCAGGTGGGGGTTATGAATGGAGCCTGGCAAACAGCTTCCTACAGATCAAAGGCAGCTGCCTGCGTGTGTGTGTGTGTCACCAGGAGAGCGTGTCAGCACTCGTTAGCTCACCATTAAGCTGGAGACGCCAATGCCCCCCAGGCGCGGGTACACGTAGTTCCACACCCCGATGCTCCCGCGACGGATCCGCTGGCCCACCGCCAGCTCCAGGAAGAAGAGCGGAATCCCGATGAGGAGGAGGAGGATGAAGTAGGGCACCAGGTACGCACCTGGGAGAGATGGAAACTTCAGATGTTTGGCCAGGACCATCAGGCATTACAATAACGCAAAAATGGCTTAAAACACAGACATGCAGTTTTGATGTAATCAACCCAATAAACTATTTTCTTCAAGTGACAAAATGACATACACACACACACACACACACACACACGCACACACACACACACACACACACACAAGGAGCTTCAAATGGTCATACAACCCCCTATACTCCAGGAAACCTTGACCAACTGTCACCCCAAACTCTTCTGGTGGTCCCAGCATGGTGCAGTTAAAAGTGATATGTGGCAGACTCATGAAAGGGTTTGAGTCGTCTTGAATGCAACTTTAGCATTCACTTGCACTGTAATTAACATATCAGCCAAACATAACAGAACATGACACAGGAAAGTCAGCTTCCCATTAGCTGGTTTGCAGATTCATTTCAGGGGATATCTGAACAACAAGCAGCTCAGACGTTACATTAATACGTCACAGACGTTACATCGATACACTTGTTTCTTCACATTCTGTAGCTATTTATAGGTCACCTTTTGACCTATTTTGTCCTCTAAAAACAACATTAGGCACCTAAGGTGTCTGCCATACCATCTGTTTCCTGATGGCACCCTACTGCATTTCACCCACATCTCACTGACCTGATGAAACTGACACCACATCAAGCGATGTAGCAGACAGACAAATCAAGGCACAATTACGTCACAAGATACCATGGCGACAGTGGCTTTCATCCGGAGAAAATTGGTTTGCCTTGTACCCTACCATCTCAGACTATGCGGGACACTAATGTTTGATGTCAAATAACACATCCAAATATCTAAACTACAAACAACACAAATGAAAGAGGTTCATTATTTCAAGTGAGGGCTGCTGTTTTGATTGCGATAAGAGGTTATTAAAGTCAGTGCCGCTAGGATATGAAACCGATATTGATTTGATTGGGGTCTCATCTGATGACTCAGTGTTTCTCTGCTGGGTTTCTGTGCTATTTACACGGGCCTGTAATGAAAGGGAAATTGCAGGTCTGGTGCTGAAGAGGAGAGCAGGAGAGAGGAAAGAAGGATGGGAGGAGAGGAGGAGAGAAGGGGAAGATGGGAGGAGGAGAAGAGGGGAGGGGAGGGGGAACCAGTCGGGATGTCATTGCTTGGCTGGGGCTCCATAGTTACCAGATGGGGTAGGGCCTGAGAGAGAAGACTATTATCGTGTCAGGTTTCACTTACAGTCACACACACACACACACACGCACACACACACACGCACACACACGCACAAATAATATGCACACATTTAGATTAAACCTGAGACCATATGCCGTATACACCATGAACATATAGAACTGGAGAGAGGAAACCGCTAGCTAAAGAATGAGCATATTCGCTATTCTGGGGCTCAGTAAGCATCACAGAAACATTTGAAAGAACTGCTAAATGAAGATGGGTAATAAAGTGTGTCTGTCACTGGTAGACAGCCAGGAAATCACAGTCACACAGTTATCAGCTAATGTGCTCCTCCAGCCAAATGTGATCCATCTTCTGGGTGAGAAAATGGTCAGGGACAGGACAGGAGTTGATAACACCCACACGCCTATTAATTCCTGCAGGAAGGGTGACAGCAGCAATATTAACCATTGCCATACTCCGTGTTGTACTCACAGGCATGACAGCAAAGACCACATATGTCCAGGAATTCATCAATTTCTCTTAGTGAGGTCATGTTAAGGTCACCTTTTATTGGCTTAAATTAGAATTGATGGGTCTTTTTCTCGCGATCTTCTATATCTATAAGGTGATGTCACAATGACACGCTACTCCCATGGTGATTGTTCTGCCTAAACAATGCAAGTTGTATTTCAGTGCCGAACGAGGCCATCATGTATTTATGGAGGCTATCTTGGGACACTGCACCACATATCACCAAGGCAGCCCGCTGATCTAGAGAGTCTGACACACCAGCCAGAGACTATGCCAGCACATAAAGAGTTGTAGCCCAACAAAAATGAATAGTGTTTCTAATGTGCCTTGCGTACAAATAGCCATAGGGCTGCAACGGCTTTATATTTCAGATGGTCAGAGAGACAAAAATAGCCACACTTCCAGCACGCCTGCCATCTCCTCTACGGTTTGTAACATAAATCTCCTGGCATTTCTCCAGGCCATGTCATCAGGGCCAGCAGTTCAATACCCGAGCTTAGTAGCGAGATAAACACAGCATCCTTGTTGCACGCATCAGGAAAAAAAAACAGTGACTCACCTCCACCGTTCTTCTGGCACAGGTAAGGGAAGCGCCACACGTTGCCCAAACCCACAGAGAAGCCCACCTGGGCCAGAATGTACTCAATCTTATTGTTCCAGGCTGGGCGTCCGTCTTCTTCGTCGTCGGGCGAGGGGTCTGGCTTGCCCTTGGGCGCAGCGCCTCCAGGGGGCACGTTCATGCTCATCTGACTGCTCTTGTAGTCCAGGGGGGCCTCCAGGGCCAGGAGGTCAGCCACCGACTCGGTGACATTGTCTTTGCTCTGCTGCCGCAGGGCCACTTTGCTGTGCTTCCTCATGGCGGAGGGTTACCACGTCAATCACTGAATGTGCTTAAGACCAAACTGACTGCTGTCCCGTTGTGCCTTCTGTCTCTTGTGCTTTGGGGTTGTGCTTGCCTGCTTCTGTTGATTAAAGATACAGGAGAGAGGGCGTTAAAAAGACAAAAAAGGTGCTCATCGTAACTAGTATGACATCCAACAGCCACCTACTTTTGAGTGAGATGTGTGACAGTCAAAGGCAGGTTAATTAGGGTGCTTTATATTCCCAACTCCGAGTGGAGTTGGTTATTTGTTGTGTGACAAGTCATATTTCACCTTATGTTTCCTGACAAAACACTGTCAGTGATGATGGTCCTGACAGTTTGAAAGAATGTAGCCAGTCAGCTTAATGAGAGATGCCAGTCTGACAGGGATATATTAGCCTGAAACCACTGTGGTTCACACTGCATAGTATGTCAAAAACACATTATCCACAGTTTTGTTAAAAACTAATGAACTCAAATCTCAAAGGCAACAGACACCAGACACAGACACCAACAAATGACCTATCCAGCATCCAGCTGATGTATATTTCAAAAACATGCTGAGCAACACAATACATTTCAAGCCAAAGGCAACTTTTATCTTACAGGCTTTGGTTCTCATACCACCGGCTGCACACGGTGAACAGCCTTGATGGCTTGTGAGGATGCCAGGTGTGTTTATCTCTCCAGTACTTTTCCACTTACAATCAAAATGGATTTAAGGATTTCACTAAAGCTACCTGCAAAAACACAGAAAACCTACATGATGTTACAGGTTCTTGAAATTGAGGTTAAATGTGCCCTTGTAAGACAGTCTTTATGCTCTGAAAATGATCAGATTCCAAAAGATAGACTCCTTGCTTCAACTATTTGATTCTTTTCTTTTCCTAATGTCTTAGCCCATGATGGCTTGTGTGGTATTGGCTTACTGGAAGGAAAGCTGAGTCCCATGGTCTGTGCATGAACTGGCTGTATTATGGCAGCTCCTGGATGGCGAAGGGATTTGTCAGAAGTGACTCTCTAATGCCTGAATTCAGTATCCTGTGAAATTGTGCATGTTTAAATTTGCAGAGGCATTCAGCAAATCCATAAATCCCACTGGGTGATCAGTAGCCATTTCCAGGGGACTATTGGTTTAGGTAAAGGAAACCCCAGTCTCGCTACACTGACTTGCAAGTTGCAATCAATTGAAAGTCACGTGTTAACTTGCACAAAGAGGTCCTCACTTAAGCTAAACAAAAGCAAGAGAAGGTAGATGTTATTTTTGACTGCCCTACTTTATGCTGCACTAGTATTCTGCACACCTGTCAAAAGGGTCACTCAGTGTTCAACAGAACCTTGTAGATAATGAACGGATTACAACGGTCCCTCTACCTGTCAGACTCGGCATGGGGTAAGTAAAAGCAGTGGCTGTTGTAGAGGGTGATAATATTTAATCAGAGCAGAGGCAAGCCAGTGCAGATTAGTAGGATCACTAGGACTTCGAGTGCACAGGCAGACTTCTTAAGTCTTGAGAGGCCCCGGCCCCAGCCCACCCAGAGCCCAGGGCAGCTGCACGCACACTGCATTCCATGACAGCTTCAATAGTGCTTTGTCACGACATGGTCAAGCCAGCTTATCTCATTCACACAATCACTCGCCTGGATTTCTGCCTTTCCCTCAATTACAAAAATGAAAGGACATCCTTGTGTCTACCATGGCCTGCAGTTTTCCGTGTAGGTTTTGGAATTAGGAGAACATTTTGGGTCTAGCCCATCACCAGCGTTCTCAAACTGGGAAAGCTGATAATGGGCTAGACCCAAAACGTTTGTCCCCTTTTTTTGTATTTGTCCGTGGCTTCTATTATTTCTGTATTTGTTTTCAATACAGTTTTCTGAAATAATTTTGGTCTTGTGTGCATCGTCTTCTTTTTCTTTGATCTTGGACTTTTTTGGACAAAGACGCAGATGCCACCTTCACCTAGCTCAATCTGGATTTGCATACCCCTACAGACATAAAATTACATCCAAGACTCTGTTGAAAAGGTGTTTCAAAGTCTGGCACTGAGACATCTGGCTACCTTTACAATGACCCCAGATTTTACAACATATTCAAAGTTTACAATGAATTCAAATTTTCATCAAAAGCTGTGTAGTAGGCTACATGAACACTACTTATGACAGGTGATGCAGCACACCACAGAAAGGCCCACAGTCAAGAGCCAAACAACAGAGATCAAAGATGACCTTAGAGACATTTTGTGCACTCATACCCTAACAATTACAATGTTTAGGCTAGATATATGATGCCTCAAGCTGGATATCCAGAATATTTGGCTAAATATTGTTCTCTGTATGTCTGATCGCACGGCCCATCAACTATTCTACCTGTAAGCCAACTATGTTGTTGGGAAAATAGAGGAGGTTCCATCGGGTGCCATCAAAGAGGGATGTAGTCTGGTCTTATCAGCTTTGGTTGCTAGGCAATGTTACAGCACAAACTCTTCTCTCCTGCATTTCTGCTTTATCTGAGTCCAGAGAACTCAAGTCACAGCCACTGTTCTAAGCTGACCATTTCTGAGAGATTGACACACACCATTAACTTCAAGAAGAGATAACAGAAACAATCTACACTGTGGAGAGAATGTGCACTCAACTAGTCAGAACAGATCACGTATCAGTGCTAAAAAGAAAGGAACAGGTTGACTGAAGTAATGGATACTGACTGGATACAATTTTAGATTAGGGAGAGTAATATTTAAGCTAAGTCTACATTCATCAGTCCATATTCTTCATGCAAAAATAATGTAAAACCATATTTCCATAAAAAGTTTTTATTTGCAGATGTGCTTTCACCTAATGGCCTTCTAATTTGTCATGTGTCTAACCTACTTCAACTGCCATCTATGCTTTGGAATAATATCCCACCTTGGTTTTGTTTACATGGCAGCAACAAGTCAGTGCTATTAGGTACACCAGCAGTTCTCTCCACTGACAAAAGGGGGCCCTACACTCTACACTAATTACGTGTCATCTATGATCGTTTTTCTATTAATGTAGGCCTAAAATCTGATCATCAAGCTTTTTCAACACACTACATATTAATAACTACTACTTTGTGAGGAACATTACAAGTTGAATGTAAATGGTTCAGTAAAGGGCCTAGACACCTACAGGCCTAGATGAAAACATGAATGAATAGGCACCAGACGCGCGTCATGCGCCTCGTGAGCGCCAATGTGCGCTGGGATTTTGAGACCAATTAAGAACTATCTTGTATTTATATCCTTAGGTGTACTCGCAGACTGTAATAAACCAACCAGAAATCATTTTATCTGCATATCATAACAACATGATTTGTACCTCTCTTAAAACGTCATACTGAACGTGATGTGCAGGTGTGTTATTAGAAAAAAAATGTGCAATGTGTGAAATGGAACATCGTACCATCCGTTATTCTTCTGGAGATTATGTCAATTGGAACCATCTCGGTTACAACGGATTAGATGTTACGTTCGACGTGAGCATCACTGTCAAGGTCAAATTACGATGCATTTCGACAGCTCATAAGGTGTTAATTCAACCACCCGAAAAAAATCACGCAAGCCCGGACAGTTACAATTACAGCGTTAACATGTCACACCTATTTAAGTAAAGTTAAAAATTTAAAGGCGTGACAGCAGGTACTGACATAGACTTCAGAGGCAATGTAGGACAACATCGGTCACGCCAAATTTTCCAAAAGCGCAGAGCTCAAAGCTAAAGTAACTGATACCAATATAACACTTCTTTCGAATAACAACAACGCATCGATAGCCTGGAAAATGTATAACATTCCCATCTATGGTGCATACAGTTATTTGTCGTTTACAGCAATCCCACTTAAATTTGGTGTCTTTTACGTATCTTCATTTAACCTCAGTGGCAACATATCTTACCGCGTCGGTCTTGAAAGGTGTCAATCAACACTTCGTTGTCAGCCCCTATAAAAACTTGAACCACAACGGCTGCATCTTCGAAGATAAGTGATGAGTAATTTTCGGAGGAAGGCTGCTTGCTTCATTCAATCACTGTGCCTTTCTTCTGGGCGCACAGTGGTGCGTGCCAAAGCCAGTGTGAAACGTAAAGTCTGACGCAGAAACCCCAAGGGACTGGACAGATAGTTCAAAATAGTAGAATTTTGTCTCCTGTTTGCACAGAAAAACGTCACTGATCTGCTGCTGCAGTGCAGTTCTTAAACGACTTTACCTCCAATGTGACAGCGTACCATTTTATATTTTCCTCTAGATTCTGAAGAAGGTGGGCTGATGGATATTCAGCGTTGTACGCTAATACTGACGCGTGAATCACCATGCGCATCTACGTCACCAGCTGCTGGATAGGATTTATTCTCATCTGCAGTAGTATTTCTAAAAATGCAAATAAAGTCACGGCAGCTAAAGGGCAGAGCAAACGTGCTCATTCCCGATCTAATTTCTGTTCACATTAGGACAGGTGTAAAGCCAGGGGGTGTGTTTCGACATTGGTTCACTGAAGGTGTAACACATGCGAAATAGAGACAGTCACAGTCATTAGTCAGCTGGTGTCCACATGGTTTAAAAAAGATAGAACGTAAACTGTGACTTTAAGCATATCTTGGTCATTTTGAGGTGTCCATGGCAGCTTCTCTGCTATCTTTTTTCTTTTTCAATAGTATTGCTGATGCAAAGAAATGTACCTTAAGTAGTTCCAATGCTACATTTTGAAGAAGATCTCCAAGGGAAAAAAAAAATGAATATTTTACAATATGCTGTATTAGTCAGTAACAGTGAATATGCAAATTTAATGAGATGTATTGCTCCATAGCCTATTGCAGACACTGTCTCTCGTCAGTATCCTTGAGGACTTTTCTTCAGAGTGCTTCAGAGTGTGTCATTGGGTACCTTGGAGACAGATGGCTATAAATCACCTGCCTATCAAACTAACTATTTCCTTCAGTCGCTGCAAAGACGTGATGCAGTGCCAGGCTCATCTCTCCTCTTGGCAGGTGGGAAGTGGTCTGCCCTTGTTGTTGGTGTTATTTTGCTGTGTGCTGAGATGAATGTGTCTGATGCCTTTAATAGAGATTGATATCAGGACCTCTGGCTTTATCTTACTTGGCACATACTGTTTAATTACAATTCCATTGTTCCTGATTTTCCCCCTCATTTCCACTGTTTGTCTTGCAGGACATATTGGAAATTGTGAAACCGTATCATGAATCACCATCTCTCACATCCATCCTCTCTGAGCAGTCACATAACACATTGTGGATGGAACGATAATGGAAGATAACCAGCCTGTGTTATTTGCTTTGTCATCCAAAAATAGTGATCAAATATCACCATGTACCATCAGCTGAGGCGTCCAATGTTCACCCCAGATAAGCGTCAGAGATGGTCAAGAAAAACAGGGGATTTGAGTCACAGCCGAGCAACGGTGACAGAGAGATCCCGGGGATCTTTGAGGCCCCCGTCTGGAGTGTCTGGAGCCGCGAGTGTAAATAGAGTCGGCTTTGGCTGTGGACGTCTCCTCAACCCACCCCCCTGGGTGCAGAAGTAGCTCCCAGGCACAGCTGTGTCGGGGGAGAGGCAGCTGCCTGCCACACGGACCCCCTCTGTCAACAAACAGGTACAGTTAGTCAGCTGCAGTCAGCGGAAGTGGGAAGAGACATGTGGCAGAGGGGCTCACCTTAAGCCACCCCCCCCCCCCCCCGTCATTCCTTCCCTCCCTCTGTCCTGCCCAATCCACAGCAGATGTTGGGGAGAGGACTGTGTAAATACTGCAGAGAGGATTAGATCCAAATTTTGGAGGTCCTTGGTGGAGACTCAGGAGGAAAGAGAGGAGCCCTTGAGAGCCTGCTAGTGTTTGCTTGTTGAGCTAATGGAGGAATGTACTAATGCTTGCGCGGTGTGAGGTTACAGGGGAGGCTTTTCAGAAGTGTTCACGCGTCGGACTGCTTTGTGCCTGCTGAGGTTTGGTTTGAAACACTGAGGGGAGAAGCCCCCCCCCCCCACACACACACACACACTTCCCCATGATAGAAGAGGATTTGGGTCTGTGATGTGCGAGGATGTTGCAGTGGTTTCAGTGCTGCTATGAAAATAGTTTTTTTTGACTGAGTCATCCAGCAATCCCTTTTGCTGCATTATAACACAGCCTTCAGTGATCTGAAGCATCCTGAACATGCGGGTTTGTGGCTGCCTTGCCCCCCTCCCTGGAATCACAAGGCTGTGTGTTTGGATGAATGCTGCAAGCTCCCCATTCGCCTCCAGTCTCTCATGTGACTCACCTTGTAAGGGCCAACTGCTAGGATCTGTTGCTATGGCAACCAAAGATCATATGATTGTTACTCACTCTGAGGGTTTTTTTTATTCTTCAGCACCATCTTGTTTTCCATGGCTTATGCTCCATCAGTGTAAATGAATGAGGCATTGAATGACTTTAAGTAGCACAGGATATCACATAGGGCTAATGTTTGTTTGCTTTTGAGATGGCGGTTTGCAGAATCTTAGAAAGAGAAAGAGTAAACTGTTTCTTTTGACCGTGAAAATCTCTGGAACTCATCGATGTGTTGCTAATAACTTGGCCACCCGTTGTCTTTGGGATGTCAGTGGATGCAATATGAATCATATTAGTTCAACAAAATTAATCAGCATATTAAAATGTTCTTTCCTACCATAACATACCGGAAGCTGAAAACAAAAAGGAAAATGACAATGACTTCAAGTGCAGTCTAACAAGAACTAAGTGATATTTTTAGACTCAGCTGCTACACTGTTCTTGATTTAATACAGACAGAGATTACTGGTATTCAATTATTAAGTAATCACTTTTGCCATCCCGACCTTCAGGATGATGAATTCCTGTTGATGGATTTTACTGATGCAGGAGTAATAAAAAAAACAATCCATTACACGAGAGCTCTCTGACAAAGCTGCTCCTACCTTGTTTCAACTTCATGACAGCCAGAGTAGCCACCCTGAGACACTGTGGTGACACAAGATGATGACAGAATTGCTTTGAAAATATTTACAAAGGTCAAAGGCCCCTGGCGTGCTATATATGAGGTCCAGTATGTGACACGACTGATATCTAATATTTCTTTTATTATTCACAATTTATTATTTTTTGTACATACATGTAAACATACACAACATGACATAAAATTAAAAGCACAGAGGGAGTAATGAAAAATGAACAACAAACAAACAAATATAAATAAATAATTAAATAAAATAAAATAAGATAAGAAAGAAAGAAATAGCTGATGTGAAATTTCAAACAGACATCGTCCATCATCACAGGACCCCAAACATCTGATATGCCTTATGAAATTCTACCTAGCAGGAATTACTGTCAGACTGTAGGCAGAAATGCTGACACATGAGTATGAGGTAAGATGGAGTAGATTACTCTTCTGTGACTGCAGATGTATAAAAACAAGAAGTCTGCAGTGCTCCCCAGTCCACAGCCAGTAGAGTTTAGTTTCTTGAGCAGCACTGACTCCTTGCTGTAAAGCAGCATGAGACAATACCATTGTAAAAGCACTGTACAAATAAAATAAAATTGAATTGAACTGAATAAAGAGAGTGATGTCTGAGGATCCAGACCTGTGATGGTGTGCCGGGAGCTCATTCCTCAGTCACATCCCTCAGGAGCCAGGTCAGGCTGGATGAGTTTTGGGTTCCTTCCTGAGCTAATGGAGTCTGTAATGGGGATTACTGAAGCTTGCTTGTGGCTGTCCAATCATGTGAATTTACAGCTGATAAGCTGCAGTTTACAGAGCCAATAATTTGATAATATACAACCTCTGTGACAAATAACCTGAGTGCAACCATTTGTGCACCCCTAATAGGGTTGGTCGAGATGCAGTGACCAACAAGTTTTTTGTTTTTTTTTCTTCTACAGACTACTGTAATGAATGTTTGCAATAAACAAGTGAAGCTGAAGAGATTAAACTGATTAAATACACAGTATGAGTAAACACTGCAATCAGATAAGAAGTCACTAATGGGTCTACACGTAATCTGCTGAATAGCATTGAGATGACTTGCGCCTAAAATCCAACTTGTCACAGTCTGTATTCACCGCTGGTATTTACAAATAAAATCTTTTAAAATAAAAATAAGGTGGGGTAGTGAGGTAGTCTATTGATAGGAGCTGTATGAATAAATAAAAAACAGGGCAGCTTTGCTGTGCTAACTTGAGGCTGTAGGTTGCATTTTGCTAAAGAGTGCAGTAATGTGTAGAGCCATACATCCATCATTCTTTATGGTCCACAGTGACAGGCTGCACCTAGAGACTTAGCAAGTCTAGGTAGCGTATTGAAATGCAGGCCCATGGATGACAGCTGCCTTGAACAGTTAGGTTTCACCATCTGTAAGCCATTTGATAAAACCTGATGATTCAGTGCTTCTAGCTAAGACACTGCCAACTGTATCAGTGGACAGTGGACATTCCCAGTGATCCCAGCAATCTATGACAGTGGACATTAGGACCTATGACGCACAAGTTTAAAAGAAGGATTCACAATGTGTGTATAACTACTAATGTCATGCAATTGAGTATACTTGGGTCTGGCTCACCTGAACTCCATATTTTCATCAAACATCATGCACTTATGCTCTGAAGAAACAAAGCCAAAATTGGTTGGCCATATTGTCAAAACTCAGAGTCTGCACAGTAAGTGTCTTTTGGAGTGAGTGCGTGGTGAACACAAAATAACTCATACACTCAGTCATATGTGGTGGCCTCACATTACACTAAACATAAACTGGCCTTCAATTTCACAACCATTATGGGTGAATGGTTGAACATAGATGTGTTGTGTGTGGACTAGTCCAGTTTCCAGTTTCTTGGTGTTTAAATCAGTTGACGTATGGCATCAAAACTCCCAGTTATGTACTGAAAAATCAATTATTCAAAATGGTTACACAAATCAGACAAAAGTATTGTTGAGATTTGAATTTCTTCTTTTTAGTTGTATGTAGCATGTTCTTGAACTGGTGGATGAGGAGATGGTCAGCACCAGTGAGGTGATTAGTGATAGAGTCAGATCTTTAAGTGCTAAACGTGGCCATGACAGATAGACCAGGCTCAATCCAAGGGGCAGAATCAATGGTTGTCAATCAAACTGCCTCAGCAAATCATTCTTTGAAACGAATAACTTACCTTTTTCTGCTCCTCCCCCCAATATGCACTTTATGCACTATATGCACAAAAAGTTTTTACACAAAAAGTAACAATATGCATGTGACAAAATTTCTATGTATCCTTTCCTTGTATCAACTTTCAAAGAAAATCCCAAGTCCAACTCTTCCAAAGTCGATGCTGAAGCAGATTCAAATGACCACATTTCATTGGCCACAGCCATATTAGTTGTTTTGCACTGTCACAGCCCTGTTGCCATCGTCCTAAGCCTACAAAGACAGAGCGCTGTGATTGATCCTCCCAAGTCTTGGTAGAAGACCTACTGAGTCCCTATGGTGCGTGGCTAGAGTACCGGCTGAGATAACTATTTGCTACCGCTGGGGTACGTCTAGAGGAAAGAATAAATCTACCACCAGTCCAAACTTTGCCAGGCAGACATACTTAGTTCAGTCAGTCAGTCAAGGGTGACTAATTAAAAACTTCCTCAACACAATCTCGTCTCGTTTTTGAGCCATCCACAAAAACTCATAACAGCACTCAAATACTGACAAACTGCCAATACTGATTTGCAGGCTAGAACTGACTCTAAGACGGTAGAACCCTCTTTTCTTTGCTTGTTTGCACAGTGTAACAATTCATCCTGTGAAACTTGTTTAAACATGTAATACTAGTTCTCGCTGGAGTGTTTTTGTGGCCTACAAGACCACTAACCAGGACAGCCGTGTCCATATTAGTATTCAGCATCTCTTCCACTGCCAGTATTATTGTCAGGCGGCTGCTTGCACACAAGAAGCCTCATTAGCTTCCTGACAAAGCCTCTCCCCTCTCTCTCCCCAGGAGAACACGCACAAGCCACCATCACACTCTGACAGATGGCCAACGACCTTCCAAACGGGGACAAGTCGAATAGACACAAATCAATTGTCGTTTTTGAACTAGCCATTTCTCCCACCAAATAAAGGAGGTAGTATGACGTCTTATTGCCCTCAACAGGCGATGTGTTGTGCAAATGATTGTCTAAGATAACAATGCTTTGTTAAGATGTGTAATAGCTTAGCAAATAGAGACAGTATAAATTCAATGAAGCATACATGAAGAGAACATTACAGAGTACTAGCAGTTTACTTCTCAACGCCCATTTACAAGCTAAAAGGGGGTAGGTAGTTTACAAGCAACATGTTGTTTGTACCTCACCAGTGTGTTCCTAATTCATGTATATCCTAATTAATTAATATATGAATCAGCCATGTAAATTTAACTATGTGAATTACAATGTTGATCAATCACATGGTTTTGTATTTACACGCTCATATCTCATGCAGGAAGCGATGTGAGGGAGGAGGGAGAGGCACACTAGTAAGGACCAGTAAGCAGAACTGCCCCTTGTGGTGCTAGACTCTCAAGAATGTGAGAACGGTTCTGAGTTGCTCATTTTCACGATGATTCATCAGTGATCTAATTTGACTCTTGTCTCTATCCACCCTGAAAATATCTTGTTTTCATGCGGTGATATAATACATAAAAAAAAAAAAAACAGATTAAGTTGGATTAACATAGTTTGTGGTTCATACTTGGCAGGCCTCAGATTTAAGATGCATTTCTCTTTATAGGACAGTAAATGTGGGAACTGCTCAGCCCACAGAATTCTATTGAACATTGTCTTCATTTGAGAGTGTGTGCGTGTGTGTGTGTGTATGTGTGTGAGGGAGAGGGAGAGAGAGAGAGTGGTAATAACATGCATTTATATTGGTGCTGGTCTCTTTGATGGAGGTGGTTAAATCTATAGCTTGTCACCACTTGCCATTTTAACTGGATTACAAGCAACTCATGAATATGCATATTATGTAAATCACTGTTCCTTTCCCAGTAAGATGAGAGATTTGTGTTGTGTGGCTTTGTATCTCTATTGCTGGTCACTTGCAGGGAACAGATGGGCTTTGCTCACCTTAAATGTTCTGACCAGTCACAGGCTGGCCACCACAAGCTGCTTTGAAAGAGAGCTGGTCAGCATTTCTCTGCTTGGCTCGACTGTCTATGAAGGGTTATCGTTGCTGTAACAGCCATCGGCTACTGACACTGGAACAGCGATACTCACTCTGATTTGCGTAGCTTTGCCAATCCCATGAAAGAGAACGCTGTTAGCCCAGGCCCCCATGATCCTTTGAAAGAGCTGATGCAATGATGTTTCTATTCCTCTTGAATACATCCTTGTCTTACATAACACCTCGTAATGTACGCGGTTGATAGCGGGGTTGAAAGGGTTAAATCACTGTTAATCTCTTGTTAGTGCTGGGAGGTGTGATGATTTAGCAGATGGCCTCTCGCAGACATGCGGTGGGCCGTTGCGGATGGAGCGAGTGTGTGCTGCTTACGCAACCCTCTGAGATGCCAGGCCTCGTAGTCTGTCTGAAGTCCATCGCATTAACTGAGTTCACTTAAAGAGGAAGCAGTCGTAAGTCACTACAATTAACAATGAAAATGACATGTCGTGGGCTCAGTCCACTGAAATGCAAGGAGTTATTGTTGATTAGCGCTCCTGTTAGCGCTCACTGTTTAGTTTCGGTGCTGAAGAAAAGCGATTTTCAGTCTGTTGATTTTCGTTAAGCTCTTATGACCACAGTCATGCCTACTGACCTGTCTGTGTTTGTGCCTCTGCTTTGTTGTTATTTTTATGCTATTGCCTTATGAAGCGGAGTGAAATACCCATGATAAATGTGGGTGAGGTGTGTCTGCGGCCCAGGAAACAGTGTGAGTGTCTATATAACAAAGGTTACTATGAAGAGCTTAATCCTGGACCATGTTGTTCCCCCGGTAATCCTACATGACATTTCTCTCATGAATCTGTTAACATCTTCTTTTACTAGTTAATCCTTTGGTCAGTTCCGTGTGCGTGCAGCTCGCCATCTCCCTCTGACTATGTGTATGCGTGGGTGCAAATAAGCATGTGAATGTGAGTGTGTGTGTGTGTGTGTGTGTGATTCCACATGTGACTCTGTAATATTGTTTATGAGCAGTTTTGCTACTGTATATGCTAGGGCCAAGGTTTACTTATATAACATTCTGCAGGCTGCAGTCTCCACTGGTTTCATGACTACATCAAAGAGGATTTGTAAAGAAATCCCACATTACATCCTACAATCATATCAACAATGATATTATGAATTTCAGAACCAATGTAGAATTTACACGTTGTACACTGCACTATATTCTTTACATACGGCAGTTTGCAGTACTTACTATGTGTAAGACTGTGTTATCAATCTCATGAAGCTTTCTCTCTTCGATTTCCCCTCAAACATCTGATCAAGGATGGCCATATGAGGGTTTATAATTGTGTTTAGATTACAATTGTATAGATGAGAACTAGGATTCAAACCTGAATTCTGAGAATTGCAGTCAAATGTATTACTGCCAGCTCAATGGCCAGCAATTAGCTTAGATCCCGTTTTGGTCCATTTTGTCATTTATTTGTGGAGTTCAAAGTGACCTGATAAATTCCAAAATCACTGCTATTTTTAGCATCAAGAGCTTTAAAATGACATTAACAATGAGAAACATCATCCCCCATCATTTCATACCTCTACCCCTCAAATAAGCATCCTTCCTGCCTGATTTACCAAGCAGTACTGACAGTAAGTGTGACTGTACGTAAGTGATCAGAATGGAATATTTTTCTGCATTTGTGATTTTATTTGCATACTGTATGTATAAAAACTCACATGGTAACATGTTGCTGTATGTCACTTTAAAACCAAGTACTGAAAGCAAATTTAAAGGCTGACAAATGTTAATCATCACATTCATAACATCCATCCAAGAGAAACATCTAGTCGGGTGAGGGCACACTAATACTTTACTTTAGCTTTAACTGTGGTGATACAGGACTGTGTTTAAGATGTATCCTGACAAAATATGATACCAAACATGACAAACCCCATGAAAACACTGCCACAGCACCAGAAACGCAAAGAAAACGAGGGAGTAAAACAATGAAGATCTGCTATGCAGACAATAATGTACCAACCATATTAGCCAGCAGCTTTGTCATTTTGGCTACTTGAGTATTAGAGGTGGATTTTATTGAACAGCCAAAAGTAAAATGGCTACCAGACAGACAATGCCAATACCATCTCTCATACAGACACAGCCTTACCACTGCAATATGACATTACAGTGTCCCCTAGTGGTGATACACCCCATTGCACCAGGACACAGCCACATATATGACTTCAGTATATTGTGATGTACAAAAACATTCATGCTGTCTCCTGTCAGTAGAATTATATGCATAACAGACCTATTGAAATGATTCTGCAGACATGGACATATCACACTGTGAATCCTTCTACATGGAGAATGTGTTGATGCTTAGGTGGCATCTTTATGGCATATTCATCCATGTAAATGTTTTCTGTATATACGTGCACAAACACTTGAGATGGTAAAAGAGAGAGACAATGTGCGTGTTTGTGTGTGTGTATGTGTGTGATTTTGTTTGTTTATCTGAACACATTACCATCTGTCCTGCAGTGAGTGTAGTCATGCAGAATGTCATGAATTAGGGTAATGAAGAGATGTCTCACAACCCTCTGATATCTGATACATCTCAGTTGTACTGATGTCCCAAATGATCTACCAATGCAGGATCATATCAAGATTGTCTCAAGTGATGCGTCATATTGTTTAATTGCCACTGTTTCTCAAGGACTCACAGCTTAGCCATGACTCACAGGATGATTATGTTATCACCTGGACACACATCGCAGACTGATATATTTACTCAGTGTAGCAGAGATTCCTGTCTTAGTCACACACACACACACACACAGAGAGAGAGAGAGCACACACTGGCACACACAGCCAGAATAAGGCATAGAGAGAGGGAGGGAGACAGGCACGACAGACAGAGGAAGAGGCTGACAGAGATCTATGAACGTGCTGTGAAAAATGATCCTGTGCCTGCCAGTGTGGTGTGGTCGCTATCACTTATCATGGCTCCTCTACCTAGGCTGTCCTCACACCCCATTAGTCTATTGATCTGTCTTGGGAATAAAGACACTAAGGGCCCCAGCAGAAGCTAGGCACTCATCCACAGCAGCCCTTAACACAGCTATATTACTGTAGTGATGAATATATATTTCACATGACTGATGCCAGCCAGTCTGGCTTATACAAAAGGAATGCATCTTAATGAGCTGTACTAAGAAGCTTATGAAATAGCTTTATCTTTCAGGAGCGCTAAAAGATGTTCAGCCACCAATAATCACAAGAGCTAACAATCACTTCTCTCTTTTAGATCCATGAAGCTCACAATTGTGGTCAACTTTAGCTTCAGCCAAGTAGCCTGCCAAAGACAGAGGAAAAGGGGGAAAAGGGCATCTTTTTTCGGTTACAATGTCAGTGGGCATATCCACAAAAACACAGGCGATATTGCCCCATTATGCCCATAAACAACTCTGTCCTGACCACAGGATGAAGTGGTGGTGGTGGTGGTGGTGGGGTGGGTTGCCATAAAGAACTCTGTGGTCATGGCGATTGATATACCGCCGTAGGGTTCATAAAGTCTCAGGCAGCGCCCTCACTTAAAACGGCGGGACCATTAGAGGGAATGATTATGGCTGTATATCTCCCGACGCCATGCTCTGCTGCTGCTCATTGAAGTTTGCGCAGAACAGTAACTCCTGAGCTCTCTGCCCTTCCCAGCCCAGAAAAATGCATGATTACTCAAAGGGAGCTGTGGTAATGGGCCATACATCACGGCCTACATTATAGTGCTGCACTCCTGAAACATGACTACGCTCCCAGCTTTAGAGCCTGAGTGAATGGAAAGTATTTGACAAGCCATGCATCAAGCCAGGTAAAACTACGATGTTCTTTTATTTCACCTAGAGTCTCTCTGCTAATGAATGCATAAGTTTACTCGACTGTAGGAAAATGTTTAGATTATTTTACTTCTCCCTTCTTCTCCAAGTGCAGAATGTGATTGCAAGGTGATGCTTGCTGAAGGTTTGCTTGAAGCAGACATATAAGGTTTTTCTTAGACACGTTCTATCCCAGAGGTCATGTGATCAGTCAAGGTCTGCAACCTGACACTTCCTGAGCCAGTGTGTGAAGAAACATTTATGGGACTGGGGAGACACACTGCAAGGGTGTGCTATGATATCTGATAAATGGACTGTTGTTGAGAATTCTACCACTAGATGGTGCTATAGAGGCTTCCCATCATGCCTTTGGATAGTCTTGATACTATTCCAGGGTGAAAATGCACAAAAGTCTCATTTTCATCACAAAATGACATTAAAGTGAAATGATAATGGACTGACAGCTACCTTTAGTAAGTGAGACCTGATGTAAGATGATAGGACGTTTTTTTTCTTTCCCTGCCCCCTCTCGTTTTGACATATGCACACACAAGCGCGCGCACACACACACATACACTCACACATATGTGGTCAGTGAAATGAACTTTTGCTGCATCTCCAGTTACAACTGACAACACCCTGTTTATCTTGCAGGGGAGCGTGTGAATGCTGGAGAGCTGTTGTCATCATTTGGCTGCATCTCTGGCTGTGTCCGTGAGAAGAGCCTGTGCACACCGCAAAAAGAGCCATGGGGAGAGAAATGCTGACAGGGCTTCAGGTAACGATGAGAATTGAGTTCTAAGTTCTAAATGAGACCCCAGCGTGTGGGGCCAAGCTGAGTTTGTGTCCCAGAGGCACTCGTGGCTGCGTATGGAGCACGCTCCTTAGTTGTACAACACTCTATCTTGCTAGGTTCCCCTTCCAGGGCACACAGAGGCCTGACCTGGCAAGCTTGACATGCCCTTATTAATAAAACAATAAACATGGTTCTCCAGCCTCCAGCAGCCCAACCTGCCCTCCCCCCAGTCCCAAATGCCTTTGCTTTCATCCTCTGATCCTCACACTAGCCCTGCATTACCACACACAGACACACACACACACGGACACAAAGAAATTCACAAATTCTCATTTACAAAAATGTATGTATTTGCATGCATTGCATACATTGATCAATCAAGCTGCACATCAGTGTATTTTTTGGTCATGCATATGCCCATACACAAATATAAACACATGTACACATATGCCTCTATACACAGATAAACACATGCACACATGTACACATATGCCCATATACACATGTAACCACATGTACACATGCCTCTATACACATATAAACACATGCGCACAAATGCCCATAGACACATATAAACACATGTGAAATGCTAAATGGCCTTAAGAGCCACTGAGGCAGCCACACAAAGCCATTCTCATTCAGTTATTTATTGATCCAAGCCAGTGCCTGCAATAACAGAGGAATGCCCTAAGTATTGTGCTTGTGCATGCAAAGGTTTTTCTGTTTTAACTTGTAATAACTGTATTTACTCCTCACCCACCATATGTGATGTCCCAGAGTGTTTGAAATCTAAGATCCGTCACGGATGGGGGGATGCTGGGACTAGGACTGGGGGTGGGGGTGGGGGTGGGGGGGTCCAGAGTCCCAGGACACCCAATACTCTGCGCGCTCCAGGGCTGTCTTGAAGAAAAAGAGCACAATTGGATTAGATACCAAAATACGGCCTGTGTTTGTTTTAATCAGTCTGGTGACACAGGGAGCTTTTGAAAGCACAGGGGAAAGGCCGTTTGGAGAGGGAGAGAGGAGCGAGTCGATGTTTCTCCCCTCGGGGGCAAAACTCCAGCCTTTGGAGACTGAGGCCTGAGGGGCGGCTGTCTGGGGGGTGGCTGGCCAAAGAGAGTTCACAGCCGGACCGCGGGGACAGCGCCCACTTACGACGCCTTGTGTGTGTGTGTGTATTTGTGTGTATGTCACTCCCTCTGTCCTCTCCTTTAATAGCATGTGGGTGTTATCTGTCAGCTCAAGAAGTAAAAAAAAGGGATTGACAGGCCATTGAGATATGTGTGTAAAAACACCTTATTTCTCCCACCTGACTAGCAGTTTTATCAGACCTGCAATCAATGGAACATTCCAATGCAAAGTGAGTCAATACAGTAGTTGAAACCCAAAGCTGAGGATCTCCGTTGTCTGGTCTTCGATTCCATATCCAGTTGCCTGAGCTGTTTTTCTTGCCACTCGGGCAGGATTTCAAATGGAGACGGTAATTGGACTGGAATACCTTAAGACAGCTTAGAAGCCTAAAGACGACAAAAACCAGATAACTCACAGGCTCATCTCCAGCATCACGACCTTAGATTCTTGGTTTCCTTGTCCGTCACACCAAACTTTCATTAATTCCCCCCTGGTCAGGTGGCCAGTCGGGGTCCAGGTGTGGTTGGGCTTTTCTGTCTTTCTTAACTGCTTGGCGGCTGTTGGGGCCTGAAAGAGCGATTCTATGCGGGACCAGCAGGAAAGCCCCTCTGCTTTATGGGACGGCTAGCTGAGTAGAGTGACGGGGAAGCCAGTGCTGTGCAGTGATTTGGTGGTGGGGGAGAGAAGAGAGGCACCTACACTGGAGCGCTAACATTAGCCGGCAGAGCGGCTGCACCGGTGCTGAACTCCGCGGGGCTGCCACTGCGGGCCGTCCCCCTCAGACAGGTTCCGCTCACTGTAACGGAATCCCTCGCTCGGAAGTGCAAAACCAGCTGCTGCGGAGCGCCCATAAATTACATTATCCGCGCTCCAGTGAGCCCCCCGGTCTCCGGCGCGTCTTTTAGGTATAGCACTGCAAGGTTTAGCTTTACCTTGCCCTAAACCTGACCAAGGTTCCCCCAAATTAAAACTCAGATGCTCTGTCATGAATACCGCTTAACGTCAACTCACATGATGCTCACCCCTGCTCGTGTCTCAGCTGAGGAGGCCTATTGATGTCTCGTATCTTTTTGAGGGTTGTGAGTATCCTCATTTGACACCATCTAATGACTTTGCCTCAGCCTCCTCCATTTCAGTGCTGACACACATGCATGCATGCAGAGAGCCCATTTTCACCATTGGTGGATCAGACTCGCACCAGGACACCATTTACAGCTGCTTTCTATTGCATCAAGTGCAAAGTATTTCCAAACAGTTTGTGTTTGATTTCAACCAGTGTCTCTGTCAAGATCAGCCACTGCCTTTGGAGGAGGAGGCTGCGCTGTCGTGCACAACATGGAAGCAATGTTCCTCTCGCTGAGGAGATGCAAGTGTGTCTGATTCTGGGTTTGCCGTCTTTCTACAGTCACGCAGGCTCCCCTTGCTCGTCCAAGCTTTGGTCCAGCCATTTCAGCACACATTCCTGTGAGCTGTGTGTGTGTGTGTGTGTGTGTGTGTGTGTGTGTGTCTGATAGGGATCTCCTGAGTGCCGGCGGACTTGCCTGTTACAGCTGTTGGCCTCAGCCTGTGGTCAGAGGAGTCCATCCCAAATTGCCAGAGAGTGCCCGCCTGCCAAAGGGCCCCGCTAATGTGGTTTCTTTTTTTCTATTCTCCTGCACTGTTTTCTTTCAGGCTTTTTAGCTAAGTAAAGACACGCCGTTTTAGACTATGTGTATTTGTGTGTGTATGTGTGTGTCTGTTTAAGTACGTGCATTTGTGTGAGTGTTTGAAGGCCGAGTGCTGGCAAGGCCAAAAAACGCAATCCACAGGGCAAAGACACAAAATTAAGCAAGAAAAACTCTGGAGACACTGGAGAGAGCGAAAGGGGAGGAATGCTAGTGAGCTTCAAGCATGGGGTTGTGTAGCCCCATCTGGGTGGTGGGACCAGGAGGTCACTCAAGGTGCCTCGGGCCATAGTGAGAGGATGAGCTTTCTGGACAGGATGGGTGACCCCGTGTAGTCCTGTTTGCTGTGGCTTACACAGCTGCCTCAAATCCAACTGGAACAACGGGCTAGAATCCACCAGCCCTGGCATTCTTGTGGGCCAGTTCTAACCTCTATGCCAAAGGCCACTGGGCATGTCAAAAATAAAACCACCTGAATATGTGCTTCTCCCTGCTTCAAATTGTCTCCGTTTGACCAAGAGTGGGAATAATTTTGAAATCTCACCACGTTGCCAAGACCGGGAGAGTTTTTCAAAAGGTCCTCAGTTCTCCCATCTGGTTTTTAAATAGTTCACACACACACACACACAAAATCAACTGCCACTGTGATGGAAGAGGGACCACAGCTTCATCTTACTGATCACATCTCCATTGGTCTGTGCACAGAAAGTCAGGTCCCTGCTGTAGACTGCAGACTGGGGATTACTGTACTTTGTAGCCCTGTATTTAGTTTCACCACCACGAAGAAGGTAACTTGAGAGGACACTGTCTCAACTCTTGATAAATCCCAGGAGGGACTCTATTTAATAAGGCACTTACTTCATCACATTTCCTTTTCATACTTCTAATCAGCTCTTTATGAAAATTACACGAGGATGTTATGAACAATTCAGCAATCGCGTATCTTTTATTATTCCCTCGATTCAAATCCAAAGCTAATTTGTAAAATATGTAACTCCTTTCTCTCCGTGAAATGGTACCTATTATGATGTGGCCTACTGGCTAAGAGCTGAGGCTTTATATATAAACGTATAAATGCACCCTAATGTTTCGTTGTCACAGCTGGGAGAGCTACGTACCTCAGCAATGACCACTTCGGAGAGCAGACTGTCAGAGAAACCGGGCCGGGAAGGGCCTTAGCGTTGTAGCCAATTTCAGGCACTTTAACCTATAGGGAAAGACCTATAACGGCTCAAAACTGCATGTGACGTTATTATATCGCGGTTCATATCCCTCGTGTAGTGACAGAAAGGTAGGCAAATGTTTTCCATTTAAATTTTCTTTGTCGAAATATGTATACAAGTGGTCAAATAGGTTCATAGGCTACTTGATCAGCGGCGTGGGTTTGCGGTTTAAAATTTAGTGGCCTTTTTCGCTTCTTTCGACTTTGCATTTTGAACTGAGCTAATGTAACTGTAGATTTTATTGCCTTCTTTTTTTCTCTGTAGAGTGCTTCAAAACAAACACGCTTATTTGGATTCAGCAAAATGAATTCGAATTCATAGGCACATTTACCATTATTGGGCTAATTATTTCTCAACCAAAACTATCTAAAGAAAGCCTGGATATCACGAATAACTGTGTCGATTTTTCTTTTTAATTTATTTTCTTTTAAGGAAGAATACAGAGATGGAAACAGCCTGCAAATGTTGGAGTATAGTAATGGGGAAAGTGGGGAGGCTAAACACAAGACATAAAATAAAATTGGCAAAAGAGTGTACAATAGATAGCTAAAAATATCTCCCTGCTAGTTTTATTCACAGCACAATGATACATCGTGTTATATCTTTTCCCCAAAATTATTGGTGTCCTTCTCGCTAGTGGCATAATATTGGCATGCATACTGCGAAGTGCTTTAAAGCTGCCTGACCGCTCATCCGTCCTTTAGTGACAGGCTAAATGAACGTCTTTCTGTTCTACTCAAACATGACTCATGACATAGTTGAACGAGTCGGCTGAAAATAATGGTCTATTCTGTATTTGGATGTTAACTCGGAACGAGTGACACTGGGGCCATGGAAGAGAGATCGTAAATTAATGCTTTTCTTATTTTACCAGGCTTTTCATGGTGTTATTTTTAATAGAGCACATTTTCTCTTCATGAAATCAGATGACCTAAAATATCATGCTTTTTTTTACTCAGCTCTCATATGATAACAAAAGCCTATCTTAAAATTGATACAACATTTTTATTCATCATGAAAATAACATGATGTTTGATAAAATCAACAATAAACTGTTCCCAAATCACTTCCTGAACTAATGAAAGTCAGTGGGGTGGGCCCAAAGTAGGGAATCTGCACTATTACTTAGAATAGTATTGCAGTTCACAACTCTAAAGTGCGCTTAACCTTTACAGGTTGCTTAGTCTGAATAAAACAAGCTTGGAATATTTAATATTTACCAGATATATTTCTTGTGGATGTGTGTGTGTGATTTACACCTCCCACTCACCTCTAATGAGAAGTAGGCCAATCACCTCCATATATCACAGGTGTGTAGTGAGATAATGTAGAGTGCTAGCTTTACATACTTTAATTATAAACATCCCACCTGTTTTTGAACGAGTCGAGTAAGAGCATTAAAACAGGGTAGTCTGCACTCAGCTTTTCTCGCAGGCGATGGCCAAGGCGGCTCAACTGCGAGTAGGGTCTTGGATCACAGGAGTGGGTGATGCAGTGTTTGAGTCAGCCTGCTAGAGGTTAGCCGTATCTGCCGAGAGGTTCCCGTCCTCGGGCCCTGGCTAATGAAAATCCCATGGCTGCGCATCCGTGTTCAAGAGTCTGCTTCATGGTCATTGTGCGCCCACCGCTAATTGAATCAGAGACACAGGTCACAGGGACGCTCTGCCTCTGGTTCCCCGTCCACTATAAACACATTTAGGGATTATTTATTTTTAGCACTGGTGTGCATCCAGACCATCTTGGTCAACTGATATCCAGATGGGTCCGTGGACTTGCCTGTTTATGGATTCCTGGGGTTTGTGAGTAAGAGGCAAGAGTCCATTGGGCTGCTGTCCTTGATTAAAGACAGTCAGGCCTACAGAGGGCCCAGCATGATACCCTGCTTTCCTTCAAACAGCCCACTCCAAATACAAAGTTTCCATGCTGATTAATTTGCATGTGTGCAGATACAACTAAATGTTGGTATTTACACAGAATAATGCAATAATAATTAATTAGGGCGAGTTACAAGATTACACAGAAGTGGTGATGAGTGGACAATAGAATAATATTATGTCTGTAGTAAACCATCTGCAATCTCTCAAATGACCAAATAGGAAACTGATTTCTACCTCAGTTCTTCTTAGGTTCAACACTGGGCAAAAGAACCAATCCATCCTCTCAGCAAGTAGGCCTAGTTAACAGTTCCTCAAGCTGATTATCATCGCTTCATAAACTGACTGTGGATTTATGAGGTGTTAAGCCAGTAGTATCCAGTTAGTCAGCTGAGAGTATCTACTTGATTGTGTTTCCTAAGCTTTGCCAAAAGGGTCATTGAAAGGACAGTCACCCCTGCCTTTCTTTTAACCCCCAACATACAACCTACCCTGCATGAGGGCTTTCTGCTACAAACCCCCGTTTCCCAGACTGCCTCTGTCCTGTCTGATGACCCGGGGTCAGCAGCTGTCAGTCAGCCCCTCAGCTGGCCGTCAGGACGCTGGACACAGAGCTGGCCTCTGTCTCCCGCCAAGGCGAAAGCTCATCCCGTTCATCTGGGATCATCTCTCTTTGCATTCATGGGAGCATAATTCAATTACCTCCTCACCCCCCCTCGCCTCCTCTCTTCTCCTCTCCTCTCATGCTAATGCAAACCTCAGGTTGGCCGGCGATGCTCTTTCACTTAGTGGGTGCCCAGGAGGGTGGGGCCACACTTTGTTGGAGTGTTGTCGAGACAAAGACGCCCAAACATGGTCAGGGGGAGCATGTGAGGCCACCCTGGAAAAAAAAAACGAAACACCCGCACAGAGATCCCCCTGTTTGGACGCCTCTGACCAACACTGGGGGTCTCCCGTGGACATGGACCTCATGGACACTTCACCCTCGGCCAGCACAGGGATCACCCAAGCGGGCTGCAAATAGGGTCAGGACTTTCTTTTGTGTCTTGTCAATGACAGTTATCTGTGACTGTTGACATACTGTCTATATGGCCAGTGACCCATGGTGATGTGCAACCCATTGAAATAATCAACATATCACTAAATCAGAAGCATAATCCAGTCACATGATGTTGACAATTGATTTTATAAGTGTAGTTTGCAGTGGTATAGTTGGAATGTAAGTGTACCAACTGAGTGCGCTGGATGCAGAGTCCATACCGAAAGCCCCTTCGGCACTTCAGTTCTAGCCCCCATGGGCATAGTGTGTGTGAGGACTTAACAAGAGAAAGAGAGAGAGGATGTGAAGGAGTTAGTATTCAGTGCCCTGGGGCCACCGCGTGGGAGTAGAGTTTGGGGTATGGGGGGGGGGGCGCTCGGAGGGGTCAGCCTCCTCTAGGGCCGTCTGTGCCCACAGCCAGGAGGCGGGTGGGGAGGCCTGCGACTCGCCACACACTGGACTGATTTCCTGTGTGGGGTCATGCCAGGGACAGGTTCAGAAGCCCCAGGTTCAGGAAACATGGAGTGGCCACAGAGAGCCGCCCCCCACCCCCCCTGCCACCACACACACACACACACACACACACACTCACGTATACACACACATACACTCCACCTCCTCCCCACACTCCTCCTGATGACTTACTGGAAATCCATAGGTTTAGCCGTGGTTTTTATCAGGGAGAATTATGAATCCCCCTAAATCCTGAGTCAGATTATATATTCCTGGGTGAAACATTACCGTGCACTGCGGTCCCTTTGCCAGCTGCTTCACAAGTAGAGCGGTGCTTCGGTAGTGAGCTTGTCTTGTCCATAAATCTCTCTGTGGAGAAGAAGGCAACTCGCATAAGCTGGGCTTAGTTTCACTGTATCTAGTGTTGAATCTTTTTTGGAAAAACAATGCATCAAAACAGGTGTGCATTGACTCATTGGATGCATCACACTGGTAGTACTTCAAGGGGTCCCATACAACTCCATGTATGTCCAGCTCATCAAAAATGGCTGTACCTAAGGGAGCTGAAATATCTGAGTGCTGACATTTCCCCTCCTACCCATATTCTGGAAGGAATTTACTCTGCTAGGTTTTTGATTTCAAGGGAGTGCCTTTGCTTCAGGCAAAGGGTAGAAATTCTCTTCACGGGACTTCAGCTAGTTAACCCTGTCTAGCAGTCAGGCCACAACTGGTGCCATCTACAAGTGGTGCTTACTGTCTAATAGGATCTGTTTAGGCTTTCACTGATGTTTGTGTAGATTGTGCAGTTTTATTCACATTTTAGTAGGAGGTAGGAGAACCATGCAGATAAATGGTCTTTGGTGTGACACCAACGTGACTCCAGAGTGAGATGTGAATTACTAAATATCAGTAAATACATTTTTGTGATTATGTATTAAGCATAAATAATACCCGGTGTTTATCTCTAGTCTGTCAAGTGTGAATGATCACTGACTTTCAACCCCTCCATCAGAAATAACAGACACATACCTGGACATGTATATTTACTCATGTTGTGTTCACAAACGCGTAAAAGCAACAATTGAGCTTGGGAGACAGAATTGGATAATGAAGTTTGTAGGTAAATTTGTTCCAGGTTAAGGCTGAATCAAACTGTCAGCTACCAGACACATACAGAGAGAGTGCGAGCGAGAGAGAGAGAGAGAGGTAACATAGACTTCCATGTTGTGTGCAGTCCCAGGACAGACTAGTTGAAGTCATGTTACTCATTAATTGAGTTAAGTGTCAGGAAACATGCCACCACAATCTTCCAGCAGCCTGACTATTTCAACTTTGGGCAGCGGTCATGTCTTTTTAATTAGAGAGCCACGCTGAAAATATACCACTGTCTCATTAGAGGCCAGTGTGCTCCTGATGGCTCCATTCTGGGACACGGTGTAATGAATGTCAGGATTTATTCTCTCCAATGCAAGATGCTTGCTTGGACCTTTTCTTAATGGAGCCAGGCCTCAGTGCTGAACCATGTGAGGATGGGGCTGTGGCACTGGCCAAGCAATCTAGGGCCCTGAAAATTTACTAACAAGCATAAAACTAAATGATTTTTTTTTTTACTTTTAACCATATAAGTGGTTGGGTTTGTTTTATCTTTTTGTAGTTCACAGATGTTTAGTGGTTTAAATTTGCCTCATGGGCAAATCAGTAGTAAAATGAGTTTTGGGTAGGGACTGCTGAGTCGCTTGGTTTATCTTGTTTGTAGAATGCCTGTTTATTTAAAGTATGCAAATGTGTTTATGAGATGCTATTCAGAGGTTTCCACATTATAAAGTCATGTTTTGCTGCGTTGTAAATAAAGTGTAACCACCCTATAATCTTTGTCCTTTAAAATGACGGAGTAAATCAATCATTTTCACTCAAACTTAAGGCAAGTATTGCTGCAAGCAGGGCTCAGGTTTCAATTACATAAAGTAGTGTAGGAGCTGGTGCTTAACTTTGAGAGCATTTAGAAGTCTTGATTACAGTCTTCAACTTGAGTGACACCTTGTTAAATGGTTGATTTCTGAGTTTCCCCTTCATATTGCATGTCATGTTATTTACAAATAGAAGTTGAGGGGACTCCCTCTATATTCGTGAGTCTGTGCTTTAGGAACACATCCCTGAAGAAAATGGTGCTTATGTCCTCCCCCCTGCTGCAAATGGACCTTATGTTTACACACTTGTCCATCAGTTTGGCTCCATGCGGCCTCATAGGTAACCAAGAAGACGATGAAACATCCTCAGAAACCATCGTTAGAATATGAAGTCTGTAAAAGCTTTCTGTTTAGAGATGGCTCATAAAGATTGGAGTTGCCATGTAAATATCAACAATTTAAAGTTCCCTTTTATGTCAAAGCTTTCATGCTAAGGTTAGTTTTTTCTCTCTCTCTTTGTAAACCATGGAGACTGTGTAACATATGTTTAAGTCAGTATTTTAGGCTCAAGGGCCTGTTAACTGTGTTCCCTTTGTCAGCAATAGGCATGTACAAGTGGAAACTCTAGTGTGTGCATGCATTTGACTTTATATTCACAGGAGTGTAGGTTATGCATTGATATCTGTCACAATTAATAACATGCCACACTGCATGTGATTATGTCTCATGATTTAAACTGAAGATAGGGCCGGGGTGGTCGGAGGTGTACACCATGCTCTAAAGGGTCTCCCGGTGATTGAGGAGGTAGCCTATCGTTTTAAATATAGATGACAGATTTTGAAGTAAAACCATACGAATTCGATACTGAGATACTGCCAATAATAAGTCAGACTTCTGTTATGGTGGCATGCACATCTCTTTTGTAAATCTGTTTTACATGTATCATAATTTAAAATCGGCGGGTCAACTCTAATGCTCCTACTTGCACTGGTTGCTGATTTTTTTCTAGCCCAACGGCTAAACATTTTAAAGAGATCTTCCTGCAAACGAGACAATCATAAGATATTAGGCTCCTGTTGTCAATATGAAAGTCCTGTTTTGGCGGTGCATAGTAGCCCAAACTTTAATATAGCCTATCGTCCAAATTACAGACAAACGTTGCGAAATTGGGTTTGGCTGTGTCATCGTGGCTTTTGAAAGCAAAATGATTTCCTCACATTTAGCCGTGCACAAATAGTAATATTAGGCTATAGTAATAATAATAATAATAATAATAATAATACTAAAAAGTCACAATACTGCGAAATCTTTAGAATAAATAGGCTACTACGCCTATGTATTATTTTCCTTTACATTTAAACTCAATTTGCAATGCATTTTCACTTCAGAAAATACACTTTAACCTAGCAAGGCATTGCCGGCATTGCCCTGGTAAACCCCATTTTGCTCCTCGCGAAAAAAAAAAATATCATAAATAGCATGTCAAAATGGCAAGTCATTTAGCCTATATATTAAATTAGATTATAGCCATTTTATTCTTGAAGTAGACGTATTGCTGTGCGTGCGGAAATACTGTGCGTTCTTATTAAAATAGTTGCCAATTTATTGTAAAGCTAAATCAAGACAACGAAGTGTTGTGTGAAGAGTACAATTATAATTGCGGTCATTCTAAATCCCAAATTTTACCTGAAAGGTACGCACGGTTTAGAAGTTAGGTCCACAGTTATAAGCTCAGTATGTTTGCGCATCGTTAAACTTGCACCCTCGACCTGACAAATGCAAAGGAGGTCTGTTGGTGGCCGTTGCTGCATTTCAGTGCTGAATGACAGTCTGATCAATTCTCGATTTATAATGAATTAGGCCTAGATACACAGTCAAGACATGATCCTAAAATTAGGTGATCCACCTTCAATTGCTCAATTGCGCAATCAACAGGCTTCAGTTAGTAGGCTAAACAATTGAGGAACATGCGTATTGCATGTAGTTAATTGCTAGTAGTTAATTTCGATTGATCTGGGTATCATAATATTTTCTTCTGATTTCTTCGATCAGTCCGTGCTGACTGCACCCAGAAAGCCGAAGAGACCTTTTTGATTTTCGATTTGTAACTAAATTCTTCTGTGATGGGAAGTAGCCTCTTTTCATGAAAGTTCAACAAAAAATGGTAATGGCAAGTTCTGACCCCTTTATCACTTGCAGGTATATTTTATTTAGGACATAACAGTTCACAACCCATAAGCTAGACATTTCTTTTGGAGAGTTATAGCTAAAAGACTTCAAATCACAGCTTTTTTGAAATGCATTCAAACCATAACCCCTATAAAACTAATTTAAATGTTATCCTGCATCCTCAGGAACCTCTCTCTCTCTCTCTCTCTCTCTCTCTCTCACACACACACACACACACACACACACACACTTCTATATGCGTAAAATCTCAGATAGGGCCTAGAACTTGGTACACTGGTGCATCACATTTAATCGATGAAATGACGTGTTTTCAACTTTTCAAAAGACATCAGTTGGTCGTATGAATGATATTGTGACAGGCTTAACACTTGGCTTTCTCTGGCACCCCGCCCATTACGACGTTCTGTTTTAGTTTTTACACCAAAGAAGGAATTAAATGGTTAATTGGAATGACAGGAACCACACGTGATTGAATTCTTGGCGGATTAAATCAGACTGCTGTCTTGGTCCCCCCTGTTTCACGGGTCTTTGTTTCTGATCTTCTAAATCCCACCCACTTGAAATGGAGAAGGAAAAAATCACTCTCTCTCTCTCCATTCACACACAAACGTTTTCACTGTTAATAGCGCCCTAGTCCTCGAAAGGCTCGCCGGACAGGGCCATGGAAACGGAGGGTTGTTTGTCTTTTTCCTCTCAGCCAAACAGGACAACGCCAGAAAATTCACCTAGTTTGGAGCATAGTTCCAGCTCTTTCTTTCCATGCGATGAGCTTCAGAAAGTCCCGCACCTTCCTCATCCGCATAGGCTCGGTTTGCGGGGCGACTTTTACAATTCACCAAATGTCGGACGTTTCCCTGATGACTCCACGGACTTTACGCACGGTGTCCCAGCCTCGAACGCACGAGCATCGCCGGGGAAGCACAACAAATATCTGGAAAATATTAATCAGGATCAAAAAAACATATCTTTAAGTGGAAAAGCCTCATTTTATGAAAATAACCCAGAAGGTAAGATCATGAATTCGCTAATTAATTAGACGTTTTATAGTCACTGTCATTAATTGCAGTGATTTGCTGAATACATGGCCTTAGATAGTAGAATCTATAATAATAATAATAATAATAATGTCGTTATCTATGTGACCATCACTTTAGTTGTGCCAACCATCTAACAGATCAACAGATCTAACCACTCTTTATGTTTGATTGACCCTAGAAAAGGTCAGAGCAGGGACAGTGGTCTGCAAGTTAACAGAAATGGCATAAATCATAAATCATAAATCTCCAAGATTGTTCCTAAAGCATAAATCTCCAAGGTTGTGTTTTATTCAGAGAACTGTAAGCCTGTGAGATTATATAAATTGGATGCATGCGATTTTAGGTTAATTTAATTACAGAGCTTTTTATTTTGCTCTGGGCCCATACATTTATTCACCCTTTCCTATTCTTAATAACCAATACTGTCTAAACTCTGATCAGATATAACCAGTTACAGCAGTGAAGTTTCAATTTTATTTTTAAAAGCAAGGGATATAAATTTGGCAGATTGATTTAAGACCAACACATGCCCATTCATTCAAGAGTCAAACGTCAAGAGTTTCATGGGTGCTTTTGTTCTTGAGCAATATTTATACCCTTTCCTCATTTTCTAGTAATAACATCATAACATTTTTTTTTTTTTTTGCAAAAGCATAGATCCAGTAGTAAAAGCTATAGAAAAATCTAATTTGAGTATAACAAACAAATTCTTGATGTAGCACATAGATAACCTTATTAGACCTTATTAAATTATGATGCCAACACAACTCTGGCATCTTAGTATGAATAAGACATCTGATGTGGTAACTGTAATAGCAAATTGAAGATTGAAAAAAATTTAATAGACAAGAGCAAGTGCTTTGTGGTTTGGTGTTTAAACAGGATAACAAGGCTACCAACATCCAAAGGGAATATATTTAATCTTATTTATCTCCAGATAATTTATCAATAAAATGGCCTAAACAGATTATGAATGGGTTTTAGAAATGATGAAGCTGGATGGCCTCAGGGGCTGTAGCATCAGATGGTTAGCATCTACACTTTGTTTATTGCTGTATATAAATCTACATTAAACCTAATAGACATTTTGATAAGAACTTTGTGATATCAGTATCCTTTAAAATATACAGTGGAGTGTTTCATGTTACTGCCAAAGATGGCTATCCTTCATCTCTCTAGTTCATCGGCATTGAAAAATGGCAGTCAGTGTTTTGAAAAAGAACTTATGACATGGCCTTACAACAAACAAGAACTTCCTGTGGTCTTGGATTACAGACTGAGAGAGTCTTGGAGAAGAGTTCTGCATGACCAGAACAACCAACAAGCCTACTGTGGAACACTAATAAAAGCATTAGATTATAAAGAAAGAAAATAGCAAAGCATTTTCTCAACGAAACACAGTAACAATTTGCATTTAAAATAGTTTTTTGTTGGTGGATGTGGGGGAGGGGGGATTAAACACACCTCAGCTGGCTAATTGAAAGACAAACACAGCAGTTGCACACTATAGCCGAAATGCTACTATGTCGTGGTGTTGTTCAGTAGCCATTTGGTGGAACCATAGTATTCACATCTTCCGCCGTTCTGTTCCGTAAAGTGTTCTGTAGAAACCCCTTGTTTTTTCCCCTATGCTTTCAAGCAGTCAGGAGAAAGGGAAAGCAGAATTTCACACTTTGATATCTTGTAAACATTAGGGGCACCACAGCTTCTTGGGTCTTCAAAGACAGACTCCTTTTCCTGTTTTGTCTGATGGTGACTGCTGGTGGGAGAGGACCTTTGAAAGGGAGACTACAGTTCTCTGCCTCATGAGGGGGGAGTCCAAGTATGTGTTTGAGACATAGCCGATTAGCTGCCAATTTGAAATACTACAGACATGGACAATACACACTGTGGTGTAGAAATAATTATTATTAGGACTTTCAAAATGTTGTGGTATTCCAATGCAGAATACACCCATACCCCTGCCCAGTGGCTAATAGTATGAAATTTAGGGCAAGAGTGGATATTTCTTAAAATAATCCTGCCCCACCATTGCCTTCAAGTTCACATTTGTGCTGAAAAAAGTTGAAAAGTGTAGATGAGTTTGTATTTAAGTATACAATTTACTATATACACTCAATGCCACTTAAAGTCAAGCAACAGAGAATGTGTTCAGCATAAGTGGTCTTACAGTTTACAACATTTTCTTGAAATTGAATTTAGTATTTTTGGACAGAGAAAATCTCAAACGACTTTCCTCTTGAACTGTAGCAAGGGTCGTTCCTAATTGTCAGTGTCTTGTGTTGAATATGTCTCCCTGTTTGATTGAAGATTCAATTAGGAACTCTGTTTACTGTCGGAATGATGCTTCAACTTCAAATGGTTGTTTATGACCTGGGGTTAAAAATGTGATCACCATCAGCATCAGCAACTTAATCTTTTTTTAGGTGTAAGTGTATTAATGTATCATCTATGCAAAATTGCTAGTTGAATCACGAATGTCTCGATTACAATGCAATGGTAATTTATCTATCTACCTAAAGAGCCTCGTACAGTCGTGGCCAAGTTTTGGAAATGACATGTAGTTTTTTGCTGTAACGTTGCTATCACAATAAAACACATGCTTTCATGCAAATTTTCACTCTATTGACAGAAAGCAATTTGCTCTAATATATCGGCAGAAAAAAAAAACTTTTTACCTGTGTTGGTGATATGATCATACTGAACTGTTATTAGATCTTTGCCACGGCCAAAATATATATTTTTTTCACAGATGTATAGCTTTATGGTAATGATGAACTAATTATGGAAAATAATTACTGGTAATATGCATACTAAAGAACAATCTAGAGTCACCATCGCAGTATCTGAAGCTGCAAAATGTGCGATACCCAAAGTAGGGCTACGTGCAATTTTCAAAAACTATGGCCACGCTTGTACATATGCCATGGTGAACTTTAAAACATATTCTAAAAGGTAATAACAGGGAATCCCTTCTTTGAGTTATCAAAAAGAAATTCTCACGTTTATGCCCTGAATATTTCATGAAATTATATTGTAGTCAACCAACGTTTTTCATCCATCTCACAAACGGTACCGGAGGGATCGCTAACTGCGCCCCAGAGCACCTTTGTGAGCGCAATTGCGCATCGACAGGCTGGCGACTTGGATTTGAACACACATCGCTTTTTAGTATTGTGTATTGCAAATGTTGTCATGCGTTCACTTTTAAACTGTTAAATTTTTGTGTCTAGATATGAGGTGTACAGGCCCACATACATTATTAACGACCGACCTCATCAGATGAATATTTAAGTTGAACAGAGCACTTAATATTCCTTAATATAATACATTTAGTTTGTCAACACTAATGCACCAGAATGCGTTTTTTAACTAATTGACAACTGTAGGAAACTATCTTAAACTATCTTAAACACCTCGCGTCCCTGTTCGATGACGTTTTCGAATGGCGCCAGAAACTCCACTCAACATCACTTCGGCTCAGTTGAAATGTTTTATCAACTAATTGGTACCGGCAAGGGGGACATTGATTTGACTTTTCGTCCTCTTAAAGGCATGTATTTCTCACCTCACCCAACTTGGCCAGTTCTGTCTGACAGTTAACTTTTTAGTTTTCATGCATGCTTGATTATTAGGCCTACAGAAATGCGAGCATAATACTGCTTTGTGTCCTCCAAGCAGTTATTTTTTGGTGATGCCTGAATGGGCACGCCATCATGACACATCTCAACACTCTATTATTTACGTGTTTACTTTTCTTGGGAGTTTGTTCCGGAAATATATCTCTGAAGAGAGTGACCGTTTGAGGCGCTCTCGGTGGCTCAGTTAAATCAGGGCATCTATTCTCACTTCCACGTCTTGCTGTCCAGAGACAACATGGGAAAGTTCATTTCTGTTGAACCCCGCTTCCTCTCCTAGATCTCCTTTATATCTCCTGAGTAAATTGAGCATTGGCTGCTCATATCCTTTGTAATCAGCTCATTGCATCGATCTTAACAGTTTTCCCTCACAGTTTCTTGTTATGGTTATGTTCAGATTTTATGCTCACACCACGTGGAGGACATATTTAGGAAATATTTATGTGTTGACATCAGTGTTCCATCATATGTAGAGTAAAAGCTGTGGGCTAGTTTTTTTTTTAATCTCTATTGTAAATGTATGGAAACTTTGAAAATTCATTTATACATCCATTAATTTGACCGTCATTTTAAACATTTTACACATTGTAAAGGAGTTAATTTCACCAAACTATAAACTGTAAATAAATAGCCTATAATATAGTGAAGGAACCATGCAGAAATATTTAAATGAAATTGTTATTTTTTTTAAGGAAGAAATTAGTCCTCTTTACATTCTAAATTTAAGATGTAGGGACTCCATATTATGTTTGGGTAACCCAAATCTTTCACTTTAACATACTGAAAGCATTGGTGTTAAGTATGTGATTTTGCAGATGTCAAGAATTATTCTTCACAGTATTTTGCAATTGCGTTTGCTTTTTGGGAGTTTGCAATATAGAATCCAAATGACATCTTTAGAACTGGAGAATGATTCATACAGAGAGCAGAAGCTTCATGAATGTTAGATGTAAAGAATAAAAAGAAATGATAAGCAACATATTTGTTTCCTCCTTTGGTTTAAAGGGACAACAGAGAGGCTGTTTTTCAGCCAGTCATCGCCAAACATTTCTTGGGAGGCTATTATCCCTAAATGAACTATTTCATATAGGAAGTTCCCATCAGATCAACATTACATGCACTCACATGATTAGTCCTGGTAATACATGTGCTATTATATTGCAAATATTGCCATCTGATGATCTCAGTCAATATCCCTCATTTACATTGACTTAGAGGATGGGTGTCACCAAAAGGCAAGGGTAATGCATACCAACACTAAAAAGCCAAGTGCAATCAGATATGCCAGGGCCATAGTATGCCAGAAGGAAGAGAGTGTCAGCTAAAAAAGAGAGTACATCTTAGCCCACCTGTGCTTGCTCCAACTCTTCTCATGATTCCCTCAGGAGAGAAATCCCTCGCTAAGCCCCTGGGCTACCCTGCACTGGACTCAGACTGCTGTGGCAAACTCAAGGAGCAGCCCAACGGCCTGCCGGGGGACTCCATCGCCGACTCCATCGACCTGTCAGGCAAGAACAAGAAGAGACGCAATCGCACCACCTTCAGCACCTTCCAGCTGGAGGAGCTGGAGAAGGTGTTCCAGAAGACCCACTACCCAGACGTGTATGCCCGCGAGCAGCTAGCTCTGCGCACCGAACTCACCGAGGCAAGAGTGCAGGTGAGGCCTTGCAACCAGTGTTTAGGGTGGATCATGTTGTTTAAAGTGTATCTAGCACTTACTATGCAGATGGCCATTGCAGTGCTAGTTTTTACAGTGATGAATTTGGCTGTATTTTAATTTGGGAACCGTAGAGAAAGCACACTATCCTCAGTGACTCATCTGAGGCATGGCTTGCCAGTTGTAGCCCTGTACAGTTCTACCTCAGGTGCTCTCTCACTCACAGAGTTCTCTCTCTCTCTTCTCTCTCTCTCTGTCTCTCTCTCTGCAGGTTTGGTTCCAAAACCGGAGAGCCAAATGGAGAAAGCGGGAGCGCTACGGAAAGATCCAGGAGGTGCGCAACCATTTTGCTGCCTCTTATGATATCTCCCTCCTACCTCGCTCCGATACATACCAGGTACACACTGACCCATAGACCTAGAGTGTGTCTGACCAAGAGCTTGAGACGTCACTGCCAGTTTACCAATGCCAGACACCCACACACAGTTTGACACCACTGCCAGTATAAAACTGCCAGACACCCACACACAGTTTCAGTACGCACTTTTTGGAACTAGAAACCTTACACTAGATCTGCAATGGAAAAAGGAGTGGAGCGTGGCAAATTGTGCATGTCATATTATTTTTTTAGTGGAATATCTGCATGTTTTTGTTTGTAAGCAATTTTGAATTATTTTCATCAGATGTGACATACCACCATTTTAGACATGTGACATACCACCATTTTATTCTTCCCAAATTACTGTAATGACCCAAGCTTCTATTCTACAATATATCTACATCAGTGTTTGTTTAGTCACTTGTCACTAGTTATCATTATCAGACATAATCATTATAGATATTGGTGACGGTGGTTTACACAATGTAAATGTTTGGATTAGCAGACTATTAAATTGTCATTAGAGACAGAAAATACTTCAAGTATTTTGCAACTATATAATCAAATGGCACAAGTGATCACTGTTCATTGTATTCTGTATTATGTTAGCATCTTTTTAGTGTCAAAGTATAGTTGACTTTCACAGTCTGTATTTTTTTTTAATGTCAAAGCCTTTAGTGTCACTTTTTTGGGGCTACATAAACAGTGGCTGCAGTAGACAGTGAGATTTACAAATACAAATGACAGATTTACAAATCTGATATAGGGGAAGACGCTTATGGAAGATGCATTGTTGTTACGGTTAATTGAGTTAGCAGAGCCGATGTTAAGAGTTAGGAGTAATTACTAGATGTACAAAACAAGGATGACGCTCTGAAGGCTGTAGAGTAAAGTGCACACATACATACATACAACATGCTCTCTGTTGTTGTTTTTATGCTAACTGCTGCACATGAATAGCCTTAGTTAAACAATTTGAAAGATGCACTCAGACATTGCATTTCTGGTGCTCCCATGATGTGTCTTTCACTCTTCCATCTGCCCTATGTGTGCACAGATGCAAGGCAACCTGTGGCCTGGAGGAGCGGGTTCAGGAGGGGCCGGTGGGGCTGGAGCCGGGTGCGTCTTGGGCCCAGACAACATGTCGTCGTCCTGCATGACGCCCTACTCTCATCCGCACGGTAACCTCCAGGGCTTCATGGGCATGTCGGCGTCTCCCAGCCACCCGCACCACCACCACCCGCACCACCCGGGCATCAATGGCCTCTACTCACTGCACGGCTTTCCAGGGAGCCTGGGGGCCCACTCCTTTGAGCCCAGTCCCGAGTCTGAATACAAGCCTTCAGGCCTGGTGGCGCTGCGCATGAAAGCCAAGGAGCCCGGCAGCCTCCTGTCCTGGCCAACATGACCGCAGGGCTGATCCTTCGTCTTGATTCGGACTGAGCCAGCGTGGACACATGCATACCAACGTTCCAGCGCACATAGAGAACGCACAAATGTGTGCCCCCTTAGATGCAATCTGTGTTCATCCGTCCTACGCATAGGACACTCTTAGTACATGCAAACACATACATACACACATGCACACGAATCCCTCCCCCTCCACACACATGTACACACACACCTACACAAACAAACACACGCACATACACATATAGTGATTCTTGGACCGCAGACCTACCCCAGCATAGGAGAATGGCATCATGTTGCAGCCGTTTCTAGTTTTACACTTTTTTGGCATTTTGGTCTGCATTATTGACCTTTTAGGGCTAAGATTTGTTACCACTCCCCAACAACATCTAGTTTTCTGGTCTGAAAAGCTGAAGTTTTTTGGGATCTAGTGAGCCATTGTAAATCTTGCACAAACATGCCTTATTGTGTAGAAAGTATGCTGTTTCCTTTGTTATTGAAACTCTTTGCCAGCATTGTTAAGACCAAAGTATAAAAACATTTGCTATTTAATTATGTAATTGTTAACTGCATATTGTCAGTGTAGATTTGCTTGAGTATGACTATTAATAAATGTCTTTGCGTTTCAGTTCAGACTCTTTCAGAGAGAAATATAATGACTTTTCAGGATGTTCAGAGCACGCATAACAGAGTTACACGAGTAGACAGTATGCTAGTTGTGCTCTCTGCTGCCCTCATTTTGTCATCAGGGTTAATGCAGCATGATTTAAATCAGTGAGTAGGTTGCTGAATTATGAATTACCTTTGATTCATAACTTAAAAATGAGCTCATGTGCTTTAACAGCATAACGGCACAAATCATTAAGAACATAAGAACACACTAATAGTGTTACAACAATAACACTACAACTTTACACTTACTGTACATTATTCTGACACTACACTACAACTACTCGGACTAAACCAGAGAGAAATATACTGCACTGCTTGAGTACTCGAGCCTGCGGTTTGCACTGACAGTAACCTCCTCTAGCATAAGTGCAATGAGTAGTCTCCGTCTGAAACCCACAACACCACCACCCCACCACCACCCCCCGTGGCACCTCATGCATCAGCAGCAAGTGGCAGGGCTATTAATGGAAAGCCAACTGAGTGACCACAGTCTGCTACAGTGGGTTGACAATGCAGGCTGGCCACCTCAGTTCTACCCAAAGACAGACCGGCCCAGCTAACATATGGTGGCAGGACTAAACCACAAGACCAAATAATGAGAGGAGATGAGATAACTTTTAGACTGGATCCTGCTCTAAACATAACCTCAGAATGAAAAACTGCTAATCTGAGATGGACAAAAATGAATAACCAGTACAAGTTTTCTTGATTTTTTCTAATAATAAATGTATATATTTCTATGTGCACAAAACATAAGCCTATATCAAATGTTGTTGTCCAAGGTGTCAGCTTTTGACTGCCTCCTATCCCACATATCAATGTGAGTTAGACCCTGTGTGGCTTTAAAAATGAAATGAAATCCAATCTGGTCAAAACATTTCCCTTGCAGCCGATTCTCCAGTTGCAGGTACAGTTGGGAGGTGGTTGGGAGCGCCTTGATATGGACTATTGCATGGGGGGATGGCTCCATCTGGAACTGAAAGGCTGCTTTTATTTCTCAGACAAACAGAGCGGACGAGCGCAGTGCTCTGGGCAAGTCCTCGTTCCTGCTCCCCTCCTTTGTGTGTTCAGCATGACAGCAGCGCTGGAGCGCATTAGCTGCCAGTCTCGAGACTGTACCGTGTTTTTGTGTGAGCCAACATGTGGTTCCAATAGAGCAGAGAGCTCGCCCGTCAGAAACACTTTCCACACCCACAGCTTCGAATTCCAGCCTGGCCCTCGGAGACAGAGGGACTCGCTCCAGCTCTACAGACTCACTGATTATATACCAGATTAAGTGGACGAGATAAAATGGTAAAATAGTATGGGGGGATATGGTGTGTGAGTGTGTGTGTGGGGGTGGGGGTGGGGGGGTGGACTGCTGGAAACCACAGGAGATAAACAGGAAGAGGCACAGGTTGGTTGTTCAGACATGGTCTACGGCCTGACATAGTCTACGGTCGCACCAAGATGAGCAGTGATTTGAAAATGCAAAGCAAAAGTACAAATGGACAAATCAACTTGTCTCTTAAACAATGCACAGGCCCAAAGTAATCTTAGTATTACTTTTAAGTAATCAGTAGTCCTACACCATACATTTTTAGCTACTGAATTAGACTGCCAAGACAACAGACATATTATTTCTGACTTTGGCTGGGGAAAACAGTGAATAATAAATTCTTTGCATTATTTTATTAATATCAACCACAAACATTGACATATAGTTTGTAGATAATTGAAATTGCAGCAATGCTTCTAAAATACTGCACAACAAACATTTAATACATATTTATTATAAATTAAAGACATGTTATTGCAGTTGCTTTATATGAGAGATGAAATAGAAATACTGAAATTTAATGCCATGACAGCAAGATTTTGACACCATTGAAACATTGATAAAATATCACCATCTAGTGTAAAATGACTGGAAGCACAGATTTCAGAGTGTCTTGAGAAGTTAATCCAAAACACCAGGGCCCTTTACAAATAGCCTCTCTTATCTCCTTTCACTATCCACTTGACCTTGACCTCGTTGGAAAACGTCACAGGGTCAAGGAAAGATAAAATATGAATTCATTAGGATTTAGGAGAGAATCTGAATCCACTGACACTTACAGAAAGGCGGGTGTTATTGATCTGATTGGCTGATGTTTCATAGTGCAAGGAATTGTGGGGCTTTTCATGCCTACTTTCACTTCACAGGAACCTCCAGTGTCCACTATGCTAAAGGAGGTTCCAAAGGAAGCTTTGAGGCACCTTACCAGCTCTTTAGGGAATCCAAACGGTCCTTACAGCAGAATATTTCTGGGTCATTTCAGTAGGATTGGAACTTTACACAGCATAAAAAGTTGCACAGGACATGATGCATAATGAGAGAATCCACAAATGGGACCAAGCTAATCATCACCTGTCATTTGGAGTCAGTTCTCCCACTAGCATTTGATCTCTCTTTAAAGGTGCACTTTACCGCTGACTTTAAGATATACCATTTAATACAAGGAGAAAGATCTTGAGAAAGATGTTACTTGAGATACAGTGGTCCTGGCTTGAATCTCATAGGTGTGTGCCTTGATGTGTTTGATGGATGACTCAATGGATGGACTAAGCCTTGTGACATTTTATTGCATTGGCCTAATTCCACAAAACAGTATGAAGCTAGTGACATCTGGTGGTGGACAAAAGTTATAACGGCATTACTTAAAACATATGTGTTCAACTTTGACCGATTGTTTTGCTGTCTTCTCAATGTGTACGATGACATCATTGTTAAACCCTATGGACAACAGTCTACCTGGTGAGGCAAGGATTTCCTCAAAAGTAAAAGCCAAAAATGTCAAACCACATCAAACCAAGTGCATGATGGTCCCAGATGTGTCTGATATAGCTTTCTGTTACATCTACCACGCACTGTAAACAATACAGAGGTACTCTTTTCACTGCTCATGGGCACCAGGAAAGTGGGCAGATTAAATCTCACTGAGATTAAAATAGGGCAAGTGTTGCCATCAGGATGTTCAAACAAGCCAAAAAATGGCTCGTTGTATATATATATATATATAATACGTTATATATAAGTTTACAAGTGAACAATGCTCTTTTCTGATGTAATATTTAAGTAGTCTCAACAAAATGGTTTGCAGTGTAGCCTACATCATTGAGGACAAGAAACTGAAGTCCAAAGACTTGTAGGCTAGTCTGTCATGCTTCTCAATAGAATGGAAATAAACCCATTGGTAGGCATCAATAATCATTGAAACATGCACAGTGTGAGTGACAGGCAAGGCTCATGAACAAACGTGTTTGCCAATGTAGTTTAATTTAATCCAGCTGTAGATGTCAAATAAACAGTTTATATACACATCCTGAACTTTGCAATCCATATGAAAACTCAATTTATGTGAGCATACATTTAATCCAAACTGAATGTTTGCACATGCCAGAAATTAAGAACTCCTTTGTTGATCCATAACTGTTTCTGTACAAAAACCAAGGCTTTATGTCATTTTCTGTTGATAGGCTGAGCATATTCATGAAGAGCTTACCTTCAATTCTTCCTTTCCCATTTTACCCTTTTTGAAGGAGAAATCCAGTGTGAATCAATCCATAGCCCTGTTGTTAAAGGTCACAGAGCGCTGTCGATAGGAAAGAGACACAGAAAATTTGATACAATTCCGAGTATCCAAGTATGTGTGTGTTTTTTATGGCTTAATTCATATCATGTATGTTTGTGTAAATATGTGTGTGTGTGTGTGTGTGTGCGTGTGTGTGTGTGTGTGTGACATGCATATAAATACAATGACCTGTAGATGGTGGTGTAGAGCCAAATAATTCAATGACTGTTGACAAGTTTCATGGGACCCAGTGTTTCGATGTCCCAAGAATCACTGACGGAAATTGCTTAAAAAATTGCTATTTCTTTTTTTGTCAATAGGCGGCGCTATGCCATACCTGGGAGGCTGAAGGCATGTTATATGCAAGCCCTTGAGACCAATGTGCCATTAAAATTTTATCAGCCACACTACAGTTCTCGAGTTATTCTGATATTCCCTGAAATATCAGAATATAACATATCTGAATATATTACGTGCTATGAGCCCACTGGGACTACATGCCCACAGTTTCAAGTGACCTGGTGCAGCGGCGCTGCTAGAAATGTTGGGCCCTATGACAGAAAATTATTTTGTGCCTCCAAAACATTGATTATAATATTAAAATGTTCTCTAGGGCCCCCTATCAGTGCCAGGCCCTTGGAATCATCCTGACCTTTCCCCCCCTGGCAGCGCCCCTGCCTGGTGTTTCAGTGTCCTTTTTTCAAAGAAAACTCCCAAAATTCCTGACTTTCATTTTTTGTCTGCCAGTAGGTGGTGTTACAACAAACATTGATAGCTGAGGGCTTGTTGAGGGTGCTATGGTTCTCCCCGGAGCGACCTACCAGGACCAAAAGTTCTATACACTTTAAAACTCAAGTGGAACTACTTGCCCAGCGAATTTCACATGGCCCGGTGTTTCAGTGTCTGGGGACAGATGACCAAAAATCACTGAAAACAATATGAAGAAAAAGCAGTGCTACGTTTGCGGCGGTCTGAATTAGTATCAGCAATAATAACAGCACCATCTTCAGCTCCTCCACTCCACACGATTTCACACAGAGTGTGTGAGGGAGAGAGATTATGTTCAATATGTACCTGTACCAGAAAGTCAAAATCCAAACTGTTTTGTACTCCTGATTGATATCCTAGAGCAGGGGTGGCCAAACTATGGCCTTGGGGCTAATTGTGGCCCTCTGCTCTCTTTCTTGCGGCCCACCATTAATAAGACAATTAAACTTAATGTGGCCAGTTGTTACATTAATCTAATATTACACTTTATATTCATCACACATCATAGTTTCAGTACTGGTGGGACATGTTTGTCAATAGTATCATTATACAGCGTAGCATTGGATGGCCTGCAGGTTTTCTGATCTAAAGCACAGTCACCTTTTCACTTGAAACTGGTTAAAAACGTACTTTTTGCATTGGCCCTTGGCAGCTTAGATTTTTCAGTATGTGGCCCGCATACAGAAAAGTTTGTCCACCCCTGTCCCTATGGTAATGGAGACAGTGCATTTAAAAACCAGTGATTGACCTCTCATTTCCAGGGGCATAGCCAAGTTATCTTGAAGCATTTAACTGTTACCACTGTTGGAACTGTTGGAAATGCAGCCAACACATCTTTTATGTTCAATAAATTACAGTTATATTTGCAGTTGGAATTACATATCCATAGTTGTTGTAGTTTAATCATAGAGTGTAATGTAGAAGCCTTCATTAGCCATGACTCATATCAGGCCTGCCCTATACTGAATCAGTGTTTGAGATTGGTGCCTGGAGTTTTGTTGTTGATTCAGAGTAGAATAGACTTAGATTCTGTTGGTCACCATTTTTTTTATTTGAGATCTCTCAAAATTCTGTAAGTAGCCTACGATGAAAACAGGCTGCAGTGCTACAGTGCACTTGTCTCCAGATGAACCAGCAGAGCAAATGTAAAATTTGCCTTTGAGCAAACACAAACATAATCAGTTCACCCAAATGTTTTCATGCCAACTGATTAAAGTTCTCCAGAAATTGTTAGCCAACCTCAATGGGGCTGTGCCCAGACCAAACGATTAAGGAACAGCATTCCTAGCTTTTTGGTCTGGGGTGCTCAGCTTTAAGGGTTAGTTTGTGTACTCTCAGGCTACATTTATTTTGCAGTGTACTAAATAAATGTCTGTTCTTTTGTTTAATTTTACCATAGCCCTGTTATTAAAGGTCACCAATTTCTGTTCGTAGGAAAAAGAAGAAGAAAATGTGATACAACAGAGACTGAATATCAAATTGGCGGCAAACACTTACCAAATGGGACACAGAAACTCACTTTCAGGTTCATTCTCCTATGCCTAATTCAGTTCATGTGTTGCTTTGGTACATATTGCATCAATGCTTTTGGTCCTTTTCCCTACAGACAGCACTCGGCGACCTTGAACAACAAGGCTAGTGATTGATTAGCACTGGATTTTTCCTTTAAGCCCTGGGCTCATACATCCAGTGCTAAAGCTCTGTACAGTTCAAAACTACTTTACCAGAAGTTTAGTGGCATCTAAGAGGAAAAATGGTCACAATAACAACGAACTTAGCCCATATGTTCTATGAGGACCTCCTGTCATTGCAGGCCGTAGGGTCATTCTAATTTCCCCCTGCCTAATGGTGCCCCTGAATGGTGGACTATGTTCTTTGCTTTGTTTTAGGGCATTCTGTGAGATGCAGTTTCAAAGGACTTAAGGCTCTTTGTCATATTTTCTTACTGATCCTTAGGGCCAAACATGTGATACCTTCTCTTGCTCCCATTTGTTCACGCTTCCTTTGTCAAATTTAAAGAATAATGCCCTCTCCCCTCCTTAAAACATGCCATTACTGCAGTACTATATTAACGTTCTTAGGCAGCAAACATTTGTTCCAAGGCTCTTAGTCATAGCTTAGCTCTTTAAAGCCAGGCACATGACATCCATAAGCTCTGGTCAAGATCAGTCTGGCTAGGCCTGACTTCTAGCCTGATGCGTATCGTAATAATATTTCATATACATATGCAACACTCCAGTACACACCGTATTGAAATTCTTACCTAAACAGGGAATATTTTTTGTGATGTGATGGTGCCAACGATTCCATTATCTCAAAAGGTTGCACTATGCATCTGATTCTGTTTAGCAGTTACCCTGTACAGATCTTAACAAAGTTTAGATATACACAGTGTAGATATACAAACTGTCTACGTTTTTGTCTCTCATTAAAGGAGAAATATGATGTGAACCAATCCATAGCCCTGTTGTTGCAGATAGTGTTGGCTGCTGGCTCACTATTCCATCAATGTTGTATCAAATGTTTGTGTTCTCTTTCCAACCAATAGCACTCTGTTACCTGGAACAACAGGGTTATGGATTGATTCACACTGGATTTCTCCTTTGAATGAACACTCAAGTAGGACTGTGTGCAAACCCTTCAACACTCTGTGGGAGCACTAGCAGTTTTCATTCATACCTGCCAATTAACTGTAACTGTTTTAATTACATCTGTGGTCAGTAGTGATAATTACTGCCATTCAAGACTGAACATTTTGTCCACATCCTCTTCTTGCTCTTTGTCTATTTGTTATTTCTCATTAATATCTAGCAGGTACACTAGTATTCAAGTACACTAAACAAACAATTCTCCCTGCATCTATGCAATAGTCTCCATAGTAGCTTTACTACTAGAGGTGGTTTCACCACACTTCAGTAAGGCCACAAAATCTGTTTGCTAAACACACAAACAATAAGGCAATCAATACTTCATTAGCGGCCAGTAAAGTCTTTATTGCTGATGAGATAAAAGTTGTGACCACTATGAAAATCAGCTGTTAACACCTTGTAATCAGTTTCCCAACCACCAAGATCCCACAAACGCATACAAAATGCTGATGGATTAAAACGACTAATTCTGCTCAATTCTCAATGCCGTTCAACACAAACTGCTACAGACATTTGTAATCGTACATTCTATTTACATGAAGACCTCTGCGTCCAGCTCAGGTTATGCCCAAGTGTGTATATATCTCACACGATATAAGACCACCAAGGGACACCAAACTGCTCAAGAAAGTTGAGGAGATTAACATGGAAAGTTACAGTTGCAGTTAAGTAGCACATAGTGGTGTGACCAATTACAGACGCTAAACATGGCGCGACTTAAGGAAGTGAATATAAAACCCAGAAGTCACAAAGCCACTTCAGACATTTGAGCATTTGCCAAATACCTCATAACATTCAGGTTTTTTTCTCCTCAGGGAAGACAATGGGATATAAGTTACGTAAGGTTAGAGTGAAATTTGTGAGTCCAGTGCCTATGAGCTTGGAGTGGATTTCAGTAAGCTGAACAGAGGTGCTGTGAGGATTTATGCTAATTGAAATGACATTCTTTTTGCTAAAACAACACGATGCCACTAGAGGGCAGCATACAACAGAACACATTGTGTTCAAACAGATTTCAAAACCATAACTGAACACAAACATCTCTGAACATCTCTGAACAAAAAACTCTAGGTGGTACCAGGAACAGTCAGTGACACTGCATTTCATATTGTGGTGGGTGCAAATGCATAGAAGATCTCTACTGCATCTTTGGCTTACGTTATGGAATAGTTAGTAAAGTTAAGTATACAAAGGCAAGTGGTGGGATAAACAAAGTGAAACTGTCATTTCAATACAAAATATACAAACTCCAGTGCTTCCCATAGAATCTCTAATTGAAAATCACTAGTGGTCTGTGGCTATCTCTACAGGGCAGAGTTAACATGGGATTTACTAGAGAGGTAGATCAGTGTGGGAAGGTATAGGTGAAAATGGAAAGTACACATGGCAATTTGCCTCTAAGTTTTACACATAGTTGTTTTCAGCTTCTCCCAGCACTCTTCCAACTTTTACTAATCCAGCTGACCAGTTCCATGCCTTTATAAGATCATTTGGGATGTGCAATACCAGGAGAAAGAATAAATTTCTTTGCAGCGATACCATCTCTTGTATTTTTGTGAGATCTATGCAACAGTCTCTGTTCAAACTTGATCCTCCTCCTCCACCAGATTATAATTGGCTGTTGCATAGAATCTGACCTAGTTTTGGCAAGAAAGTGCATATTTGTGACTACAGGTACAAAGGACAATGATACACAGAAATGAATATATTGAGTGTATTACACAATGCATCTGATATGCCTTTTCCGTTAATAGCTATATAATGCAAAATTGAAAATACAATCAAGAGAGACCAAGGCAAGTCTATTCATCAAGTTTTCAAAAGGAGAAGATGCCAGTGGAAACAAATGGGGAAATAATATACAGTAAATGTCTATTTGGCATATATAAAAAGTTACAAAAAAGGATGAAGCACTCGCATCTGTGAACTACAGGTAGTCTCCTTTTCATCTTCAAGCGTTGAATGTGTGTTGGTCAGAGTGCACTCAGTTGTTGGCCTATGCCAAGGACTTCCACAGATGCCAGTGGAAACGCTTTTTCCACCTTGGACCATACACACCTGGAAGTTCAAGTTGTTAGACAGGAGTGGAGAGTCATTCCTGCACCAGCTTCTTGGGGCACATGCTAGACAACGCCATTCCTGAGGGGCTCCGGGCAGAAACAGCCATTGACCTTCCCTTCAGGCTCCCTCCCTGGGCTCTTGCTTCTCTTCCTCGACTGCCATCTCCGAGCCAGGGGCTCCAGGAAGAGGGAGACTGAGGAGAGCAGGTAGCACACTCCTGCCAGGTAGAATGAGCAGTCGTAGGTCTGTGTGTAATCATACAGGAAACCTGAAAGGCGAGATGGTCAATTAGGCACAAGTCTACCAGCATTCCAGTCTACCAGCATTCGCTATTACGACAGTCAATGTCTGAAAGCAAACCAAACATAATTTTAACAATAAAAAAATGTGACCAGATGAACCTCTGTTTGTAGGTTATTAACCTCTCTCTTCAATTTCAATATGAATTGATTTTTATACATGATTAAATCAACACATTAAAAAAGTTTTGGAAAACTTAACAAACTTTCAAGACTTTCAAATGCTTCCATGAGCCCGAAGCACTCCCGATACACTTTCAGGCTTTGGGCATTCGAAACCAGCCGGGTGCTTGTAGTCACCATAATTCAAGACACTGGGGTCACAGTGGAGTCCAGTAGACTCTAAGCCCCCAAAGAGTGAGGCAAACAGAACACCACACTATTTCTGGCCCCCCTTCCTCCTAGCTCCCCACCCCTTCCCTGGCTGATTTCCTAATCACATCTCGACCCGTCAAGCAAGTCTGTCAAGCTGGTTCATGTTAGCCCATCTGGGGAACTGTGACATTGGGTTCAAACAACAACCCCACCCTATGAGGCCCCCTGTCACAAGCAAGCGAGAGAGAGGAGGATTAGTGCTTCCAAGAACCGTGACATTCTCAGGTTCTAGGTTAACCTATCCCTCACTACAGATTTCAAACATACTCTGCTGTAATCAAATAACAATAATAAAAAAACACAAGTGGACATCCAAGAAACATCCAGTGAAAAGGTAGTCTATTTTTCAGTTTCTCACCTGTCTCTGCCTGTTCTGTTTATTACCAGCCAAACTCAGACTGGATCATCCAGACGCAGAATAACCCTGAGGTAACACTATCCTTTGGAAATACCAATGGTGGATTCTTAAGTCATTGCTGAAGTAGTTTAATGGGAATGTGCCTGAGGGCAGACGGTATGTAGGTTATCATATTAAACCAACGAGCCTGTTTTGGGAGGGCCTGAGAAGAAGAACCCAGTCAACTCAGACGCACATCAGACTCCACCCTGACTGACATTTCAGCACAAACATACACATCACATACCTTATCTTCACTGTGCATGTCCTGGTAGCCCAACAGTACAGAAGAGCTCCCCATCACCCACCCAGCCAGTGTGTGTACTGTGCACTCCATAAGCACCTCTCACCTGATGTCATTTCATCACCATCCAATAATTCATGGCTTCTGGCCAAAAAAAGAGGAACACTGAAACAATCCCTCCTGCACGCACACACACACACACACACACACACCTGCGAGTGGAGGCCCTGTAAGGCAACCAAGCCCCACAAAGAACATGGAGAAGCCCATAGAGTTGTTTACTTTCTCAGATCCTACCAGATCCACCTGTGAATAGGACAGAAGACAAAGAGTAAAACTGTAGCCTCGCTCGGGAGGTTGAGTGACATCACATGTCTGTCATGTACATATCAATAATGAACAGAGACAAGTGTCAAGTGTTTTCACCATTCAATATGCTAATGGCTTGAGGTTAAAAGCTGTCTCTGAATCTAGTGCTACCGGTTTATATGCTCTTTTCATTCCCTTGCATTTGAAGGGTGTTGGGAAATGAGGTGATGAGGGCTTGTGACATTTGTTTGAAGTTTGTTTTCCTTTAACATTTGCCCCACTTTGTCGTGGGGGTGGAGATTCTAAGTGAAGCTTCCCAGAGCATGTAGACTGCTTCTCGAGCCTGGGCCTGGTTGACTGATTTACACATCCCTGGGGCCCACCCAGCTACACACACTGGCTTGTGAGCTGCAATGCATAACTTCACTTGGATGGCTTTGAAAGAGCAGCTCTACCAACTAACACAGCATGTAGGGAGCTAACTTCCTAAAATATAATAATCTTGCGAACATACATACACACACACACACACACACACACACAAATACACACATACACACACACACACACACACACACACACACACACACACACACAGACAGACAGACAAATAAAAAGGTGCATAAAGTACCTAATTTTCCCCAAACAAGCAATACAAATGGAAAACTTCACCTGATAACCTCTGAACTCACTGTGGCATTGAGGAAAGTTTAGACAGTGGCCAAGCAATGGGTGATTCACAGAATACAACAGGAGTGAGTTCAAGCCTTGTGGAACATCACTTAAATGGTAAACAAACCCATATTGCATCACCTTATAGTAACTGCATTTGCTTTATTCTATGTAAAATGAACCTTAAAGTTTATATTCACTATATGAAACACAAGCCCCTAATAATGCACAGCTAATAATGGTCAACAAGTCCTCAGAAAATGTGTGCAATGTTAGTTCTGAGGTGAGGCCTTTTCATAAGAGTAAATCTAAACCATTTTAATTTTATAATACAAATACCCTTCTCCAACTTGGAAGTCATGCAATTACTGTAGTGTAAAGTCATACAATTTTAAATCATTAGACCAAATCCAAATGATCGCTGCACTACGTGTACTCACTTCTGAGGTACACTCAGAGGTGATTCTAGAGTCTGTTGGGGCCCATGGCAAAAATTTACAGGGGAACCTTCTACCCATTTTGTTTTAAACAATCTGACATCACCAAAAAGGTCCCAAAATATGCGTTTTTTTAAGAAGCTGTCTAGAAGTTAAAATGTACAGTACTGAGGAAATTTGCACAGAAACAGACTGGCCACAGAATGAAAGAACTAAATATAGAAGGCATGTTAGCTGTATCTTCTTAGAAGACTTTTGTCTTCTTTTCTTCTTGTACGTGTATAGGGTCTGTTTATTGATCACATTTGGGTCATTGCATGTCAAATCAAGTTGATAGCTCAACAACTAAACCATTCTGAATTTTTTGCATTTACTACAGAAATACTGTAGGAAAACTGCAGTTTTGATACTGGAGTGCAATACAGGATTTTTTCTAAATCTTGAACAGCTTTCAGATTATGCCAGGTCATTCATTTGGATGCATATCAAAACTAGAAGCAAGAGCCCATCTCAAGTACCAAGTAGACCTACACCAAAAAGTGAAAAAAAACAAACAAACAAACTAGGCATCCATTATGCTATTTGATAGTAGCCTGTGAGCTAAGTGTCATGTCACAAACATTCTGCAGTTAATTGGTTTTGGTTCAAATGATTTGGTCTAAATTTTAGATTTGGGAAGAAAACACTTAGCCCACCTACTTTCACCAAGACTGAGTTGTTTACATGTGACTGGTCAACAGAACTGCCTTGAAAGCAAACCTGTGTACTATTTGAGTGCAGCAGATTCAGGGCAGCATTTTATTTGTTTGCTGATCTGCAAAACATCCATAATTTCTATGAATAAGCTACATAGAATTTTAACCCTATGGGCCCTCAGCTTTTTTCAGGGTAATTCACATTCAGGGTAAAACACTACTTTTACTTTTAAGATCTTAACTCTTCTCTACATATGCTACATCTTTTCAGGGTAGTCTAGGCTATGTGGGGATGGGGGGGGGATCATAAAGAGGAATGCTACAAACCTTTAGAATCGTTCACGTGATATGAGTATGCCATCTGAATGATAAAAACACCTTGAGTTAAAAGGTTAACATCTTGGGGGCCCAAAACAGTTGTCTGTCTTGCCTTTTGACAAATGGCACCTCTGAGAACACTGTAACCTATGTACTGGTATGTTATCCAGCAGTGCCTATTTCTTGGTGTTTGTATAGCTCACAGTGGCTTGTACTCACCAGGACAGGCAGCAACAGTGCCATGTAGCCCCCGCAGAATATGGCGAAGAAGACGGCGTACACCATGAGGTGGATGTAAGAGGTGGCCTGAGGCGAGAGCAGGTTGACCACACCACACAGGATCAGGTAGGCCTTGTGGTAGTGGTACTTATGGAAATAGTTACGGTCTGCCAACCAGCCTGATCCCAGCTGAGCCATTGTCTCTGTGATGCCTGGAGAGAGACAGCACACCCTTTAACTGTCATGGCATTCTTTATGGCCTAGTCCTGAGTTCTGGTTTTGTTTGCTCTATCAGGTACAAGTGGACATACTAAATTACAGCATGAAAAGAAGAATGCATAATCACTAATCTCGCAGAGAGAAAAAAGACCCCATCCTGTGTCAATAAACACCTTGGTTAATCTGACTTAAAGAGGCACGACTGCCTAAATCCATTCAAAAAGGTCTCTCTAACTAATTGCAATTCTGTGTTAATAAGCAGACTGGACTTCAACACGTTACAGACACGGCACTGAAGAATCTCAACCTCACCAAACATACACCAAACATACCCCAACATACACCAACATACACCAAAAGTATGTGTGTAGTGACATCAGGTTAGTAATCAAGGATTGTTGGAGACATATTTTAGACCAGCTGTGAAAATAATTCAATTTTATACCCAGACATAGGCTACTAGACATAACAGCACATAGTCAATATTAAGTAAGACTGATTAGTGCTAACACACCAGTCTCTGTAAATGCTGAAATAATAATCACTGGGTCAAAACTGCTCTCTTGCGATGAATAGTAAGATGACTGATACAGATGGAGGGAATTACTTTAGCTTGCTCTTACATGCCTTGCAGTACCTGCAGTCTCTCAGCTGTGGCTGAATTTTATATTACTGCAGTCCAACTGTATGGAAAGAAGTTGGATATTGATTATTTCAGGAAAAAGCTGCAGGCAGCACTAGCCAGCAGATCAATGAAATAAACAGCTCCCAAACGAGAACCGATCGATGGCTCCCATTTCAGCTGCAGACGCATTATGCAGTATGCTGGTGACAAGGCATTTTAACCCCCCCGACTCCTTAAGTCCGCAGTGGACTTGCCACATGGCTATAGCCCACTGCAGTGACAGGCGAGTAATGTGTTTCCAATCACCGTTCTGTGTGAGCTGTTGCTAACCACCAGCAGCTGTTGCAGAGATGTTTGGAGAATGTTAGTTGCCCCAGAACTGCAGTGCACTCCTTTCATTTTCTAATTGAATGCAATCTGCAGAGAAGTTGAACCGAGTGTGTCCTCCAATGTGACGCCCCTTCACAAGTATATGCCACAGGATGCTTAGTGGTGGTGCAGAATGCAGCGAAACAGCTGTGTATTGTTTATGTATCCACTGCAGACAACCAGAGGGTATCTCCTGGTGTGTTCCCTCTTGAGCACAGAGACACTGGGAGCTTGTTTGTGTGTTTAAATCTCAGCAGGTTAGTCAACGTTTGCAGCTGGTCCCATTGAACACTACATAATGTGTCTAAGGCAGTCTCTCTACAGAGAGCTAGCTGGGCTTTGAAAACTCAGCTCTTTGACGTTCTGTAGCATGGAGCTCTCCTGCCAGTCACACACAGAATAACCAGCATCCTGAAGCTTCCTTTAATTGCACCTTGAAAGACGCATCTGACTGAAGACTCAGAAAGAGTGAGAGAACATGCAGTGTCCCCTTGCGTGCAAAACAATGCTCTAACACTATAAAGTGCATGTCTGATTTTTTCTGCCCACTCATTAAAATACAAGCGCGTTTGGCTCGTCTGGCCTCTCCTTTGTGTGGCCTTGCTGCCTCAGTGAATCTCGGCACAATATCAGCCACTTCAAACTTGGGGCAAAATTGGGAAGCCCCCCCGTCACCACAGCAGCGACTCTACTCTGTAAGCCGTTGCTTAGCGACTCCCTGGCTTGCCAATACTGGTCTGTCACGGGAACCCATTTGTAGAGGCCTGGGACTATGGGGGCCAGTCTTCCCTGTTTCAACTGAAAAGAGGCTTTTGAATTTAGGGGGTTGTCAAAGGGGGATAGAAATGAGTAGGGGTTGGTCAAACTGCCTTGGTCAACGTATTAATATAACATGAGAGAGTAATCCCTGCCTGGAGCGGTAGGAGTACAACTAAGATGCCTCCACAACCAAGCTATGCATTGGGTGTCCCTGTCGATGTAAACATTAAGGTCAGTGCTCAAAGTCCACTTCCTTCTCCAAGCATTCATATGAATGAATTAACATATTTCCCAGAATTCATGAGCAGACTGACAGCATGTACAGAATGACATATGTCCAGCCAATTGATTCTGCCTGTCAGAGTACAGCAACATTCATCACTGTGCAACACTTTATAGATTTAACCTCAATCACATTAGACCCCTCTGTCTATGGAGCAGTCTACCCTCCTTTGCCGGTGCAGACCTCAAGCATGTGAAGTGTCGGTTTGCTTTTTTTCTTGTTTTCATATGATGTGGTTTCATCAATGGGATACTTCTGAACTCAACTGCCTTGGCCAGTGGGCTAAAGTTCAGCTTTTATGTAAGAATGTTTATTACATAAGACTGCAGAGTCTGAGCAGCTCACAAATAATTAATGCACAAAAGTTGACTGAGGACTTTTTGCATCACTCTCAAAAGCTCAACGAAATGCATACTAAGGTATTTTCAGATACAGCAGAAAATAATGGACTATAATCACCCTTGACAGTTGATATAATAATGTTAATATCCACAGTCATATGTGAGAAAATATGCTTCTAGCTGGTTTGGGTTATGACCAGGGCTGTGACATTTTGTACTGACTTAAAAACTAATCTTTATCTTAAATGCAATTTACTGACTCACTCTCTCGCTCTCTCTCACACAAACACACACACACACACACACACACACACACACACACACCTACCTGTCCATACTGCAGAACTTTTGGACAAGCACCATGCAGTGTCTCCTGTATTTACACACTTAAAATGCCTACTTGACACTTTAAAAACACCACATGCTTCATAGGCTGGTAATCCTCAAATTAAACACTACCTCTACCACTACCTCATGATCTGAAAATCCTCGAGGTAAGCACAATACTCCAAAAAAAGAACTGGTTAGTGGATATCTAACTGGTTGATTTGTTACTAAAGTGAAGTAAAAATAGAATTGCTATTTTTATCGCAAGTTCAAAGAATTCCAAGTGACGCTTCATCTTTAATGGCTGCAACCTAAACCAAAAAAGAGTAAAATGGAATAAGTCACCTGCTAAGGAGATGATAAACGAGGCATCCATGGCGTCAATCCCTAGATTCCGAGCTCGTGCTGACAGGTGGAAGTAGGGGATAAAGTAAGCCAGCTGGCTGAAGACTAGAGACCAGGTGTAAATGCAGAAGAAAGGGTTCTTCAGGAGAGAGAAGTCCAGAGCTTTGGGTTTTTTGGGTGCTGTTTCACTGGATGCCTTCTCATGCAGGGATGCATCTGGTCTAGCAGAGCCTCCATTCTGCTCTAAAGGAGCATCTCCGTTCATGGTGCAATCATTCTCTAGTCTATTCATTCCATTATGGACTAGCTGGGTGGCATCAACATTTGTCACACCATTCTGTCTCTGGCCTTTTATGTCTGGGCTAGATGTGGCCCATGTGGCAGATGGAGAAGAGTCTTTTGCAATCCCATTGGCCAAAGGTGTAGACCCATTCATGCCATTCTTAAGTGGTTCCTTTTCTTGTCCATTGCAAACACCATTCTGGCCTTTTTGGATGGAGGGAGAGGAGGGAGATGATGAGGTGGAAGGCCTTACGTTGATTGGTCTCAATAACATCCCAGATGCCACCAAGTTCAGCATGAGACCCCCCAGGATCAGCAAAGCTCCTGTGCAGGGAGACATTTGCCTGAGATCAGCTCTACTGACAAACATGCTTCTGAATACAAAGATACAAATTTTTAGCAGTAACAAAACTGGGACTTTCGTGGTCACTGGTAGAGTCCAATATTTTTGCTAAATTCAAAGTAGATTCTTGACATATAGTATAAAAATGGGACTTGGTCAAGGTCACAGCAACCTTGAACTTTGACTTTCATCCTCCAAGATCTAATCAGTCCAGCTGAACAGTATGGCATTCTGGAGGTTTTGGATTCACAAGATTGGAATAGACAGACAGATGAACAACCCAAAAAACATAATTCCTTAACATAACAAAAATATTTGTGGTCAATTAAGAATTAATGAATATTTCCTTTTCTTCTTTAAGGTGTCACAATAGACAGTCTGTCATATCTTTTACTGCTTGGCTTTCATAAACTGTCACATCTTTAAAGAGACATAGAATATGGTTCAATGGGGCATTGATCCTTGTTCTTAATAAGCTGCTTGCGTAATGGGCAGTGTGAGGGACTTTTCATTTCCTGAACCCAATGTTCCGAGCTGCTCTGGATAAAACATCAATTTTATTCAACTTTACTTCCAGACAAAACAAGTGTCTGATAACTGCTGAGTTTGGTGTGGCCTCACCTATGCCTATTTTTTTAAAAAAATGCTTAAATGTGTGGCTTTTGGTTTGGCAAAGAAAGAGCTTCCAAAATGAGCATCGCATCTCAAAATCCATTTGAATCATTTCGACTCGCAGGCTTTATGGCCTCACTATGTGAGAAACAATGTATTGGATGTCAGTGCTATGTGAGAATGTTTGGGTGATGGAATATTCACCTTGCCAAGCATAGTGATCCAGAAGGAGCTGTGTGAAAGGAGCGAGAGCAAAAGTCAAGCCCATTCCTGAGCGGCCAATGGAATATGCAGTGGCCAGCCTCTTCCGGAAATATGTTGCCGTGACAACAGAGCTGGCCTGGTACAGGAAAGCAAAACCTATACCTACACGGAGCAGGAATGTTTTGTTTTAATGGACACAGCATGCACGCAAGCATAGATGGACTGATTTGTGCTATACTGTTTCTGGTTGGGCACTCACCAACTATCAGTCCCATGCTGATATATAAGAAGACAACATTTGTAGCAAATATGCTCACAAGGAAGCCTACAGTGACAAGCAGTGCTCCCATGATCGAGGTAACACGCATTCCCAGCTTGGCGCATGCCACTGAGGCAACAGGACCTGGAAAAACAGAATGAGCTGTGGTGATTCATAAACTGGCTGACTTATAAACAAAAGGCCAGATGAGTGAGGACAAGTGAGGTGTGTGTGTAGACAAGATGGCTGACCTCCAGAGAGCCTGAGACTTGACATGATGGAGCCAATCCAGCTAATGCTTTCAGCAGAGCCTCCAAAGTCATCTTGGAACGCTACAAAAAAGATGCCAAAACTCTTCAAGGTTCCCATGACCAAAACATTCACCTGTTACAACGAGAGAGACAAAGTTAGTATTGAAACCTCATGAACAACTGTTTAGACAAGCAGCATTTCATTGATACTTACTTTTACTTTCACTCTTTAGTAAGGCTGAAATAAATTCTAACATTTAGCATTTTAGTATAGTAAAAAAAAACCCTACCAGAAAGCAGTGCAGAACCACCATCCAGCCCCATCCTCCATCTGGTGGGTCCACATATTGAACTTCTTTCTCTTTCTTGGTGGTATCATGGCCCACATTGTTTTCATACTGAATTTTGGCTGCCTTGCCATCACTGTAACCACAACAATGTTCTGTTACGCATAGCCAACATTCTTACTTTTCAATCTCAGCTTTGAATGCTGTTCTATGAGGTTAAACTGACATGACAGAAGAGCACTAAAGAGATGCCAAGCTGCGGTGAACTGTGAAACTTGTTATATTGTAAGTTAATCTCTCCTGGACAGTCTTCTCTCTTTTGAACTTATCACAACTGTTGCAGAACAACTTGACCATCATAGTGTGCCACAGCTGTTGGCGGAGCTGCAGCATTTGTAAATTTTTAATCATTTGAAGTCCCATGAGTCATTGAACCATGACACTGTCGGCAAATTTTTTTCAGAGCACATGGTTAAAATTTGATCAGAAGTAAAAAATGATGTCCTTGATGACATGCACAAAGAACACAGTTGATGATGTTACTGCAGTCACATTGACCATTCTGACATATCCCAAGTGCTCCTTCAGCGCATGCAATAATGTACAATTTGCTATCAGTTGGACCAGTTAAGCTATTCATTGTTTTCATGGGAAACATAAGTTGGATGGATGATTTCACCTTAAGGCGGTGTAACAGCCTTAGAAATCTGTACTTGTCATGTGTTATCTTATGTTAGAGAAAATCTTAAATTTTTCAGGAGTTCACACTGATTATGCATCTTAGACGAAAGCATGATTACCACTGAAATGACCTCTCTGCTCTGCAGTCTTGGTTCCAAGAATCACTTAGAATCTAGCACGTGCCTGAGCTTTGGGCAGTGTTGTTTTATCATGGTTAAACATCAGTTGTGTTACATGGTCATTCCATTCCACAGTGTCTGGTCATCTACTGTTAGGGAGTTCACATATTGATTTGAAGGACATGGTTCTAATGAAGTACTGTACATTTTATGAAATCTGCAGTCTGCACAGTCACGTATAGAAGGCATTCCTAAGTTAGTGAGTCCATTAAAATTAACACCAGGCTTGGGGTTAACAAAGCACTGAGACCACACCCTTGGTGATTGGACCATTTGACGAATCTGACTGTCTGTGTTCAGTGTATCATGTGCTTTGGCATACAACAAATCTCCTCAGTTCAATACATCTGTGGCAATTGTGTATGTGAGTCACTGAGAATCTGGTCTCAACCTTCAAGTGCTGCCTTACAAAAAAAAACTGCCTCAACCGTCAAATAGAGATGTTTTAGAAGTTGAAACAAAGGATACTTAAATAACCAGCCACAACAGCCAAGATGAGTAAGACCAAGAATATCTTTTGGAAGAACTTTCATGATAGTTAATGCTGCTCATATCTGTGAGTTGAAATGGTTGAAGCCACTGTATGAACTGCTCAGATAAACCGTATCTTTTACTTTGTTTTCTGAAGCAGGTCTTCCAATTCAGCCAAGGCACACTCAAATTAGGCAGAAACTGCTTAGCGGATTACACATGAATGAATCGGACCAGTGTATTGCAGGGAAAGCATTTTTTCTGTGTTTTCACACACTGTTCCAGTTGTGTGTGTGTGCATGTGTGTGTGTGTGTGTGTGCGCGTGCATGCATGTGTGGGTTAAGGAGTGAGGGTGGTTGTAGTGTGGAATTAACAGTTATATTGCAATCCTGGGCCTGCCTGCGGTTAGGGTTATGGTTAAGGACACCGCCCTCCCCATACACACACACCACCACCACACCACTTCAACTACTATGTCTTGACAAATTTTCCTCTTTGAATTATTCATGTTCTCTCATTGTCACTGATACAATATAAGATGATACAATATATGATATGTGGATTATTAATTATGTCTTGACCTTTATCAGAACTCACAAAGATAGGCATAGTTTGCATTCCCAAACTATGACAAGCCAGAGCAGGCTTCTCACGCCATGTTTCCAGAGCTTAGACTTGCAGTAAGAGGTCCATGTGTGAAGAAGTGTCCTTAAGGGAACAAACTTATCCACAGCAGTGATGGAACAAAACCAGCTGGTCTTAATGATATGCCTGGGGACTGGACTACAATAACATAGCAAACATGAAACATAAAGTCCTTTTTAGGCACTCTGGTGTTTCTGATACCACACAAACACAATATAGAAAATGTGACTAACCATTGCTGGCAAAGTGCTCTCATGCAGTGTGTTTGCCTTTGGCTATTTAATTCTGTGTTGTCAGCTTAAGAAAAGTGGCATAACACAATAAAATATGCAGGTCACCACAGGGAAAAAAAAACAAAAAACGTATGCAGAGTTAATTAAAGCAGCTAGCTTATGAACAATGCTGGAGATTAGAACTCCCAGCATAAGCTGACTGAGGTCTACAATATGATGAGTTAATTACAGTTTTGACATGAATGTAATAACATTGGATTGTGGATGAGCTGTTTCAGAGAGCAGGGTTTTTATTTTACCTGTTGTGTTCTTTTGGTAGCATAGCTGACACAGTGTGTGGGGTGGGGGGAGCCTTGGGGAAACTAGACACAGTGAGAATCCTCTAATTGTTGTGCGTCATCCTATGCATATGCAGGCTGTGGACCTTCTCTATGGACTCGACAAAGTCACTCTTCTATCTGAAAAAGATATAAATGACAAGACATTGTCTTCTTGTTGGTGGCACAGATAATGTCATAGCCTTCCCGTACAGAAGAACAAGGCTTTTTTCTCCACCTGCAAAACCTGCCAAAATCAGAGACACACTGAACAAGGCTAGCAGTATTTTAAAAGTAAACCACCATGTCAACAAATTTTCAGACATGCGTGCAGTACCTGCGCCCACTTCACACAAAATCCAAGTGAATTGCAAATAACCTGATCTTGACCAAAAAAAGTTATAGGTCTTATCCCTTTGAGTTGACGAGCTGTATGACATTTCATTGGCCAAGATATGCCTGAGGAAGACAGGCCAAAATTGTAAGTCGTGTCCAGTTGCATTTCAGGCCTCCGAGGTGAAAGGGAGATGAGGCTAAACCTGACCATCTGTGTGTCACCTCAGGGAACTGCTCAACTACAGCTCCAAGCCATTCACTGTGCATGCAGCTATCAGGCCCAGGAGAGGGAGGAGGGGTGGGGTGGCTGGGGGGCGGGGAGGGACTACAGTCACAGCAACAGCGTTTAAGGAGTTGCGTCTGTCAAGTCATCCCAGGGCAAAGGTGGTCCGTTGGCTCAGCTCCTTAGAGTATGTCTATTTCAGCGGATACGAGCTATTTCTGGCTGAAATCGAGAGGATGCTGTATTGAACTACAAAAGAGAGGAAAAAAATAGCCCAAGCCCTTTCCGGATGAGTCAGACAAAGAGATGTGATCTTTTCAGTGAATGAAACTAAAGCCATCTTGAGTCAGTTCTGTAAAATGAGATTACACCACCCTTACCCTCATTAACAGATTATTGATGCAGTAAACACCTACAATAAAGGGCTGACATATTTGTTAAAGGGAAAAATGATTAAGTCTTCACTGGTGTGTCCTATATTGATTCATCTGAAGATTTCCATATCTAATGTATCTTAAACAGTTTCTTGCACATCTGTAATTTGGTACAAGCGAACAAGTAATTTAACGATCAGCACCATCACATACAGTACTCACTACTACTAATGTGATGCTTTAATATCTTATAGTGCTACAGCTAATACATACCACATCTGCAAGACTTATATGAAGACAGGACAGAGGATAAAAATGCTTGCAATAGTAAAAACAAAACCTCCTAAGTTATTATAACACTTTTGCCCTGTAAACAGCCATTAAGATACACCATCACTTTACATCTCTCATAATACAACCACACATAGGCTACAAGTCCACAGTAACACTGTATTATGTAATAAAGATGCTGAAGTCCAAAGCATGGCTTAATTTATTAGACCTTGTGTGAAAGGAACGGGAATGCACCAAACAGCCTCCAGTGTACAACAACTTAAGTGGAAGTTGCACTTACCAATTATACAAGTATAATCGCTGCACATGTGTTTGGTCCCCGGTATCATAATGGTTGTCGTGGGACAGCTCTACACGGAGTAGTAGATAGACCATAATTAACCAACATTGACCTCGTCAGTCTGAATATTTAGAACACATATTGCCTTGGGATAAAACCTAATTTTTCACAACTAATTACAAATCAGTTGGATAGGCAGGACTGTGGTCTACGTGTTACGCAGGTATGCGTCATATAACCACTCAAAAAGTTCTCTTACATCCAGTAAAGCATAGGCTGCCATACTGACAACACTGTAATAGTACAAGGCAGTATACTCACTACAGTCACAGACAGTATGCCCACTACAAGCAAACTAGACTACAGCACTGTGGATAGGTTAAGTTAAACACACAACTTATAACAAACAGCGCCTGTGTAAAAACTGAAAAAGTTAAATGGGTCCAGTTTATTCAAAGTTAAACTAAAAAAGTAGAGTGCAAAATCATTTTTAATCCAATGGCTGGAACTGCCATTTGTTTCTAATTGCAAAGGAAGCAAGCACGTCACGTTACAGACATGAGTCAAGGCGAATTGTGTAGCTTACTAATTATAATGAAATTGCAAGTACATGGTCCATAGTGTTTCTATCCTGAGACAGATACCATATTTTGACCCAAAAGCAGAACACTGTCAAAGAATCAACTTACCATATTTTGCAATTATCCTGTCCATCAGTGCCGAAGAGCACACAGTGGTTGATTACAGACTCAGTGCTGGTGCGGCTGATATGCGCACCATCAAACTGGAGAAACGTTTTTTACGACACCCTAGTCCAACTGAACGTTTCACTCATATGGACAAAATTCCACGGTCCTTTGGTATTTAAGCGTTCAAGACAAAGTTTGCCTACTAGCGTAAAGGGGCAATGACAGTCAAATTTTACAGCCACGTGAGGTAAACGTAAGCCCACGTGTTTTTACATGAACGTTTAAAGACATGAGGGGAACTGGTACATGTATAACCAGTTCTGAGTATATTTTGTTTGAAAACCTCTTATAATTAATATGATCAAAGGTAAACCATAACTTGCTTGCTCAACATTTGGCATCATGAACGTAAACAACCTTGGTCCCAGAGAAATAATACAATAAAGGGAAAGGACCACGGTGCAAAACTTTCATTTTACAGGATCATGTCAGAGGATAAGGTAGGTTATCCCCAAAATGCACTTAGCCATGTTCCTGAACTTCATTGACATCGTTTACATGCACTTCAGTACTGCGAATATGAAGCTTATACCGGTTTTGATCATATTCGGGATAAAGTGTTTACATGAATTCTGGGAAATCAGGTTTATTAATATCTCTGTTTACATGACAAATACTAATATTCCGATTACTGATTAAAGAATTCTTTGTGGTGTTCTCGACGAGAATTCTAAAGAACTTCAACATTCCTTCTCCCACGTCGTACTGTAGAATCTTACTCAGAAATCTGTTACTGTCAGAAATCAGGATAAGGGGATTACATGCTACTGTCCCGGTTTCTGGTTTTATTCGGGATACTGAATTCGGGAAAAGGTGTTTACATGCCCAAACGTAAAGTGATACTTAGCCTGGTATATGCTTAAGTGCATGTAGCCTAAACGTTGTCGTTGTTTAATGAGAGACAGAGTTACTAACCAACTATAATAGTGTTGCATAAACAAAAGTAAGGAGAAAATAATGAATCATTAAGACTGCAGAGGTTAACTTCATAACCTCAAGTCCATTTAAAGTTAGTTTCCCCAGACTGTCTCCGTCTGACCTGAATGGTCAACGTGTGAACACATGCGTAAGCATGGCCATAGCAGTTATCGAGAACACCGAGGCCATGTCCTCGCATGTGATATGAATGCGCGCCAGGTGTGGCATGGTGGAATGAGCGCCTCGCTTAATTAATGAACTCGCAATATCACCGTTTGAACTTCAATAGGCCTGCAGTGAGTTGGGGGTGCAAAGAAAATATCAGGAAGCTGGGAGTTTATTGATTTATTGACTCGTGTATAAAACTGTGTTGCACTATATTCTCTTTAGCCCAATACAAAAATGCTGTATGTATTGTTAGGCTACTGCATTATACTTTGCTACACTGCTAACTACACTGACTGATGTTAGGTCTATGTTGATTTGTTAAGTAATCTGATGATGGATTAAACATCTTTTTAATGTGCATTTAAAATCATAATCTAGGCCTACTGAGTGAATTGTGAGAATGTTTTTGTGAAATGCATTTTTGTGTCTGGTATCTGCCTAATATCTGGCCTGGCCAGGTTGGTTTGGTTATAGATTTAATTTATAAAAAGGATTGGAGTTCTTGATTTTAGCAATAACAGATTGAAGACCTCATTGAATAGCTACAGATAGGGAAGCATATTTTGCTGCCAATGGGAAATACATGGTCAAAGGGTCATATTTAACATATTCAGCTTCTGGACGAGCCACACTGAAATCAAGAATTGAGCTTGAGGCTCCTGTCCAGGGGCACCGTCAGGGGGAAAAAATTATGTTCTGTTGTGGTCAAAAATACTAGGCAGGCAACTTGGTGGATCACTGCAGTCTTTAATCACGACGCCGGAGACAAATTACCCACACAAACCTACTCAAGGAATGTATAGTAACAAGCCTCTCTTCCTGAAGACTAGGATTCTCTTTTATACCCCCCAGAGCAGACATCATCCGTAAGCCAAATGGCAGACCTCCCTGCCCTCACAATGGCAATTTGTATCACATTAAGATTCATTTCTAGGAATTACAATTTTTCCTACATAATCCCCCCCCTTTGGAGCCCTATAAGCTCCAATTTGTGCAGCATTCATTGTGATTATTTTATAGGAGCTTACAATTTCTTGGGAAGACATACAGGTCATACAGGTAACAGTAAAACCAAGACAGTGTGCAAATCAGATAGGTCACAATACTACAAAGAATTCACTTCAATCCAGTTATATATCCCCAGCGCCAATTTACAACACAAATCGTCTTGTGATGCTTCACAGAAGTTAAACCCAGAGCACCCGAGAGCAACAGGGGCAAGGAAAAACTACCTTGTGTTTATTATGAAAGAAACCTTGGGCAGATCCACGGCTCAAGGGGCTGACCCAACTGCCAGGGGTTATGCAGGTCATATTTTGTTAGTAACTCCTCTTGGAGATGGTCTACAACTTTCTCTCTAGGTTGGGCTGAGCATTAAGCTAATTGCCACTTTAAACCTCCTTGCTCTGCCAGTAGCTAAAATCCAAGCCTAATCTGGGAGCTATTAATTCAGTTCTGATTACTTCTACATCTTTATTCAGCATTGACTGATCATTGACAGTCTGATGCTGTTTCATTAACCACCCTTTGCAGTTGTTATGCTAATCCATTAATTTTTTGTAATGCAGCTATTGCTTAGTAAAAATGTCCAACCAATTGTGGCTCCTTGGCCGGTCCAAGTATCTGCTATAATATAACCTTTTTTCATTTGCTCACTCCTCCTGCTGTGTAGGTCATGTTTTTTTTTGTCTATGCATATATATTTTTTCTTGGTCCTTCTAATGGAGGTGTTTATCTTGTACAATCCAGATTGATGGTGTAATTGCAGCTATGTAACATGTTCCTACTCCCTCAGAAGGCCAGTATAATTTTTTCCCACATACCCAATACATGCTTAAAGGAAGAGCAAAATTAAAATTTAGCCTAGGTACTTCACTGTATCTGAAAAGCGGAAAATAATCTCCTCCCAACCATAGTGCTGGTCTACTACTTTTTTCTTGTTTGTTTTCCAAGTTTGACATGTTATAATTTACTTTGAGATAAATTGACATTTTGTATTACTTTCTCCTAGTTGCTTTCTTGTTGTGTTATCAAAATGACCAGTTCTGGTGTGCTGGGATTCTTCCACTCGTTTTGTAGCACGTTCTTGATGCCATTCAGCACAGTTCATATATTCTTCTGGATCTTTCACCACTTTGTGCTGAGATCATTGGAGCACAGAATCGCTTTCAGTCATCCTCAGGGCCATTAGTGTGGACAATAACACTTGGTCCTTTCCACCGGTATGGTCCTCTCCATTGTTCCTTCATTGTTAGATGAGCACTCAGGACCATGGTTGCACTTGGTGTGTAATCTGGATACTCTGATAGGGCTGACATCACCTTTTGGGAAACATAAGACAGAGCAATATCAGTTCTTCCCACCAACTAGTCATTCTTCCCTTTGCATTTTTTACGTTATATTGCTATAAGGGGCTGGTATGGGACGAGTTATCAAGATCTCTCAAGCGCTGTGCCTTGTAGATCTTGCTACCCGGCCTCTAAGGTAGAGGAGAGTCAAAAGTTGCGCTATCACTCAGTCTATTCACCTTGAAGCCTTCATTTTTAACAATGTTCTTCACTTTCATTTAGTTTCAGTCTTTTGACAGCCAATGCCCTTTGTGGATGGTATTCACCTTGGATTCTTACATTAATTTGCAATTTCTGTAATGTCTCTGAAGTAGCTTTATTAAACCGCGTCATAGGTTGAGTGAAGCTCTAATTTGACTCCCATTGTGGGTGCACTGTGAGTAGCCAGATAAAGCACCTCTCACAATAAGCACCTACTGCTGTAGTGAATCCTGATGCAAGACAAAGTTTGTCTTCTTAGGATTTTGAGATATCTTAAGGTAACTGGTATCAAATCTGAAATTTAAATTTTCACTGTACCTCATTCTGTTTTTTTCCACTGTACTCCCCTCTTGCACGGCTCTTTTGTGGCCATGTCTGCTCATTTGCTGCTTTTACTGAATTTATATTGGTACATGGAGGAATGATAGCCTCTTACATTGGACTTTGACTAGATGTCCACAATACTAACAGTGAATAGCCAAGAATTGTTGATATGGTTTGACTAAGTATACTAAATTCATCGACTTTCTCATGAAACACTCAGTTGTCATCACATCATATCCTAGTTATGCAAAAATCTTATGTAGCATCAAATTAAATTGTCAGTTGTCACTTAAAATGTTCTACGAGGGAGTACCCGCATCAAATCAAATTGATTCACTGCAGCATCGCCACTTCCTACCTCTCCAGACCCTTAAATCCTTTCAGAGGGGTTGCTAAACATTTGTTTCAGAGTTGCAGAGTTGCATGCCAGAGATGTGATGGGTGTGTGTGCATGTAAAGCCTGTTCTTGCAGTTCCACTGAGCACCCTGTGCGGCCTGTGGATGTATTCACAAAGGCTACCTACAGGCTTAACAGCTAACTTACAGCTGTCGCCACCCATGTTATGTCTACTCTTTTCGGTACATGATTTCCTAATTAAACTCACTGAATGGACATTGAAAAATAACATCTTTTTGTTCCAAGACCAATTATATATTCACGTGTGTGGCACTGCTATGCCCCCATAGCAGTGCCACACACCTGAATATATAATTGGCTAAAAAACAATATACCTTTTTGACAATTCCAACATCAGAGACGTATATGCGATTCAGACCAAGAGCATGAGAAGCAAGCCGCAATCATGTCTCATCGCTTTACACAGAGGGGCTACCAAACTGATGTGGTACAGTCTGCCAATAAAAAAGCCCTTTCTATTCAGAGGACAGACTTGTTAAAAAAGAGGAAGAAAAAGTCATTTAGTCAAGAACAAGTTTATTTTGTCACAAAATATAGCAGCCTTGCTAATCCGATCAAAAGGATAATCTTGTCTAACTGGAACCTGTTGAAAAGTGACCCCACTTTGAGAGAGATATTTCCAGTCCCCCCAAAAATTACGTTTAGGAGGGCCCCCATCCTTCGAGACAAACTAGTACCTAGCCATCTTAATGTGAATAAAAAGACTACTTGGCTTCATAGACAGATAATGGGTACATACAAATGCGGTTTTTGCAACCATTGTTCCAACATCAAAGAATGCAAAAAAATTGCTGATTTTAAATCTAACAAAACATACAAAATTCAAGCATTCATTAACTGCAATACCACTTTTGTTATCATGTGCATGTGGCTGTTTTTATATTGGCCGAACCAAGAGGCGTCTAAAAGACAGAGTCACAAAAAAATGCCATCAGAAAGGCAAATTTGGATTATCCAATGGCTAAACACTTTCACACAGCACACAACAATAATCCCGATGGTCTAATGGTTGAAGGTATATAAACAATCAAAAAGAATATTGGGGGTGGAGATAGATTAAAATTATTATTACAAAGGGAAACCTTCTATATATATATACGTTGCAGGCCATGACATACCCAGGACTAAATGAAGAAATTGATTTTAGCCCATATTTATAATGACTTTTCAGTTTAAGTAAGTTTTCTTCTGGTCCTAACCAGTCTTACCTGGCCATTCATTGTCTTGAGACATGTTGTATGGCCACCTAGTGGCCTTTGTATGTATTGTTTACCTGATAATTGATTCATGTGAAGTCAATAGCTGTGCTATCCAGGTGTATGTCATTGGGTAACCTCATAAGAGGTTATTGTTTGTTTGTGCAGCATACCCTGAAGAAGGCTCTGCGCCGCCACGCGTGGGTGTCTGCCCTGTCCATGTTTTTAACTTCAAAATAGCCATGTATAAATAAAGGCTTTTTATACCTTTTGGATCAGAAGAGTGCCTTGGACCCTCCTTTTTGATTAGATTTAGTTTTTTTCCCCCACCCAAAAGAGCACCTTCAAGATTTTTCCACTATTCCTGAGCACTTTGGAGTTTCTCTTCACTTGAGTCATAGCTTTAAGTTTGAGAATGTGTGCACACAACAAATTTAGAAACTAAGCACTAAGCTTTCTAGGTAGTGCAATAGTACCTACATTGCCTTGGGTCTAGGGCAAGCAGTCTTACTGAGATGCTGTCTGCATCTAGGGCCCATCAGTCAAGAGTGAATTTATGACCCACCTACTTAACTTTCTCCTGACAGCGTTGCAACTTTTGTTAGGAGACGCTCCAGTCCTCCACTGGCCAGGAATGTTTACGTTGCCACAGTGTCAACATTGGCACACCTCTTTCGACGCAGCTTACATAAAAGAAAATGTTACTATCTGTTGGCGGAAAATTTTTAGAGGCAAGATGTTAGAGCTTTTAGACAAAACAAAAAGGATTGGGACTCTCCATCTTTGTGGCAAGGTATCGGTCAACTTATTTTTCCAAATATCAACAAACCCAAAATAAACAAAACGTATCTATTCTAACACATCCCAGCTGATGATCCGTAAAACAACTTAGGTGTTCTGACATGAAGACAAAGAAATGCCCAAAAAGGACAAACCATTTCATGGTCTTGACAGCCTTTAACTAATTATGCTATACCATTCCATTTCCTTTCCTTAAAGCCACATGTGGATAAGAATTTTAGGTTTGCAAACAAAGATGTCAGACCAGGTGACAGGTCTACTACTGCTGCAGCGTAGCTTTACTTGTAATTATGCCGGCTATGTTGTCAACGCATGCTTTAATTGGTACCCCTTTTCTTTACAATCCGGATCTGGAATATCTTGAAAGTATGCCACTACACAATGCAAGTCTTGCCAAAATATATGCTGTAAGTTACCTATAAAATCTCAGTCCAATAACTTTTCGGGGCAAACAGAAATGGGGAAGGAAAGGGTTATTTCTAATATTCACTACCCTAATGCTTCTATGACATTCAATGTTTCACTTTTCCAATCCTAACTCTACTTCTACTTCAGTACTTTCCTTCTTCCTAATTAACAAAAAGAAAATAAACATCCCCCAAAAAGACAAGACAGAGAAGCTGAGGCTGTTGATAAGGCTGTGTTGAGCAAACAATTTTACCACCGCATATAATGTAAAATAGAAGAACACTCACCACCCAAGTTGCCTGTGACCACAGATACAATCAGTACCGTATCTGAAGCACAGGTCGATTCTCTCCGGCCAGGCTGGATGCCACAGGGCTGTTTGATTGCTGACACGGCCTTCTCACAGGATCTCAAAGGGATCTCCCTCCAGTCGCGACTTGGTTGGGTTCCTGAGGCTTCGGTCCTCCGCACTGAGCCTCAGAGATAGGTACCCTGCTCGCAGCGCCACTTATGTGGTCAAAAATACTAGGCAGGCAACTTGGTGGATCACTGCGGTCTTTAATCACGACCACGGAGATAAGTTACCCACACAAACCTACTCAAGGAATGTATAGTAACAAGCCTCTCTTCCTGAAGACTAGGATTCCCTTTTATACCCCCAGAGCAGACATCACCCGTAAACCAAATGACAGACCTCCCTGCACAATGACCTTTGATTTCTCACCCTCCTATTGTTTTAGCTCGTTTACATTCCCTGTCCTGGTGAAGATAGATGTTTATTTGGATTTCACCAGCACCCTTTGTTTCCCCGTTCCTAAACCTAATCTGCTCTGGTTTGTTATCTTAATCCTTTAGACTCAGGTTACACATGGCATACCTTTGTATCACACAAGGCATACATTTGTATCACATTAAGATTCATTTGTAGGATATTACAATTTTTCGTACACTGTCATAGGGCCAAAATGTTCGACTCCTGCTCTTAACACAGCTGTATCAGCCAGCAGCTTCTGGTAGGCTAGGCTTGTCTTTCAGTAGTCTGGGTGGAGAATGACAGCTCCATCAACAGCTTCATCCTCCAGAGGTTGTCGGCTAGGTAAAACAACAAATCTAGTGAGGGCCTGAGACAGAAATCTGTCAGGAACCAGTCTTCATGTGTTTTTAAAGTATATGCATATTTCTTGGAGTTTCCAATGTTAGAGTGAGAGATATACAGGCAATGTATGGTCCTTAGGTCATTGCTAAAGAAAAACTTCAGGTGCCTACAACTTCTGCCCAATACTGTATAATACATAGAAATGTATATGCTGTGAAGTTGTCATTTAGAAAAACATCAAAAACAGTAGTGCTATGTTTAGCAATTGGCTCACTGCGTTGCATCATCCTGCAGTCCCCCTAGTGGAAGAGATGTATTACTACAGTGGCCTAGAAATTTATTCTCAAAACAAAACAAAAAAACAGACATGCAAGATCTTATGAAGCTGACACATACAATTTTGTTTTGGTATGTCAAGACTACATATTTTATGGTTACTCACTATGCATATTCAAAGAAAAACTGTGTTTAAAATCATCTCAGTGATTCTACAGCTGTTGGTTAAAATACATTTTATTGACTTAGTATTTCTTACTTTTGAATATGAACAAAAGATTTGCCCATTTGGAAAAAATGGTTTCATAAAAAGTAAGCATAAAATTAATTTCTTAAAGCATTATTAGTATATTATTTTAAAACAAACTTCAGGCTATGGCAAATAGCAAACACTAGACTAACCATTATTCTCAGTTTTTTGATTCAGATAATGCGTTGCTAAAATGTTTTTATTTTTCATAATCATTCTTTTTCTCCAGTGTGTTCCTATGCCATCCTCATTTTTTAGATGCCATTAATCCATCAGACTTTGGTGGCCTCTCTGATCCAGCTGAAATTTATGGGAAAACAATAAATAAGGAAATGATGGCTGTTGCTTCAGGATGCAATCTTGTGAACAGCTACTGTGATGGTTCCATGTGATCGTATTAAAACATTTCTGTGAACAGACACACACACACACGCAAAAAGAATAAATATGGTGCTGATACAGTGTGCTACACAATAATGTGTCAATTATGTCAAAAATATAAAAAATAAGCTCAAATGCAATTTTACAAGCCCAATAGAGCTTGTCAGCCACACTCCCTCATGGTTTGGGAGGTAGTTGCAGTTATTTCCTCCACTGAGAATTTGATTACCCACGCCATCTTCACCACAAGGTAGACTGCTAACTAGCTACAGCAGAGCAAAACGATTGTCTGTGGTCATGAAAATGCCACAGGTTCATCTGGCATTAATCTTATTTTAATAAACACATATTTTATTCACAATTTCACTTACACTACCCAACAGCCTTCAGTGCAAAACAGTGAAAATCAACACCTTTGACTCGTGAAGATTCCTGTTGCCAGGAAAATTGTTTATAGATACTGCCACCTCAGTTACTTCATGCTGGGAGGAAGGAATAATGGTAGCGGGAGTAAAGAACCATACTTAAAGCAGAACAATTCAAGAAGGGGCTTGGTAAATGACATTAGGCTGAAAACAGACATTTTCCACCACCAAATCTCACTCCAAGGTTTTTGGAAAAGCTGGCAGCCCTGTGAAAAATATGTTTTGTTCCATAACCTCTGTGGGGAAAAAAACACAAAAAAACACATGGTTTCTTTTGAAGCAATATTTACGATATCGATATCTTACCCCGAGTCAGATTCAAGACACACTGTAGGGGTCAGGTCAGTTGGGTCTCTGGTGAGTGTGGCTGCTTGCCGTGCCAACACAGAGACCACGCCACCATGCTCATCTGATAGGGAACCTCTGCCTAGGAGTTGCACACATTCCAATGTCCGGTACATATACGAGATAAACTGATAATAATTAGGCTACACATACAGATAACGTGGATACACTTGGAAACTAGAAAGTCAGCCACAGTTAAGCTAATGACTGCAAAAGGGGATGTTGACAAAGTGGCGCAATGTTACAAAGTCTTACTTACATCCTAGATTGTGTCCTTGTTGATCAGTGCAGAGAACGCCAACAACAGCCGGGTTTTTCATACTAGACAAAGAAAATAAAACAATAAGTAGCTAAACCGGCGCCCATTTAAGTTGCTAGTACAGCTCACAGCTGCGCTAGTTGATATTTGTGGTAACTGTATTTATAAGTTGTCCTTCAGATGGCTGGTGTGTCACTAATAACTCACGTGTCGTCAAGATGCTGTTCAAGTGTAGATTCCATGCCAATATAATACCGTCAAAGTTTGGTTATGAAGTTCTGTTCAAGATTTAACAAACAAAACAGCTGGTAAGCTCTCTGCCTATGGCTCTGAGCTGTTTCCTGAGTTCTACGTACTGCTGATCATGTGCTCAGTATTCTACGTGTACGTACGAGGCCCAAAATATCAAAACGCGATTTCGTATTTGGATTCACCAGAAATGTAGGCCATTTTTTCATTTTATGATGAGAATTCTCCAAAGTGGTCTTGTTTTTTTAAATCTGACCAACTGTAACAGTACAGTGTGGTTAGATTAGATAATAAAATTAGATATAGGATGAGACAGATTTTCTCTTGTCTTTTAATAGGCTTGTAGCTAGTCATCCTCATGTGCTACTTTAAACACATCCTTTAAAGAAATCTGATTCACTGCCACTTAAGTACATAGTCTATCCATGTATCCATTCATTCTCTTTTCCATCATCACTTGCATTACTTGATGGAAAGAGAGATAGAGAGAAAGAGAGAGAGTGAGCACTGGTAAGTTCTCATCCCATTTTAATTAGAATCTGTCAAAAAAAGATGACTCAGCATGAAAATGGCAATTTCACCTTTGACACCGATAGGTGTTTAAAACAAGTTCCATCTTTCCCTTTGACCACAAGTAACAAGTAGCCTATTCCGCAACTGATGGAGACCCAGTGCAAAAGACTATGAATTGACAGAACAATAGGCTAAACTTATAAACATTAACATCATAAACATTTACAGACAATAAACATTCTAAACATTTTCACACTGTGCATTTGAAAAGAAGTAACTATTTCTTCATTTATCCTGGTTGAATAAGAGTAAACATTTTTGAATGAGAGTCCACATTTTTCTTTGCCAAGCCGTAATTCTTTCATTTCTATTTTATGGTCGCAAGTAAAAAAAAAGATGTCAGAAAAATATCTTTGACACAGCTGCTGGTTGAACACACTGTATGCTAGGCCTAACCTTTTTCGATTGTCTCAGGATGTTAAGTTCACATTTACAGCCATTGTCAGGACAAGGTTTTTAAAGGTCTGCGGTGGATGGTGAGAATGTGGATATCAGTAGAGTCAATCCTTGTGATTTGATATTGTGCTATTAAAAGAACAATTCTTTTCAGTGTAGCAGAGTGGTCTTGAACCTGGCTTGCCATAGGTGGGAGTCCTTATCAGAGATCAGTGCAAGGCGAACCAATAGGAAAGATTTGACGCAGAGGGATTATATGGTAATGGACTCCCTATTGTGTTGCTTTGAATTGAGTCTGACAAGGGAACATCTCCCTGTCCAAAGACATGGAAGACACACCATTCCCTCTAAGTTTTTTTTTTCTAGCAAAAAAATAAAATAATGCTTCTAATTAAAGACATTTTAGAGAATATTTAATTTATATATGAGATGAGATGCAGCAGCAATGTAGAACAAAGCACAATTTTTAACCAATGGGTGAATCAAAAAGAGAGAACAATCTAGATAAGCATAGGGTAACTGTCAATGTCATTCTAAGGCCTCTGATTTAAATGTCTGTTATTAGTACAAAACGCTGAGTGAATGATTGGTAAATTAGTTTGGCCTGTCTGAAGTCCTAAACTCTAACAGTGTAAAGTCATTTCTTTGAAAGACAATATGAATGCAAATTTGAATTTGCATCCAATTAGCATAAAACACTGCCCTTTATGAATTTTCTGCCTGTGGTTTTAGGTATAACGCTATTCTAGAGTGATTTATTGAAAAGACATAAACAGTGGATGCAGATGCTTGTGTGTTATTATGCTTTATTTTCCCCTCTATACATATTTTGATGTATATGTTTAATAAACCAATGGTGAGCTTGACTGCTTTATTGAACACATAGCGTGACTCAGTCTATAATGCCATAAAGTGAGATCAATTCAAATATTGTCCGGTTTGTCTTCATTAGAGGAAGAGACTAGGCCTATAGCTGCGTCATGAAGAGCAGCAGGTTCATGGTTGATGGAGAAAGTATTCCTTTCTTTTCCAGGTTGAAGAGGGACATGCACAAGTGACTGTAGGACTGGCACAAGGGGAGTTCAAGACATCTGAGGAGAAAAAAAGGAATGGTTGATTTGTCTTTCTAATTTTGTTGTTTGTTTTTGACCTAACAATGTTGTTTAAAACTATAGTGTATTTAAACGACACCTTTTAGGGTCAGTATTACCGTTCAGGGTTAAACAGCATCTTTTAGGGACGGTATTTGTGAACAATTTCTGAAGCAAATCACCCCAGATGGCCAGTAATCATCAGACCAGAGTAATCCATATACTGTATTGTAGAATGAATCATTTATGTTGGTTTTCATAAGTGACATGGTTGCATGTGCCTATATCAGTGTATCCTCCAGTGATACTGGCACTCAACCTTTGCCTGCTCTTCCCATAGCTCAACCACTGTCAGAATGATTTCTTTCCTGTCTGAGAAGAGAGGAGTAGCCAGGCATTCGTGCTGACATGGCCAAATGTGAAATGTAATTATGTGCCATGGCCAGACAAGGATTTCAGTGAAGAATCACCTGCGCAGGGGCCAAGTAATGCCCTGCTGACTAACCTATCGCATTTCCACACCTCCCTGGCCTTTAAATCACATTCCAACAGGCCAGGTCTGACACCTCTGTGCTTGTCATCACGTACAGGCGGATCTGTGGACATATACACGCAGAGATCTGGACGAGCTGAGAATTATATGACTTATTCATAAAATGATAGAACAGAGACTCAGGGAGCTTCCTGAATACCTCATATCTCATATTTAAACCGGAAACTTTAATAGACTAGAGAACTGCATATTCAGCAAAAGTATTGTCAAAGTTCATCACTAGTTCATCTTTGTTTTTTTAGTTCAACATTACTACTACTACACTTCTGCATTTTATTGCACACACCACCTGGATAGGACTGTCTAAATGAAATTGTATCATAACCTTTCCAATATTATAGATTACAAATGCATTTTTTATTTATCTCAAAAATAGACACTGAAATTTGAGAAATTATAAATAAATTGTTAACAATATAATGATAAATAATTAAGAAATAGCCAATTATTATTATATAATTATAATTCAACATAATTATGAATGATAAACCAATGAAATGATCACAGCTTATAAATGCATACAAATTGTCACTGAGCTGGCACTGTAATTGTTCTTCAAAGCTTTTCACTCTACATTACTAATTTTACAAATCTAATTTGTGGACCTAACTGTCAGCTGACATTCACAAATGACAAATATAGGATGATAGATGCAAAAAATGCACCAAAGATTTTGCAATGAGACACTTTAGCTTTTGAAGAGATATAATATATAGCAGATTTGACAGTCATTATCAAAAAGTATTTCTCAAAAACTGTACTTTATATAGACTGTGCCTGGGCAGGTAGGACTTGCGTTAAACAGCCATTCCATCCATTTAAGGAATAGTCCTTTGACCGCGCTCAGCGTCACACAAAATGAGATGACGAGGGTCCAGACTCAAAAGAGGGAGGGGAGAAGGTTAGAGAGCGACACATAAAGAAGGACCCATCCCTCCAGGAGCTTGCCTTGCCTAAGAGAAGAAACCAGGAGGAGAAGAGTAAGGAGAGACAACTGGGGACCATCTCAAGACATTTCCATCCTCTTTTGCGCAAAACTCTTCTGGGTCTGCTGCTATGACCAAGCTTGTGCCTTTAACATTAGTGCTGGTCCTGCTCCTGTCTCTGAACTGGACAAGAGGGGCAGTTATCACAGGGGTGAGTTGTCATAGTCTTAAGGGGTGGCTTTGGGGGCGGTTGGTGGTGGTGGTGGTGGTGGTGGGGGGGGGGGGGCACTTACATCAGTAGACTAGTTTTATCAAAGTTTATCATTAGAACTGTCACTTGAGTTCATTAGACACACCAAAGTCATTGATTAAGCATCTGACTACCTAAATATAATTGTGAATTTCTTCAACTGTTTTTGTCTCTGATAGTTTTGAAGTAACTCCATGCATGGCCTTTGTGAGTGATTTGTGTTGTTGACAAGGACTACAGCCAGAGTGACTTGAGTGTGTCCTATGTCCAAAGTGTAAGCAAAGCAGGCCTGCCCGTCATTAGCCTGCAACTTAGATATTAAGATCTCTCTCTCTCTCTCTTTTCCTCTGTGTGTGTGTGTGTATGTGTGTGTGTGTGTGTGTCAGGCATGTGATAAGGATATGCAGTGTGGTCTTGGGCTGTGCTGTGCTGTGAGCCTGTGGCTGCGGGGACTGCGCATGTGCACGCCGCGAGGTGACGAGGGCGATGAGTGTCACCCATACAGCCATAAGGTAGTGTCTGTGTGACTTTTAGTTAGGAACAAGACTGAATAATGGTCCTGTCTTTGCCTTGGGATTATGAGGATTAAATGTATTTAATTTAGTAACTTGTTTTCTCTCCACACTAATAATTTTTTTAAAGGGGACATACAATGGATGTATTTCGTTTTTTGATGTTAGAAATAGAATATATTCAACTTTGATTTATTAAAAATACGCTCAAATCGAACTTTACAAGTCTAATTACAACCTTATAATTTAGACTGGGGCTTGAAATGGTCTGTTTTGGATAAATGACGCACTCTTTGGCAACCACAATTGAGCTATATTTGATCTGTGATGCTCTTTCTAAGTTCAAGATTCACATTTGAAGGAGGGCACAGCTATGTACCACGCTGGAGAGGGTCATTTAATAAAAGAATCACAATTAAAATGCCTACAAGTTACTCTTGACTGTCTTTACATGAAATGAAATAAGCAACATTATGACCATAATGATGAATGAATCAGTCAGTGTCTAAATGTATCAGCTCTTAACAAACTGCGATAGACAGCACTCCTTCATTAAGAGCAACAGGGCAAGCAGAATTTAGATACCATCTCAGGCAGAGGCCACAGAGCATGTCTGGCACAAGATCCAGAGGATATCGATCCCCAGTAGATCTGAGTCATATATCGCTCTTCTTGTCAGTGGCACTGGGGAAAGGGTCAGCACTTGTGAAGTTGTTTTTCTTGGAACCAGACACAGACAGACAATACTCTTATCCTCAAATGTGCTGAACTGTGGCAAACCTTTACATTTCAGACTCATATTGTGTGAGAACTATTTATGTATTATTGTGTGATCTGAAATGTACCTCAGCTAGTTTGAAATGTCATGCATTGTTCTGATAGTCCTTGAGCCAGACCCCCAAATTTAGCCCGTCGGTAACACTCAAGGGCAGTAAGTCTCATTGTGTTTTATGTGCCACCCAAGAGTTAGAAAATATGTGATGTCATTGCATTCAGGGTAGCTTTTTATAGTAATCAGCCTGCTTATGTTCATTATAAGCGTATGGAGGGTTTTATTCCAGGTGAATAGGGTACAAAATTAACTAATAAATATCTCCACAAAATTTCCTCAGTTAATTATTTACATCAAGGCAACACTTTTTCATATCAGGTTTTCTGAAATGTCACGTATAAATGAGGCAGCAGACACTTAAATATATGCAATAATTATCTGAGATTTGGCCTGTTCCGTAAGGATAGACATGTTAAACAGCCTAACCTATACATTTTCTAGAACCCTACGCCCTGTAGATATGATGTAATATGCACTGAGACAATTCTCACCTTCTCTACTGCATGGCTAATGCATAGTCCACTATATTATTTGCACTGGATTGAAATGCATATATTTTTAATGTACACCCATGGGGCTTTAACAGGTAGTGCATCCCAAAAGTGGCCATGTTAACATTTAATTCATATTCAGCATAGGCAGACCTTTCACTAAACATTGGTTTGGTTGGTAGAGGTGCAGTGTTACCCCCCCCCCCCCCCAATCCCATTGCCTAAAATGTATGAAAATTATTGCATATTTCAGTGTTTAATCATCTACACGTATGTACAAAGTATTTCATAATACTTGCATTGGCTTACAATTGGTATAAAGAGGGCGATAACACACACAAAGCTACCACCAATGGAACGCTATCATTTATTTTACAACTCTAGAGAGCTATACCATTCCAAAAATCACTGAGCCTTACTCCCCTCAGGTACTGACCAACCCTCTGGCTTAAGGACTATAACAGGAGCTGTGAAAATATGAGTGGGTGACACTGTGAGGTTTGAAAATGACTTCCTCAGCTCCTCCCAATGATGTGTTTATTTCCACAAGGGGGCGCAAGTCATTCAACATTCAAATGACACTTTGTCTGAACAGGTTCCTTTTGCTGGGAAGAGACTGCACCATACATGCCCGTGTCTCCCACATCTGATGTGCACAAGGTTTTCAGACAGCAGGTACAGGTGTACCAGCGACTTCAAAAATATGGACTTTTGACAGCATGGAATTTACAAGAAGACAAAAAGCAGAAGAGTGACATCAAAACGGTGCTTTGGAAATATGTGAAAGAAAAAAGACTGGGGAAACAGAGGAACCCATGTGCAGTGCACCATCTGTCTTCCCATTACAGCACATCTGACAGTACAGTTGCAGCTTAAAACACCCAAATCACTATTACAAATCATCCTTAATTTAATGAAGCTTCTACTAAAACATTTCATTTGTTTATTCAAAATCTTTATTATGACAATATTTACTGTAGGCTATTTATAATGTATTGTGATATTTTTCCCCAAATGTTCTGTAAGACACATACACTAGGATACTAAATTGTCCAGTGTATATTTTCAAAGGTCTGAGTTTAAAAGTAAAAAAAAAAAGCTCATATCTTTGGTTATTTATTCAACTTGAACGATTCTTTGACCATTCTCATATGTTACAAAACCCAAGGACATCAAAGCATAACACAGTTCAGACTTCCAACAGAACTTAAACATGGTCAAACCATTAATAAACGTCTGCGAAACACGTATGAGTTGTGTTATTTTACCCGATATAGTTAAAGTGCATGATAGTGTCCGGAATCTCCTGTAGGAACAATTTGCCCCATGTCAGAATGAAAGGCCATGCCAAGTCAGACACTGGGGACATTCATTTAACATTTCAGGTTAGATTTAAACTCAACGTACACATTTGAAATACTGAAGTAGAAGTAGATAGCCTGAATCTATGTGACTGAGATTTAGAATGTCAAATGACTATAGACTATTTTTATTTTTTATTTATTTGAAGCATTATTAAGTTTGATGTTCTGGTCATTTATTGTCGAGTAGAGTCAAATGTTCCTGACCATTACTAGTCTTTATAGACTAGGTGCCGTATAGGGGACCGTAGTCTGGATGCTGTATATCTACAGTAATTAGTAATCGTTTATGCCATCTTTAACATTATTTATGCGTAATTATACAACAAACAAGTCTGGTGGAACTATTTAGCAATTACTGATTGGACAAGAAGCATTTTACGCATTCTCAGCCTTTAGCTTCATGCCTGTGGCCGAACCACATCCGTAAGGATATCTGCAAAACAACCCCACTCCCACTTGTGTTATCTTGCTTAGATATTTAAATGTGGATATTATTATATTTTGCATTTTAACCAATGATATGTGGTGTTTTTATTGTGCTTTGCTTAGATTGTGGAAGTCATGCCAAAATGATCACTTGTTGCCTTAGTTGCACCATTACGCATAACCTTTGACAGCCCATAATTGTTAGTAAGGTTATGCCATGGAAACAATACTAGCTTGTTTAATTTGAAGTTTCAAAAAATATGTAGGATTGATATCAAGTTGCAAAGGACACTGACATTTTCATTTTGTGTAACAAAGAGGAAGTCTGAGGGAAAAAAGATAAGTGTAATTAGATTCACTCACTCAGGTGCAAAATGAGATACACTGAGTCTCCAATTTAAGGTTATCTGATTACGCTATAGCCTGGATAAAGACCCAGACACACCACTGGCAAATGTAAATTTGTTCTGCCATTGCAGCTCAATACCAATTTCCTTAAAATCCAGTCACCCAGTTATCTAGCATGGCATGTGTATTATATGATTCACAACCAGTGAAAGCATCTCTGTGAAGGCATCTCTGTCATTGTATTGTCTAATATTTGACTTGAAGTCCAAATACTTTGTGCACAACGTTATAAAAATACACCATTATAAACATTGAAATGAAACTTGTCCCCCCAAAAAAATTCTGTCAGAAAACCAACATCACAAACCAGAGCTAGGGTCCAGAGATCCCTCTCCTGAACAAAGAAAATGTGTGTCTGTACATACACACCTGGGTGCCCCAAATTTATTAACACAGTAAGTGTATGGAGTGCAGAGTGTGGAGTGCAAAAGCTTGCTAACAACTTCGCGCTTCGCAGTCAGCCATCGCACCTGGTTACCTACTTGATTAATCCATGACCTTTTCTTGCCTTTCGCAGCACCATCTCCAACTGGCACCAGTATTACCTGAATACCCTAGTTTTCTCCAGTGGCACCACCACCGTCAGACACTGGCACTGACATGATTATCTCCAAGTTTAGAGCTGGGTGATTCTTAGACAGATACTAAATCCCACTTTTTAAATTAATGGGAATAAAGGGACCATTTTTTGCTACTAGTATGTTTAGTGCTGTATGATACCTACAAAGATTTACAGCAATACTTTCCATTTTGCTTGTTTCAGATCAAACATCTTAACATGGTGTTCTTTTTGGAATTATTCTACAACTGTCTATAGTTAAACTGTGGGTGTTGTATTTTCCTTAAAACCATCGGTTACATGAATGATGCACCTCTGAAGAGGTCTGGTAAGAGCCTTTAAACCTTTACTTTAACTTCAGATCTCAAGCTGGTTACATCCCTGGAAATAGGAGGTCAATTGTTTGCTGCCAGACCCTTACATCTTGACTTTTGGGAGTCTGGTTCCCAGGCTAATGACACTGTTGTTTTTGACAACAACTAAAGTAATGAGAGCAGTTCACTCTCAATGAGAGCAGTTCACTCTCATGTGTGTGTGTGAGTGTGTGTGGTGTGTGTGTGTTGATGGATTGTAAAATGACCGCCCTTGGTCTCACTTTATACTCCTGTGCAAACAGCAGAGATTGACTTCCCTTTGTGATAACTTGTAGGGCATGGTACAGTGGGACCGTGTGTTCCATTGTACCGTGCTGAAAACAACACAAAGGATCTCCTGTCATGAAATGAAACACCAAAAAATGCAAAAACTGAATGAAAAGGAATAACAGGCCACTCACTTAGCCTCAGCTGATCTCAACAGGTGTAGCTGGGGAGGAGGCGGGAGAAGTATGTGTGATAGGAGTGAGTCAAACTCCAGGTAGAAGAAATTTAGACCAAAACCCGGCAAGCAGCAAACAAAGGCAGAGATGCAAGTCACAAGTCCAAGAATCAGGGTCAGGGTACAGAGCAGGGTGAAGAAACATACCACAAATAGACAGTGTGGAATAAAAATGACAAAAATAACGCCCAGTAGCTCACAAGATTCAAGATGGGTTGTAAAAAAATGAATATAAATAGGTTTGTCTGTTTTTAAAATATGTTTTGCAACTCATAATGCACACAATGAGTCACAGGAAAACATAGTCCTTATAAAGACTGCTGCTAATTAGTTATCAGTCTACAGGCGATTAGAACTCTGGTGACACAGTGTAGTACCGGACGGGGCGTGGCTAACACAGCTGAGGGGACTGGATGTGCTCTTATTGCTGGCAGGGTGTTCAGGTATGATGCATCTGTATGATGAGTTCTGACAATTACACGAGGAAGTGGGGTTGGGGTAGGGTGCTAAGTTACATTTACATTTACATTTATGCATTTAGCAGATGCTTCCAAAGCAACCTACAAAAAAGGATAAACAGTCAAGCCACAGAACAACTAAAAACCCAACTAAAAGTGCAACTTACTAACATTAAATTGGCAGGAGATGAATGGCAGTGGAGGTCTATGAACAGAGGTGTGACATGCTCTTTTTGGCTGGTTGAAAAGCAGACTTTTCTTTTTGCTGATTTTGTGATGTATGGTCTACATGGCTGGAAGGTTAAGTTCAGTTTTGGAGAGATTTAATTGGAGGTGATGTTCTTTTATCCATGCTGATGTGTCAGAAAGAGTCAGAGATTTGTGTTGACACTGTGGCCCAGAGGGAGATAGATTCTGCAGACTGCAATGTAAGGAGATGGTGGGAGCAGGGGCAGAGGGTTGCTGAGAAAGAGAGACTGTCAACTGAATAAAGTAGTGGTAAAAAAGATGTAAAGGACTAACCGCCAGCTTATTACTGACACAGTGTCTAGCAAGAATGAGATTAAGTTCTTTGCCAGCTTTGTGAGTCAGAGGATTCGCTGGAGCTCAAAGGAGTGGATCACAGATCCACTCCAACTTTAATTAATCATAAGGTGACAGACCTCTGAAATGAGAATCTGGGATATTTCCCTGAATTTTCAATGGGAAACGGGGGCATTCTGTCTAAAATCAATCAAATAAGTAATGCTTTAGTTTTGTATTTTACAGGGGACAGACCACCAAAATCAGGGATTGTTGCCAGAAGTCGAGGTTGTTTAACCACCCTAGTTCATTAGCATGATGTAGACACCAAACAGATAGGATAAAGCACAAACTCCGCAACCAGGGCCAACCGAGGGTGTCCCAACCCAGGGAGACACCAGTGTTCAATAGCCAACTCCATCATGTTGCTATTGTTGCACATTATCGGACAACCACATTAATTCAAAGGTTACAGTAACAACAAAAATAAACCCTTTTACAGGGATGTTACACAATATTAGACTACTGCTAGCACGGCTAGCTGTGGAAGTTTGTAATGACCTGTGACTTTTCTTTTCGCTATTCACTACAACGATGGTAGCCTGATAGCTATTGCAGCTAATGAAGTGACAGGTAGTGTGGAGAATGATTTCTGGATGAATTATGTGAAAGATATTAAAAGAAATATTTATACACTCTTGTCACTCCTTTCTCTCATACAGCACAACATTATGTGCATCTCCAATCAGTACCAGGATGCAAGGTCCATTTAGCCTGATGCATCAAACGCTTTCACATCGTTTCCCTTTGTGCAAAGTGTCTGAAACCTATCCATTGGGATACATGGATGGGCAGATATTTTCTGCTTCAACCAATTGCTACTGTTTGCTGGTGAAGTATGTTACGTGCTGGAATGCAGTGTCTGAATTCAACATTATTGCTTTCAGCCCTCCATCTGTTTGCTGATTGGCCTGCACAGCTATGGTGCGAACCAAAGCCTACGGATAGCTTCCTGACCAGAGGTGGAACTAAATGAGAAATTGAGCAGAAGCACTAGGTGGCGCTAGCCTGGCTAAGGTCCATTCAAAGCTAGATTAAAACAGCAGTGTGTATAAATTAGCATTTTAAGGTCTATTCTTGCATTCATGCTTGCTGGTTCATCAGCCTCAAGCCCCTCTCTTGCCAGAATGTCATTGAGAGATTCTCTAGCCTTAGTGTCATAGGCATTCTCCACGTAGAAATCCTGATCATGACGTTGGGCCATTCTTTTCCACATCTGGCTATTGGCCACAACCCAGCCTGTTTGAAAAAGTGGAAAAGTGGAAAAGTGAAAAAGTGGTATCTGTGGGCATCATTTAGCAGCTTATTTTGTCTATACTATTCACAGAAGAAGTTAACTGCAGATATTAGGTTTACGGTCTAAGCCATTTGTGTTCTTACTTGCTGGTTCTTCTGTAGCCTGAGTAGCATGGAGATCTTGTCTGTAGAGGTTACGACTGTCATGCTGGGCCATTCTTTGCCACATTTGGCTCTTATGCTTTCCATGAAGCCTCCTATGCTCTCTTCTCACCTCCATCTTCACCTACAGTCCACCTGGTCTAGAGTGTAAAAATCGACTCCTGTGTGTTTTGAGGATAGTCGTAGAGGAAAGTATAGTGTTCACAATATTTAGCAAAAATAATCCAGGTGAATCGATGAGTAAGTGTGAAATTGCCAGCAGAAAGCTCTCTCTCAGTGTCGTCAGTGCAGCCAAGGTCAAAATGATCTAGTGTATTACCTCAGTATTCTACAACATTTACATTTACATTTATCTAAAGCGACTTACAAAAGAGGATAACATTCAAGCTACAACACAATAAAAAAACTACAAGGTAGAATGTTCACAGAATTCTAAATGGAGAGGAGAAATCACACATTGGTGTGATATGGTGAGGCTATTGCCCTCATTTAGACAGGCCAGTGAAGACTGACAGGATGCAAGTTGGAGAGGGATGAAACCCAAAATAACCAAGTGCACGTCTGACCTCATTTTAGTCATAATGGTCCATTAGGTGTGAGCCAAAGGCGTTCCCCCAAGATCAATATTTACACATTGGAATGCTATCAAAATTATGCATGACGTCATGTGTGCATGTCTGCTGTATTGTTGGGTGAATTCATTTTATTGCTTCTGTTTCTTATCGCACAGTTTTTTTCTGAAGCTTTCTTCCTGGATATAAATGGCAAAGTTGAAGTTTGTTTCTTCATTAGGTCCAACCTCACCTGAGTAAGCATGATGAAGTGGGCTTTTGTCCTCTGTGTCCTGGTAGCTTTCTCTGAGTGTATTCGGTAAGTCTCTCATGAAGCCCTGATGGGTCTCCTCCACCCTGTCCTAAATATATGTGATCATACTTAATTAATTGTGTGCATATTTGTGTTTGTGTTTCTGTGTGTGTGTGTGTGCGCGCGTGCGCGGGTTGGGGTGTGTGTTGCAGGGTGCCCCTGATCAAGGGTAGAACGGCCCGGCAAGAGTTATGGGAGCGGGGTCTGTGGGATAAGTTCAGGAAAAAGTTCCCTCACCAGCCCATGGTTAAGTTCCAGTCGCAGAGTGGAGCTGAGGGCATGACCAATGATGCAGATGTAAGTGAGGGATTGTTGAAGTGCTAACAAGAACAATGTCTGCATAAGAATCCAATGTGCCCTGCTTGCTCGACGGAACCATTCAGAAACAAAACTGTGATTTTTTATGTATCCTTGGTTTATTTGCCTGTTTGCTTCATGATTTAGATACAGATTTTCATCGGCATATGTAATATGGAATTCAAATTGTCATGCTGGTCAGGAAGTAGTAACTGTTTAACAGTTGTGGTGTTCATAATAAGTTGGCAGAGAGGACTATAACCATTCGGGTATATATATTAAATCCCCCCCCCCCCCCCCCCCAACACACACACACACACACACACACACACACATACACATACACACAAATACACACATGCACATACACACACATGAAAAACTAGGATATTGATAATTTGCCAACTGTTACACCAAAGATTATGCCATTTTTGAAGCATATTGCTGTCAGAGAAGGCACATCAAACCATCTCAGCCCTTTTAGAAAAATCTGTACTCTAATACATTGTTACCATGTTTAGAAAATATGAAAAACTGTTTTGTTAGTTTAATATTAATTTATACTACAATACCATTTCTTTTAGCTGTCTTACTACGGTGTGATCTCCCTTGGGACTCCCCCCCAGTCCTTCAGAGTTATCTTTGACACTGGCTCCTCCAACCTGTGGGTGCCCTCTGTCTACTGCAGCAGCGCTGCTTGCAGTGAGTATGGCTGACCATGACTGATCCCTTTAGATCCTAAAGTATGTCAACATGCCGTCAATTAAAACTGCTTGTTTGTTTGTCCTAAATGACACAATAATGTCACACTCTTTCAGATAGTCACCAGAAGTTCAACCCTCTGAGTTCTAGCACTTTCCTGAGCACTCAACAGAGTCTTAGGATTCGGTATGGCACTGGCAGCATGACTGGAATTCTGGGTTATGACACCTTGCAGGTCATTACTAATCAACTGATCTATTAGCACATGAGTTATACAGTATAGCCTACTTCCAAAAGGCATTCAGACTTAACAGTATATTTCAATGGACTTATCCAAGGAATCTATAGAACTACGAAATCTATTTTGCAGACAAAAGGTAGAATTACTTCTGTCTAAAAAAATGTATTCCCATAAAAATGAGAGGAGATGGCCACAAGTCAAGTTTGTCCACCAAATTAAATCTTCCATTTTTCCCCTGTAGCCTTCCCAGAAGGGGGGTTCTCTTCAGAGTTTTGTGGGCAATGCTGGTTTGTGTATCTCAAGGACAACATTTTTTTTTTTTTAAGTGTTTTTGTTTTTTTTCCTTGAAAAGGGTTATACATTTTGAAAAAACAAAGGGCATTCTGCACCTGAAACATGGCATTTAGCGGCGCATACAGAAGTCTGTCCACTGCTATTTCAGCAAACTCCTTTCAAACCTAAGGAGCGTTTCTTTATTAGAGAGAAGTTCTTCCCTGACTACAGCACATAGATACAGTTCTCTTCATCTCTTCTCTTCATTGACACACTGTTTGACTGATGCCGTTCAAGGTGGGTGAAATCACTGTGAGCAACCAGATCTTTGGCCTGAGTTTATCTGAGGCCCAGTTCATGCAGCACATGTCAGCGGACGGTATCCTGGGTCTTGCCTTCCCTTCAATCGCTGCCTCTGGAGCTACGCCTGTCTTTGACAACATGATGAGACAGGGGCTGGTATCCCAGGACCTCTTCTCTGTCTACCTCAGTGGGTGAGTGTGCTGTGTTATGGTGCTATGGCACAACGAATGACAGTGCCTGCACCATAACCAAAGATCAGTGAATACAGATCAAGAGAGAACAACACAATATGTTACTATGAAAGCAAAGTGAATAGTTCCGGTCTGCATGAGTGGGAGTGTCACATTACATCACAATATAAACCTTTCAATGATCTTTGGTATCAGCGTATGAGAGCTCAACTCTGGTCTGCATAAAGTGGGAGTGTTCCCTCTTCCCCTTGCGAAAATAGAACATGGAAGCTGTTGAACGTCTCTTGCTCCCCTTTAACCCTCTCTGCTAAAGCCGGAACAGGTGCCCATGGGGACCGGGGTTTGAAATTCGGCCAGTGGTCACTTCCTGATCGTACCCGTTCTCTCTCTCCCACTCACTTGCTGTCTCCTCTGTCCTGTCTGAATAAAGACAAAAAGTGATGATGGTGATGGTACTCAGATCAACCCATCAATGATCCAACCTAGTCATTTCACTTTGCGTTATAAGGCAGAGTTGCATCAGAATAAGTTTGAAGCCATTGCTTTAAGGTAAACTAACTGCACTGTGTTGCTTTCAGACTGAACTAACCCTTTTGACTGTTGTCCCTTTAGGAATGGTGACTCAGGCAGTGTGGTGCTGTTTGGTGAGATCGACTCTCAGTTCTACACTGGTAGCTTAACTTGGATTCCTCTGACCTCAGAGACCTACTGGCAGATTAAGATGGACAGGTATGTTGTGTACAGGCCCTAATTTCAGCCTGATGGACACACTGAGACACGTTCAGGCAGCTCACAACCTCAAACTGAAATGAATGACAAAGTGCAAGGGCTGTCAACGAGGAAAGTGTCTCATACATGAATCATTTGGCACATGACAACATTAACTTGACTCACCAGTGTTTGTGCTTAACGTCTTGTTTGTTGTTTTATAGTAAATGAGCAGTATTAAATGAACACTATTTCACGCTTGTTGATTAATTTGTGTCCATCATTATAAAACTATGGCCCCATGATCCTCATCCCCTCATCTTGTTCTGCCACCACAGTGTCAGCATCAATGGAGAGATTGTCGCTTGTGCTGGTGGATGTCAAGCTATTGTTGACACTGGAACTTCACTTGTTGTTGGACCTTCCGGTGGCATCAAAAACATTAATAGTGTGCTTGATGCCAGCATCAACCAATATGGCGATGTAAGTATTTTCAAGATATCTGAGTTATTAATAATGGAAAAATGTCTGTTTACAGGTCTTTGTCTTGTCTTTACAGGCAGCTGTGCAGTGTGAAAGCATCGGGAGCATGGCAGAGGTCACCTTCAACATCAATGGACAGGCTTTTACTCTTCCTCCATCTACATATGTGCTTGAGGTGGGTGCAAATAAGACACAAAAACTATGAGGGAGCCTATACAGTTTACAGTTTTTTAAAATGCTGTGTTTACTTAAACAACAACAACAGCTACTTACATTTTTATAACGCTTTTCAAGGCCCCTCAAACTGCTTTACAGTGGAATGGGTACCTCACCAACCACCATCAATGTGTAGCACCTAAATGTCAACCTTTCATTAACGTTAGTGCCATCGTGTGTCTTTTTTCAGCATAACAGTGGCTGTTTTACTGGGTTTGGCAATGGAGGGAGCAGCCAGCTCTGGATCCTGGGTGACGTTTTCATCCGACAGTTTTACACTGTCTTTGACAGGCTTGACAATGTGGTGGGCCTGGCTCCGGTTGCCTAAATGTTATTGTTTTATAAAGTGAATCATTTTCTAGGCTATTTTGTTAAAACGTTAAGCATGTTGAATTGTGCTCAATGGAAAAAATGTAAATAAAGACTTAAACTTAAAAACTTGCATTTCTGTATTTAATATACTAATGCATCTGTACAGACAGTGCCCATGGAATATCTACGGAAGACTTCTATTCTATTCGCCTGCAATCTTTGGAAATTGAATGATACCAAAGATCATGTAGTACTGACCAAGATAGAGCAACATGATAAGTTAATGGGAGCAAAGGTGAATAGTTCTGGTCTGCATAAGTGGGAGCGTCACATAACGTCACAATATAAACTTTTCAATGATCTTCTGTATCAGTGTATGTGGGTTTGACTCTTGTCTGTATAAAGAGTCCCCCCCCTCCCCACTCCCTCCCACCCACCCCACCACCCCAGCAAAAATAGAACACTGAACTTAACAAATATTTGTGCCTCTGCTTTTACCCTCTCTGATGATACTCTGTGAAAAGAAAACAATTGGAACCGTTGTGGTGGTGAATGTTTGGTTAATGTACAGTCCATCTGTGTGGCAAGGCAGTTAATAAAGTTGAAAGGAACCTGATGCTGATTTATTAGTTCAAACAAATTCATTCAAATGTGGAAGAATGTGCTTCAAGACATTCTTGAGATAAAGTTAACTAGAATGGAGCATGCAGATGGCCATATAGATCTTGAACTTTGACCTCCTAAATCTATTTAATTCATCCAAGTAAACTATATTTAAAGCATGTGCCTCAAGGCATTCTTCAGACCTAGACTCTACAGGAATGAGACTTCCATGGTCACAGTGACCATGAATTTCACCTTTGACCTCCAAAATCTAACAAGTTCATCTTCGAGTTCAATTGAACATTTGTACCAAATTTGAAACACGTGCCTTAAGGAATATTTAAAAGGCAAACCAGGCAACATTTTTAGGTTAATTTACCAGCTTCGTAGTCACTTTGATGGTTAAATGGCTCATTACGGGGTGAATGAAACCTCTCTCAGCACGCTCTCGCTTGCCAGGCACAGTTACAGCATGCAGCAGCATTATAAGAACGTTGCCCCAATGTCAAACGAAACCAAAACAGAATGAAATCAATCATGTTTATTACCATGTCAGTCAACATAACTCTTCAATAATCGCTGGTTCCGTTTGCAAACAAATCCACATTGATTGGTGAGAATGTAGAATGTTGGTGCTGTTTTTTTCTATTCAGTGACTGTAGGGGGAGCTGTGGAGATAAAATAAAAAATTCAGGCTTGGCCTTTAAGATCCTGGAACCGACACATCTTGTGAGTATTATGTTTCACTGGCATGGAGGCATAAAACCTGTGGAGGCAACGTGTACATGAAGGTTTCAGTTGAAAAATCCATGTGCAAATCCTGAAAATGACTGAATCTCCTCCAATAAGTGTAATCCTTTCCCCATCTGATTCCATTCTTAGGAGTGAGAGAACCATTTTAACATTATATATCTCTATAATCATATAATTATAGAGATATATAATGTTATATATGTTATATATGTATATATATATTATAACCGTAGTTTGTGTTACCTCCATTTAGCAAAATTATGATGAGGCATGGGGGAGGTCATGGAGATCTGGGTGTTTGATTCTGACCTGTGCTTACTTCCTGATCCTCGTATATCATTCTCTTCCAATCTCTTCCTCTCACGCTTTACTGTCTTATCTGATTAAAGGCAAAATATCTCCAGAAACGTATATACAGAAGCACATACTTGCAGGTTTGCTGATGGACCTAAGTACTCTCTCATATGGCATGTGTCTCTGTATTTTAGTTCAACTTCCTGTTCCCGAAAATGTCATCCTATATTTGTCAGGGCCATTTGTGTCTGTGGGTTAAAGGTGTCTCATCAACTAATAGAAACACTATGACAACTATAATTAGTCAATAGTGATTCCTTCTATCAAATTTGGTGATTGTTGTTACAAATCTGTAACAAAATTTTAAAATATAATTTGCTCTTATTTAAATGGCAGACATAGACAAAGTGCAGAATTGTAACTCTGGTTAAATTAATTTTAATAATGAGGCAAAATCCAATAGCTAATATAAGGCCATGAGCAAGATCTTAATCACAAACATCAGATAATGTGCGAAGTGCTTTCACAAGAGACACTTTCAACTGAGAGACTTTTCACGCCATCCTTTAAATTGAGGCCTGATATCTCCAAGAGCCAGAGGCATTGTCCTATGGTCAATACTAACACAAATCATGACGTGATATCAAATCAGTCAAGGTCACCTGCCTATTCAGTGACATTGTTCCCAAAGCTTATCTGAGGTTTCATGGCATGAGTTTCTTATCTGATTTCTGTGTTATTGCTTTACTCCAGGATGCATATATATGGCAGAGTTGGAATACCTTTCTTTAATCTTCTTCCACCTCACCAAGGTAAAAGCATCATGAAGTCGGCTTTTGTTCTCTGCGCCCTGGTGGCTTTCTCGGAGTGTATTCGGTAAGTCTCTTGTATATCCCTGATATTTATATATCATGCATATTATCAGTTCATTCCCACTATGGGAGATAAAAGAAAGCAAATACAGTAGGAAGGCAGAAAGCCAAACGGGCTATTTTGAAGCCTCTACCTAAAAAAAAAAAATGGAGGATGAAGGTTTATAGAAAGAATAAACTGTACTGTGGATTAGCTACAATAGCTCTAAATAGCTGTAACAGATTATCCACTTTGCCTGAATGCAGCTCCTTAATAAATCAGGTTTGAAAAATATTCATGTCATAAATGTCTAAATCATGCAGTTTTTTTAAAATAAGGAATGTATGCAATGTGTGATTTTGACTGGGCTATAACTCTAACAAATACTTCTGGAAAAGAATCTTTGTGAAGGGTAGTAGAGGGAAAGTGGGGGTAAGCACTTGCCCAAATTATATTTCAACAGGAAAGATAAAGATAAATTAAACTGTGAGAAAGAGTTAAGGGGCAGTTAGAAAAAACAAGATGACTATTCCTTATTACAACTGATTTACTGGTATTCACGTTTTTACTGATCCAGTCTAGTTGCTGTCACAAATTCTCAACAAAAACAACCCCTAAGACAACCCCTATAAAATTAGATTTTTTTTTACATTAAAAAACATTGACAGGTTGCATTAGTAGCCTAGGCTAACTACTTTATAGTTTATCTCTTCTACAGTGTATCTGTTTTGTTGCTGATGTTATTTGTCTTAAGGTCTTACTTGCCTTGTACTTTATTTGTAGTTATGACAATATTACACATACATTTCTATTTTGTTATGTTGTTCTTACCTACTCCTTACACAATAATTTGTGGGCTGTAATTTAATGCATTACCTCAAACACAATTTGTTTAGCTTAAAACACACAGTTAGACCAGTAATTTTAATATACAAGACTTAGGGTTGTACCATCTGCAAAAACATAACTGGAGACAGGGCTTGCAACAGTCATTATTATAAATTAGAAAAACGAATGGTCCAAGGATGGATCCATGTGGAATCCTACAGAGTAGTCTGGACCATAACCAAAGTACAGTTGTTGCCAAAAATTTTAGCAGTAAAAAGCTAAAACATTTTGGCCTCAGCTGATATTCCTTTGTGTATGTGTGTGTGTTTCAGGGTGCCCATTATCAGGGGTAAAACTGCCAGGGAGGCACTGCAGGAGAAGGGTCTTTGGAAAGAGTACAGGAAAAAATTCCCTTACCAGCCAATGGCCAAGTTCCAGAAACAGAATGGAGCTGAGGCCATGACCAATGATGCTGATGTAAGTGAAGGATTCTTGTAGTGCTTTTGAGAATATATCCTCTTAGGAATACAATGCCTCTTTTCTTATGATCCATGTTTACATATTATTCATATGTCATATGCGATGGGCTAGATCTATGCATGTGACACTATCTATCCTAAATCTGCTTTAGCTATTAGCTGTAGTTTCTGTTGTAATTTGAATGTGTTATTACCATGTTTAATTTTCAACAATTTCATGATCATTTACAACTGTTGCCTTTTCCTTTCACTTTAGCTGTCTTATTACGGTGTGATCTCCCTTGGAACTCCCCCCCAGTCCTTCAAAGTTATCTTTGACACTGGCTCCTCCAACCTGTGGGTACCCTCTGTCTACTGCAGCAGCGCCGCTTGCAGTGAGTATGGCTAACCATGGCGTATGTGTGTGTGTGTGTGTGTGTGTGTGTGTGTGTCTGTCTGTCTGTGTGTGACCCTTGTAGCATGTGCAACTGACTTGCTCGCCTTCCTTGTTACATTTTTTCAGATATCCACCAAAAGTTCAACCCTAAAAATTCCAGCACTTTCATTAGCACAAATACACCTCTCCAGATTATGTACGGAACTGGCAGCATGACTGGTGTTTTGGGTTATGATACCCTGGAGGTTATTATGAATTCATATTTTAAAATTTATTTTTTATTGTGATTGTGATAGAAACATTAGCGCTAATGGCTCAGATGTCCCTCTGTTTGGTATTTCAAATTTAAACATTATTATGTTTAAATGTTTTCATTAGACAATAGTCCCTCACTTACTTACAAAATGGTTGCATGATTGTCTCTTAGCCTTCCTTGTGACACTATGTCGTTGATGTTGTTCAAGGTGGGTGGACTTACTGTGCAAAACCAAATCTTTGGCCTAAGTGAAACCGAGGCCCAGTTCATGGAGTACATGCAGGCTGATGGCATCCTGGGTCTTGCCTTCCCCTCCCTGTCTTCCTCAGGAGCCACGCCCGTCTTTGACAACATGATGAGCCAAGACTTAGTCTCCCAGGACCTTTTCTCTGTCTATCTCAGTGGAGAGAATGCAATGTACAGCAGTTGAAAGTTTAAATTCTCCTGTCGTTTTCATTGTGTTGTTTTTTTTTTCTCACAATGGTGAAAGACATTCATTACTTAACAATGAACTTAGTCTATTGTGTTTCCAGGCAAAGTGATTTAGGCAGTGTGGTGCTGTTTGGTGAGATCGACTCTCAGTACTACACTGGTAGCTTCACCTGGATTCCTCTGGCCTCACAAACATACTGGGAGATTGAGATGGAGAGGTATTGTACAGATCCAAGCCACACACAAAAGCACTCACACTGAGACACATATCAGACTATTTTCCTGACAGGATCTCAACTTGTTGTGCCGTTGCAGTGTCACCATCAACGGGAATATTGTTGCTTGTGCTGGTGGTTGCCGTGCCATTGTTGACACTGGGACCTCCCAACTTATAGGACCACCCAGTGACATTCAGAATATAAATGGCTGGGTTGGCGCCTACATCGATGAGTATGGTGATGTAAGTAGTTTTTTTTTTTTTTAATTTGTTAATGATTAACCAAAACAAAAACCACACTGACTTTTGTTTGTCTTTTTTCCAGGCCGTTGTGTCATGCGGAAATATCCAGAGAATGCCTGAGGTAAACTTCAATATCAACGGCCAGGCTTTCACTCTCCCAGCATCAGCATATGTGTCTAAGGTGGGTGTAAATAAAACAAACAAAGCATGTTATGGTGAGTGGTGGAATGAAAAGGAATACAGTAATTTCTTGAATATAAGCCACACCATATATAAATCTCAGGTCAGTGTTTTATGCAAACTAACAAAACAAAACAAAACCATATATTGACCTCACCCTTGTATTAACCTCACCCATGTATTAACCTCAGTTAACTAAACATGTCCTATTGAATCCCAATCAGATCAGATGCAGTAGAATGATGAAAATAAATGAAATCCTGTATCTAGGCCTCACCCATGTAGTACCCTCATAGATGAAGAAATTTAACAAAATCAATGTGTTAACCTTGGTTAATAATCAGGAAATTACGGTACAATGTATACACAGAATGAGCCCCATGATATGTGTTTTCACAGGGATACACGTGTTACACTGGCTTCGGATATGGTGACTCATTATGGATCCTGGGTGATGTTTTCATTAGAGAGTTTTACACTGTCTTTGACAGGAAATTACAAATGGTGGGCTTTGCCCAAGCTGTGTAAATACTATAATTGTAAAGTGTTTTTTGATTATCTATTAAGAATTGTGAATATAATAAAATGTGAACATGAATCCAAATAAAAATGTGAAAATCCAAATAAATCATGATTTTGAGCAAATAAGTGTTCTCTGTCATATCCTTCATAAGCTGGCTTCATTGAGATGCATTCAGCCTTCGTTCCAATTCTTCATTATCTTCAGCCTCTTGTTCTGATGATACCTGAATGTTTTAAGGTTAACAGTGTTCCTGAATAACCAAGAGCCGCCTGACTAAAGATGAAACCATGGAAACATAATGAGACTGCATTGTTTATGATAGTTCCACATAATGTGACATGAGACCATGAGTCAGACAGGGAAGATTCAAATATAGAGACTGACAGACAGCATGCGATTAGCACAGCCAGGCTGTTTTCTATATTTGTCTGCGAAAAGGAAAACAGACCCACCATGAAGAGCTTAAAGTATAGCATTAGTAACTTGTCATAAGGTGTAAAATAGCCTATAATGACCCACAAACACAGAGATTCAGATACTAGAAGGGCACAGATTAATGCAGTCACATTCTACTCAGCCATGGCTAGCCAATCAGCAACCAGAGGAGATGTTAATTTTGAAATCAAAAGTAGCAATGCTAAATGGTGGTAGCAATTATGTATTAAACAGCAAAAGTACATACTATAGTTTCCTTCAGGCTAGTGCCTCCCTCCTTATTCCCCAGTACAAAAGATGCTTGACATGAAAGGGTTGACTAATTTTGTAACCGCAGTAGTCATATGGTAGCAACTAATGCAGTATATGTAAACAAAGGGTTTAACCACTTAAGTTTCTTTTTATTTTAACACTTTTTATTTCACTTTGTATTTCAACAATTCAGCACTGATGGCAAGACAATGAAGGAAAATAAAGTATAAAAATATGGAATAAAACATAGTCAAAGTGGTTTGGATATAAATATTTATGAAATTTAGAATATGTGAGCGTGGAGGTAAAGTGTGTATTATTCTACATCAAATCATTCAAATGTACCTTATGTCAACATAAAATGTACACAATAGCTTTACAAAAACAATCCTTAAAGAGCTGTGTGGCTGTGTGCTAGACATGTAGCAGAAATACAGGAGAAGTGAACGCTAGAGGTGACTGGTATTTGTTTACTTATGAAAGGGAGGGGAGGGAACCAGAGCTAAAAACATGGTACTTGTTAGTTCTTACTCAGAAGATTTTTAGCAGGACGCTTGCTGTAAACTGATGCTTAAATATGCAAATGTGGCATTATTTTCACAAAATGTCATAATTTGCATATATTTCTTGAAAAAATAAATCAAGTCAGGTTCAAAAATATAGTTGCATTTTTCTTAACATTAGTACAAAGGCTTTTACAGAAGTCATGAATGGCCATGAATAAAACTGGAAAGGTTGTTGTATGTTAGTTGCTGCTCAAGTGGAGACATTCTACTTATGATATGAAATAGATCTGTAGTCTGAATGTTATATTTGCCATAATCTGAAAGAAAAACAGAATGTGGCACATACACACACACACAAATATATATATATAGCGTGTAAAAACCTGTAGTGTCTCCTCTTAAATTTATACCTAAATGTTGACATGTACCTGACTGTAGATCTGCAGTCTCTGAATATTTGGCACATGTGTAAGGAGCCACCGGTGCAGTTGGTAAATACAAGAAAGACGTCTCTAGTCTGCTGTCATTTCACATTGTGAGCTTGTGGAGAAGCAATTATGCCACTCGACTAACAATCAGGCAACCCAGGTTTTTATTACGGAACCCCACACTATCCGTGTAACTATGGCTAAAGATGTTGGCTAAACACAAGTCAACTTTACTTTAGGTCTACACTGTCATTTAGTTTGGGATATACATGTTTTAAAGAACACAAATTGTAATTCAGTTCTGCAGCTTAATTTCTGTTGATGGCTACGGGGCCTCCAAATTTGCTCTTATCACTTCCACCTGCCACATATAACCTTGGTTTTTAAAGCACGTTTCAGCAATCATGTACTGTTCAGTAATCATGCTCCTTATCATATGTTTACATGTTTTACAGCTACTGATGCTACTACATTGCTTACAATAGTGCTTACCGTGCTACTTGGGACCTACATACTATCTCAGTCTTGGAAAATTATGATAAGGATAAAGTAGGGTTGTTGGTATGTATACTGACATAGATAAGAGAATCTCACTTTGTTTTAACTCATTTTTATGTAAACCAGCAAGCTGTCATATTGCATCATGGACATTGGATAGTATGTCTTTATTAACAGTCATAAGTCACTTATAAAAAGAAATGCTATTTGGCAATGACTCAATATCTAAACTTTGGTAACTGAGTTATGCAGATAAACAATTATGTTTTTTTTCAGATAGGTCTATACATGGAAATAACTGATCTATTGAAATATAATGTGATCTATTAGTCCATTGCATGCACAGTATATTCAAAAGGTGATATTCGTCACAAAAGGTTTCCATAAGGTGTAAGAGTTACAGTTCGTTACTACCCCATTGTCAATATTGACATTATGACATGATATCAAATCAGTTCCTCAGATATAAGTCGTGTGCATTCTCACTGAGATTGCTCCATTGAATTACTTTCATTGCATCTGCTTTACGTTGCTTATCACACTGCTTATCACACAGATTTTTCTGAACCTTTCCTCCAGGATATATACGACAAAGCTGAAGTGTGTTTCTTCACTGGCTCCAGCCTCACCTAAGTAAGCATGATGAAGTGGGCTTTTGTTCTCTGCACCCTGGTGGCTTTCTCCGAGTGTTTTCGGTAAGTCTTTCATGGAACCCTGATGAGTGTCCACCCATTGACCAAATATACAGTAGGCCTATGTGATCATATCTAACCCTTATACCACTGCCCATAATTAAGGGATTCAACCCTATTGGGCCCTTCTCTTGTACTGACACTTAATTCCTTGAGTGTGTGTTTCAGGGTGCCCCTGATCAAGGGTAAAACAGCCCGACAGGCTTTGCAGGAGAAGGGTCTTTGGGAAGAGTACAGGAGAATGTTCCCTTACAATCCCGCAGCCAAGTTCCAACAGGATGGATCTGAGACCATGACCAATGATGCTGATGTAAGTGATGGATTCAGGCATTAAGGCGCTAACAAGAGATTTAGGCAGACGATTGCTAACAACAAGAATATTCTGCCAGTCCAGGTAGCTTAATAGATCATTGTTTTAACAGCACAAGAACATAGTGGCATTCAAAACTATGGGTTGGTCAATGTCATGTTGGTTTGCAACTGTGGCTCTTTCCCTTGATTTTAGCTGTCTAAATATTTGCTACTAGAAGTTTCTGTTGTGATTCAAATGTGTTATTACCATGTTGCATTTCAAACAATTTCATGATCATTTACAACTGTTGCCTTTTCCTTTTACTTTAGCTGTCTTATTACGGTGTGATCTCCCTTGGGACTCCCCCCCAGTCCTTCAGAGTTATCTTTGACACTGGCTCCTCCAACCTGTGGGTGCCCTCTGTCTACTGCAGCAGCGCCGCTTGCAGTGAGTATGGCTGACCTTGGCGTATGTGTGTGTATATGACCTCTGTAGATCCTAATGCATGTCCCACATGTTTGAAATGGCACAGCACTGTCCCACTCTTTCAGATAACCACCAGAAGTTTAACCCTCAAAGTTCCAGCACCTACCAGAACAGCGGACAGAGTGTTCAGATCCAGTATGGAACTGGCAGCATGACTGGCATTCTGGGCTACGACACACTGCAGGTCATTACTAACACAACGATCGTCTTTGATTGAAAAGTCAGAATTGTGATAGAAACATCAACATTGATGACCCAGGTTATAGATTTCTTTTTTTGGTATTTTACCCAGATAATCTACCCTTAGTCATTTCACCTGAATGTCTGAGAGTAGTTCCTCAGTGTTGATCCTACACATCAGCATGGTTCTCTTGTCCTTTAGTGCACTGTAACAAAACAATGCCCCTATAAAGTAAGAAAAATAAGTAACCTGGCTGCCTTAAATTTCTAAGTTAACTCAATGAAACATTACATAATTAGCTACATCAAATAGACAGTTGACTTTATTTGACGTAACTTATTAACTAATGTTTCAGTCTGTTGACTTAGAAATTTAAGGCAGGTTGATTGATGATGTTCAAGGTGGGAGGAATCGCTGTTAGCAACCAGATCTTTGGCCTGAGTGAAACCGAGGCCCAGTTCATGGAGTACATGCAGTGGGATGGTATCCTGGGTCTTGCCTTCCCCTCTCTCGCAGCCTCTCAGGCCACCCCCGTCTTTGACAACATGATGAGCCAGGGGCTGGTCTCCCAGAACCTCTTCTCTGTCTACCTCAGTGGGTGAGTCTGCCATGTACCACCCCATGACCACATCCAAAATGTTCAATTGCTCTGGTGTGTATGTGTGTTTTTTTTAATTCATTTGTCTATTCTTAAAGCTGTACGTCACTTCTGAAAGAATGAACAAAATCTTTTTGTTGTTTGTCGCTTCAGGGACAGCGAGTCAGGTAGCGTTGTGGGATTTGGTGAGATTGACTCTCAGTACTATCAAGGTACTCTCACCTGGATTCCTCTGACCTCAGAGTCTTACTGGCAGATCAAGATGGACAGGTACAGTATATAGGATGGGTTCCAATTTCAGCCAAATGCATGCAAATGTCTACGTTCTCCATATGACCTTACTTATTGTGCATTGCAGCGTGACCATCAATGGCAATGTTGTCGCTTGTGCTAATGGATGTCAGGCAATTGTTGACACTGGAACTTCCCTCATTGTTGGACCTTCCAGTGACATTAGCAACATCAATGCCTGGGTTGGTGCCAGCAGCAACCAATATGGGGATGTAAGTATTTTAAAAACTCAGACTTTGACATTGTTAACGACTGGTGGAAATAAAAGGGTCATTTTAACCTGTGTGCGTGCGTGTGTGTGTGTGTGTGTTTGTGTGTGTATGTATGTGTTCTTCTCACAGGCAACTGTGAGCTGTGGAAATATTCAGAGCATGCCTGAGATCACCTTCAATATCAATGGACAGGCTTTCACCATCCCACCATCTGCCTATGTGTCTCAGGTAGGCTCTTCTAATCCACATAAAGCTATGAGCATATTATAGTTAGTGGTGGAAGAAAGGTCACCTTAAGTCTCTACTTATGCATGTCTCATGAGCTCCATGCTTACGTGTCTTTACAGGGATACAATAGCTGCTCCACTGGCTTCAGCAATGGAGACTCACTCTGGATCCTGGGTGACGTTTTCATCAGACAGTTTTACACTGTCTTTGATAGGCAGTACAATATGGTGGGTCTTGCTTCAATTGCATAAATGCCATCATACTGTAAATTGAAACATTTATCAGAACATGTGAACATGGTAAAATGTGAATAATGAAAATAAAATTCTGTAAAGAAAATTATAATGCAAAATAAAGTGATCCATTGTTTAATATACACTTAATATACACAGTATACATCTGGGTTACAACACAGCATTCAAGCAAAGTTCAATGGCTCTAAATGAACCATCTGGTTACAATGTCATAACAGTTATCTGTCAGCACAGTAACAAGCACAACATGTCTCTAGAACATTTATATTAAAGACTTCTAGCAACAGTAGAGTACTCAACAGCGTCCAGGGGTTCCAGGGGTGTTTTTGCTCTGGTTGTTCTGGGGCTATACATGCACGCATTCTCATAGAGCTCACTGGTTTCTTCACGAGGCTTAAAGTCAACCACAGTGTAGATGATAGGGGCCACCTCCTCACTGGTGTGCTTTAAAGGACAGTTTTTAAGATTTGTACCATTACACCAAACGTAACATCATGTTGGGAAACATTCAGGGATCACTGCAATTCATCTCACACAGTCCATGCTGTATAATATCCATATGTATATCTATATGTATAACATCTTATGAGAGCAGTATAACTGAACAACAAAGGGAACTATGGAAACTATGAGAGCAAAAGAGAGAGAATTTACTCTGCCTTATTTATGCAAGTTCCAATGCAAGACATGACTATGAGTCAGACAGGGAAGATTCAAATATAGATACTTACTGACAGCATGCTATCTGTGGAGTCATCTGGCTTTCCACTATATGTGTCTGTAAAATGGAAAACAAATACAACCCTACTGAAAACAGAAGTATAGGATTCTGAAAATATAAATGGTATATACATATACACACACACACACACACACACACACATATATATATATATATATTTTTTTTATTTTTATTTTTATTTTTTTTTTGATTTGTGGGAATGCAACAAATTCTCATGATAGACTGATACTGCAGAGCATTAGATGCAAACCTTACCTTTCCCTTTCGCTCGCTTTCTGTGGTGATGCACAGCCATTACTACTACTGAGATGACAATCATTAGGACCAAACTGAATCCTGCTGCCACTAACAAAATCACTTTCCATGTGAATCTAAGAAATAGAATAACATATATTTATAACATTGTTTAACTCTTAAAATGCCATACTTTCAGCTTAGAGCAGATGTGCAGAAATCCAAGTCTCTGAACAAAATCCAACATCTGATGGAAGTGAACTTAAAGTGGAATTGTGTGTTATATGAACCAAGATGCACAGTGCAGTGTTGTATTTGTGAAATGACAGATTACCGAGGATTTTCTTTAATGTCAGATGTCTCCTCTGAAGTCACCCCTGCAGAGACAGGGAAGGTTGTGACGGTTGTAAGATGGTTTGAGGGCTGGGAGAAGGGTGGAAGAGGGCTCAGACGGGCCACAGAGTCTGGGGGGGAATGCAGAAACACAGTGATGGGGAACACATCCAAGCAAGCACACAACTGCAATTAAAACAAGTTACGCTTTAGTCACATATGTCTCATATTTCCATTGTGCTTGTCAACCTACATGATCACCATTTTCTTTACTTGCATGTCAGTGCAAGTGCAAGACACATGTTAAGGCGTTAGCCTTTTAATTCTCAACCAATTCATCATCTTCATTACAATTCATGAAATTTCAGCATATAGAATTCATAGCAAGGAGTTGCTCTTACCGAGAATCTCAACGTAGGTGTCCTTGTAGATGAGGGTCACTGATGTTCCAAGAATGGTGCATCTGTAATATCCTGCATCTCCTCTCTGCAAACTCCATATCCTTACTTCCATCCCCCCATTAAACTCTCTCAGGGATATTCTTCCCTTGTACGTATTGTCAACATAGCCTCTGTTATTCAAAAACACACGGCATCCATTTGAGTAAGACTTGCAGCAAGCCTTTTCAAAAGAATTATAGAATGGATCGAAGTACAGCTGGAGGAGCACTTGACCAAACACATCAGTCCTCTGTTGGCCTCTTGCTGAATAATCACCTGAAAAACAGTGAGCATCAACTCCTGCCGATGGACTTATTATTCCTTAGAAAAACTGAGGAGGAATCTTACCATATTTCAGACAGACAAGCAGAAGGATTAGAACTCTCATCTTCTCCCATCAACACAGGCTCTCCTAACCACTGCAAACACTTCTCCAAAACTGTCTGCTTGGATTATAAATCAGACAAAAAGGAGGAAATGACATTTGTTATTGGACTGGTACACCCCTCCCCCCCCCAAAACCCCAACACACACACACACATTACTACTACTACTATATGTGTACTATATGTATATTCTAGAGTGGAACATCATCTCAGTTTGGAAAATCATTTGTTCAGAGCCAAGACACTTCAGCACATATGCCTTTCAGTCCTGGGTCCAAATAGCATCCCCCCTCCAGTATACTGGCTAGTAATTTCATTACACAGTTTGCTTACAGTTTGATGTTGGTGAAACACTACATTAATCATAAATCAGACATTTTATTCTGTCAGATGTTCAGATTTATTTAGTAATAATCAATGTTTATTTACTGGAGGCTATATTTGCCAACTACGTAGAGGATTCTAGACCATCTACCTAGAGTCCTCAAAGTAGTGCTTGACCTGTTGGCGTTTCAGTTTTATGTCAACCTGACATTGTGAAGTCCTCAACACCTACTGATTCATTCTTTGCAGCTCTGTGTGCTGCATGGGTGGAGGCACTTGGAGCTCAAGTGGTTTTCCATAGAATAACCAGGATCAAGGGCTAAAGGTGAAGGGCTCCAGTTCCAGGGGGTGTGGGAGTAAATACCTCACAGCAGCTGTACTCACGTGAATGATTCTCAAAACCATCGCTGCTAACCAAGTTAGCTCACAGGGTAGAACCACTGGAGTCAGCGATAAGTAGTCCTTGAAGTGGAGTGATTGGCGCAAACACAACTACAACAGAGAGCGAGCTATCTTACTATGTAAAGTGATTTATTTGGTTTCAGGTTGAAGTTCTCTCAGTTTTCTTTCATCTTTAGCGACCATGAGCAAAGCGTAAGAAACACAACTGTAGATTACAGATTAACACATCCAACAAAACAAATCCATACAGACCAAATGTGTGAACAACAAAAGTATCTCAGACCTTCTGTGATTATGGAGCTACACACAAAAATAGTACATAGTACCACTGTATTTGATTCCGTCATCTAAAATAACATAGAAAAAAAATAAATGATCACAAAATATGTAAGCTAACAGAATGTTGTCTGTGTACATGAAAGTAAGAGCAGCTCAGGCACATGTTTGTAGATAAATTAATAATTTTAAATAATTACAAAGTTACTTATCCTCCCATAAAGTTTTCGCCCTGTTATTGTACAGCACTTAACAGAGAAGAGCCAAAAGCAAGTGGTGGAATTTTTTAGGGAATAAAAAGCTCTATCTATATTACAAACAATCCATCAACTGAATAATGGAAGCCCCTTATGGTTCGCTCTGTAGCACCCTACAGCAGAGTGTATATCTACATGACCCCCTTGCTTCAATATGTACACAAAGTCCATCAGTAAGCAGGTTGTGTGCGTGTGTGTGCGTCTGTGTGTGTGTGTGTGTGTGTGTGTGTGTGTGTGTGTGTGTGTGTGTGTCTGTTTCTAGTCTTCAGAGAATGTGATGACATCATAGTGGATGCCATGTTGCTGCATCTGCTCGAGCTGCTCAGGCGTGGCCTCGGTGGTGTAAACGGTCTGGACCTGGGCCATGGCTGCATCTGCAACAGCTACACACACACGCATACACACACACACACACACACACACACACACACACACACACACACACACACACACACACACACACCACACACACACCACACACACACCACACACACACACTCACAGAAAGAGAGAGAAAGAGAACTGCATCTTGAGAACTGCATATCTCTACCTCCTCCAGATACATCAACACTTCCACATTATTCCATATTTACATGCAATACATTCGAGTTTATGATCTATTTGATCCACTTTCAAGCATTCAATGGATGGGTCACGGAAGTGTTAAGTCAAGTCGTGTCAAAATACATGTAAAACACTGGTCTGTTTTTTGTAGAATTTTGGCTGCGTTGAGTTGGCTGTTCCATGACTACAGGGGGCTACTTGTTACAGCAGATGCATCTTTGACTAAATGCATTCGGAACGTATCCGGTGTAGCCTCCCTGTAAACTGATCACACTCATTGAAATCTATTTGAGGAGTTCAGATCTCCATCTCCTGCCATCCCCTTTGTGGAATGAAACAGAGCATGACATTAGGCACCGCGGTGTCAGAGGTCTTACCCGTCACAGCCGAATGGGCCGCGGCCTCCAGGTCTTCAGGGCTGACGATCTGTTGCTCGGAGTTGAGAGGCACATACTGAATTTGCCCATCGTGAGTAAGTGCAATCTGGACACAGGTAATTAGGGCAGTTATTGTTTCAGCATGGTCTGCTACAGAGGCTACTGGGCTACAGTTTATAAATTGCTAGACAGACAAAGGGGAATTTTTTCTGCATTTGATCCATCTGTTGTTAGCAAACACACACTAGCACCACATGTAGCTGGGTATTTATAAAAGCCTTTTGTCCACATGTAAACGTGTTTTCATTCTAAAGACTGAGAATAAGTGAATCAGTGACTAAACAGTCAGCACAAACAAACATGGGAGTGGACTGTTCAGACACAGACAAAAAGTTTGGCATTTTCTTTTTCTAAGAAGCAGCAGCAACACAAAGCCTGCCCGCCTGTAATCTTTGTTTGGTTTCTGACCTGCTGCTCCTGCAGAAACGTGCCGTCATGCTCGTACTGAATCTGTGCTATCTGGCCATCGGGCATCTGGAGGTACACAAGAAAGAGAACAGCACAGCACAAGGTCAGCAGATACTTACTTCGGTTTACTACGGACGTTTGGACTCGCCAGTTTTGAGCACAACAGTAACACCTGTCAATTCCACTGTCAAACTCTTTGGCTCACCTGAATATGGTTGCCATCGGACACTACCACATACTCCTGGGGAAGTAAGTGCTGGACTCCGTCCTGGGAGATAATGTACTGAACCTAAGTGAGAAAAACAAATGTCTCATAAAAGGGGCACGGAACAATTAAACAGTTTTTTGACAATGGAACAGTAATTTGACAGTGAAGTTTAGCTGAAAAGATAATGCTCTGACGTCCAAACAGTCCTAGAGGGCAAACTGCAGATTCCTAAGGCAGTGTACACTGATCATACAGTGACGTAAGACTAGGAGAAAACAATATGGGAGTGGAACAAGCTCAGTCACCTGGTTGTCAGCAGTCATAAGGTGCTGGACTGTCTGCCCATCCACAGTCGTGATCTGCTGTATATATGTGGCCTCCTCCTAACAAAAAGAAATGATAAATCCATCACCATGTTAAGATGAGGGTATTAGGGTCATGTCAGCTCCATACAGGAGAACAGGTGCGTGTACCTGGTCAGAGAGTGCTTGCTCCTGGGCGACAATGATGTGCTCCTGTCCCAGGGCCTGCTGGAGCTGCTCTGGGCTGATGACTGTCTGACCTGCCTGCAAGGCTGTTGTACACAGCAGAAAATATATTTTTTTACACCACCACACACAGACACATCTGCACTAAAGTCAACTCCTCACATGTGCGTGTGTGTGTGTGTGTGTGTGTGTGTGTGTGTGTGTGTGTGCTCACACTGCAGGGTGGCCAGGGCTTCCTCATCACTGTTGACAATGATTGTCTGCTGAGCCGTGCCCGGTCTGGGCTTGCGGGCCGGGGGCTCCTGGCTGTGGAGTCGCTCCATGTGGAACTTCAGGTGCCCGTTACGGTTAAACCTGCAAAGCCACAGCCAATATAGAGTCACAACAGAGAGATCATGCCCAACTAAATCAACTGAAACATGCAACTAAATAGACTGGACTCCCATATTTAACAATATGTATTTATTTCTATTTCTGAAAGAAGGCATCCATCATGCTAACATCACCAAGCCACATGAATAACCCCACATCACCCTTGGCCCCTGGGCCATCATTTCTGTCTAGCACTGATTCTGTGAGCTCTTCCTAGGCTTACCTCTGTCCACAGATCTCACAGGCAAAAGGCTTCTCATTGGTGTGGGTCATCATGTGGCGCCGAAGGTCCTTCTTGTTTTTGGAAGCGAAACTGCAGCTGGTGCATTTGTGCGGTCGCAGGTACGAATGCAACGTCATGTGAGTCTGCCACACAGAGAAAGTGTTTGCTAGTTAAAATTACTGCAAGGTCAGCACAGTCGAGGGACGTTGGCACTCTGTGGATGACTTGTCGCCATTGCGCGGGGCCTAACCTTGACTTCAGGCCAGGAGGTGGCGGTGAACTCGCAGTCGGGGCACTTGAAGGTGCTGGGGTCGATGTGCGCCCTCTTGTGGTTCTCCATGTCAGAGCGGCCGTGGAAAGACTCCATGCAGATGCGGCAGGAGAACCTCTTGGTGTTGAGCTGCTGTCGTGAGGAGGGAGAGCCTGATGCCTCGCTGCTCAGCTAACAAACAGAGCAACATTATAAACATTATAAAAGTTATAAACATTTCTTTCATAGGCACAACATATTCATCCAGTATACAGTATACCAGAGTATTCTTAATTCAATATTAAACTGAAGAACCAATGTGCTTGTGTGCACTGTGTGCACTTCAACAGAATTCAGAGCAGAGGGAGAAGGTAGTGAGGAGTGAAGGAGAATTGTCTGGCCTACCTCCACCTGCTGCATCACCCCTTCAGTCAGGCTGGAGCTCAGGTAGAACTTGTCCTTGTGCTCCCTGAGTGTTCCTGAGTCTGACGCCGCATCGCTGCTCACCTCCATGGGCTGAGTGTCCGCAGAGATCTCTTCCGTACTGCTGAACAGACATGACACAGAAATTAACAGGCACCAGGAAAAGAGAGAGAGAGAGACAGACAGGGAGAGAGAGAGAATTGTTTTCACAACTATAGCAGTACAGTATGTCTGCCTTAATCTCAATAACAGATTAGTATTGTCCAGCTTCTCAATAAAAGTTGCACTACATTGTACTAAGAAGGCAAAGAATCAACAATCTGGCACTAATTTTGTCTTGGTAAGGACGCTCAAATGAAACACTGACAAACAGGTTAATCGTGTGCCAGGTAGACTGGTCAGTGGTACCTGTACGACGGGTCCGTACTGTGGATCTCCTCTGCGGCCTGCTCGACCACGCTAAAGTCAGCCGAGCCCTCGTAGGCACTGATGGCGATCTGGGTGATCTCCCCACCCGCTTCCCCCATGCTCGACTCGAACGCCTCCTGCACCAGCGTCTCTCCATTCTCCGCCACGTGAAACGTCACCACCTTCTGGGGCTGCAGTGAAGTGGACTGGGTGCCCTCCTCAGCCTCCACCCACGCGCCCGGCTCCAGGGTCTTACCGTCTGACTTTAGCACCGCAACCTGAAAAACAGGACGCACCAACAAGGGAAAAGAACATGAAACTAGCACTTCCAAAAACACTAAACATCTACTTCCACAATGAGAAAGATGTGTTTTGGCAAAGCTCTTTTTAATTAGCCAGCGGTATAGTAGCATGATTATATACTATAGAGGCCCAGTCCTGGAGCTTGGGTTGAGCACAAACTTTACTAGCTATGGCAGTAAATGCCCCTTCTGAACCAGATGAGGGTTACCTGTAGTGAGTTTCCGACCAGCTCCCGAGCATTGCTCATGTTTAGCAGCAGATCGAGGGCATTCTGGGCTGAGAGGTCAGAGGAGCCTGCTTCAGGAACAAACAGGACAGCTAGCATTAGCAGTGTGCATTTTTTTTTTTTTTTTTTTAGAACTTTGGAGTTTTCAAATTAAACTGTCTTGATTTCACCCAGCGTGGATATGATCACAGACCTTGCTCGTAGATGATGGTTGTGTTTCCCTGTGCATCTTGGGCCACAGAGGCATTGTCAATGCTATGCACAGCCTGCAGGGCAACTGGATCAACTGATACCTAAACCAACACAATAGAGCAGAGCACCATCAGTCAAATAAATGCACGTTTTCCCCAAACCTATTTCCCCAACAGAACCACCCCTCCACGCACACTGTCCTCTTCCACTCACAATGGTGTTCTGGAGGCCCTGGGCCTCGTGCTGCTGCTTGAGCTCCTCGATCTGCTGTAGGGTGAAGAAAGGTCGGCGGCGGCGGCGCACTGGCTCCTCAGGGTGAGACTGGCTCCACTCCTCAAACGCTTCCGGATGCCGGCACTGCACGTGCAGCCGCAGATTCTTCCGGTGTTTGGTCATGAAGTGGCACATGTCACATGAAAAAGGCTTCTCTCCTGTAAATAAAGAGCAGTGGGTGAGCAGGAGCCAGGACTGAGGCTCAACTATGAATTAACTCCTAAATCATTTCGCTGAGTAGAAAGGACTCAGTTAAGGCAGACCATGGAATAAGTGATATTTATGCCCCTTGGTGTCAATATTAAAAGTCATTAAGTGACATTACTCTGTTGGTGTATGGTACTGATAGAATGAGTTTGAAGCCATTGTTTAAAGGTAAAGAAACTGATCCTGGGTTCTGTAAATTGCCTTGAGAAAATGACAATTGTTAATTGCACTACAGAAGTATGTAAAATCTAGTCTACTAAATTGAGGTGGCATTTTTAGAAAGTTCTTCTTCAGTAATTCCAGTGTCAATGCCCAGGTCAGGACATCTCCCAAGCAGACTCACCTGTGTGCTTAATGGCCATGTGAGACACCAGGAAGTCCTCTTTGGTGGAGGAGTATTTGCAGTAGTCACATTTAAAGGGCTTGTCACTGGTATGAGACAGCTGGTGGTTCAGCAGGAGCTTCTTGTTGTCACAAGTGTACTCACAAAACTCACACTTAAACCTTAGGCAATTAAAACAAGCAAACAAAACCAAGAAGATGATGTACTTTGCACATTCGCTAAAATGTAAATCTCATCTGTATTAAATGTCAATGAGAAGACTCCTCACCCTGTCTTCTCATACCTGCTGTTTCCACAACTTTGGATATGAGTTAGAAGGTGCATTTTAAAAGTGTAGCGCTTCTTAAAGGATTTCCCACACTGAAAAGACAATCACAATTGTTTACAAACTTTACTATACATTTCCAATGTAGTAACAACTCAAGATAGTCACAACATAGTTTCATAGGACTATGATGGAGGCTGGGGAAAATGTACTGGGCTGCTGTTCACCTTGTCACACACGTGTGGCTTCTCATTGCTATGCGTTTTCATGTGTTGGGTCAGGCGCTTCTGCATAGGGTAAACTCTGTGGCATATCGGGCAGGGGAACTGGGAAACCTTAGGCACCTTAGGCACAGACAACCCAAAAACAAATAATTTCAACTGGATGCAAAACATTCTTTACTTTTCAGATGTAAAGAGCAAGAGACAAGAAGTACAACAAAGCAATCTTACCAAATCGGGCTTCTTTTTCCTGGAACAGAAAAAAAAACTGTTATCTACAGTCTGCAATCTGTTGACTAAAATTTACTGCTGGTGAGAAGCTTCTTACTTGTCTTTGTTATGAACAGCAGAGTGGCGGATCACATCTTTCTTGTACACACTCGTGTAGTCACACTCCTCACATTTATAAGGCTTGGTTCCCTCATGGTTGAACATGTGCTCCTGTTTAACAGATCACAGGCTTACACTTAAGAACAACTGCAGCACACCAGACCCAAGCCTGCCATACATAGCCAAATGACAGAGGGCTGCCAAACACTGACTTGGCACAATGCTCTTGCACAAAGTACATCTAGAAAGACTTAATGAATGCAATGGCCAGTTTCAGGCACGGGTGCGCCGTGCTTTTGCGACTGACGCAAAACGACATTACTGTCATTGTACATAAGCATCGTCTGTTTTTCCAGGTGTGGTCCAGTGCAAAACTTACACTCTGCTAGTTTGGGCGTCCCAGTTGGCAGTGCGAGGCACGCAGTGCACTGCGCATTACTTAAATGCAATTTTATGGGCGCATAGCCTAATGCTTTAGGATATGGAAGGTTGTGCACAATGTGCGCACACTTTGATTCCGTCATCTACAGGAATGCTTAGCATGTTTACTCATGCAACATCAACAAATTAGGACGCAATGAAAAATACTACAAATGGAAAATCTTAATGATGTCCATGAAGATGAGCTGCCTTGGCTACAGCTCACAATTATGCAAAAAAAAACAACTAAAGATTAAGGTGTGGAACACTGCAGATGTTTTGTCAAAGTAACCAATAATTTAAATTGCTGCTGTACTCATGTGGAAGAATTACTATTACAATAACACCTTAAGGGCGAAAGGAGGTAAGATCTTTGAACAGTCATGAGTAGATGGAGCTCAAGGTGTTAAGAAGAGGATAGCCCAACAGGTCTCTGTAAATTCATGGACTTAGAACAATACACTAATCAAGGAGCCTTAACTTGCCTTTAGTGAAGACCAGCGTTTGCACCGATAATTGCACTGAAGGCATTTGAAGCGCTCTGGGTCATTGCCTTCATGAGAATCAACATGGAATCTGAGGTCCTCTTGAGAGAGAAAGCGAGAGCCACAGATCCAGCAATTATGGGGTCTTAGGAGGGGTTTTAGCGTTTTATAATACCTACTGTGAAACAAGAAGCAGGATGGTAAATATACAAGAATACTGCACTTACATTTTCAACAATAGTCTTTGAGCTAAAAAGTGAGCAGATTACTTACTTGCGATTGATATACTTTTTATATTTCTTCCGCAAAAACCTTTTGGAGGGCCGGCCACGTTTTCTCGGATAAAACTCAGTGTCATCGGGCCTATTGTTTGATGATGGGTCTTTGTTCTCAGAATCTGACTGGCTGACCCCTGGTTCAGCTTGGCTCCCATTGGCTAATGAGGAGTTCCATTCCCCAGCCCAGAGGAACTAGCTTCTTCAGAGGCCTGAGCATCCACATTCCCATTGGTTTTAGACACACCCTCTGCTTCTGTTGACGTGAAACAAGGACACACTGGAACATCACACAACTGAATACAAGTGATGCCTGGAGCAAGAATCAATAAATACATTTACTAGCACATGAATGGTAATAATGTAAACAGTTCAGTTTCAGACTCACCCTGACTGCCATAGAAGTAGCTGAATTTCTTTGGTCTCCCAACCCTCCGTCGAGGCCTGTCCTGAGAAGAGGACGGGCAGGAGGAGGGGGCTTGGCGTTGAGTTGCTGATTGTCTGCTGCGGTATTCTTTATCTGCTGGGCTATAGTCACTATCCTCTGCAGTGATTGTAGAGAGAAGAGAATGAATGAACAAATGAATGATTTATCAGGTTTCTGCAAGGTGGTGGGAGCTTCACTGACCTTCAGGGTCATCTATGGCACCAGCATCCACAATGTCATCATCTTCTTCCTCCTGTGGCTCCTCCACCTTCACCTCCGCCACCTGTCGAACCACCGACTCTGACCGCCGAGGTCTTCCTCGCCCTCGCTTTTTCGGTGGAGGACCTGAAATTTAAATGATACTCAATCAACCTAGCTTTTCTGAGAATCATCCAATAAGACACCTGAGAATCATCCAATAACATGCCTTTTGCACCAATCTCCTTTACCTTTAAAGTTGATCACCTACAGGTTACATACATCTAACACATGCAATGGTAAAAATACAAAGTAGTGTGGGTGTAGACTCTAACACCTCAAAATTCCATGCATAACCTTAAGTTAAAACAACAACACAGTCTAAATACAATGCCTTATGGTAACCTTTATAACTTTGTCTACAATCCAGACTCTTAAGATGGTTTCATACCAGCAGGCTTGAAATGTCTGTCCCTCATATGGTTAATAAGCGTGTCCTTGGAGACGCTTTTGTAGGGGCACATCTTGCACTTGAACTGCTGCACGATCACCACCTCCATCATCTCCTCCAGCTCAGCCAAGTTGGGCGCCCTTTCCCCAGGTCCCCCCTCCACGCCTGACTGGGCCACCGCTTCACCTTCGTCAGCCTGCTGTCCGCGCTCTGCACCAGGGGACCACTCCTGGACCACCTCTGGTTCAGGCTGGGTGGAGTAGGTCCCGCTGCTGCTGATGTAGGCACCTGCCTGGCTCTCGCTGCACTCCATCTGCTCGGGCAGGCCACTGCTGCCTGCTGTGTCAGCCAGGGAGCCCCGTGACGTGCCCTCGTCAGCGTACAACGAGCCCTGGCCCGTGCTGCACTCCATGTAGCCAGAGTGCTGCGGCCCGTCCTTGGAGCCCTGCGGCTGGTCCGGCTGAGGGCTATCCTGCTCCTGATAGTGCGAGCAGCCTGGCTGCTCAGGCCCCGCCGTGACTCGTTCGGCGTAGCGTGAACCCCGCTGCGGGAGCGAGCCATCCACGCTGCTGTCAATGTAGCGTGAGTGCTGCGCCCGCTCAGCCCCGTCAGCTGATGCTGTGCTGCACTCCAGGTAACCGCCAGCGCTGCACTCCACCACATAACGGGCGTGCCGGGGAGGCAAGGACGAGTCTGTGCCACTGCACTCAGCGTAGGCCTGCAGCGGCTCATCCGAGTTATCAGCACCGTAGTCAGGGAAGCGGGATGACCGGGTGCCATCAGGCTGTTCGCTACTGCATTCAATGTACTGGGCCTCCCCTGTCTGGTCCGGTCGGCTGCTGCTACTGCTGCTGCTGCTGCTGCTGCCAGCCTCATGCTCTGGGTAACCAGAGTGACCTGGCTGGTCTGGCTGATCCGGCTCGAGGCTGCCCTGAATGCCCTCTGCCATGTCCACTTGATCCAGGCAGGTGGAGGTGGGTCCATCTGCAAGAGCATCGATGGCAATGCGGCTAGACAGGGCGGAGGATGACATCTGAGCCACCATTGGAGCTCCTGCAAATCCAAACACCAAGACACATAATATTATATGGGTGAAGTTAAGAGACATATATGGGTCACATGTCAAATCTTATATGGGCCCAGATAAGAGTGATGAGACAGTGATAGAGTCTTAAGTCTACAGGTGATATTTACCGTCATCTGGTCCTTGTAGGATTAAGTACTGTGTTGTCTCAGCACTGCCATCCTCTGCGCTTGTTACAGCAATGCATCCTGAAAAAAATAAGCTGTTGTACTGTATGTCTGCTGCAAAATACAACATGCTAATTGCATTCCTCTCTGACAACACAATACAATACATGCATTTTACCATTCATGATATCAGGGCCAATGGTGGACTCAATAATTTTGTCAATGGCAGAGCCCAAGTCGGAGGAAGTGGAGGCAGTGGAATCAGACACCATCATGCCCCCATCAGACACTGCACTGGAGTGCACCACCACCTGGGCAGACTCCGACACCAGAATTGACTGGGTCACTGTGGACACGCTGGACACACTGGTGGACTGAGCCACAGACGAGGAGTCGGGCAGATGAACCCCGTGCACATCTGTGCTCGAGCTTGTCTCTGGGATGAATACCTGAAAGTCACAAACACCCACATTAAGTGAAACAAAAGCAAGAACACCTACGCAGTGTTTATCCTGCAAGCAGCTGAGAAGCATTGTGAATGAATGCATGATGGACTTCGCATCTAAATAACATGCTTTGCAGATATGCTCACCACAAGTCCCTCTGAGCTCTGTCCCACATGGCAGTCTGATTCTGGAGCCATGGCTGGAGGGGCTGCGGCATCGCTGCTGTCGGCAGACATGGCCTCGGACGATTCCATGCCCATGCCGCTCTCTGACGGCTCCTCCATTCCTGACGGGCCCACATCACTGCTGCTTTCCACCTCAATCTCCTCGGAATCCATCTGAGTTTTACGGGAAATGCACAACTATTGAAGAGAAGTTTGTGCACCATTTAGGCCATAAGGCACCATCACAGCGTTTGTCCAGTTTCAGTTAGCACCAACTCAAACTCTTATCAGCTGTAACTGAAGGTATAATCTACAATAATAGTGTATAGTCGTTGACTACTTAAACACTGCTGAGCAAAACACATCTTTCTGAACAGCCATCAATAATGTATAGCTCAATCTAAGGCACTTAATTTCTTACCAATTTACTGTTAAAGGACAACATTATTACTGTATTATTTATTTGAGAAAGTTGCAACAGAATGTGTATTGTCTTAGATTTATAGGCTTAGCCTTATGGTCTCTGATGGACAATAAGTGCTTGTCTGTAAACATGATGGGTACCACTGTCAACATTTGTCAACACCTCTCAGCCCAAAACTGATGTTCTTGAGTGTTATGGTATAAGCGATTCCTTCATGAATATTACTTGGCACAGTTGGTGATTGTTCTTGACTTTAACACTTCAGTACTTTGACAAGGCCATTTGTTTGCGATGGCGTTCACCCAGCCACTCTCAAATGTTGTCATGTTAATACACAATGTGCTGCATATTGTACCAAGAGGACGGGACCTCATAAACAATCAAGGGTGATCATGTCTTTCAACTGTGGTTAATGTTGTAGGCCATCAGGTACAGAGTGAGACAATCAACTTGGTACTGTAGAGAAAAAATGAGCGCCATACGATTTGAAATGCTAATTTATTTTCATCAATACATGAACAGTGCTCCACTGTGTGCGTCAGGTCCGTTGTTTGTTCATTGCAGGCTACCCAGTGACTTAACTCTCAACAACCGACATACTGTCAAAAAAGATTCTTAGGTTGGTTGAACAGAGTAAAGGAAACATTTGAAAACATACTAACAATTTCTTAACGGAGCGCATAGCTGAAAACACGTATGCGGGCAGATATTACCGCTTTCACATGCCAAGCATTAAAACACGAATGCTGTGACGAGCCATATGAAAACATTTTACTGTACGACCGTCATCTGACAAATTGTGGTAGCAAAGTTGAATTAAATAAAAAACGTTCATGGATACCACATTGTACGAACGCCCGTACGTTACCAGCCAATGCAAGCGAACACAGCTAACGTTAACCAAGGTTGCCAACCCACCACAGCTAAAATGGTTGCAAGTCGCACTTTAAAACATCTACAACAAGCTAACCTAAGACCATCGGCTAACTGACACGACTACCTCGTGCTTGTGTAGTCGCCATGTAATGTTAACAAGGACAACGCTACCATCGGACATAACAACTTAACCAAACCAAAATCCAGGTGACACTGAAACACAGTAGATCTATGTTACGGTCCCACTCTTTATCGTTTAAACGAGTCAAGCTGCCCTCCCTTCTGCCTGCTGCGCACCGCCATTTTCCAGGCCCTTCTTTTCCACTCAGGCAGTTCCAAAACGACTATCTAAACGAGAGGGACCTTGAGGGCCTACAATCGACAGAGCGCCCAGCGTTTGCCCAGGAGGAAAATGTTAATAGAAAATATAGTTTAAACTATAAGAGTTTTCTTTTTTCTCACCGTGAATTCCGGACCTCCGTGTCGTCTTCGTTGTACTCACGGGGAAATAAATACGTATTTGTGTAACCGATTATTTCGTCGGCATTCTAGTCGGGCGCCATCAACATCTCCTGGTTTCCTGTTGGACTTAAACCGGATCTCATTTATCAGCTCCTGCGCGTTATAAAATAGGCTCACTTGTTGCTAACGTCATGTTTCTGTGTATATTCTGTGTTGTTACAAGACGACGTCTCACAACAATTTGACTTTTAAAACAGTGTGGAGATGTAAGAGGAGACATCAAATTTCAATGTAGAGTATGTAAACTATTGCTTTCAGTAGAAGGCGTACTACAGTTCCTGTTTTGGCAACGCGGATTAATATGTGTGGATTAGCTTTATTGCTATTTGCTAAGCTTCTCTAATGAAAGATGGATATGCAAGTATTCGTTTGTAATCCTAACATAAAACCCATGTTAATTTAGCCGTTTTCAGCCTACGTAAATGGTAATGTGAGTCTGTTAAGATCTAGACCTTGTGTCATCATGGCACTCAGGGTGACACTGGTAGTCTGTCGTAAAATTCTGTTGTTATAATAGCCTAATCCAACCGTGATTAGGCTTGTTCATGGTTGTAAATAGAAAAAAATAAATAAATAGAGATGACTGTGTTAACAAATGTTTTTAATTTATTGCGCTCATTTTTTTTTTACAAAATGAAAACATGATTATTTATATAAATATTTTGTTAACATTAGATTCACAAGTGCAAACATCAGATAAAACAACACAAACAATAAAATAATCAGATAATTTACGTCCACATAACTTCACATCAAAATCCAAGAGGTTAATTTGCACCAGGCAAACTTTCAATAGAGAACCAATAGTGGTCCAACTGTATCAAATTGTCAGCTATAACAGCTGGGGAAATTAAACAGTACTAACATCCACAATGCATTGCATTCTAAGCAGATGAGGAGACCTTCCAAAGTGATGAGGACATCCTAAGAGACTGTGCTTGGAGACTTAGTTGATTTGTATCATTCATGAGACTGAAGGTCATGATCAGTAACCTCTCATTTTCAAATAGGAGAGTAGCCTAACTCAAAGGGGTCAGAGCCTTTGCTCTTGCCATATTTTCCTACAATTGACAAGAGATCCCATGGATTGATCTTTACCAGCAGATCACAGATAAGACTGAAACCTGAGTGGGGGAGAAATTGTAAAGGGAGACACCGGTTTCTCAGTAGCGATACCCAGTGTGATCAGGGCATTTCAGGACGTCGTACTTCACGTAGCCCACTCTGTCCACCTGCCGGCGCGAGTTCATCCTCCAGTAGAAACGACCACGGCAGAAGTAAGTATGGCCTGCAATGAAACATTTGAAATTCAAAATGAAAGATTAAATAAGATAATTCATCTGAGTGGTCTTTGTGTTGAGTGTTGACTGTTCAGTGTTTCTGGTGACATCAATGGAAGAGTTACCTTTGTAGAGGAATGCATCATGAGCATCTGTAGGGACTCCACCAAAGACTTGGTCAACAAAGCGGGGATATCCTTTGTCAACAACCTGAGCTTTGACATCCAGTCTGAGAAGATGAAATAATGGAGTGAGTATGTGCACATGATGTCCACACCAGATCTATTGCAATTGAAATTTGATACCAGTGGTTTGTCCTATAGGTTTTCAACTCCATACACAAGTATGATTTTCAGTTTAATGATATTCAGTGTGTTTAGACTCACCTCCAGTAATTTTCCCCACTGAAAAGCAAAATTTTTCCTTTGCCCCTCTGCACAGCTCCTTCAACTCTACTTAAGCTGCTTGGAAGGCCCAACTTTTCAATGTTACGAGGGCCCAGAACATTCTGTCCAGTGTAGACCCAAAACCTATTGCCTGTGAGAGATTGAGCAAAGTTCTAAATGAGTAAACCAAAATGTTTCTTTATATATAAAAATAAGGAGACTTCAGGTAGAGTTCTGGTACCTGAGAAGAAGTAGACTTTCTTGGTGAGGTGATCTTCAAAGGCAGCGTCAATAACGGCAGGCAGAGCAGGCCACATGTCAGCCATTGGGTAAGGTCCCTTGAGATCTTTGTGGCTTTTGCCAGACATTTTCCAGTATTGCCTGTTAATAAAAGATTGAATGTATCACCATTCCATAACACTTGCTGATAGGCAGTATGACAGGGAAAAAAGACAGAGACTTTTAGCTTACCCATCCTTGAAGAAGTGGAGTTTCCCTTGAATTTCAGTGATCGCATCAAACATCTCTATCTGGCATGCGTCTGCTGAGGGATCCACGGGATGCACGGTTGTTGGGCTGGTGGTGGTCTTAATGGGCTTACGTGTGGGTTTTGGCTCAGTGGTAGGCCTAGGTGGGGATGCTGTCGTTGTAGGCTTGGGAGGTTTGGTGTCAGGATTTGGTCCTTAATAAATGAAAAACATATGGGATTGAAACAGTCATTGAACGCCATTGCGATGAATGGATGAATAAATGGATTCTTCTGCAATTTTTGCTATGTACAGTCATGAGAAATGGCATACCATAGAGATACTGAATGCCTTCAATATCATCCTCATGCAGGGAGAAGGTCTCAACATATTTGTACATAGGGTACATCAGGGCATCTTGAATATTGGAGTGATCCAGGCCAAGAGCATGTCCAAACTCATGAGCTGCGACCAGGAAGAGACTGTATCCTAGAAATACAACAAATGTATGCACAAGGGCAATTCAGTGAATTACTTTGCCATATGCAGAATATAAGTGGTTCCACTCAACACTTTATTGCAGTATCCAGTGTGGTCCCGTTGTGCTCCTACCTCTGTCTGGACAAAATCCCCATTTCTGGTCTTTGTCATAGCTGCTTGTCGTTGCACACCACAGCTTGCCATCTGAGCGACCTTCGCTGGTGCAGGAACTGTATGTTTTGTCTAAGAAGGTAAAAGGAAATTGGCAGGGCTCTCCCTCGGAGTTTCCCCCAATCACCGCCGTATCTGGGATGAAATGAAGACAGACAGTGAGGTCATGTATTGTAAGGAGATTATGAGCAAAGAGCCATGGTTACCCATGGGTAAATTACCTCGGCTGGGGCAGAAACCGTACTGCTTGTCTTGGTCAAAGTTCTTTGTCGTGGCACACCAGCGGTATCCATCGGAGCGACCATCTGTGGTGCAGCCATTGTATGTCTCACCCTGAAATACGAAGGGGAAAACACACTCCGCTCCATTGCTGTTCCCACCAATTGTGTAGAGCACTGTGGAAAAAAGAGAGGGAAATGTTAAACCTCATCTGAAGGCTGTGACGTAAACGTGACCATAAGCTATTGTACATCCTTGTTGGTGAACAGTGAAGAAACCTACGTTCACTTGGGCAAAAGCCAAACTTCTTGTCTTTGTCATAGTCAGCTGTAGTGGAGCACCAGGGCAGGTCATCACTACGCCCCTCAGTTGTGCAGGTAGTGTAGGTTTGACCCTCAAATGTGAAGGGGAAGTGGCACATTGCACCATCTGAATTGCCATATCGGGTCTTCACAGCTGAAACAGAGACACATATATGATCCTATGTTGTATACTATTATATTGGTTTTGAAAATAGCTGAAGAGGCTGCACAAAACAACTCTCAAGTGATATGTTTTGTCACAGAGCAGTCTATTAGTGTCAATTATTTTCTTTTAGATTTATTCTCAGTGTTCCAAAATACAGTTAAAAATAATGAGAGAACTCTTACCTGGTCCAGCTCCAAGAGTCCAGAACTCATCATCATCAAAGTGGGCATCACCCTGCATACCCTCGCCAGGTGGGTAAGCATGCGCCAGAAGACCATCTTTCCCATCAAATGGATAGGGATCTCCATGATCTAGGAAAGTGCAAAATTTAGTTACTTATTTTGTTAGTTATTGAGTTTTAAATGATGCTTATATGTATGTTTAGGTTGTACAGCTTTGTCAGTATATGAAATTTGAATTGGGAGGTAGCATTATTCTACACAATGCAATTCTACAAAATTCCAAGTCTGCAATTTACCTGCTTTCCCAAAGGAAATCATGATATCTGCAGTGCCTTCGAAGAGCCGTGTGAAAGTGAGGGGTGTGACATCACTCCACACCTTGAAGGCACGGGCAAAGGAATCATCAATTAAAGAGGACTCCATATCAGGGGAGTAGTTCAGGATTCTGTGAAGGGAAAGACAGTCAGGGTGACACCATTTGTAAAATGTCAGACCACAGACAGGCATTCACATCAAGAAAATACTATTTGCCATTGTCTTCTTTTCATCTAAAAACATAGACTCACACACCTGTAAGTGACGTCTTTGTTGTTCCATTTGAGGTCACCTTCAAAGGTCTGGTAGTTACGAACATCAACAACACCACATCGTGGCTGTTTCATGGCATCTATGGTAGACTCATCAAGTTTGCCAGTCTCTTCCAGACCCATTTGCCTCTGCATCCTCTTCAGAGCTTTTGAGACGGACACAGAGGGCTGCAGCCCACTCTTTTGCAGGATGTTATCACTGTTCATGTAGCCATATCGCTTCAGGTATTGCTATGAACATGTAACAATGCAATGTCATGTAACCAGAACACTCAGTTTTTAAACTATTAAACGAAATTATGGAACACCTACGTCAAAGAAAACATACTATTTACCTACACCTTTAAGTTAAAATAAGCGAATCAGCAGTATCAACAAGGTATGACTTACCTCTGCAAGGTCTTTATTGGTCAAATTTTTGATGAAGTCTCCAGGAAATTGAACGAAGACCGACTTAAGGGGGACACTCCACACACCCAGAGTGAATGTCCCCAAAACAAGGACAGCAAATAGTCCGGCTTTCATGATTAAAAATGTATGTATATTCAAATGCTCTGACACTCTACAGCTTTCCTGAAAACAAATGATATAAAGTGTCTTTGTAGACCAGCGGAAGAGATGTCACCAGATGTTCTTGTGTCTCTGTGAGACTTATACTGCGCTTTGGGTTGTTAGGGTAGAGCACTCTGGATTTATACTGTTTCTTAGTCATTAGACTCCACCCACTCTTCTCCGGTGATGCACCGCATATGGTCATGTTATTATTTTTGTCAAATAAGGGGGGCTTTCCACAATTTCCTAAGGCCATACAAGGACAAGTGAACCTACAGATTCAACATTGGGAGAGAAATAATAAAAAAACATATATGTATATGTAACATATAAATATATGTGTAAAAAATTGTTTTTTTTACTAATGCATTTGTGAGACTAATCTAATGAGAGGAAGCAGCTCTAACAATGCAGTCATTGCAAGCTGTCCACAGATGAGATTACAGTGTTGTCTAGCACTTCTTGAGTGCCTCTTTTTTCTTCAACCTTTTGGGGCATTAAAGTTATATTTTTAGTTACAGCACCATGCTTAAATCACACTTACAACCTTGAGAATTTAGTGTGGTTCCTCAAACAGTGTGGATAACTTAATGGACATCTTTGACCTCCATTCACAACTTAGACATAGCTGTGGTTTTAGATTGTAGTTTGACTAGTTGTAAAAAGGGGTCTTGAGGTTTTGTCTGCTTTTAACAGTTGAGAGAATAAAAAGGACCATGTCTCTTCCAGCACACTTAATCTTGAGAAAACAAATAGTCACTGGGTCTAGTATTTTGAAATATAGGATATGTGTCACACTGGTTTGGTTACAAAGCACAGTTGCTAAACCGATGTAGCAAACATCTTAATAGTTGTGAAGCAAGCATTTAATCTGAAATAGGACAGTGCATCTTTCAGAAAAGCAAATGCATCTTTATTAATGTTTGAATGTTTAAATCGTGCCTCAGTTCACAGAGATGCTCCTAATACTCCCAGCATCTTTTGCTATGATGTTATCTCCCTTCATCACCACAAAAGTTATATATTTAAAATATTTCCAGATAGATCACACAAAGATTAAACTTCAGAGCAAAGTTGTTGTCTTGTTTTAAAACCTATGTCTATGTTAAACAAACACAGACAAAAGTCTTATCGGCTTATTTTAAATGTATATGCTATTTATATGCTATGCACTTTCATACATTGTTATACAGTAGCCCACATTATTTGTTTAAATGTTACAAAAAGCTAGACAATATCATGCCACAAGATATGATGTGAATGAAAGTATTGTATATCGCAACCTACACGTTAACACCATCTCAAAAGTTTTTTTCATGGTTCCTAAAGTGTATGAATATGGTTGTTTTAGACACCTGTATAACTGTTGTTGAGTATCAGTGGCTGTGAATTCAAACCACAGTGATGTCATCTGCCACTGTCTGTTACAAATATCCTGTTTAGGTGTTGCTAAATTATTTATGTCCTATTAGTAAGGTTAGTATGACATCCTGTCATGCCAAGTAAAGATGTCTTAATAGCAAACTGACTCAATGAACAGGTGAATGTTGTGCATGTTGTGAGGGAAGTGTTGCATGGGCCTTGTGTGAGATTGTGGCCTAAGTGGTTTGTTTCCTGCTAAAACAGCATTATTCAGAATGATGACCACACAAAACCAGGCCTCATCATCCTAGGGGGTTTTCAGGCGGACAGCGTTGGCCTTAACCCAAACATTCCACACCCTTTCAATTCAGAGAAGCTAAGATGCTTCAGCACTGCCAAAAGCACCTATATAGTGCCAACGCTCTTAGTGCCAAGACAAGCAATCAGCCCACTCATGTACACCAACGTATCACCTCATTTACAAAATAGCCAAAATGAATCACAGCTAATTCTTGCCTTAGGGGCTTCCCATGTTGTTATGCATCAACTCTGTTACATACCTTGCAATACTTCTCAATTTTCAGAATACAGTTTCACAATAACAAAATTGATTACCGAGTATTTGCATTTCACAAGTCCCTCAGATTTATTATGAATGTAATGTATTACTAATGTTTGGGTGGAAGTGTAAAACATTAACATCACTTGTGAAAGTAAGTGGACAGGAGACATCCCATTGTCTGTCACAAGCAGACGAACCAGGGCTCAGTTTTTGTTTACGTTTTCTGGCCTTGTAACTTGAGGCATTCAAGCTTTGAAGTGGAAAGAGTTCCTTTAGTCGTAATTTCAAGGACATTTATAGCACTGCATCTCTTTGAAGACAAATATACATTGAAGAAAACATAAGCCTCAAAAACACAATCTTTATTTGTTGTGCAACAGTGCACACACCCATTTCTTGGCCTAAATGTTGGCTAGCATTATTAAAGCTTAGGTTTAAAAAAACAGCAATCTAGTTTGTTTCAGTATGTCTGTTTTCCAGGCAAAGGGGTACCTACAAGGACCAGACCTTTGCTAGCCCGTTGTTACTTAAAGTGAGAAAATTTTTTCTTGAAATAGAGACAACTACTTAATTTGGGATTTGGGACTTAATTTGGCCTCAAAGGTCAAGCTCTTCTCATTCATGTGTCCCCATGCGACAGCAAAATTGGAAGCAGACATCAACACTATTTTTGACCAAGGCATATGCTTACTTTTCTTTATATTTAACACTTTGCTAAATCCTCATGCTTTTACTCCAGACATCTGACACTAATTAAGAACGGCGTCGAATGTTTAATGGATGTGGCTCCGCGACTGTGAGGGCCGACATATTATTTATGCTGCCTCTCATCCACATCGCCTGGCACATGGCACTCTGGTTCCACAGAAAACACAGGACGTCACATCTCTTTTTCCATCACGTTACAACACCCACTTTTTTGGAAGCAACATGTTGTGTAGCAGCAACAGTCTGGAAATTGCGGAATTTCGAAGGGAGATTTGAGGGATAAGGGGTCCCACTATTTAATGGCCCATTTGGACTGGATCATGGAACTAGGTAAACCCAACATTACAACATCTTATGGGACTGTATTGTGTCATCCTAGCTTCCCAATAACATGTCTCATACAAACAGCATCCAGGATTTTGTGTTTTAAGGAGAACATATAAGAAATGCCAACTGCCATATTGTTTGTTTCCTCACAAGACGTTGTTTAATGGCTCAAAAATAATTATCCTTTAAATGTCGCAGGCCAAGATGGGTGACTGTAAAACGACCACAGCTCCACAGTCAGCCCTGCCCGTCACCAACAGCCAAACCCTCTCAGCCCCCACATATGGCTCTGACTTTTACAGAGAAAAAGTTTGTCTTTCAGGAATACAATATTCAGCATCATTTCATCTTGAGGCCAGACTTCTCATGTTGCCAAACACATCTGCGATATACTAGGAGCGTTAACATGCTCATGTATCTTAAAAAGCATTTTTGATGAGCTTTATAAAGACAAACCATTAGGAAAAACAGTTTTGTTTTTTTTTTTTTTTTGGGGGGGGGGGGGGGGGGGGGAAGCATTACATCAACTTAATGTCATCTTTATTTGAAATGGACATTGGTAAAAAGAAATATTACTCTACACTCTGTCACTTTAAGCTCTAAAACACAGTGCTACTGTTTCACAGCATGCACAAGTGAAGATTTGAAGATATAACCACCCTGTGACTATGAGGGATGAGTAAAAAGTAGTATGTGTTTACTGGTAAGACCATGCAGTTTGCCTAAGGAGTTATGCCATGTGTGATGATTTGATCAAAGGAATGATTAATGGCAGTGTTTTGTGACTCAGCGGCCTGGGACTTTATGAGGTTACAGGGAGGCCTGGGTCACAGAGAGGAGCTTCCCATAGGAGGAGTCAGGGCTATGAGTAATGTATAGATTTTTAGACAGCAGTCTGAGAATTGCAATATGAGAGTATGTATCATTATGAAACCTGATGCATTGACTTTGATTATAAATGTGAACAGTAGGGGTCTATGGGGTGAGAGACCCTACTTCAATCATAGACAGTTAGTCCCCTAACAGCAGGCTTTAAAAATGGTTTAAAGAAGCTTTGTGACATCCTACCTCAGTTAAATAACAGCCCTGAGCATTTTTGATGTTTATTTCCACCTGCAGAGGTAAGCTACAATGGGGCATATCTGTGGTATCGGGGTGTGGGAGTAAGCTGTATATACGACCTCTTCTAGGACAGGACAATATACCACTACACAGTTTCGTCATTCAAACGTCCGACTCTCCGGGATGTGTGGTCACAGTTCACACACTCCCCACCAGCTTTATCATCACACAGTGGTAAGGAGTTCAGGCATGAGTGCTGAATATGCAACAACAAGTAAAGCTTTGCTGTTTGCCTTCACCTTGTCAGAGAGTGCAGTAGGTCATTAGTCTATTCTTCAAAGAGGGTTAGGAATTCTACCAGGATGTGGTTTGGAATTTCCCAACTTTGGGATCAAAGTTGCTTACAGTGGCATTTTTTACCTTGTTTGTTATGATACACACTTGATGTCTCATTCGCATGCACACACACACACACACATACACAAACACACCTTGTGTTATGTATCACACTCGTGGTTGTTTGCTTTGTTCACATCTATTTTTCTTTGAATCAGACCACATTAATAATCATTTCTGTACATAGCGGAGCCATTGATCTGACATACAGAATAGAATAGCCTTCCTGGTACCCACCAGGTATGTCTTTATGTTTGTATGATTTTCTTAAACTTTTCTTTAAACACTGGGCTGCATCCTTTGGTATGACATGACATATTAAACTTTTTTGTGTTGGTGGCAACAAATATGAGAATGACAATCGCCAAAATATTCATTATTTCTGTCTGCCTTGGGACACATGAGTCAGTGGCTCTCATGTTGATTGCGCTGGTGGTGAGTGTAATGTCTGCCATGAGTTCCGCTTCAGTTCTTCGACTGAGCTCAGCCCTGCGGTGAGTCACTGCACGGACAGGTGGGCGAAGCTAGAGTTTTTTCACCTCAGGTAAAATTTTGACTTTACACTAAATACAGCTGCCAACTGCAACTGTCAGCTACAGGAACTCAACTTCACAATATCACATTTTCAAAACTCTGGCTATAGTTCTTGGGAAGACATCTTTGTTTCTCAAGAAATGTGCCAGTGACATCTGTCCAAAGGCTAAAAACTCATTACGAGCATAGCAGTAAATGAAAGTCTTATTAGCGTTGGAGGAAGCAGAACAAAATAAGAGGAGCCAGTTGCTGCTGCCAGAACATGGTGTCAGATCCAAATACCGCAGAAATGCCATACAGCAGTCCATTCCCAGATGAACCACAATCATGGCCTCAGCAACAGCTGCGGAGAATACCTGGCTCCTATGGTCAGCTCAGCTCAACAATACATAAAGGAAATTTCCTCCCTGTTACAGTTGATGAGCCATGCTGATGCATTTCTGCATCAGCAAAAGCATTATCCACTCGTCCAGAGAGCGAGAGAGAGAGAGAGAGAGAGAGAAACAAACTGCAGAGGCAGGCCAGGTTGTGGTGTGACTAACCACACGCCAAAAACAATGTGCAAGACATAAACAGGCACTGTTTAACAAGCTGGTTTTAGAGCAATTAGGGTATCAGGGTGAAGACAGATGCCTTGCAGTAAAAGAAAAGTGGTTTGCTTTAAAAATTTTAGGGTGAAACAGTCCAAATAAGATTGAGTGCTCCTATGGTATGGCCTGAAAAAGACTGTGTCCTGTCAAAGGAATCTGAGGGGCAGTAGTATTGACTGTGGTGTTGACAGTGGTATTGAGAATGCTCTCCTTTATCACTGCCAAAAACATTTATTTGGGTCAACTTTACATAGGCTCTTCCATACTGCTCTGCATACTTGGATTTTAAAATGTATTATAATTTATATGAGAACAGGGGCCCGGGACTCAAAAGTGTGCACAGGAAAATGACCATCAGCAGGTAGATACCACCTTTATGACATTTTAAGTATATACTTTGGCTTTTTGCTTTTGAGATAGGACTGCAGAGATGGACAGTAAGGGAGTGGGAGAGAAAGAAGGGGTATGATCAGGAAGTGATCGCAGGCTGAGTTCAAACTTGAGTCCCCATGGGCAGCTGTCCTGTTTGTACTATGGGTGCTCTAACTAGTTTATAGTATGGGCATCTGTCCTGTTTGTAGTATGGGTGCTCTAACTAGTCGTGCCACAGCATCATCCCCACACGCAACATTTTGACACATGGAACACCAACATTCCTTGAGGTGAAAAAAAATCTTGGCTTAGGAAAGGGGAAACTGGGAAGGGAAAATTCCCCACTTGGGACTTCTCTGAGGTGTGAGTCAGACAAACAGTGTTTGGTCTCCTTAGCCATATAGGTCAGCTCAGACTTGCTGGGCAATCATGGACAGTATTTCATGTCGCCAAGGGCACAACATGCCCTCTGGCCTGGGAACAACTCAAAGTAATGGTTCAGAGACCAGAGTGTTGAACACTGGCATGTATAGACACGTTCCTTCTAAATTATTGCCATTGGTAGCATGTCATGGGAAACACCAATTATGCAGGGAAACACAGAGCTTTAGGTCATTCATCCAGGTCTCTTCAGCAATGTAATGCAATGTGGCACTGGAAACTTACATCATTCATTTCCTGAAGTTATATCTTCGTAGAAGCTTCTTGCATTAACAACTTCCAAGTAATAGGCAAGGCAATGACGTCTAGGTGCCATTTGTCAGCTGCATCAAAATTGCCACATGTGGAGTCCAGAAGTGCAACTTCTGTTTTGCTTTGTTTTTGAAATGCTCTTGGAACAGACACACCCAGACACACTTGTGGGTTTATCAGAAACTTCTCATGCACAGCAGAAACTAAAACTAAAATAATAAAAGACATGGATAGTTGATATTTGATTAAAAATACACAACTACACGACATGCTAACATCCAGCCCAGTCAACAGGACCACAATCCACAGTTGTCCAGCTGAATTGATGTGTCATGCAAGACATGTTTGGGGGGTGGGGGGTGGGGGGCTAATGTTGTATTATGCAGACCAGAGACCACACCCCTCACTAACTCCTAGCTTTGACCCCCGATCAAAGTCATTCCGACCTGTGTCCCCTTTGACCTTCATGCAATATTTCCTTGTCCAATGGGTGTCAGACTGAAGCTGTCTGATTTGCATTAGTATGTTTTAGTGGAAATTGCACAGGCACAATATTGATTAAAGTCTTACAGCAGGAAACCTTTTGTGATCATCATTTTTGTTCAGTTACAACTTGTGTCACAATAACTGCCTGGGAGCTAATGTGGTTATGGTTTCACATGAGTGGTGATTGTGGTTGAACAGCGTTTAAGTTGTTCAACTGACATTCGGAATACCTGAGTTTTAATACCTGAGTCAATTTTAACCTTGACCGTAACTTTAATTAAATATATAAAATGCACAGAATTGTACATTTTCAAAACAGTTTCTGGCCAATTGAACACTGTAGACTATTAAAGGATGTTACCACATGACCAGACTTACTCACTGCCTTGTGTGTGATAAATGAGTAAACCACAATGAAAGACCCAAGAATATGGGAGACAGAGGAACTGTCTGAGGCTGTCTGAGCTCAACATGTGCTGTAAATAGAAGAAGTAGCCGGAGAATTACTTCTTGATTTCAACCCACTGTTTTACTGGTAATTCCCCTTTATAACTCAATGCCCAGATTGCAAACAAGCTCACTACACTGAACCCAGTAATACGGAGTGCAGTGACTGACTGGAAGACACTGTATATAACACATCCTACTCTCTATACCAAGACTTAGAAGGTGTCTGGAAAAAGTGAAGAGAGATGTGTGAGGTGATAGACAGGAGCATTTATTGTAAGGCAACAACAGAGCTCAGTTCTCAGCTTGTCCTTCATTTATTCTATGGCAATTTGGAGACACATAGCACCACCTATTGGACAGACAACTATATGAGCACCCATAAGAGTCAGACTTGCAGACAATAAACTGAAGATGGTCAGTATACATGCTTATGGTATATGTAGGAGTCAAGTACAATACATATAGAATTAGCCTAAGGAACCTCTGGGAAATTACAACTAGAAAAAGACTGTTGGGATCTGGGACTGTCATAGGATCCCAAACAATACTTGTACTGCTGACTCCCTGGTTATCTCAAACTTGCATTTACAAGCGTGATTGGTTGATGAGTGACAAGTATGTACAGGTAGGTGTGTGCTGCGATATGTTGCTGCGGTGCTGCTTGAGTACTTTGAGTGGGTGCCGATGGAGATCACAGGCTTCAAATGAAACGGTAACATAATACAGTGTGAATTGGCAAGAATAGTTGAACTGGATTTATGATGACATGTTTACATAGATAGGAAGTATACTAATTGAGTTTGTTTATGAAAAGGATGCAAATATACTTCGAAAATAATTTTGGTGGCATTATTGCATTTCTTGCAATCTGCATATTTATTCCCTGATAACAGTGACCCTGCATGTGCATTTCAAAAGATTATGGACGTGCTCTATACAAACTGCTGCCTTCAGAAGTTTTATGAATTGTTATTAGTGAGTTCAGAGTCCTTTGGACTACTTCTAAGCTGTCCCAGACTAAGGTGCCACTTTTAGTGCTAAATTTCTTTGTGAATTACTCTTAGTCAAAAAAAATTAGGAGTCCTAAAGTTACGACTGACATTATTTTTAGGAGCTTCTCCTAAATTCACCTGTTAGGAGCTACTTTTAGTCTTAAGATTCTTTGTGAATATGGCCAAGAAGAGTACCTCTAAGGGCCCAAAAGATTCTGAAGGACTCTTCTCATCTTAATAATGGACTGAAAGACTCTATACGAACTTTGCATACATTCACTCCTCAACACTCACACACCCATCGTAACACAATAAACCACACACACACACATACACACACACACACCTCTCACTTACATCATCTTTTTGAGTGTTATCATCCTCTTTATGGCCATTACACATTTTTTGCTGATATGCTTATACCTCTTTATTCTAGCCATGCAGCTAGCACTGCTAGTGCTTCGCTCATTTCTTATTTTGCTTCACCACTGGTCAGAGATCTGTTCGAAGGCTGAGGTTCGCTCTGTCTCTGAGCTGTGTAGGTCAATCAGCGAACAGAGGGAGGGCTGAAAGCGATTACCTTAAATTAAAATGGTGCGATCCAATGTGTAACATACTTCACAACCAAACAGTAGCAATTGGTTGAAGCAGAAAGTATCTGTCCACCGTGGAGTGAACGTATACCAGTGGATAGGTTTTAGACACTTTGCACAAAGTGGAACGATGTGAAAGCGTTTGATGCATCAGACTAACTCTACTCCACCCTCATGCTTGGTTTGCCCCATCCTCATCTCAATACAGCACCCCTACCACACACACACAGTACACTGGCCCCCAACCCTGACCAATTACCAGCAAGACTCCCACTGCATTCTGCCAGCTCATAGCCCCAAACATGACATGGCAGATACATAGATACTGGGTTACCAAAGCAGGTTTACAACAAGAAAATGGGTAGAGGTGTCCCAACAGAAAACAACAAACCCAAACAACTCAACTTACTCGCACATCTCACCTAACAACTCCCTGGTCAATAGCTACGCCACTTATCAATAATTAATCTAATCTAATCCCCTAATTGTTAGCCTATCACTCTGAAACCTCCTCCCAATCGAAACCCATCCAAAAAAAGATTTATATATTCTATATGATACATGAGGGGGAGGGACACACATGAGTGTGGGACATACAAGTTTAAAACGCATGATCATGAGAAGTATGAAGTACTATAAATACAGTCCATTCCCTTTTCAAACGTTTCACACTTACACTAACACTTCTCATACCATTTTACACTTACACTAATACTTCTCATACAGTAGATGGCAGTATAAGCACAAAGTCAAAATAGTTCGTAGCGCTCTGCTTTGAGGCGATAAGGGACGCAGGACATGGTATCTGCGTGATTTGACTGCTACCATGTGTAATCAACTCAATGTTGATGAATGCTGAGTTGTATTTTATGTGAGACGGCTGATGTGCTGCTGGGACAACCTATCCCTTTTCTGCACATTGAATAAAGACCAGTAAGCTCTTTGGCAATGTAGATTAAACCTGCTTGTGCCGTAAAGACATAGTTTAGCAAGAAAATTGTAATGGTTTTGAAGTTGAACAGAAGACAACCGGCAAATGCTGATTATTGGGAGGAGCCTATCTTTAGAGAGCGGGGGCGTGGTTATATGTCGTTGCGCAGTGAAATAATAACGTGTATCTTAAGACCATTAATTATAATTATTTAAGGTAAGTGTCTGCATGAGCTCAACTAATTCTAATTCAACTAACTCAACTAAGAATTTAGAGAATAGAAACAGATTGCATCTCTTAAATAATCCCACAATTTATATATATTATTTATTTTGTTTTTCTTTTTTATTGTTGTAAAGTTGAAATGCTGTAAAATAATAAATTTTGAAAAAGGCATAGATAGCCAATGGTAATGTTATTTCAGTTTACTACAGCTAAAAGCCCATGTTAAACTGCATACAGTTTTAAATCCAGCCACAGGATAGCCCTAGGCTGATATCTGTCAGTCAAATTAATAGTGTCTACGTTTGTCTGCTTTCAGCCTATGTATTACCTCATGGGGTGAGAAATTGGGGGATTTCAGCGGATGTTCGTCCTTCCTGGCAGTTAAACAAACGTTCAGTTCCCAATTTCTTTCTTTGTTAGTTTGAAGTGCTCTATGTTTGTAATTTTAGGTCTTGCGTTATAAATAAATTACTTGGCAATATTGGCCACTGTACTTGGCCTGGTTGGTTTGATAAGCACAATTTTAAATGTTAGCTTATGGGTCCCACACCTCTGTGCATGTACATTGGTCTTAAAAAAGAAAAAAAAACTGACTTGTTTTCATATAAATCAAACCACAACCATACTATCCAAAATGTACACAAAATTAAAAATCAAACATTTGATAAGCGCATTGGCTAAAACAACACGTAACCATACCATTTACAAACTCACAATAAGCCTTCTTCTGATTGGGCCATGCAATTATGACATGCATTTGTGTGGTAGAGCTGAGTATGACTCTGGTGATGGATGCTGCCCAGTTTGTTTTCCTGGTAAGACACTGAAATTATTAGTATTTTAACTTTTTTTCCACCCACAGTAATAGCCTATAGCTTGGCGATCTAAAATGCAAGTGTATATGCACATAGGATGTTCACCACGTTCAGTTCTGTGACAGCAAAACAATTGATCAGATACCATAAATGATTAAAGAGTTGTTTGGGTGTTACATCCACAAAGCCAGTAAGAGCACCATCTCACATTTTCTTTAACAGCCATTTGTACTTGTGTAACCTGCGACGTCATGCATGGATCAGCCTTTTGTCCTCTTGTTTTGTATTTGTGCAACAGTTTCTTTCCCTCAACAGGTTTCCATGTGCTGAAACACTGCACAGAGTACACCAGTACAACATGTGCCCCTTGTCCTCCATCCACTTTCTCTGATGAGCCCAGTGGTCTCATTAGCTGTTTGCCCTGCAGAATCTGTGACTACAGTAAGAATTCATGGCAATGTCAATTCCATTTCAATGTCCAATTTAAATTTTATTTGGTTAATATACATATTTTTTTTTTTTCAAAAATGAATTGCAAAGTACAGGATTCTTGTATGTAAGCTTAGGAGTGTATATTTAAAAACTAGGACATATACATCATCTTTTGTTTGTATGACTTTTCTAAGACAGAGGTCTAAGAGTAAAGAAGCCATGCACCTCCACCTCAGACACAGTCTGTGAGCCTTTGGAAGGTCACCATTGCATTGACACAATCAAAGATGGCTGTCGAGAAGCCTTGGAACACAAAGACTGTTCACCAGGGCAGTATATCAAACAAAATGGTCAGTACATGGCAATACAATTGAATCATTTCATATGGGTTTTGTGTCTTTCATGGTCAGTATCAAATACAATCTTTCAGGTACTGCATCTTCAGATACTGATTGTGGGGTCTGTGGTAATAACACATACTCAGATGGAACATTCACATCCTGTAGATCACACACGCGGTAAGCACAACTGATGTGTGTTCACACTCACCTCTTTATTCTGCCTCAACAAATTATACATGTGCATTATTCCCTGACAGGTGTGAACCATTGGGACTGGACATCATCAGAGAGGGGTCATCATCCTCTGATGCTGAATGTGGAAAAAATGGCATTACAGCCATAACCATTTTGCCAGTGGTGGTATTGGCAGTGGTGGTATTTGCAGTAACAATAGTCTTGATGAGGCTTCTTTGGAAGTGTTTCTCAAGAAGGGGTCACACTGTTATTTCTTTTAAAAAGTGTACTCCTAAAACCAGTGATATGCCAACAACCTCAGTCAAAGTCATAGCCAAGCCATAGTGTTAGAATTTAGGTTTTGTGACTTGTTAAAAGTGAGTTCCAAAGACAGCCTACTATAACTGATTTGACTTTATTTTCCAGGTAAACCTGGGAAGACAGAGATGAGGTTATACAGAGGTGTAAAACCAACATCCTGCCCTTTGGTTTTCTAAACCATTATGCTGTATTTGAGGTTTCACTTCAAGGGATGAATCCTTATTAAGTAATATGTAGACAGGTAAGAACTTGCCCCCCCCCAGTTGAAAAATATTGCAACTGTCCCCTTATGAGGGGAGTGAAAGGGGGCAGTTGCAACAGTGATTTAAATGTAATACAAAACATTCCTCTCCATCATTATTCACATATTTTTTTTTATTTTATTTGTGATCTAATAACATGGTTCCAATGGCAAAATAATTAAGTAAACATTCGCAATAACAGGTAGTTACTGTTAACTACTCATACTGACTTCTATAACTGATTTATTCAAGGCTGTTGTTTTCATTTTATTTAAGAGTAATGGCAATCTGTTTTAGTGACTTAGGCCTACACCCTACATATGTTACACCTGTGTATAGATTGACTGAGAATTAGCGTGGCACATTAAATTTGGAATATAAAATAATGATGTTTTGTTATTCTTTTAGTATTTTAGTTGCCATAACTGGCATTTTCAAAAATGTTTAAGAACAGTATTGAAAACACCGTTTTGGACGGTAGCAAGCAGAATCAATCAATCAATCAATCAATCAATAAATAGCTATAGTGGTTTCACCTCTCAAATATGACTTCGCAGTGGTTCATGCAAGCGCTGCTGACAGTATGAGGATAATTCTGATCATTGAATTTAAAAATGTTTGACTTGTATCTTCAGTTCTCATAGTTGGAATGATCACATATAGCTGCTATCACATAGAGAAAAGGAGGTGGTTTACTGAACATATTGGGTTTAAGTATCATCATCAGCCTGTTGCAACTGCCACCCGTTGCAGCTGTCCCCATTCTCCCCTATCTCCATATCTCCTTGTTGTCCAAGTCCGGTGCTACATACATACCATATTTCCAGAGCCGTGTTAGAAAAAGACTCTTACAGTTTTGGACACCACAACACTAATAGTAGTTTAATTATGAACGAACTAAATGGGCTGCTCAATTTAGTTACATGAAAGGCAGAAAGATGATGAGGGGAATATGACACTATATGGCATTATCTTGTGATGCAAGATTCGAATTTCAAAAGTCACACGAATAAACCGCCAATGAAATAGTTTAACATTGCAGTGAGTTCGAGCGAAACAAGTTGCACACCATGACGGAAGGCCGTCTCAATCTCCGTTTTTTTTTTTTTTGCGGTTGCCAGATTGGCAGAAATCCCCACCCCACTGTGCTGCGTCACAGCATTTGAATTTGCGTGTTTCTACTCTTTCCTCCTACTCGCGTCAGTAGCCTTATTAAAGATAATTTAGAACCCGGTTCATCAACCGTCTCTGGCCTTACCCAAAGTAAAAGCTGATGTCAAGAAAATAGCCTAACTTTGTTCGTATCAATCCCATTTTAGGTGATGCGTCAATTGGCTTGCGTACACTTAACTAGATATTTCTATAAACAGATATTTTTGCGTTTTTTTATTTATTGCATTTACACGCAAATCGAGTGAAAAAAAAACCCAAATCTCATCACGAACAACACAAACTAATTACAAACTTGAAGACGTGTCATCATGGTTAGGGCTACCAATGTCACTTGCTGCTATCAGCACAACGTTAGGTCTACGCTGCAGCTAGAAAGAATCTATCCCCCAGTTTAAAAACGAACAAACAAGAAAAACTTGTCTATACGGATCCATGGAATCCAGCGTTTTAAAAAATCTTCACTTTGGAGAGCGTTTTTATTAGTTGCTTGAAGTGTAAAAGAAAGGCCATGCCTTTGTAAAAATATCTAACAACCTATACCATTGTAAAATGTAAACGCACCATTTTCATGCAAGCCAAAAATCTGGCAACGCCAGGGGGCGAAAGTGAAACAAACTGCATCGACAGCTGAAATCTCTTCTTCAAAAGTTAAATTATTAATTGAGGAAAAATGACATGGGTAACGGTTCGACGTTTCCAATAACGATTTGTAAGCTGGCAGTCGAGCACAACAGAATGCTAAATCGCCGCGGTCACGTTTCCGAACTTGGCTCATCGTAACTGTTCTTTCCTTTTCGTAGGCCTGGTGTTCGCCATGTTACAGCAGCTTGTGAATTGCGATTGTCGAAGAGCAGAATATCTGAGTGTTTTACGGGAGTGCTGTCCGATGTGTGGAAGAGGTAAGCCCCAAACTTGTTCCCTTGGCATGTGCGTAGATGGTCCATTTTCTAATTAGTTAACTGGCTAAAGCATAGGTCACTATCTATAGCCCGTTCGGGTTCCAAACCTATTACAGGGGACGTAACCATAAAATCTAAACTTAACCGGTGATCAGAACTCTTACCAGATCTTTTCGGAAGCGCAGCAAAATGCCCTTCCTGATAGGTCTAATAACTAACGCTACAAATAGAGCTGCCAGTTACAGGCTCGTTTGAGGTTTATGGCTGTCAGGCTTCTGAGGGGCAATGAGGGTTTTTTTGCCCAATAAAAAAAGTCTCGCCCAGTTGCCAGCCAGGCAGCGAGTCAAATCAGCCAAGTTGAATAAGCTCCCACCTGCCCACACTCTTCCGAAGACGGCAAATAGGCGGAACAAGATGGCCTTCATGTAATGGTAGCAAATGTGGTCGATAGGCGGAGAAAGATACTGCATAATGAGACACAAATCTGCCTTTATGCAGTGCAGACTCAGAGACACGCTGTATAACACTGAGATTTATGGCAGAACCCCAGAATTTTACACAATATTGAAAGGTTTTATTTTGCTGAGATATACATTTCAGACATGGTATCATGATATGAAAGGGCAGGTTCGGGTTTTTACACCTATAGCCTTGTTTTCTGATAATTTATGATGAAATACAGTGGTTAAGATTGAAATTTTGACAAATGCCTTTGTTCTGAGAATTTCTGGTTGTGTTAGCAAGCATTGTTTTTAAAAAAGTGATATATTTTTTAAACAAAATATACTTATTGTTCCATATATAAAATCTATGAGACCTAAAGTTGTGTTTGTAGATCATGAACAGAGCAGTAGGATTTTGTCAATTTTGTATTTGTACATTAAAAATAAAGTGAAAATTGAGGTTTTTGACTCATGGTGGGTCAGGCGTCTAGAACAGTGATACTGAAAAGTTTAGAATGTTGGTAAACAATAGAGTTCTGCCGCCTGGAAGTATCTCATCGCTAGCCTTATGTGTATGCCAGTTAACGATTGTAGTTAAGTTAATAGCTAAAAGGTGAAACAGACAATTGTAGTCTATTATCCAACAGACAGCAAAGACCTCTAAAACATACACCTCAGTTAACAAGATCATGATAACAAACAGATTTTTTTTTATCTTGACTAAATCGACATGAAAGGTTAATTTAGTAGCGATGCTATTCAGTCCCATTGGAGAATACACTGTTCTTGCCACCGAACTAGCACATTTGCTGACTTGCCTCGCTCAGCTGAAATGTTGTATAGGGTGGATGACATCATGACCTTTATTAAATACTTGACCATTTTAATTCAAAATCTGTCTGTCGCTGTCAAAGCAATAAAATCGGGTTGTGCTTGGCTCATCCAACAGGTCATTAAACCAAAACAAGTTCATATAAACAAAAACATGGTTTACACAAAATCAAGCCTCCACCATGCTTGTCCCAGTCTCCTGATCTTAGCGGTAGAGTAAACCAGTGGGCCAAGCTACAGAGGAGCATGCACCAGAAAGGAATTATGAATAAGGGGAATCTGGATATATTCTGTGAAGAGGAAGGGTCTCAAATCAATTAAAATCAACTCTGGCTTCAGTCACTACATATAGATGGGGAAACCTGAGATCTCTGAAATCTCTGGCTTCTCTGAGATTTCTAAAAACTCTGGCTTCAGTCTTTACGTGTGGATGGAAGTTTTCAGATGTCTGGTTGTTTATCTATTTGTTTTACATATTTTTGAGTGCCTTCTTCAGTTGAGCATGTTGATGGAATTATCTTTTAAACAGGAAGAGGATTGTCGTATGACATGAATACTCCTATAGCCAGAACTACTTGAAAAGAGACATTTAGTAGTACTCTGTACCTGTTCTTTCTAGGTTTAGTAGTGCATAAGGACTGCACAGAAGATTCAAGTACATCATGCATACCCTGCTTGGCGGGGACATATATGGATGAGCCAAATGGTTATGACAAGTGTCGTAAATGCACAGTCTGTGACTCAGGTTTGCATTTAGTTATAGGTGTGAATCAGTCCATAGCCCTGTAGTTCAAGGTCTCCGAATGGTAGGAAAAAGAACAAGAGAATTTGACACAACACAGACTGAATAGTGAACAGGCAGCTAACAATAACTGAATGGGACACAGAAGCTCATTTTAAGTTTCATTTTTCTATGCTCCATTCAGTTAATGTTAGCTGCCAGTTTGCAAATGTTCTCGTTCTCATTCTCGTTTTCCTACAGACAGCACTCGGTGATTTCAAACAACAGGACTATAAATTGAATCACACTGCATTTCTTTTCTTTTTTAATTAAATCTATATTATCTAGACTATATAGTCATAATAGCATGTTTACTTGAGCAATAATTGTTGACTGTTCTGTTTTCTAAGGTCTAGGACTTTACACATTACGTGAGTGCACTACAACAGATGATGCCATTTGTGATGTGCTCGATAATCATTACTGTGTAGATTCATTGTCATCAATTGGTTGCAGTTTCGCTGAAAAACACACAGTTTGCTTAGCTGGTGAGAGAATTAGAACACCTGGTAAGCACCCTCTCCTTTTGGCATTTGGAATATTAGATTAACATTTTACTGGGTTTCATCCTTTGAATGTATATTTGAACATAGAGGTCCAAGAAATCAGTACAGGGGCCTTGAGGACCGCTTGAGATAGTTTGGAGTCAGCTGTAGCAGAAGATAGACGAGTTGAAAAGTCGTAGCCTATAAAGTTAGGATGTTGGCAGTATGTCATGGAATCTTGGCTACACCAGCTATAATTCAGTTGTAGTTGACATTTTAGTGAAACCTGCTGAGCTAAAGACTTGTTATTGTGTTTTCACCCACAGGCTCTAAGATCTCAGACACAGTGTGTGAAGACTGCCCTAAGGGTCAGTACTCTAAAGATGGAGTGAACTGCACTGTCTGGACAGAGTAAGTTGGCATGAGCATGTTACAAAGGCATTCATGCTAATCTTGACATTAGGTGACTATGTTCCATAGCTCAACAAAACTCAGATCAACAACATATACTATCTAACTGAAGGAATAACTTAGCCAAAATTTAGATTTATAATAATTGGTCAGCTTGAATAATTGCATTGAATGTTATACGACTACGGCTTTCCAGAATGCCATGAACATTCCGGGGTCAGATAAAGGTCTGGCACACATGCCAGGTGTCTTTGAAAACAGATATTTTTCCTCCTTCTGTTCCATCCACTCAGATGCTCAAAAACAGCCGGGGAAGGCTGTGAAGAACACAGAAATAAAACTGATGGCCAACCAGAGATCTGAAAACAGAAGAGGGACTCTAAAGTCACAATACAACTGCTTTGTTTTCCCTGTCCGCGCATAGTCACTAAAGTTTACATCATTTCTCACTATGGCTGTTAGACAGTACATAATCCCTACATACATCATCCTCACACTTGTGGTATAGTCCTACCCTCTCTAATGGCTGTTCAGTTTCAAGTCTTGAAATTAAATTTGAGTTTTGAAACTGACTGGAAAAGTCTGATTCCTCAGGACAAGTAATTCAGAGCAGATTAGAGGTTATACTTCACTATAGGTCAACATTAGTCTGGTGCTCACACACACGCGATGGAGGTAGGCTTAGCACATTAACATACAGCGATGGTAGTGTAGCAGTCAAGGAACCTGGCTTGCATGCTAGTAGCCTGGAAATTGGGACCGAATCCTGGCTGCCACCATTGTACCCTTGAGCAAGGCACTTGACCCTAAGTTGCTTGAGGGGACACTGGCTCTGAAGTATAGATAGTTGACAAATGTAAATGGCTTTGGATAAAAGTGTCTGCTAAATGTAACTGCATTTTTTACCTTAAGCCTTCCCTCTCCTTTTTGTCACACTGTATTTGATGGTTATTTGTGCTTGTTTTTGTTCCAGTTGTGATGCCATTGGGAAACAGAAAGATGAAGAAGGAAGTGCTATAAATGATGTCACATGCACAGACTCACCCAGACAGCATATCGTATCGATTGTTGTGCTTATTCTATTTCTTTTAAACGGTTTAAGCATATTTTGGTGGATAAGGCAGCGGAAAAAATGTAAGTTACATTTTATGTCCGGTGACATTTAAGACTAGTGTAGGAATCTAGATTTACCCTAGCAGTAGCAAATGGTTTTGCTATGAAGGAACGTCTAGAAATGAACCATAGGGCCTCAGTAGCTGTTCTCCCAAGTTTGGTCAAACCAATCACATCACTCTATCCTTGTAGAGAGTCGCTGGGCTTAGCAGTATGACAACAGGGCTGTGACGGTAGCCTTGAAATCTAGGCTGTTTCTCAACGCTTCCCTGCAAGTTGGTTGCTACAGAGGAAAGACTGAGAACCTTTGTAGCATTTGAGATAATGTGTTATGCTGTGGTGCCACTGGTGTTTTAGAATCTGCCAACTTGTGTGTGTACGCAAAGGATTGTGGGTATTTCTTTAACGTCTAAGAAAATTCTAAGAAAAGAGCACTCTGTACTTGGTAGAATTTGGGAGGATCCCTAGAACAGAATTTGGAACAGTGTTTGGTGACGTTTGATGACTTTGCAAGCAGCCATTAAGTTTGGTCAAGCATACTTCCTTGACTTTGAGAAACAGCCCTAGATGGCACTACCGGTAGCTTGGCAGGCTACCTATTGCATGCAGGGGCAGTTTGAAAGACAACCGCTTATTCCTGATGATAATTCATCCATCTTGTACCAACTCCATAAAGCCTATAAATGGTCAAAATTAGTAATACGCAAAATTGCAATCCCCAAAAAATAGATGTCTAGTCTGTTCTCTGTCAGTATTGTATTTGTGCTTTTGTCTGTCTTTCAAGTGCCCTTTCAATTTTCCTTCTTGGATAGGTTTTATACCTGTTGAGGAACGCAGCAAAGGGTGTGAAAGGAATGATCAGAACTTACAGGTAGGCTCTTAAATAACTGTGTAGCTGTACTGTAATGTGACACTAACATAGGTATTAGTTGATTGGATGTAGCGTTAAGAGTGATGTATGGTCTTGTGTCGCATCGAAGCCGCGGCGATGCAGAGCCTCTGTGGCGATATGAACCCCTGCTGCAGAGCCTCTGCGTCACCTGACGCGCAACTTGAAAATTGTCTGCCTGATGGCAAGGGCTGTGATTGGTCGAGTTTGTCCACTCGCTTTGTGTTGTTTGCTAGTATGTATCAGTAGCCCACCATAGGGACTTTTAGCAACATGCTAGTCCACCATATAAGCTTTGTAAATACTGTCAGGCATAGTTTTGGAATCATTGGCAGAATTTCCCTATTGTACAGTGACTGTTTTTTAATAATGTTTTAAAATCAGAAGTAAGTATCTGTAATGTATGCTGGTAGAAATATTGTTGATTCAAAATGCTGTATGCTGCTGTACAAGCTCTCAGAACTGGTTTCTCCAGGTTACAGTATTTTGACAGAGAGACATTGTCAGTTTTTTTTAACATATGTGAACATGCATTGTATCTTTCCAGTCTTTCATTTTCAAACTCTAAACACAACATCCATCCGAGTTTGATCTCATCATTCTCATAATTAACGCTCACAAAGTGTACAGTCAATGAACACATTTTTAGAATGCTTACTTTACAAGTTTTTTTTCTGCCCCTTGGATTGAGCCCAGTTTATTGGTCATAGCCAGACTGTACATTTAGATGTTGTTGTCTGGCTTGTCAGGCTATAGTATACCAGAATATATAAAACCTAACATTGCAATTCTTAACTGTAGCTTCTAGTAGTTTCTATAGTTTCAAGACTTCTACTCATAAAAGTTGTAGTGAAACTGATGGGTAAATGGGTAGATGACTGAAAGATTGAGAAACGACTAATTAAAATGATTAAAATAGACAAGCCATGGTTGATATTACGGCAGGTTGAGACAGCCAGGGATTGAGGTTCTTTTATTGACATTACAAGGACTTCATTGTAAAAATTGAACTTTTTGACTGATTTTGCTTAGAGAGAAACCAAGAGAGCAATGCCTGGAAAAGGGAGAGAAAGAGTTGCATGAGGAAGAGAACTAGGGAAAGGTGAAGCAGAACCTGACATAGAAATAACTGAAGTTAGTAGTTAGAATATAACTATATATGAAAAGTGAAGTGCTTCCAGTGTAGTACGTAAGTGTTTAAAGTATAGTATAGATTAAAAAAGAAAACAACAAAAACAAACAAACAAACAAACAAAACAGGATAAAACTAAACTAATATGATACACAGTTCCTATAACTGTAACTAATTAAGAACTTCTTTGTGTCAAAGATAGCAGTGGGAAATGATGAAAGAGATCATTTAAAGGTGAGATTTAAATACTATATCATCGGTGTTCTGAATTAATGTTTAAGCTGAATGAATATGAAACTTGTCTGCTTTCCAGTACCCAATACCAGAATCAGTCCAGACCCAGTCCAATGACTCAGGATTTACATCAGCCAACATTCCGTAAGAGAATTCTAAATAATATGGAATTTCACCAGTGTCATATTGTATTTTAAATAAAAAATGAAATGATTGTTATCTCTGTGATTTAGAGAGGAGAGTGAAGACCACCAACATAACGGTCATCATGAAGAAGTGCCAGGTGTTGTGCCTGGAGCAGTAAATACGGGGGAATAAGAGACTACTTCAGAGGAAGCTAACCTAAGCAGAGCACTCTAAATTTTAGTTCTGTTTGCCATAGCATTCCAACTGTCATGTTTTTCCAGTTCTATCTGTCAACTTGCTCATGTTCATCAATTCCTGCATGCTCCTTTCTAACACAGTGTTGCCTGCCTTCTTGTTTAGGCACCAAATTAGCCTTAATCTATTTATGTTTTGAGAGGGGTCTTAGTGTCATAGGTGTTCCCAAAAGGTTTAACATTTCCAACCTTATATTATATTATATATTTATGCATTTAGCAGACACTTACATTTTGTCAACTATCAATTGTCCAGAGCCAGTCTCCCCTAGAGCAATTTAGGGTCAAGTGCCTTGCTCAAGGGCACAACGGTGGCAGCTGGGATTCGAGCCCAGGAGCAACTTCTTAGTGTTTGCAACTTTCCTGATTTCCCATAGCTCTGCCTAGTGACTTGACGACTCCATCTTGAGAAACTAGCCAGTCCCAAGCCTGGAGAAAGGAGTAGGGTGGGATTATATTCAACAGGCAGTATAAACCTTAGAAATACTACACCTATCAACCCTGAACTAATATATATATATATATATATATATATATATATATATATAGTTTCTAACATGGTTATCCCAGTCCCCTGTTGTTGCACAGCATGAAAAACAAAGATAAATAGTTGAGGAGAATTTGTCTGCTTGCTGCTGAGGGAGGTAGCCTACCTAACACACATGTTGTGACAGAAGCGGAAGGAGGCAGACAAAAGGGATTGCTAGGCCAACATGAAATGGGACAGACACGTTGAATTAATAGCCTTCATTTATTAATGATGTTTTATAATGATGATTAAATGATGTTTTGATTCTTGGCAACTAGTTACAACTAGTAACCCTCTATGGTACATTAATATTTGTTGAAAGAATCAGACATTTGTTTTTTGTCATTGTCATTTTTGGCAATTTACACAGCAACATAAATTATATCTCCACACTAGAGAGCCAATAAATTGTTCCCATTCTTTCTCTGAGTCTGAACATCTACATTCTTTTGCACAGAATATTTTGGTTTTATGTATAATGCACATTAAATTAGTACATAACAGTGGTTTCGGAGGCCTATATTATTTGTTTATATATTAAATACCATACATATAGACAGAGAGAGACAACACAAATAATATTCTGAATTTCTGCTAAATGAATGTGCTCTGGAGCCACCTGGTGGGCTAATACTGCAGCTGATATGAATCTGATATCGGTTCCTCATCATCGGAATTTTTGTAAAATAGCTATTTTGGTTCATTCTGGCACATTTACATTTTATATTTATTAATGTACATTGTCCATGCCAAAACTAAAGTGTGAATAAATAAATAAATCCTTGCTCTTTAGCTTAAAAAAAGCGCAGGGGTGGCCAACCATTGCAGGGAAGTCCCGTGCTACCCATGCCCCTCCTCTAGCTCTGCTCCTGCTTATACATTACTTAAAAGTGTGTTTTTGAGAGTTCCTTTCATCCAGTTACAGCCAAATTTAGTTCTTATTTAGGCAACAGATAAATGCAACTTTCAGCTATTTCACTCTTTTCATACCATGCAACGTTGAAGCTGTACAGTTTTTTTTTTTTTTTTTTTACACAAAAGATGTGCAAATGTGTCCTGTGACGAGTTGTACGTAAAAGATACAGCTTGGCAAACTGACAAAAATTAATTCAGCACAAACAATACCTTTAGAAAAGTCTATTTGCCGACTTTTACTTAAAAATTCCTGAGGGTGTCACGTTATCTGAAAATCGACCTAGTCAATTTGTGTCATGAGCCAACGTAGTTATGCTTTCTGTGTTGAATCGGGTTCAGGCGCTGGGATTTGTTTGCCTTTTAAAGATCGGGAATTAGCGAGATGCAACGTCAAGACAAATCTGTCTTTTAAAATAAAGAAAAAATGTTTTTACGGCCAAGACTAATAAAAAGCTGTTCACATAACTTGATATGGCAAGCGTCTTGATTTGCCCAGCAGGAGTCGCCAACATACAATATTTTAATAAATCTGTTCTCCACTGCAGACAACTTCCAGGCTTACATTTCCAACTTTATTTGGGCCCGGCATGGCTAAGTTATGATTGGTTTCCTTTCATTTTTCTTCAAGACTCAGACAAGACAAGAAAAACTCTGTCACCTGAAATGAATATTACGCACAACAAAACACTACTCTTCAACTTCAATTTACTCTGACGCGCATGGAAGACTATGTCAAACAGTTTTCTCAACGATAAAATAGTAGTTTTAATTTAATAAAAGCGACATTATTAATATAGCCTACGTTTTCAGGAACTGCGTTAAACAGGCATGAATGGTTCTGCGTAACCAACCTGACTTGACCACAGTGGCTTGATAGATGTTAATTGGATGTTGTCAGACTTTGCGGTCACATGGACCCGTCACTGCGCGTGCTTGTAATAGTGCTTAGGCTAACTCAACTGGGTAGGATTGGTATTACTATACAGGCTAATGTTGCAAGAATGAGAATGATATGGAAAAATTACACACAGGCCGGTAGGGGGATGAACCTTAGGAAACACGTCTGAAACTGGTGCCACGAGAAATGGATTCGCGAAAGAACAGTCCTGCATGTGATTAGTTTTATAAGGGACTTGCGCATGAGGCTCCATCGAAATTCGACATCTTTTGAACATAATCGATTTGCAAACATGTCATTGTTTCTCTACTCTAAATCATGCTGCAGTTTTGTAGCGGAGCTCTGTCCCCGCTCTGCAACAGGTGGATTCCGACCAGGCCAATCCAGACCTGGAAGTAACCCGTCTTAAAGTCGCTTTCTCCGCCCCGTTACCATAGCAAGCCTAGCAAGGGTGAGACTGGGAAACAAGCTGCCAAGGTATGGATGGACTCCCGAAAGAACCGTGGAACAGTGTCGATAAACTTTAAGGGGCAAATGTTTCCCTGCTTTGACAAAGTGACTCAGAGAAACACTAAGCAGGAACAGTCTGGCACTTTGTCACGTTGTGGGTTCATCTCTTGACGGAGTATCGACTCGCTTCGACAACTTTATAGTTTCGAACTGAAACACTGGTAGTTTTGAAAACAGTAAATGGTACCAATTCTGGATTATCATGCCTACGAGTAACGGATCAGTGATGGACTTGCACACAGGATACGTGAAAATTAAAGCGCATTACGCCGGGTAAGTGTTTCCATGGCGAGTGAGGTAACCCAAAGGTTGGTGACGACGTGGGTTCAAATTTCAAGTTATTGAACCACTGGGTTTTCATATCTTAAGATACTTATCACAGTCATCAAGACAACGTAACCATGGACAGAGACACATGAAGCACAAGTTTTTAAAAGTATATCAGTACATTCTGTTCATTTGGGAGAATGGTTGTTTCTGCGGAACCTCTGATGAATTAGGTAAGGGTAGTGGTATTGGTAGGGATCAACTTTTTAACACTGTACGTTTTTTAACACTGTAAGTAGCGTAGGCTATTAAAATAGTCCTTGATTTAGATCACCAATAGTTAGCCTACAATAAGTAAAATTAATAACATAAGAGGAAAACTGTTTAAGTCAGTTAAGGATAGGCAAGTTTCTGGCAGTAGTCCCAAAGAAATTACTGAAGTGGTTGATATTTTGATCTGGAGAAAAACAGTGAGTCTGTTCACATAGCCTGACAATAATATGTCATTTATTAGGTTCTGCGAACATCTTTGCCATCATCTTAAAACACTCTAGAGTGAAAAGGTCTCAAGGCTTTAAGTTGCTTTAGTCCTGACTGCCCTGCTGGCATAGGGTGTTGGTTTCAAATACTGTTGGATATTGGTGTCAAGATAAGGACCAAAGATAGATGCATATCGCCAGCCAGGAGCTGACAGCATTGGAAACAATCAACTTGTAACTCTCATTTCTGCTACATAGGCCTAGTAGGTTTACAGGACACAGTGGGGAGGGACAGGAGAGCCTGACAGTACAGTGGCTGGAGTAACTGATTCAGAGTGACTCTTTTACTAGTTGTTGTGACATTACTTTTTAACACAGTCTGAAACTTTACATGTTAAGTCTTTGTACAGCTATTCTTGAAGGGCCAAACTTACAATTCTATACATCAGTGATGGTTCTTGGGGAATGAATGTTACATTAATAAGCCTGAAATGTTCAGGCTTTACTTCTCACCCCATCATGCTTTAAAGTTGTTGTCATGGTCATCTGACATCTTACCTTGATTGCACCGCATATTAATTACGCTTAAGTCATTCTGTCATGACTGCATATTAATATGCCTATGTCATCATTAACAAAACAAACACCTAGAGGGAGTGTGCTCCATCTCTGTCTCTCACACACACACACACACACACACACACATACACACATGCACACATGCTCCACACATAAAGACTCTGCACATTTATAATAAGGGTACAAACCCACAAGGGTAAAGGTAAATCACTCACACACTGGCAGAGAAGTGGCACCCAGTGTCAATACCAAGACAATGATGTGCACCAATTACACACCCTGTTTGTAGGACTCACACCCACACACAGCGTAAACACAGTGGCAGTAATACTAAGACACTCACAGATCACAAGTCATGTGTCAAGGACAGGTACACGCCCACTCTTACATAGCACATGGCCATAGCACAGCCTGCATCAGAATACCCACAGCTTGTCATTACATTTACTTTTGTATACGGTACTGTTCAGAACGTTTCTTATGACACACTGCATCTGTGACATTTTCTTTGTTGTAACCTTGTTATAACCAGTAATGCCATGCGGTGAGTGTATATTGTTCATCCCCCCTTGAACACAAACTGTACACACACACACACACACACACACACACACACACACACACACACACACACACACACACACACACACACACACACAATCCAGTTGCAAGTGTCAGTACAATAATGCAGCATTCTAGCCAGACACTTTGCTGACACAACTGCAACACACTGTGTCTCAACTATGCTGATAGAAACTGGGAAACTTTTTTTGACGATGTTTGTTTACCTGATAGGTTTCTGCATGATATTAGTGATGACTGCTGTACATACTATTGGATGTCATAGCATTAGTTAAATCAAGGGTTGTCAAAATGATTGATATTTGAATACTGATCAATACGGAAAATGAGTAACAATTTAGATACCCATTTACAACCATATCAGTATCAGTAGTGCTGTCTTCACCTCCCCCAGTTGACACAAGCACACAGCACTGTGAAAGACTGGCAGGCGCTAAGGGCCACAGCCCCCACCCACGCTTGAAGCTGAACGAATGGAATAATTGTTGATGTTCACAACACTGATTTAGCAGAACATGTCAACTGCTGCTGCTGATGAAGGGCCTTTGTGACCATTTATTTAATTGTGTTTGTCTTAGTTCTTATATATGTGTGTGTGTGTGTGCGTGATCTACACCTCTTTATGATAATTGATAATTCATGAACAGCAGCTTTGGTCTAAGCCATTTTGTGTCAAGAGCTCCATAGCTCCATAGCTTGGTCAGGATTTGGCAAAAGACAACATAGCTAGATGTGGAGTAGAGCACAGCCGGTCAGATGGCTTCATAAAAAGTGAGATCCTGAATTTCAATCCAATCCAGTTGACAGAATTGTTGCTTATAGATCCTGCAGAGTTCTCTGTGTTAAAAATCTGAGGCTTTGATTCACAGTTCTGTCCTGTTGTGGTAAACAAAGTGAAAGTGACTTGCATCAAAGCTGTACATTATTCCAACTAATCAACACACAGGTTTGTAGTATGATCGACTGTTGAGCTGGAATATCAGCAACCAGATTCATAGACAAACCCTTTAATGTTACCACTGTGGGCATACGCACCTAGAGTTGCCCAGAATGGACAGAGTGAACATAGAGGTGCCCAAAGCAGAGAGGACAGCTAGGTCATAGCATTGGCACAGCGGTGGCCATAGATGCCCAGAAACGAGGGCAAGTGCCTGTCTGACCAGAAAAGACAGCACAGCACGGGCATGAAGATGCCCATAGAAGACGACATGGGTGCCATAGGGTGCCTAGAACAGACACTGCGTGCATTGAAGACTCCAGAGCGAGACAGTGCGGGCACAGAGGTAGAGAGGGCAACAGTGGCCTACCTTGTCCATAGGTTTGCCCAAAGGAGACAACACAGGTACAGTGAGGTTCCAAGGTGCCCAGAGTGGACAGTGTGGATATAGAGGGAACCATAGGACACTGGGCAGAAGGGTGTCCAGTCCTGCAGAGACACAGGGAAGCTGGCCGAAGAGTGAAGCCTGTATAAAGCTGTCATGTATCTACATAATCTATACCAGCCTAAGCAAATTGCTCTGGCCTCGCTGTGTACCATGAATATGCTATTACATTCACTAGTTCTCAAATGGCCTGTGTGATTAAAATATTTTATATCTGGCATGCAGATTGCCAATAGTGCAATCTGAGGCTATCTGCACTGTACATAAGACATTTTGTCTTATTCCAGGAATCAGTTTTGCTGTATGTAGACTATTCAGTTCCATAATATGAGTACCCTGCTGGTATGTTTATGGTGTTGAATGCATAAGGCATGACCTAGCGTCCTTGAAGTTGCTGGATTAGTGGTGTTGATAATAAAGGGCCTATTGACTGATGACCTGAGGTGATGAGCCGTCGGCCCAGGTTGGGAGGTTGCAGCTCTATAGGGATGGAAGATTCTTGAGAGAGCTGTATGAAGTATGAGAGGAAGCAGTGCTGGGTATCAGTTTAAACTCGTGTTTAACTGCACACACACACACACGTGTACACACATACACACCACTAACTCATTATCCATTTACATAAAAGATCACAGAGCTGTCATGGGGGAAGCTGTTGCAGGAAGTATAGCAGTTGTGAATGCTTTTGTGTGTGTGTGTGCGTGTGTTTTCTTTTGTGTGTCTCCAGGCTTTCCGTCTGCTGTGTACTTGTGTGTCTGTATTTGCTTCCAATAATCTGTATGTTCACTTTTTCTACCTTGTATATGTGTGTACAATATACATATGCTTTTCTACACATGCATACCCATCTCTTTAATTGTGCTTTTTTATCAATACCGCAACACCAAAATTCAGTTTTGTGTGTGTGTGTGTGTGTGTTTGTGTCTATGTGTGTGTTAAACAGTGTCTCTATGGAGCCTAGGGGGATAGTATGTTAAGAGAGCTAGATTTTTCTCGAGTCTCCATCCTCCATCCTTGGCTAGAACTAGAACTATAGTTCTCTCCTCTCAGTGGCATGGTTACTTTACTGCACACAACTGTGGGCAGCAAGACTGTCGTAAGACTGTAGGTATCACTTGACAGACGACCCCCCCCCCTCTCCTCAGCCTTGAGTCTCCATGCACTGAGAGACACTTAAAACTGGGTCAACCTTTATCTCCCCTCTCCCGATGCTCCAGTGGGTGATTCCCTATTCCCAAAATCTGTGTGTGTGTCTGTGTATGTGTGTATGTGAGGAATGGGGAGGAGAACCATGTTGCCCTAGTGGCTAGCCGTCTGCCTAATCCAGTTAGTTGCCTAGCAACCTGGTATGAGCCACCACAGTGGTTCCCCTTAATTAGAAGAAAAGGAGGAGTAGATGAAGTGATATTTCTCTAGATGTATGGCCGGCGTCCCATCCTGGACAAGGTCAGCTGCTGCTGTGTGCCTTTATGCTAAACGCTTCTAACAGCAGAGTGTGTGTGTGTGTGTGTCTGTGTAGGCTAAAGTGTGTTCGTATGCAAAGTGTACCCAGAAAACACTCCATGGTAAAATTATGTCTCTGACATCCCATAATAGCCTATAAAAGACATATTCCTATTCATCTACAGCAGTGTTTCCCAACCTTTTATTGTCTTGTGTACCCCCTCAGCCTTTTTGTCATCCCATGAGTCCCCCCTCACTCATGCGTGTTGATGATTCTCCAAAAGTAGAACATAACACAATTGATTATTATTGGCACGTGAGTGCCACAGGTTATTGTCTCCCCGGGGAAACTAGTTGTAGTGCACACGTACCATTTTATTGACGGGCTTAATATGAAATGACTGAGAATATTTATTTATCATCTTGGTAATAAATTATTGCTAAATATTTCCACGTACCCCCTGCAATGTACTTGCATACCCATGGTTGGGAATCACTGATCTACAGCAACATCTCTACATTGATTTCTACGATAGTCTGCATGAGTGTCCCAGTCCCAGTGTGTCTGTCTGTTCTGGTGTTCCCATTGCCACATGCTAAGGCATAGACCTGGGTATTCAGAGAGGGCCTGTATTGAGACATGGGGTAGGGCGGTGAGGTAGAGGGGCTGAGTCCTCCGTGGATGAACTTTGTTCCCATCTCAGTTCACTCTGTTTCACCAGCACACTCACTCATACAACACACACACACACACACACACACACAAACACACATGCATGTACGCACACACTCATGCATGCACGCACTAGCAACATACACACCCACATGCCCTGTGGTGAAATATGCCACTGCTCTGATAACCCTGATACCACTCCTCACACACTCCCTCATCCTCCTCAGAAAAGCTCAGGGTTTCTGATTGCGCACTCTCCACTGAGCAGACAGCAGAATGTGGAAATAGCTAAGTGGATTGCACAGATTTTCTAGATTCCTGGAAAATGTGTTCGGAATGCCGTCTCCAGACCCCTAGACATTCTGTGCCGTCAGATTTCCAGAACCCCTTCACTGGGGGGAGGACTGCAGGAGAGGTGCTGGCTGTAAGTGGGCACTCCTTAGACACAGCCCTTACCCTCGCTCTGATCACAGTCGGCTCCAAAGGTCACTCCAGCAATGGTGTAAGCTGTGTGCTCACAGCATTCTTCAGAGCCAGGAAACTCGCTCACACACACACACACACACACACACACACACACGCGCGCACATGCACACAGACAGACATACAAAAAATAAAAAGTGAACTGGCCCAGTACGGTTTGCAAGGTATCCTGGGCTTTGAGTGGCTGAGATGCTTCTGTTGTTGTGACACACTGAAGTAACTTTACTGTTTATTAATGTTCCAGATATTCAAGCTGAAATAAAGAATAGATTTGTTTTTAACTGGACATTTTTAAATAAAACTCACACACACGATTTACCTTGCACTCACTTTTACAGACACCCTCTTCTCTCTCCTAATCAACACATAAGCACACACGCACGCACGCACAAACACACACACACACACACACACACACACACAAAGAGTCCTCTTTTCCTGTCCCTTTCAAAGAGAGAGAGAAGTTGAAATGAGTTTGCTGCTTTGATGTGAATTGCACTCAGTTACACACCTGTGTGGAGCACTGCTGAAGCTCACAGGATTACTATGGTCATATTTGAGTTTTGAGTAAAGTGTGTATGTGTGTGTGTGCGCGCGCACGTGTGTGTGTGTGTGTGTGTGTGTGTGTGTGTTTGTTTGTATTAGGGCTGCGTGATTCTGGGGAAAAATGTGAATTGCCATTTTCTTGACAAGAATTAAGGTCATGATTCCCGTGACTTGTCAACTTGTCATTGGTTGAGGTAGAAAGCAACGACACTGCCATGCTTGTGGGTGCTTGAGAGATTCCCAGAGGACGAAGAAATAGGAATGTGTATCCGTGGTGCAGCACGTAAAATAAAACACAGAAAAGCTGTCACTGAGAAATAAGATCGTGTGAGGGTGTAAATCGCGATTTTGATTTTTTAACAATTAATCGTGCAGCCCTGTTGTGTATATGTTTGCATATGTCTGTGTCTGTGTGTTTTTGCATGTGTGTGTGGATGTTTGTGTGTGTTCACACGATTGGGAGTTGGGGTTGGCAAGAGAGCAATGTCCTGGCCATATTTTAAGTAATTTGTGTGTGTGTGTGTGTGTGTGTGTTTGTGTGAAATGTGCTTTCCAAACCTACACCCCTTTAATCCTTTTGGTTCCACTGTGATGAACTAATTGCATTTGAAAGGTTCTTTCACTGACAGTTCAAACAGCCAGTGATTAGATGTGCAATCAGATGAATGTCTGTGTATATTTGTCTATACAGTACGACAGTGTGTGTGTGTGTGTTAAACAGTGCATTGATTGTCAAAACTCTGTCGGGCCTCCTTTGGCAACGACCAGTGAAGGAGGTCTTTGGAAACAGCAAATATCTGTGTGTGTGTGTGTGTGTGTTTGTGTGTTAAGCTGTTTGTTTTTGTACCCATCCCAGAATATGCTTGCATGTATGGATGTATCCATCCATGTTAATTAGTGTGTGTGTGTGTGTGTGTGTGTGTGTGTGTGTGTGTGTGTGTGTGTGTGTGTATGTGTATGTATACGTGCGTGTGCGCATGCATGCATGCATGCATGCAGTTTGTGGTGGGTTTGCTGACTGAAGGCAGCTGCTCTCCTTTTAGGTCTGGATCTTGGTTGCTGCATGACACTAAGAAACTGTGTGGCCCTCATTCAGGGTGTGTGTGTGTGTGTGTGTTTGTGTGTGTGTGTGTGTGTGTGTGTGTGTGGTATTATTAGTCTCTGAAGGAGGAATTGTGTCCCCTGATTTGTGAGTTTTCACACATTTTATATATTATTATACACTCATGGTTTACAAAAAGTCATAGCCTTGGTGCTTTGAAAGCATTTCTCCTACAGTACCTACCAGTATAGTTTGATTTTGCAGTAGAGAACAAATGTAACATTTCTGGACACAGGTTGTTACCATGACACTATGTCTGTGTCACAGAATTAGCTGAACTGATAGGGCAGCCCATAGTTCAGGTTCTGGACATAATAAAAATGTCCCCAGGAACAGCATGGGCCCAGGGACATGAATGGCCAAGAGATTGGGTCCATGCCACACATATAGAAAAAGGATTTAGAGACAGGGGGCCATTTATTCACATCTCTCTAGACAAGAAACTGTTTGTTTGAGCCTCCCATGCCACCTGACTGCCTATTTGATGTGTTTGATGTTGCAAATAATGCTGTCATCATACACACGCACCTACACACACACACACCCTAAGGATAGATTGGTCTAAAGGACTAAAGCTGTTTATTATAGGTAACTGTTGTCATAAACTATGGTGTATGGTGGTATAGGATACACACACACACATACACACACACATACACACAGACATGCACACACACACACACTGTTGTTTTGGTATGAGTGGGGGATGTGGGCATTCTTGGTCTAGTGCCCGGATTGCGTTGCCATGGTAAAAGGGGTGCGAGCAAGACTGGGATGAAAAACAGTGCGAGCTGTGTGTGTTTGTGTGTGTGTGTGTGTGTGTGTGTGTGTGTGTGTGTGTGTGTGTGTGTGTGTGTGTGTGTGTGTGTGTCTGTGTCTGTGTCTGTGTCTGTGTCTGTGTGTGTGCGTGTGTTTTGGAATCCTGAAAACACCTTGACCGGAGCAGTCAAGTAGTCAAGTCTGGCACTTTGAAGACCAGTAATTGCTTAAAAAGTAATTTTCAACATTTGCATTGATATTTTGTTGTCTTATGTTTAAAAAACATTTAGCCTAGCCGTTGTATTTCACCGCACACTTAGCTTTACTAAGCACAATCTGATTCATTGACATTGTCTTTTATCTGGCCACACTGGTATGAGGTGTAGATGTATGGCAAAATATGTGTCAGGGTGTGTGTGTGTATTTGTGAATTGTGCTTTCCAAACCAACATCTCTTTAATCCTTTTTGTTCCACTGTGATGAACTAATTGCATTTGAAAGATTCTATCACTGACAGTTCCAAACAGGCAGTGATTAAGTGAGTGATCGGATGAATGTCTGTATATTTGTGTGTGTGTGTGCGTGTGTGTGTGTGGATTCAAAGTGCATCACAGAAAGCTGGCAGACATCAGTCTCACTCACAGTCAGGACACAAGAAGAGAGGAGAGGAGTGATAGAGAGGGAGAGCGAGAACGTGGGGAAGAGAGAGGGCATGAAAGGCAGCCGTGTGGAGAGACAGAGACAGGTGGAGGGAGAGGTTAAATGGTGAAGGCAAACTGAGTGTGTCTGCTCTGACACCCAGTGGCTTATTATATGCAGGAGGATGGCTTGCTGAGGCTAGCTGCCATCTGCCATAGTGAGCCTCGGTACGCTCTGGCCTCTAGTCCACCTCATTGACCAGTGCTGTGCCCTGCCCTGGTGTCTGTGTGTCTGACTGTATGCATGTCGGTGTGTGTGTAGGCACATGTCTTGTGTGTGTGTGTGTGCGTGTGCATGTGTGTGTGTGTGTTTTTCACCTGAAGTACACACCCCTTCTGTGTTGCTTTCACGCCCCACTGCAGTCATTAGTATCATATGACGCACGCACACACACACACAGGCTACACCATTAGCATGCTAAATAGCACACTGGTCAATGGAGAGCTTAAATCAGCATCCCAGTCACACTGCAGAGTCACATTATGTTCTGTTCTCTGGCCAGCCCAGGCAACATGAAAGCACAGGGTGGGATCTGACCCTTGACACTTGACTTGCTCTCTGTCATATCTGTGAATCATGGTTATGCTATTGTTCGTGTGTGACTCAACCAATTCTAGTTAAAAGCTGACACATTAAAGCGGCTTTGAATAGTATAGTGTTACTGAGTCTTGTTCCCTGGTATTGTTGTTCTAATTGTGTTGCTTTAATCGTTTGGCAAATGATCACTATCGTGATCCAGTCAGAAGATGTAAAACTGCTGATGTGGTTTCTTTGTGACATTGTTGTAAAACTTGCCCCATGTGTGATCACTTTTAGGCTACTAATTTGACCCATTGTTTTTCTTGTGTGTGTCTGTGTGTGTGTGTGTGCTGCGTGTGTTTGTGTTTTTGTTTATGTCTATGTTTGTGTGTGTTTGTGTGTTCTCTCCCTCAGGGACATGCTGATCTCTGATCTGGAGGCCAGTCTGACGTACCCCGAGCTGTGTGATGAGGTCCGAGAGATCTGCAGTTTGCACCAGCAGCAACCCATCACACTCAAATGGATCGACGACGAAGGTGTGTGTGTGTGTGTGTGTGTGTGTGTGTGTGTGTGTTTGTGTGATAGATCCAAAATGCTCTGACTTAACAAGTAAAACTTTATAAACTCATGTAATGAGACTACTGGTGGTGGTGGGGATATCAGAGTGGACCGCTGTCTGTGAAGTCCCTCACCAGTATCAGTCAGTAAGGGATGCACAGATGGTGTGTGCGTGTGTGTGTGGTGTGTGTGTGTGTGTGTGTGTGTGTGTCTGAGAAATGTGTTGGCCATGATGTGCTTAGGAAGTGGAGTGTGCTGTGGAACCACCTGAGCTGTCTGAGCCAATGGGTGTTCGTGGCAGTGTGAACAGACGTATGCACACATCAAATATTCATCTGGCTCTGACGCCTCACACGAGCACATAAGCCTGCTGCGTTACACTGCTGGGGGATCACAACACCGCGTCAGTCAGTGTTTGAGTTGCAGTGAACACACACACACACACACACACCACACCACCACACACACACACCACACACACACACACACACACACACACATACACACTGTGTGATGTGTCTAACGTGTCTCAGGAGTGTTGTGCTGTTTGGATTGTTCATCTACAGAGGGGAGGATCAACATAGGTAGATAGAAGCAGAGGGGGAGACGTTATTACTTTGGGGATCTTGATCAGTAAGTTCTAGAAGAAGCACTCAAAAGCACAGCAGAACAGAAGAGAAAGAAGTGTGTGAGGAAACTAAGCAAAGGAGCAGAACGTTATGAATTATTGGCTCCTACGTAATGTCAGAACAGGATTGGATGTAATCTGGGACATATCTGAGAGATATCAGAGGCATGGCCTATCACGACCAAATCCAAATGAATTTAAAGGGTTACTTCAGCTCTGCATGTGGGCCATATGAGGGCCATATCACGGCTGGATGAGAGTGTGAGGGTCATATCACGGCTGGATGAGAGTGTGAGGGTCATATCACGGCTGGATGAGAGTGTGAGGGTCATATCACGGCTGGATGAGAGTGTGAGGGCCATATCACGGCTGGATGAGAGTGTGAGGGTCATATCACGGCTGGATGAGAGTGTGAGGGTCATATCACGGCTGGATGAGAGTGTGAGGGCCATATCACGGCTGGATGAGAGTGTGAGGGCCATATCACGGCTGGATGAGAGTGTGAGGGTCATATCACGGCTGGATGAGAGTGTGAGGGCATATCACGGCTGGATGAGAGTGTGAGGGCCATATCACGGCTGGATGAGAGTGTGAGGGCCATATCACGGCTGGATGAGAGTGTGAGGGCCATATCACGGCTGGATGAGAGTGTGAGGGCCATATCACGGCTGGATGAGAGTGTGAGGGTCATATCACGGCTGGATGAGAGTGTGAGGGTCATATCAGGACAGTGTCAGGACTGGTTTACTGCCAGCTGCACTTAGCCCATTGGGACTGTGTTGTTTTGGAGTGAAATTAGAAGTCAGTTCGGTGTTCAGTTAGACTTCATTGATCTTCAGCGGTTTGGGGGTTATGTTGTTGTTGTTTATTTGTTTTGTTTTTTGTTTGTCCCAGGCGACCCGTGCACCATTTCATCTCAGATGGAGCTGGAGGAGGCATTTCGTCTGTATGACCGCAACAGGAAGTCTGGCCTCCTCCTCCATGGTACATTCCTCCTCCTCCTCCTCCTCTTTCTCTTGTTCCTCTTCCTTTGTCTCCTTCCCTTCCTCTTCATCCTTCAACCTCCTCTTCTTCATTCTCCTGCTCTTCATCTCTCTCCTCTTCTCCTCTTCTCATGGAAGTGAAAAGTGTCCATGTGAACGGGGCTTGTGCGTGTATCTCTGTGAAAAAAGAGAAATCAAATATAAGGATTTTGTCAGCATTCAAATTAGCCCTACATACATACACACACACAGACACACACACACACACCAGACAGACAGACAGACATGTCTAGTTTCCACATTAAAAATGAAAAGGTAGGTGCAATGTCCGAGCAACTCTCTCTTTCTCTCTCTTCCAACCTTCCCCCACCTCCTCCCTTACCACCACACC